>CM052888.1:32595235-32646803 GCA_028534135.1 Potos flavus | reverse complement strand
TCCCATTCCGTGGGTTGCCTGTTTGTTTTGTTGACTGTTTCCTTTGCTGTGCAGAAACTTTTTATCTTGATGAAGTCCCAAAAGTTCATTTTCGCTTTTGTTTCCTTTGTCTTTGGAGACATGTACTGAAAGAAGTTGCTGTGGCTGATGTCGAAGAGGTTACAGCCTATGTTCTCCTCTAGGATTTTGATAGATTCCTGCCTCATGTTGAGGTCTTTTATCCATTTCGAGTTTATCTTTGTGTATGGTGTAAGAGAATGGTCAAGTTTAATTCTTCTCCATATAGCTGTCCAATTTTCCCAGAACCAGTTGTTGAAGAGACTTGTCTTTTTTCCACTGGATATTTTTTCCTGCTTTGTCAAAGATTATTTGACCATAGAGTTGCAGGTCCATATCTGAGCTCCCCACTCTGTTCCACTGGTCTATGTGTCTGTTTTTGCGCCAGTACCATGCTGTCAATTTTGAGTTCTTAAAGCAGAGTTGCGCATTATAAGGGCTGTAGACTGAGAGAAGAAGCTAGTGTCTATTTGCCTTGCTAATGGCTACAACCTAATGCAGCAGCATAGTGTTTATGCAGAATGCCGAGGGCAAAACTGGCAACACGGTGTAACGCAGGGAGCTTTTCTGTGGGAGCTCTGTGGAGGCTCATTTACCCAAGGAAAAGACAGGGAGGAAGATATTAAAACAGCCAGTCTCAGCTCTGATCTTAGGATGTCTCTAGTGAACCAAAGGAACACTTAAACAGAACATATTTTCCAGTCATGAAAGCAGCTCAGAGCCAATGTAGAGAAAATTATAGGAAAGAACAAAATAGAAAAACCCAAATCATCTTTCAATTCACCACCCAAAGATCATCACCATTTACAAACAAATCTGGACACGAGTCAAGCTGGTAAAAATAGATTTTAATCAGTAATATACTATTGTCCCAGGTGAACTGAACTTGATTTGTAGAGGTATATGGATGTCTTAAAGGAAGCATGATGCAATAGGAGGGGTGAGTGGGACTGAGCAGAGTCAGGTGAAAAATTACAGCAGGCAGGAAAGAGGGGTTGGCCAGTGTGATTAGGCCATCTGGGTTTGCTAACAGGCACTTATGGAAGTCAGCCCCCCCACCCCCACCCCCACCCCACCAACACACACACACAGAGGCTGGGGAACAGGGTTCTATCTTTAAGTTGGCTGGAAGGAATAGTAAATTCTCTTGGCAGCCTTGAGTTTTTTCAGGCAGGCACTTTAAGTGGGGCTAGGTTCCCCCTAGGGATGCGGCCTTGAGCTCTTCAACACTGTGCTAGTGTTTGCTCAAATCCTCATAGGCCAAGGTTAAGGCCTAGTAGAGAAGAGTGCTCAGAGGAGCTTTTCAAGAGTTTGATCAAGCAGAATCCTTGTCATACGTTTCAGAGGGACCTTCCAGAATGTTTTCTATGGGATAGTATGTGTGCATGCCTACACAGAAATGACAGTCCCCTGTGTGTTTCTGAGGCTGGATTACTCCTCTCAGTAATTTAGCATGAACATCTGTCTATATCAAATATCTGCTATGATACCAAATATCAAATATCAAGTATCAAATATCAAATGCTGCTATGATTATCCTTAGTTATACCTCTTTGGTTATTTCTGATGATTTCTTTGGAATAAATATCGAGAAATACAATTGCTAAGAGAAATAGCACGCAGCTTCGTTTACACTAGTCACTGCTCAGCCCACTTTCTCCACACTGTTTTCTTCACTCCCACTGCCTCAAATGTCCTTGATGTGCCAACAACATCCAAATGACCCGTAGCTTCAGGGCCCTAGAGCCAACAGTCTCCATCAGACATCATGTCTCCGCCACTATAGAGTGGACATGCTGAAAATGGAACTCAGTCTCTTTTCCAACTCCTGTCTTGGATAACTCCTCTTTGCAGAGTCTGAATTCACCATTTGCCAGGTGGTCAGGACAAAATCCAGGATTCATCTTAGTGTGTCCCTCCCATATCCAATAAATCACCAAGTCCTGGGAAGTCTTCCCCCGAGGGTCTTGAATCTGTCCACACACTTTCGTTTTGTCTGATGCCACCAGAGCCCAAGCCAATGGCTTGTTCGTGTAGGGGGATTTCTTCAGGAGATTCCTAAACCCTGAGTGCTCTTGTCAGAGATAAATCAGCCTGATAAACACATTCAAACCAATGAGAATGGGACATAAAGTATTCTTTATCCTAGGGATTTACACTTAAAAAAGAATTCAGGCAATGCTTACCCTGAGAAACGGTGAGCTGTTGAGCTAATCTTGACTTCTGGTCTGCAGAGATTTCTGAAATAAGGAGTCTCTTAGTTTGAATCACTGTTTCCTTTACATTCCAGGCTGACTCTTTCCCTCATTTTCCCTCTTTGAGATAGTGTCCAGGTCTGAGTGACCTAGGTAGGGTCCTTAGCAACAGTAAGGCCGGGCCACGGCCCTGTGCCTGATGCCCACCACCCGTGAGCTTCTCTGCCAGCCAAGACTCTCCCAGACACAGGCTAGATTCTACTCCTCCCATGTGTCCAGGTCTGGCTCAAATCCTGGATGAACAGAATACTCAGGAAGAAATTGAGAATACACCTGGGCCCATGCCGTGCTGGGGACCTGGCAAGGTGAGAAGCAGGCCCAGAATCCCTGGCCTCTAGACTTGAGTAATATAGGCAACTCCTCATGTAAGGAAGCCCTGGCCACTGGCAAAGAGACAGCTGTGGCTTCAAACCGTTGCCAGCACTGCCACCTGCCATTTCTCAGTCTTTATTACCTTCAGAGCACCATTCCATCAATAGCCAGGGACTTAACATGTGTATTCAAGCCATATGCTGCCTGGTGAACGTGTTTATAAATCGCTTGCCGTCCCCAAACTAGGGGACATAAATCCAGATATGTATTAGTTATCTACTGCTGCATAACAAATTGCTTCAAACTTGGCAGCTTAAAACAACACACATTTATTATCTCCCTGTTTCTCTGGGCTAGGAATCAAAGCAAGCCTGTTCTGAATTCGCTGCTGCAGGGTCTCTAATGAAGCTGAAATCAACTCATCAGCTGGAGTCTCATTTGAAGGCTTGACTGGGGATGTTGGTGGCAGAATTAAGTTCTTTGAGAGCTGTTGGACTGAAGGCTCTAGCTCTTAGCTGGCTGTTGGTCAAAGGCTCCCTCATTTCCTTCTGGCATGAACATCTCCAGCATGCCAGTGCACTTCATCAAAGCATGCAAGCCAAGAAGAGAATAGAAAGATTCTACCAGCAAGAAGTCAATCTTTTGTAACCTAACCACTGAAGTGACGTCTCACCATCTTTACCTTTGCTGTGTCCTTTTGATTGTTAGCGGGTCACAGGTCCTGCCCAGCCCCAAGGGCAGCATACTGAACAGACGTGGAAACATGGGGAGGTGGGGAGCACTGTTGTCCATTTCAGAGGCTGCCCGCCACAAAGTAGGTGTGCTCTCATGGTCTCTAACTGAGCAGCTCTGCCCCCTGGAATTTGATGCTCCACCAAGGGCTCTCCTAGATCCCAATATTAAAACCTGCCCATTCCCCTGGCTAGTTCATGAGCTCTCTGAGGGCAAGGCCTGTGTCTACTTTGCTCTCTACAATTATCCCTACGGTAGCACCTACTGACTCTCAGGTACTTACTACACACTTGATGGTTGAATATGTAGGGAGCTGAGATCAGAGCAGAGCCATGGCCCCTGCATAAGCTGCTGGTGCTGAGGATAGACTAGATGGGCCTCACTCTGGGCTGTGCTGTTTCTTAGATGCTTCTGTAAAACCTATTGCCTCCGGGAAACCTGAGTCTATTAGCTTATTTCCAACTTCTAATCCTTTCTAAACCACTCAGTCAAGTTTCCCTGTCCTAGTGCTGACAGTGTTTCCAGGCTTTGGTTCCTTTTTCCTAAATCCCTTAAATACCACCCCCGTACACATACACAAAACACCCACAGCAGGATGCCTCAGTTTCTCCGCCCCAGACAATGTCATCATGCAGTTGGCACATTGGTACTTCCCAGTGCTTCAATTTTTCAAGGAAATTTGGAAATATGGACTTTTATATACAGTTTCCCAATTTAAAAAATGTGTGCAGGTAAAACAAACACATCTGCGGGCTCGATCTGGCATGTGGGCCATCAATGTGTGACTCTTGGTTACACCATGTGTTCACTCAATGACTGCACTTCACTCTGGGATGTTTGGGACAGGGCCAGTGCCTGCCATGACCTATGCTCCCTAAGTGGCTGCACACAGTATGTACTCAGCAAGTGATCACTGGGTTCAAGTCCTCTTTGGGTGGGGATGGTAGGTACACATTCTGAACCTCTGCCAGGAAAATGGTCACTGCTTTGGTTGCTGCCATTTGGAATGAGCCCACGTGGGGGTGTCCCGTTGGTAATGAGGTGTAGTTTGGTGGCCCTCAGTCTCATCTTGGTAAGTTATGGGACTGCTCCTTCAGTGAAGCAAATAAACAGTAGGTTTCTGAATACCTGAGAAGCTGCGCAGAAACAGCACTAAAAGGTTTGTTTATGTCCATACTCACAAACAAATCAAAATACATTTGGATAATTCAAAGTTCAGAATAAGTTAAAAATAGTGCTGGGGACAACACAGCCGGCGTAGAAAGTCCATTAGTGGCTGATCCACATTAATGACCTCTAGTGAGCTCAGCTACAAACAGCGGACCTTGGCAGCCACCAGATCCCATCACTACACTGTCCCTCTGTGCTGGCTTGGCCTCAGGACTGTGTACAGCCATCCACATCACTGCCATTGTGGAGATTAAGCAGCACCGGCTTCAGCAAGAGCTAGAGAGGGAGGCCTCTTGCAGAATGTCTGAGCTAATGTGGGGCTAGAGAAATTCTGGAGATTGGAGTTGGTGGAGGCATTCTGCTTTGCTTGCTTGTCTCAGGTGGGGTGAGGAACTTTTCCAGCATGAAGAGAAAATAATAAATGAAAACCAAACTCTGGGATGAAGAAGAGCTTGGTTTTAGCAGCAGAAGCTGATGCGGAGGTTCTATGACCACAGCTTTCCAACTCAGCAGCAGTGAAAGGCCAGGTTCTATTTATTCCCCAATCAGTCGCAGACCAATACTTTGGCAAAATTCAGTAAAAAGTAAGTTATGAGAAAAATTAAATTAAAAAAACATGCAATATACATGCCCAAGATTTTTATTATTAAAAGATTGAGCAGTCATACTCTGTTACTCTGTCAGATTGCTGTCAAGGTTTCAAAACACCCTCAATTTCAGTATTTCATCACTCAGGCAAGAGCAAACCAGAGGTTTCCCCCACATCTGGGCTGTCCCACTCTGTCCTTGCTTGGCTATTTCCCTCTCTACTTTACTCATCCTATCTCTCCCCACAATTGTCCTCTCAGCCCAGAACTGTGCCCCTGAGTGTCCACAACTGACCCTCTCCACCCTTCCCCAAGGTTGTTACAGTTGAGATCTATGCCCTATCACCTGGCCCCACCCAGCTCTGCCTGGCTGGGGCTGTGGTCTCCTGTACCTATCAACATTCTCTTATCTTCCCTCCAAAAGGCTGCCAAAGAGAACAACTCCCTAAAATATGTATCTGCTTATATCCATTGCCTGCTGGCTAAAGTCCTTCAGTGGCTTGTAGGCAACTACAGAGTGGACTCTAAGTGCCCAGTTGTGGGCAGAGCCCCCACATACCTAGCTGCCTCCCTCCTGGCCCCCCTCCCAGCAGCTGCCAGATCTCTTGCTGTGCTTGAGTGGACCCTGTTCCCTCTTGCCTGAGCCCTCACTACGCTGTTCTCCTCCCCCTTCCCCTTCTCCATGCCCCTCCTAAGACTCCTCTTCATCATCCTCCTCCTCCTCCTCTTTCTTTATAAGATCTCAGACCTAGGCCAAGTGCCTCCCTGCCTCACACACCCCCAGATCCTGGTCATCCATAGAACATTCATTCATCTTGCCTTCTTCCAGCACTTGTCACATTATAGTTTCTTTCCTTGGAGCCCATCAATGGTACAGGATGATGTGCTTCTTGGGGAAATATCTCTGAGTGTGATTATCTGCCTTCCCAGCCCCACATGCTAGGCTTAACCTCAGGAGCCACTCCATAGTTGTGTGAATGACTGGAAGGTGGCCAGAGGCTGAGATCAGGGACATCAATGACACAATAATGTTGTACACCTCAAGAGACGTGAGAAGATCTATGGGGAGTGGGCAAGGAGGGGAATCAGAAAATGTCACCTCCAATGGAGGGACAGCTGCCCATAAGCATAGACTTTGGAGGTAGAGATGGATAAATGCCAACTTCCTAGCCTCCTGAGTGGAACAATCTCAAAGCACATTCCACCAGCCTCTCTCTGAGCATCTGGAGCCCTGGGGCCACAGAAGTAACTGGCTCATCCTTCCTTGCCTGTATTCTCCACTCCCTCTCTTGCTTCTGAGCATCACCTCCCACATAGACCACCTGCTCCAGGCTAAGGTCTTGGATCTGTTTCTGGGATCCAGAACTGGGACAGAGAACACATGGTTGCTGCCTCCCATCACAGTCTAGCACCAGGAGTGGGAATAGTCAGTCACCGCAAGGAAAATACCTCAGGAAGGGATAGTGAGTTACTCTGGGCTAGTCAGAGAAGGCCTATGGGAGTAAGTGACATTTACGAAGTTGCAACCCCATGTCATAGAGGGGCTCAGAGGAGGAGGGGCCAGTCCTATTTGGAGTCAAAAAAGTTTTAGAGAGGCAGAGATTAAGCTAAGGAAAGGGTGCAGTGCAGATGTCCATAGCTGAGGAAAGCAGAAAATGCAAGCAAGGATGTGGCCACCACCTGGGCTGCCAAGATAGCCAACATCTGGGGAGCATACCTGTGTGCAGGACTTGGGCTGGATGTGTTACATGCATCACCTCATTAAATGCCTATAGCAACTTTCTGGGTCATCCCCAACTTATAGAAGGGGAAACCAAACCTTGGGGCCTAACCAAGGTGGAGTCAGGGTGTGAAATCATGGACAGAGAGAAATGGGATGGACCACAATGATTGCTCTTAGTGATTCCTTTTAGATTTCCTGTCCATGGATGCTCCTGGTGGGCCTGCTCTATGGCAGGACATGTGCTACACCATTCATATCTGGTATTCTGTTCTAGGCTGTCTCTTTCTAGATTAAACATTAATATTAATATTTTGTAATATTCTGCCTCCTGTAAATGTGCTTTTGTTGACTGAGATGTGAATAATTTATGTGGCCATGAAGTTGTCATCCCAGGTACTGGGAACAGAGAGTCGTTCATCCCTTTTGTCCTGTACTACTGTGCCCCACACACTGAACTGAGAAAGGGTTGCCTTTGTCTCCCTGCCACCTGCTGCTGTCAAGGGAAAAGATGAAACAGAGACAGAGGGCAGAAGACAGAATAAGGGGAGTCTCTGAGGGCTTGAGTCACATGCGGGCAGAACCAGTACCTCCACCCTGCAATAAACTGCCCCAAATACCATCTCTTTTCTTCTAGGCTAGGCTTCTTCTCCAGGGCCACATTCCTACTCAGTCCTTCAGGAAGATCCTAAACTCTAGCTTCCACTGATGGCTCTCTGCCTCTGTCTCTGTCTCTGTTTTCCTCTGTCTGTCTCTGTCTCTGCCTGTTTTATTTTTTCCTGTCTCGGCCTCTCTCTTTGTCTGTCTCTGTCTGTCTGTCTCTGTCTCTCTGTCTGTCTCTCTCTGACCCCTGACCACATCCCCATTCTGTTAACCTCACACCACTTTGGAGACCCTGGCCCTCGCAGGCAGCCAGAGTCATTGATATTGGCTCCAGTCAGAGCCTACTTTCTTCATATTTGTCCCAGAGTCTTGTGTTACTGTGGGTTTCCCTGAAAGCGTGGTTAGACATAAGGCTCTGAGAAGTGGAGTTGGGAGGCAAGAATAACAGAGCAGGCCAGTGAGACAGAGAAGAGAGGAAATCCAATCCACAATGAGTTCTGGGGCCCATTACCACTATGGGCAATGGAGGCTTGATCCTATGGAGGCTCCCCTAAAAACTCATCTGCTATGTGCCTAAGACATATGCCTCTGTGAAGCATGGGGTCTTGGATATATGCGTTTACTGGCTTTTGTGAACTTGGTTGTACTCTGGGTTTCCCTGAGAGCAGTTGACGGAATTTGGGGAAAGGCTGGGGGAGGGTATAGAAAAGTGTAGAAACTCAGCAGATGCTGGGGGTGTATGTGGTTCTGGCCATGTGCAGGAGAGCTGTTCCTGAAAAATGCAGCTGAAATCTGAGCTCAGGCAGTGACAACACCTGGTGCAATTCCTAGGTGACTGCAGTAGGAAACGCAACACCCTTAGTGTGGCATTCAAGTTCTCCGTTACTTGGCTTTGGTTGACCAGCTGACCTTTATCTACTACTGCTACCACTGCTGCCACCAAAGCAGACTTTTATCTTGGCATGTGATAGCTCTTTTGTGCTTGGCCATCTCAGAGTCTTGGTTTCACCATTCCCACACCCCAGGATGTCCCGATCTCCTGTCTCCTTCCTTCTGCATCCATCTAACACCTGTACAAGTCCCATTTCTACCAAGAAAACTTTGGAAGCCTATCTAATCCAATGTGAGCTCTTGGTTCTGCCCTCAGTAGTTAAACAGCTAATTTGTCATTTATTAAATCTATCTCCTACATTTCTCTTTCACTTGCTTTTCTTCTATTAAATTACCAGCGTTCAGTTTGCCAGGCATGACACCAGAGACCAAGGTCATAGAGATGTATGCTTGCCCTCAAGGAGCTGGTAGCACACTAGGGTATCTGAGCACAGATAGGTCATGAGTTCTTAGGGCAAGAATTGTCTTGTCATCCCTGTGACATTCTAGAACCCATCAAGTTGCTGGCCCATTGAAGGCACTGCTGTTTTCATTCTGGGTGTATAGCTATCCCCTTTCCCATTTAGTCTAAATTCCTCAGATAAAATGG
The DNA here is from genome assembly GCA_028534135.1 of Potos flavus. Taxonomy (NCBI): domain Eukaryota; kingdom Metazoa; phylum Chordata; class Mammalia; order Carnivora; family Procyonidae; genus Potos; species Potos flavus. Next base: position 32,637,887 of record CM052888.1, on the reverse strand, counting down.
AACCTGCTTTGCCAAACCTTGCTTCAGTCCTGCAGCCTTAGGGGTTGGTGGAGATTCCAGGTCTTATTGTAAAAATCTTCTGGCAGCCTGGGCACATGAGTGGTTGCCCTGAGCTCTCTAATAGAAGCTGCAATGCAGGTGGATAGGTGACCTGCCACAGGGAGAGAATCAATCAGTTAGAGCCAGGTAGCTCTGCCAGACTTCCCCTGAGAGGTAAGTGCATTCTCCTGGCTAATGGCAAACACTTTTCTCCTCTGGCTGCTGAGAATCCCTCTTTTCTGGCTCCTTATGGAGTCCTGGCATGGGACAGGCACTTTGGGAGGCTGCAGGACACCTCATGCCAACATCAACATCATTGTCTATTGATCAAATGTCCCAAGACAGGTGTCAGACTTAGTGACTACAGGGAGTGTGTCCTGAACCCAGAGATCTGGCAGTCTTGTCTGTCAATCCTCAGTGCAAGCGAAGATGAACTTTATAATAGGTCCAATCAGCTAAAGGTTTGGGCTGATTAGGTGGAAGTTTCTGATTTTTAAAAGTTTTTAAACTATAAAATACATTCTATCTTAAAGTGCATATATTTACAGTTTCAATAATAAAATGAGAAGCCATGTACCCACAGTCCAGTTTAAGAAATAGAACATAACCCTGTATGCTCCTCCCCAAACTCATCTCCTCCCCTCTTCACCCCAGAGGTAACCATTACCCAGAAGTTTGTGTTTACCATTCTTTACTTTTCTTTATAGCTTTATCACATTACACGCATTCCTAAGTAAAATTCTAGTTATGCCCATTTTTAAGTGTAAATGTTTCTACTATATATACATGTTGTGTGATTTATTATTTTTGCTCCACATTAAAAGAAAATTCACCTACATTCATGAATATGGCCATAGCTCATTTATTTCCACTGTGATATAGTATTCCACAAAATGCATTTATGCATGCATTTATCTAGTTTGCTCTTAGGGGAGATTTGGATTGTTTTTGGTTGTTTGCTTTTTTTACATCATGCTGCCATGAGCCTTTTTATACATAGCTTCTGGGGTACATATGCAAGTGCTCTTGTTAGGGCAGTGGTTCTCAACACCAGTGCCCCCCCATGACAAATATTTTGTGGTGTTCTTTTTATTGTTTTGAAATGAATTTTTTGGATCCTTTACTATAGCATTCTGTAGTATGGAATTTTAAGAAATCAATGTTCTAACTGTAATATGGCAGAGAAATAAAGCACAGCAATTTACAACAAAAGATGGTTATACCAATATGTAAATTTCGGGTAACTATTACACCAGGAGACAGAATAATGATGTCAGATGCTTGTACCTGTGTGTAGATTCACCATGATTTTTCCAGCTACAAATGCAAACAGACATAGGTGTTTTGAATTGGTGACCCAAATACTACGTGCAAGGTTACCAATAGAGATACAGCATTTTCTGAAATGTTGGCCAATTCTGGGCAAAGTTCCAAACAACATCAATGGGAAGCACAGTCTTCCTTCAATTTAGAAGGTATGCATTCCTAGAAAATTCAGTACGTTCAAAGTCATGAAAACAACAAGTTTTTTATATGTAAAACAAAGGTGGAGTAGGGTTTCAGGATCAGCTAAGTATGAACAGATGCTCACTTGTATAAATTATGTAGTCACATGGGATGCAAGCTAGTTCACCTTTGTGTGGGACTGCTTCAGAAACTGTAAGACACCCAGTGTTCATTGCCCCACCTACTAAATGCCAGTGTGACCCCACCTTTTCTGACATCCACAGGTTTCTAAACTCTTCTGGGGGTGTGGTAATGAGCCTGTTGGGAACCACCTTTCCAGGCTATTTATTTAAGAGTGAAAGTGCTAGGCTTGAGTAAGTGCACATTTAAGTAATTAGGTAATAACAAATGACTTTCCAAGACAGTTGAATCAATGCACTGCTCCATTATCCATGCATGAGGATTTCTGTTCTTCTGCTTTCTTACCTGCACTAGGAATTGTCAGACTTCTGCATTTTTGCCTGTCTGGTAGGAATAAAATTGTCTTTCTTTATATTTTCTCAGCTTCCCATATAGTTAAGCACTTTTTTATATGTTTATGGGCCATTAATGTTTTTATTCTATGGAATTGACTGGTCATGTCATTTGCCCATGTTTTCCTGTTTATTTTTTTTTTAAGATCTTATTTATTTGTTTGACAGAGAGATAGAGAAAGAGCACAAGTAGGCAGAGCAGCAGACAGAGAGAGGGAGAAGCAGACTCTCCGTCGAGCCTGATGCATGGCTCGATCCCAGGACTCTGGGATCATGACCTGAGCTGAAGGCAGCCGCCTAACTGACTGAGCCACCAAGGCGCCCCTTTTCCTGTTTATTTTTAAGGCATATCTATTTTTATTGGATAATTACCTTATGTCAGTTATGTGTATGAAAATATCTTCTCCTACTTGGTGACTTTGTGTTTTCACCTGTTTTATGGTGTCTACTGATGAGAAGTTTGTAATTTGAATTTTATACATAAAGATATATAGAATTATCTAGTCTTATTACTTTCCCTTGGGAAGGAATCATCCAGTCTGTTCAATGAGCTCACTGTTTGTCCATATTTTTTCTGTTAGTAAAACCTATCACTTCTCTCCCCATTTGCCACTCCCACACATACACACTTGCTCTGAGGAGGACTTTGACCACAGCCTCTAAATAGCTGTTTTTATGGTGGATCCTGCATCTCTACTGTCTTGTGTGTTGATGTAACAGGTGTCCCTTGGTGAATGCAGACCATCAGTACTCAAAAGCAGAGCTTCCTATGTCTCCAGATATCCTGTGAAAAAGTAGCGTTCTTTTTTCTTTTTTTTAAATATTTTATTTATTTATTTGACAGAGAGAGAGAGATCACAAGTAGGCAGAGAGGCAGGCAGAGAGAGAGGGGGAAGCAGGCTCCCCGCCGAGCAGAGAGCCCGATGCGGGGCTCGATCCCAGGACCCTGAGATCATGACCTGAGCCGAAGGCAGAGGCTTTAACCCACTGAGCCACCCAGGTGCCCCAGAAAGTAGTGTTCTTTTTGAGGATTCCAGAAGTAACTGAAGCCACAGAATCATCCAGCCAGTTTGATGTAGGGTTTTTTTTTGTTTGTTTGTTTTTTCCCCAAATACTTTTATTTTATTTTTTCAGTGTTACAAGATTCATTGTTTATATACCACACCCAGTGCTCCATGCAATACGTGCCCTCCTCAGTACCCACCACCAGGCTCGCCCATCCCCCTCCAAAACTCTCAGTCCCTTGTTCTGAGTTCACAGTCTCTCATGGTTCTCATGGTTCTTCACCCCTCTGATGTAGGTTTTGAAGGACGCTATGGCTATAATGCTGTAATGTCACTCTCTTGAGATGTGTAAGTGGGAAAGATAACAGATGGAAACAGACTTCCATCTTGGCCTTCGCATCTCTTCAGTGAAGTTACCTCCTGAGAGAGCTGAGTGGATTGATGAGTTGGTATGAATAGGGAATCTCTGAAAGCCAAAGTCTAGTAAATTTGGTGTGAAGGCAAGTCAAGTGCATTTTTCCTTCATAAGCTTTATCTTCTGGTGATTTAAAATGTGAAGAAAGCCAACCAATTCTAATGATACAGACTTACAGGGAGACAACTGCTTCCCATGTGAGCAGTCAGCTCCAGTCTCCTCCAGAGGTTCTGGAACACTTCCCAAGATAGCTTTTCTTGAGCTTACCCAGGCCCCCATGTCGCATCTGGTGCTGGAGGCTGGAACACACCAGAGCTGGCTGCCGCAGATTGCAGCATCAGACCTCTCTGACCACAGCCGTCTTGGTAGAGTCTGACCAAACCTCTCAACCAGGGATAATTAGATGGATTTTTGCTTAATGCATTTTCCAATCAATGCAACAACTTGAGGACTAATTTATGAAAATTGAATATGGTGACAAAACACTGCATTAAAATCGTATATATCTTTATGGATTAAAAGCTAGTGTTAGAAGCAGATTTATAGCTGGCTTGGGGAACCCACAAGACAATAGAGAGTTTTCCTCTTTTTTTTTTTTTTTACCTTACGGACTGATAATGTCCATAAAGATGGAAGGAAAGCTGGGAAATTAAAATCTCTTCCTGAAGGGTGAGGTATATCTTTCTCTTCCAGTATATTCTATTGCATTGCCAATTCTCTTCTATTCCAGTCACAGAACATAGACTCTCTGGTCTCCTAAATCCACCCCCTTTCCCTCCAAAAATTAAGATTTCAGAATGTGTCTCAATGTCTGACTTAAATTCCAGGAGAGCTAGTTCTGTAAAGCAGGGACATTCTTATAAGTGGGCCTGACCCAAATGACCAGTGATTTCCATGCTCCTTTGGTATTTCATTCTGGGCAGAAAAGAAACGTGAATCCAAGCACCTAACCCTGGAGTCTGATGCTGGGAGGAAGGGCCTGCAGATCTTTAAAAGGCTTTAACATACAAGCTAATGACAACCTCCCTGCTCCAAAACAAACACCTCAAACAAAACAAATTAAAAAAATAAATAAAATCACAGAAAACCTCAAAGCCCCCTGGAAATCTCATCGGAGAAAAGGGGGAGGGAAGAAACGCTTGTTTTATTGCATCTTGTTTCTGGAGGGCCAGGGAGATGGTAAAGGAAGAAAGCCCAAGAGTGTTTGTGGTTGTTATGAACAGCGGTGTCTGGCAGAGGAAATGCTCCCTGACGGGACATGGGTGCAAACGCTTCCTGACAATTCTAAACAAGGAGTGTTCTCGTTAGCATTCAGGATGGTTGGGATGATAAATTATATGAATAATTTTTGTTCTTTGTCAGGGCTTGGATGATATTTTTCTGCGACACATCTGTAGCTGTGCATACTTAATTACTAACTAAAGAACAGACAGGCATGAAGCGCAGGCACATCCTTATGCTGTAGAACTGACATGTGTGTCTAATGCAATATACATCAGAGAAACAAATGAGATGGCAAGGTTCTCAGCCAGGGCCCTCCTGGGACCCTTGGATGAGCAGAAGGTCCAGCTGGAAACAAGGAAGGAGCTTTGATCTAGGCAGGGTTAATGCTGGGGCTGGGGCTGGGTCAGCGCAGCCAACGCAATCTCTTACCAGGCTCCGTTCAGACCAACTTTGCATTCCTGAATTCAGACAAGGCATGCATGAAGATGATGGCAAGTTTGAGCACATACATTGTGCTAAGCATTATGTGAGTACTTCATAATGACACTGATATGACCAGCTTTATCTGCCTCAGGGACAAATATAAAGACAGTGTTTGGAAAAAACATTGACTTAAAACTCTACATGTTCCATTAGGAACAGGTCTCCTTTGGGGTAAGGGGAGGTGACCCTGTTATCTGATAATTTATCATTTGAAAAGCCATAATATGATGATATTCTGGTCCTTATAAAATTAATCATCACTGCACATCCCTCCTTATTTTGACATCAGTCTACCTCTACTCTGTCTGCTATGTCGACATTTCTCCACTCAGTTTCCTGCTCCTCATTGGCTGCTGTAAACCTCTGACTACAAAGTATAAGCAAAGTAAAATTACAGGTCTTGAGGATGGAGCAAAATTTGATGATGCTGATGATGTGGGAGAGCTGTTCAAATCCCATGCAAACCCTTAGCTAAGGGAGGCTTTGGCTGAGCTACACTAAGCACTATGGAAGAGAAAACTAGCATAATCATAACTGAAAAGGCACTTAAGAGGGGAATAATTAGAAAATCAAGAGTGAAGAGAGGCCACTGGAAAAACTGAATGAAGTTTTTAACAACAGTCATCTTTTTATAACAGTGCTCAGAAAATCTTTTTGTAATACAGCTTAGAAAGTAAAACATGAAACCAAAGACAATCTACCTTACTCTCGTATGTATTACCAGCTCAACAGTCTCTTAAAAACAGCCACTGTTTGAGGGATAGGATCTGGAAAAGCTTTCAGCATCAGCCATGAGCTGTACTGAAATCAATCCCTTCTTCATGCCTCTCTCCTCCACATAATTTCATTCTAAGAGGCTTATTACTCTTCCTAACTCTGAGCCTTGGATGGGCTCATCTGGACCTCCCAGCCAGGTCTGAATCTTGGAGAATGGGATGGGCAGATGTAGCATGTGACTTGCTTAGGCCAATGAAAAGTGAGTGGAAATGGCGGATGTCACTTCCAGAAAGAAACTTTCTAAGAGCCTGTGGGAGTTGCACCATTGCTTTTCCCACCTTGGGATGCTCTTGGGAGCATGAATCAGTATGAAACCCAGCAAAGATGTATTTCTCCAAGGTGATCTGCTCTGCCCATCTCTTTTGACATATACTGACTGCATTTCTCTGTCAAATCTCTTAGCTCAGTTCTGGCTCTCCATGACTGAAATATTTCATTTCAGTGTATTGAAGAAACACTATGAAAAAGCTAAATGTTTTATGCTGATTGTATCATTTAATCTCCACCATAACTTATGAAACAGCTTTTGTTAGCTTCGTCCGTAAAGGATAAGGAAACGCAGAGTTTGTTCATCTGGTCAGTGGTCACACAACAGGACTGGGATTTGACTTCTGGTTTCTCTAACACCAACACATGTTCATTTTACCTTCATGCCCTACCAAGTTTCTGACAGGGCCCAACCCTATCAGCTCATGTGCAAAAAGTCATCTTTCTTTATGCTCACTGAATCTGTTCTGGCAGGCTAAATGCTCTTCACTGCTTGCCTAGTAAGTCGTGCATGTGCACATATGCACACAGCTGCCTTGAAAATACATGGTGTGTGTGCCTTTGACTGTGCACTTATCTCTTTGAAGATGCTGAGCATTGCTTAGGCAGCATCTCCGTGCATCGGCAGGAGGCAGCACGCGGCATGCATGGGCAGGTGTTTGGGGACAGGTATTAGATGCTGTGGTTTTGTGCTGTAATAGGCAGAGGCATTGGTTTGGGTGCCCCAGCAGAGCAGCTGTGCATTCTTACACCTGTATCTCCCGTAAAGGCACAGGGCTTGGCTTTTACTGACAAGCCCACTCCAGAGAAGCATGGATCCATATACTCTGACAAGGAGTATATAGGTTTAACAGGAGTATATAGGTTATAGTATACAGAACATTCCTGAGGTCACAAATTCTGACTATGAGTAAGGCATTGCCCTGTGTGTCATGTGCATATATGTGGGAGGTGGGTACTAAGGAGAGAAAAACAGGAGGGAGAGCCCCTCACCTCATGCAGCTCACTCTCTGTGATGCATGAAAATTGCTCTATTATGGGCCAATGTGAGTTGACATGGAAACCTCTCTGAGATACTAAGTGGAAACTGAATGTGGACTATACCTTCATTTCTGAAAAAAGAACACATGCAAAAAAAACATGATTTAAGTAAAATTTGGTTCAAGCACCTATGCCATGAATAGCAGGTCCTATGGAGTCTTGGGGAAAGTTAACCTGTATTTTTCTCTGTGCTTGGATTTTGGATTCTGACTGAATTACTGAGCTCATGTAGCCCTCACTTCCTGTGGCTTCTCTCCTCCCAATCTTCACTTTCCCCGAATGGAATGCAGTCATGTCCCTTGTTCCCCACACCTGCCAGTGCTAAGCAGAGTCTGGCATGGACTTCAGAGGGGTGGATGATGCCTGGTATCTGCAGAGGTGATGAGGACCCTGCTCCAGGTAGGGCTGCCTTAGCTGCAAAGACCAGAATGAGTTGGGGGGTGGGGGGGTTGGGTTACTCAAGGGGGCCTTGCTCTGGATAAAATAGTAGGTAGTCAGAGTCTGGGCATGAGCAGGAGCTAGGCAGTAGGGACTGTGGGCACAGTAAGAAACTCCTCTGTTTGAAGAGTGATCCAGGAGCAGTAGGAGAGAGACTGCAAAGGCCCCAAAGCTCAGGTCCTGCCTAGAACTCAGATACCCATCTCACCAGATTGCGCTGGAAGGAAGACTGGTCAAAAAGCCATTTCTATAGCCAAGTGGGAGGCAGTAAGGCCTGAACTAGGGGAGCAAAAGAGAGGGCAGACATGGGAGAGTAGGCTGAAGTGTAGACTGTTGTAAGCTCATGTGAGGGGATCAGGTGGAGCCAAGCACAAAACACACCACCCTGGAGCCTCTGGAGCAAGACTCTTGGATTGGTGGGAAGAAAGCCAGAGGAGGTTAAAGGCTGGCTGCTGTTGAGAGAGAGGCTGCACCTTGTTGATCCTGAGTGCAGGCATGCGCTCACTCAGAAAAGGTTCCAGCCTCTAGGGGAGATAAAACCAGCAATGGACACTGGATAGGCTGTAGTTTTTGATGAGCAGGACACACATCTGAGGAGCAGTGGGGGCCCAGAGAGGGACCCTCTAGAAGTTGGAGGAGGGACAGTACACCACTGAGGAGAGGGAGTTGGAGCTGGTCCCTGGAGACAAAGGAGTTTTACAGGCAGAGAACAGGTGGGACTATGTGGGAGGAGGGCATTATGGGCAGAGAGGATCTCTGAGGGTGCAAATGTACCAAGGCTGCTCTCAAATATTACAGCTCTGTTTTCAAATGCCTTATGGTGTGGTTGGCTCTTTTCTAAAGAGTAGGGAAACTTGAATCAGACCTCCGATGTTCTGCCCCAGGACCAGGGCTCTCCGTCAGACACATGGGCTCCTGCTATGAATTTCTCATTTGCAACCAAGGTCAGGCCAGGGAAAGTTCCCGCCCAAGAAAATGAAATGGTGAGAGAATTGATGTAGCACAGTGCTCCTTTCACAGTAGGTATTCAACACTTGTCTCTATTATCATCATTATTATTTTATCAACAGCTCTATAAAAGACAGAAAAAAGGCGTTCAGTGAACGTTAAGTCCTTAAGTGTCTAGGGAGTTCATGGAAACCATGACACATGAGCCCTGAAGGCACGTGGCGGAAGGATTACAGTGTTCTGAACACAGTTTCTTAGCTTCCCTCTAATTGTTTCTGACTCCTATCAAGGACACAGATGCGTATGAATGCCTCAAGTCAAACAAGGGAAGTATGTGAATGCTGCTGTCCTCTGCGTGTGGGCAGAAAGGTTATCTGTTGATTTGATAAGGTTCAAGGAACTCTCTTCATATTTGTGCAATGTGAGAGGAAGGAGGATGTAGTATCACAAAGCACTATAAAGCATAGGCTTTGGAGCTCGCTATCAGAGTTGAAAAGCCAGTGCTACCAGGGTTTTACCTGGTCTGACTCTGTGATCTAAGACAAGTGGCTTTATCTTGCTAAGCCTCAGTCTTCCTCATGTGTAAAATGGAGTCATAAATGGATTAAAGAATATAATGTGCATTTGTAATGTTTAGCACATTCACTCTGCTAATTAAATGTTAGTTGTTAAATATTCATTTCATATATGAGTAGACACTTTTATAAGGTCATATACTTAATTCCTGTATTTGCTCTTCTGTTGATATAAACTGAAGTTTAGCAATGAATGGGACCATCTTAGGTGTACAGATTGCTTGGTGGGTCAACTGTATGTTTTAACATTTGAAGGAAGCATAAGCCTTCTGGGACTGCCTATGCTCATTCACAAGTATTCCCCTGATGTTTCTGTCAAGAGATTTTGCACGTTTGTCAAAACTTTTTTTCTATTTCACTGACAACTTGAATGTGAGTGAACAAATTGGAGAGAATTTTATTTTGGAGTTCAACAGGATTTCGATATTTAAATCTGCCTTTGGTGTTGGGGGTCACTTTTGCTGCCCTGGGAGTGGTGTGCACAGGCAGACTGAGGTGCACCAGGAGGAGAGGCATATACTTAGACAGAACACCGGCCCTTCCCTTCACTCTTGGTTTTGAGCAGTGTTGGGAGCTCAGTATTTCGAAGTGCTGAATGTTCTGAGTGATCATCTACATCCAGCATGGCCACGAAGGAAGGATTGATGAACATGCACTTTTCTGAATGAATTGGATGAAAAGCAGGTCAGGCCTTGTACAAAAGCTTCCCAGCTTCAGCAGGGTCATTTCTGTCAAGGCAGTTAGGGTTAGATATATCATCCTAAGGAAAGATCTGGTAAAGATGGTAAAGCTCATGTCCTTAGCTTACAGGTCAGAAAACTGAGACCCGAGGCAGGGCAGAAGATTCCTCAAGGTCACAACCCATCCACCCAGAAACACTGTGTGAGCAGCTCCACAGTAATTGGCTCTGTGGTTTAATTCTTGCAATTCTATATAAAAAGTTGCTTTATTGCCGATGGGAAAATTTCTCCTGCGCTCTTGGAACTGAAGAAGGTCAAATAGCTACAATTTAAAGGAAACCATAAACTAGGAGTTCAACAACTCACAAAAAAAGAAAAGTGGGCCAAGTGGGCTTTGTTGGCAAATAGAGGTGGCATAACCCTTTCCAAGAGCCACCCCCAACATGATGCCAGCAGATCATGCTTTGAGGGAATTCAAGCAGAGTTACCCATATTTACAATATTCTCATATTTCACTGTTGCTCTGATTTTTCTATAGAAGCCAAGAATCCAGAATTTTATGTGAAAGCCTGTTTTTCAGTGCTGCCAACTGAGTGGGCCAAACAATTCATATCAGCAGAACCCCTCCAGACTGCCATGTCTGGCTTGAACACGCAGCAAGCTGGCAAGCAGCATGTTGCTTGGGTGAGTTTTAGGAGGTAAGGAGCTATCACTGAGGCCTCATGCCATTTCTATGGTTTACACAGCTTCCCCCAGCAAGGAGAAGATGGATAATCCCATATTCTCTCTACATCATTGTCTTATGTCATCAAAGATGACACTTTTCCCATTGAGTTTGAAAGCAGAACTTTCAATCATCCTGAAGAACTTGGAGTCTCAGAGAGACTAGAGAAGCATGCTTCACTGTCTACTATAACAAAACATTGTGGAAAAACTCTGCCTTCCATTCATCTTCATGCTATCTGCCTTCCTGTGACACCCAGGCTTTGTTCTGTGGTCTCTGCTGCCAACCTGGTGGGTTCTTGGCAAACTGAGGGGTACCAAGAGGAGAGGCGGACACTCAGGCAGAACACAGGCTCCCTCCCTTTGCTTTTGGTTTTGAGCTATGTCAAGGATCTCACTAATCTTAAGAATGGTGTCCTAGAGCCTATCTCTGTCCAAAATCCAAACACTGAACTTCTCTTTCTTATTCCTATGCCCAAAGGAATCAAGTGTCTGGTCTCCGATGCCAATATGGACTAGTGGGAAATAGTAATTGCCTGAGAACTTGTCCTATTGAAGCTGAGGTAAAATTTACATGTAGGTCAAGCATATTGTCCTATCAATTTTTTAAATTTAATTTTATTTTTTCAGTGTTCCAAGATTCATTGTTTATATACCACACCCAGTGTGTCCTATCAATTTCGATACATACACATCACCTCCGAATGCGCCCATATGCAGCTTTCCACTCCCCCTTTTTGCATATACTATCACTTCATGCATAGTGTTGGTATTGTACATTCTACGGGTTTGGCGAATGTGAAATGACATGTATCTACCACCACAATATCATACAGAGTAGACTCACTGACCTAAAAATCCTCTGTGCTCTGCCTATTTATCCCCTCTTTCCCCTGAACCCCTAGCAATCACTGATCCTTTTACTGTTTCCATAGTTTTCCTTCTCCAGAATTTTATATAGTTGGAATTAAACAGTATGTAGCTTTTTCAGACTGACTTCTTTCACTTGGTAATATGCATTTAAGGTTTTTCCATGTCTTTTCATGGCTTGATGGCCTATTTCTTTCTTTCTTTTTTTTCTTTTTTTGAAGATTTTATTTATATATTTGAGAGAAAGAAAGAACACAAGCAGGGGAGGGGCAGAGAAAGAGGGAGAAGGAGTCTCCTGGCTGAGCAGCGAACCCTATGTGGGGCTCAATCCCTGGACACCAGGATCACAGCCCGAGCCGAAGGCAGAAGTTTAACCAACAGAGCCACCCAGGCGCCCCAGACTATTTCTTTTTAGCACTGAATAGTATTCCATCATCTGAATGTAACATGATTTATTTATCCATTCATTCACTGAAGGTTATGTTGGTTGCCTCCAAGTTTTGGCAATTATGAATGAAGCTGTTATAAACATTCATATGCAGATTTTTGTGTGGACTTAAGTTTTCTTTCTTTTCTTTTTTTTTTAATTAACACATAATGTATCATTTGCCCCAGGGTACATGACATAAGTTTTCAATTCTTTGGATAGATACCAGGAAGTGTGATTGCTGGATCTTATGGTAAGAGTATGTTTAGTTTTGTAAGAAGTCACCAAGCTCTCATCAAAATTGGTTTTACCATTTTACATTCTCATCAGCAATGAATGCGTGTTGTTTCCACATCCTCACCAGCATTTGGTGTTAGCATTTTGGACTTTAGCTACAGGTGTGTAGCGGTATCTCATTGCTGTCTTTTTTTTTTCTTTAGATTTTATTTATTTATTTGTCAGAGAGAGGGAGCATAAGCAGGGGAAGCGGCAGGCAGAGGGAGAAGTAGGCTCTATGCTGAGCAAGGAGCCTGATGTAGGACTTGATCCCAGGACCTAGGATCATGAGCTGAGCTGAAGGCAGACCCTTAACCAACCGAGCCACCTAGGCGTCTCTCATTGTTGTCTTAATGCTTAATCCCTAATGTCATGAGATATGGAGCAACTTTTCATATGCTCATTTGCCATTTGTGTATTTTGTTTGGTGAAGTGTCCAGTTCTTTTGCCCATTTAGTACTTGGCCTGTTTGTTCTCTTACTGTGAATTTTAAGAGTACTTTGTACATTTTGGGCAAGTCTTTTATCTGATACATCTTTTCCAAGTATTTTCTTCAAATATGTATCTTGTCTTCCTATTCCCTTGACAATGGTTTTGCAGAGCAGAAGTTTTAAATTGGAATAAAGTACAGCTTATGAATTATTTCTTCATAGATTATGTCTTTAGTTTTCTATCTAAAAAACTATTTTCATATCCAAGTTCATCTAGGTTTTCCCCTATATTATCTTCTAATAGTTTAATAGTTTTGTGTTTTACATTTAGGTTGATAATCCAGTCTTTTGAAGGATGCAATTTTGTTTCTAGGTTCATTTTTTTACATGTAGATTTCTAATTGTTCTAGCACAATTTGTTGAAAAGATTATCTTTTGTATTACTCTATTGTATTGTCTTTACTTCTTTATTGAAGCTCAATTGGTTATATTTGTTTAGTTTTATTTCTGAGCTCTCTATTCTGTTCCATTGATCTATCGGCCTATACTTTAGCTAATACCACAATGCTTTGATTACTATAGCTTTATAGTAAATCTTGAAGTTGGGTAATACTAATCCTTTAATTTTGCTCTTGTCTCTCCAATATAAACTTTAAAATCACTTTGCTGATATCTACAAAACTTCCTGGAGTTTTGGATGAAATTGCATTGAATCCATAGTTTAAATATGGAAGAACCAATATGTTGACAATATTGAGTCTTCCTATTCATGAACATGAAATATCTGTACATTTATTTATTTATTCTTCGATTTTTTTTATCAGAGTTTTGTAGTTTTGCTCATGTATATCTTGTACATATTTTTTTAGAGTTATTCCTAAGTATTTCTTTTTAGGGAACATTACTATGTTTTTAACTTCATATTCTGCTTGGTCATTGATAACATATAGAAAAGCAAATGACTTTTGTATATATTGACTTCTCTCCTGCAACCTCGCTATAATTGTTTATTATATGATTTTTTTGTTGCTTTTTTCAAATTTTCTACATAAACAATCATGCCATCTGCAAACAAAGATGGCTTTATATGTTTCTTACCAGTATATATATATACCTTTTATTTCCTTTTCTTATCTTTTTGAATTAGCTAGAACTTCTAGCATAATGTTGAAAGAAGTGATGAGAGGGGATGTTCTTGCCTTGTTTCTGATTTTAACAGGGAAGTTTCTAGTTTTTTTCAAATTAGTGTAATAGCTATAGGTTTTTTGTAGCTATTCTTTATCAAATTGAGAAAGCTTCTATTTCTAGTTTGATGAATTTTTCTTCATCATGAAAGGATGTTGGATATTGTCAGATGCTTTTTATTCATCCATTAATATGATCATGTGATTTTTTTTCTTTACCTTGTTGATGTGATGGATTATATTACCTGATTTTCAAATATTGAACTGTCATTGCATACTTGGGATAAATGCCACTTGGTTGAGGTGTCTAATTCTTTTTATACATTGCTGGATTCAATTTGCTGATATTTTGCTGAGAATTTTTGCATCTATATTACGAGAGATATTTGTGTGTAGTTTTATTTTCTTGTGATCTTTGGTTTTGGTATTTGTATGTTGACTTCAGAGAATGAATTACGAAGTATTCCCTCTGTTTCTATCTTCTAAAATAAATCGCAGAGAATGGGTATATTTTTTTTTCCTAAAATTTTTGATAGAATTAGCCAGTGAACCCATTGGGCCTGGTGTTTTCTTTTTTGGGAAGGTTGCCATTTATGGATTCAATTTATTTAGTAGATATAGGCCTGTTTAAATTGTCTATTTCTTCTTATGTGAATTTTGGCAACTTGTCTTTCAAGGAATTAGTTCATTTTATCTATATTATCAAATTTGTGGGCATAGGTATTCATGATATTACTTATTATCCATTGGATCTATAATAAAATCCTTCCTTTCCTTCCATATTATTAGTTATTTATGTCTTCTTGTTTTCTTTAGTTAACCTGGCTGGAGGCTTTTCAATTCTATTGATCTTTTCAAAGCACTAGATTGGTTTTGTTGCTTTTCTCTATTGATTTTCTGTTTTTAATTTCATTGATATCCACTCTAATATTTAATATTTCTTTTCCCCTGCTTACTTTAGATTTAATTTTCTCTTCTTTTTCTAGCGTCATAAGATGGAAGCTGAGACACTGATCTTAAATGATTCTTCATTTCCAATACATGCGTTCAATACCATAAATTTCATTCTAACACTACTTGTTGTGTCTCACAAGTTTCAATGTTATGTTTGAGTTTTCATTTAGTTCAAAATATTTAATAATTTATCTTGAGAATTTTTTTGATCCATGTGTTAATTAGAAATGAGTTGTTTAATTTTTACTTATTTTGGGATTTTCTTGCTATATTTCTATTATTGGTTTTCAGTTTAATTCCATTGTTGTCTGAGAGCAGACACTGTATGATTTATATTAACTGTGGTACGATGTGTTTTATGTCCCAGATATAGTCTATCTTGGTAAATGTTCCATAGGAACATGACAATAATGTGTGTTCTATAGTTGTTGAATTAAGTAGTCTATCGGTGTCTATTATATATAGATTGATGATGCTGCTGAATTGGCTGTGTCCTTACTGATTTTCTGCCTGTGTGATCCCTCCATTTCTGATAGAGGGGTGTTGAAGTCTCCATGTATAATAGTGGACTCATCTATTTCTCTTTGTAGTTTTATTAGTTTATGTCTCATATTTTGCTGCTATATTGTTAGGCACATACACACTAGGGATTGTTAAGCCTCATTGGTGAATTGACCCTTTTATCATTATGTAATGCCCTTCTTTATGTCTGATAACTTTCCTTGGCCTGAAGTGTACTCTGGTTTGAAATTAATATAGCTATTTTTCACTTTATTTTGATTAGGGTTAGCAAAGTATATCTTTATCCATCCATTTATTTTTTTGTTTAAATCAATTACTTTATTATCAGATATTTATGAATTTTGACATATTTTATCAAAAGAGGATTATATCTTTATAGCAAAGAAGCTACTTAATCAATTTTAATGCATCAATTAATAAAATATGGTTTTGATTTTAAACTATTGTTAGATAATACGGTGTATCTGTAAATGAATGATTATATTCCTTTTGTTTGTAGCCATTCTAGGAAACTTCCAGATGGATTATTGAAAGATTAAATAAAAATACTTTATCAAGGTATAATTGACGTACAAAATACTGTACATATTTAATGTATATAACTTAATGAGTTTGGAAATTTGTACACAACCATGAAATTATCACAAAAATCTATGCCATAAACATATCCATCCCTTTCAAAAGTTTCTTCCGCCTCTTTTATCATTTTTTGTAATAACACAGGAATAAAACACTAAATTTAAAAATCCATTAGTCCATACAAATACAAAAATTTAAATATTTTAGAAGGTGTAAACGCAAAAGAAGGAATCTATCTCAGAAACATACTAAGTGAAAGAAGCTAGACTTAAAATAGATACTGTATGATTCCATTTATATGAATATCTAGAATAAGCAGTGTTAATGTATAGTGATAAAAACTAGATCAGTGGTTGTTTCTGGAGTAGATGGCTTGACTAGGAAGCCACATAAGGGAATTTACAGAAATGTTCTGTCTTCACAGTGGTCTGAGATATGTGTGTCTGCATTCATCAAAACTGAACATTTAACCTATATATGCATGCATTTCACTGTATGCGGATTACATCTCAATTGAACACTAATGTTTAAATGTGAAAAAAAAAAGAACATGGCATTTAATGCAGCATTTTTAAAACTACATGCGCTATGCCTATATAAGTCTTTGCTTTTAAAGTAGGTTTCTTGTAGACAACACAAAGTCAAGTCCTGTTTTTTGATCCACTCTGACAAACTGTCTTTAGTTGGTGTTTTTAGATCATTAACATTTAAAGTGATTATTAATATAGCTGAATTTATATTTACCATATTTGTTACCGTTTTCTATTTGTAGTCCTAGTTCTTTGTTCTTCTTTTTGTCGTCCACTCTTTCTACTGTTTGTTGTTTCAGCTAGACATTTTATATGATTCCATTCTCTCTCCTCTCTTAGCATATCAGTTATACTTTCTTTAACCTTTCTTTAGTGCTCGCACTAGACTTTGCAATATACATTTACAACTGCTCCAAGTCCATTTGCAAATAACATTATACCAATTCAGAGGTAGTGCAAGCATCCTATAATAACAAAACATTCCTAGGGCACTCACATAGCTCAGTCAGTTGAGCATCTGATTCTTGATTTAGCTCTGGTCATTATCTCAGGGTGGTGAGATCAAGCCCTGAGTCAGGTGTCATGATTGGCAGGGAGTCAGCTTGAGATCCTCTCCCTTTCCCTCTCCCTCTCCACCTTACCCAGCTTGCATGCTCTCTATGTCTCTCTAAAACAAATAAATAAATTTTTTAAAAGATTTATTTATTTATTTATTTACTTACTTACTTATTTATTTTAGAGAGAAAAAGAGTGTGTGAGTGGGAGGAGGGGCAAACAGAGAGGGAGAGAGAGAGAGAGAGGGAGAGAGAGAAGCAGACTCCCTGGTGAGTACAGAACCAGATGTGGGCTCCATCCCACAGCCCTGAGATCATGACCTGAGCTGAAACCAAGAGTCTGACAACTGACTGAGCCACCCAGGCACCCTATAAATAAATAAACCTTTAAAAAAAACAGAATATTCTTATTTCCTCTCTCCTTTTCATTGTATCATTGCTGTCATTCATTTCACTTATACATAAACATACATGAGCATACAGATGAACACGCAGATAGATAAGCATATATAATTGAATATATTGTTATTACTTTGAACAAACTATTATCTGTTAAATCTATTAATAACAACAAAAATAAAAGTTTTTATTTTACCTACACTTATTCCTTTCTGATGCCTTCTTTCTTTTATATAGATCTGAGTTTCTGACCTATACCATTTTTTTCCTTCTCTTGAAAGTGTATTTTAACATTTCTTACAAGGCAGATCTACTGTCTACAAATTTTATCATTTTTGTTTGTCTGAGAGTCTTTACTTCTTCACTTTTGAAGGATAATTTCAGGGAGTACACAATTCTGGTTTGGGGGAGATTTTCTCTCAACGCTTTAAATGCTTCAGTCTATTCTTTCTTGCATGGTTTCTGAGGAGTCAGATGTAATACTTAAGTTTTCTCCTCTACAGATAAGAATTTTTTTCCTCTGGCTACTTACAATATTTTTTTCTTTATCTTTAATTTTCTACAGTCGGAACATAATATGTCTAAGTGTAGTTTGTTGTTGTTGTTGTTGTTGTTTGTTTGCTTGTTTTGACACTTACTCTGTTTGCTGAGCTTCCTGCATCTGTAGTTTGGTGTCATTAATTTGGAGAAATTTTCAGTCATAATTTCTTCAAATATTTCTTTTATTCATTTATCTTTTTCTTCTTTTGGTATTCCCATCATACATATGTTTGTAAGTTGTCCAGTGGTTGTTGTATATTCTGTTCTTCTTTTTTTTTTTTTTTTCGGTCGTTTATTATTTTTGTTTTTCTATTTTGGAAGTTCCTCTTGACATATCCTCACCCTCAGATATATTTCCTTCAGCCATGCCCATTTCTTTTTTTTTTTTCTTTTTAAAGATTTTATTTATTTATTTGCGAAAGAGAGAGAATGAGAGAGCATGACGGGGGGAGGGTAAGAGGGAGAAGCAGACTCCCCACTGAGCAGGGAGCAATGCAGGACTTGATCCTGGGACTCCAGGATCGTGACCTGAGCCAAAGGCAGATGCTTAACCAACTGAGCCATCCAGTCACCCAGCCATGCCCATTTCTGTCACATTCTTTTTTAATCTCTAGCATTTCTTTTCAATTCTTTCTTAGAATTTTCATCTCTATGTACATTGCCAATCTGCTCTTGTATGCTGTCCACTTCGATAACCATTAGAGCATTTACCGTATTAAACATACTTGTTTTAAATTCCTGGTCTGATGATTTAAACATCTCTGTCATAACAGAATCTGGTTCTGATGCTTGCTCTATCTCTTCAAACTGTATCTTTTGCCTCACAAATTTTATTGAGAGCCAGATATGATGTCCTTGTTAAAAATAACTGCTGTAATTAAGCCTTTAGTAATATGGGGTTAATATGTGGGAGAGGGAAAAATTCTATAGTCTTATAATTAAATCTCAGTCTTCTAGTGAGCATGTGCCTCTGGACTTTGAACTTTATATGCACTTTTCAGTATTCTTCCCCAACCTTAGGTGGGACAGGATGGCTCCAATGGGCTGGAGTAAGATATTTCCCTTCCCTCCAGGTTGGTGTGGCCTTGAAAGAAACCCAAAGTTTAAATTCCAGTAAAATAATCTCTTTCAAGGTCAGACTTTGTTAAGAACAGAAAGCCCTGCTGTATTCTAAAATGTTTCCTTTTTCCTTCCTCCTGTTGGGAGCACATGGGACTTTTCTTCACTGGTCTAGCTCCTGGAGGTAAAACTCACAAAAGAGTGAGGTTCTCCCTATGATTGGGCCTCCCTGGAATTTTTAACTCTCAGATTTGTCCACAATGAGCCTCCAGCAATTTGCCAACAACAGTTTAGGTTTTCCTAACTTGGCACTGCTTCTCTTGGAGATTTCTGCTAATGGATATCTTCTCCAATCAGTTGTGATTATCTGTATTTGCCTCCCTGATTCTCTCATTTGGAGACAGTGTTTTGTCCTGTTACCTCACTTTTCTCATGGATCTAAGAAGAGTTTTCCATTTTACAGTTTTTTCAGCTTTTTATGTATTGGGATGGACTTTTAACCTCTTTTCATGTTGGACGAAAACCCAAAAAACAGAACGTTTTAAAAAAATATTCTAAAAAATTTATTTACAAAATTTTATCCTAAGAATTATAATTTTATAAAGCTTCCATCTGGACAAAAGTATAATCACTTAAGTAATAGTAGTTTCCTGAATTAAAATGAAAAATAATCCAAAATTTAAATAATTCAAATTTGAAAAAGGACAAAGCATTTTAAACTTATTTCTATGGTTCTAGATGTTCACTGGTTAGTCATTTGAAGACTGAAATTCAACACTGAAGGTGACTCAGTGTTATTTTCAGGATGGCAGAGTGGTGGGGTAAAATTTAGCACATGGGAGTAGAAAATGACCACCATCCCTTGGAGGATGCTATTCTTATTATCAGCTAAGGATGTGGTAAGCCAGAAAAATCCCTTGACAAAAGGTATTATGTGGAGGAAGGGAGGTTGTTCATGCGTACTTTCTGGAAGCCAGCTCAGGAAAATACAGATACCCTTGTCTTGTGATTCCCCAGCAAAAGAACTGTTGAACTAGAGAAGTTAAATAAATTCTGGGAGTGAAAATATCTCCTTGGAGATAAATGATATCTTTTGATGAGAAACCATGTGGGAAAGACTCTCTGCCACATGATCTATTTGGAAAAGCCACTGATTATTTGATGGATTATGACTGATGTTCTAGCAGTGTTTACTTCTTGAATATCAGCAATTCATCTAGTTTCCATGGTTTTCACTGATTGCCTTTATACTTTCTGTTTATGGTGGCTCTTTTTGAAGACTAGCATCTTTTGGTGTTGGCTCTAGGCTATCGTATCTCTTTCATTAGTTTAATGAGTTGGAAAGCAAAGTATTTATCCTTCTCTATAGCCATTAGTTGTATTTTTTTCTTAAACAGAGTGGAAAAATTTCCAAAACCAGATAACTGTGGCAACTTTCTGTGCTCATGCTGTCATCTCCCAAGGAAATCCATCCACACATGTCAGAACCTAGACTTTGTTTTGGGGAAATTCTGCTAATACAATTTTGAAGAGCTTCTCCAGGAAGAGCCCAAAGCATACCTCTGAGCCAGTCCACAGTCCCTGTAGAGTTCCAAAGTCCACCCCAAAAAGGCCTCTGGCTGCCTTGCCTGGCTAAGCTTACAATCTACCACACAGAACATCCCACATATTACTCCTCAAATCTAACTTGTACTCATTTACTTTGTCTAGCATTACATTCTCTCCTGTAGATCAGAGTTTCCATTTGGTATCATTTCCCTAAGCTTGAAGAATTTCTTTTTCTTTATATTTTTTATTTTATTTTATTTTATTTTATTTTTTGTAGTTCAGTTGATTCATTCTTTTAGCTTTTATATATCTGAAAATGTCTATTTCATGTTTGTTTTTTAAAGGATTTTATTTATTATACCAGAGAGCGGGGAGGGAGAGGAGCAGAGGGAGAAGGGCAAGAGGACTCTCTGCACTGAGCACAGAGCCTAACACAGGACTCGATCTCAGGACCCTGAGATCATGACTTGAACCAAAACCAAGAGTCAGACACTTAACCTAGTGAGCCACCCAGGCACCCCGTGTGTTCATTGTTGAAAAATATTTTTGCTGAACATAGAATTCTTGGTTGAAAATTTATATTGTTTTTTTCCTTCAGAATTTAAGGTGCCTTTTACTTTCATTATTTTTGATGAGCAGTTATTCTTATCATTTCCCCACTATAGGTAAAAAGACTATTTTCACTGAATAGTTTATTTTCAGGAGTTAGAAAATAATGAGTCTATGTGTGATTTTCTTTGCCTTTACCTTCCTTGAGTTTTATAGAGCTTGGGTCTGTGGGTTGAGGTATTTCATCAAATTTGGGGAAAATGGCAATTAGTTTTTCAAATATCTTTGCTTTTCTATTCTATCTCTCATTTCCTTCTGGAACTCCACTCATTTTATATAATTGGATATTTTTGTACTGTACAGATGCTCTTCTTAGTATTTTTTTTTCTCCTCAATTATTTTTCTTTCTGTGCCTCTGGTTATTTCTGTTGATCTGCTTTCGTTTTAACAGACCTGTTTTCTGCTGTGTCTAATATATTTTCAAGTCCATTGAGTAAATTTGCTTAACTCTTAAGCCGACATTATTGTGTTGTAATTTACATACAATCAAATGCTTCAATTTTAAGTGTCTAAATTTATGAGGTCCGTAAGTTGTATATGTCTATTTGAGTCAAGAGAGAACATTGTGTTAACTCTAAAAAGTTCCCTTGATCCTTTATGAAGTCAACCCTCTAACCAACACAACAATTTTCTTGATTTATAGAATTCTGTTTGTTCGTTTGTTTAGATTTTATTTATTTATTTGACAGAGAGACAAAGAGCATGAGCAGGGGGAACAGCAGGCAGAGGGAGAGGGAAAAGCAAGCTCCCCACTGAGTAAGGAGCTCGATATAGGGCTCCATCCCAGGACCTGGGATCATGACCTGAGCCCAAGGCAGACACTTAACTGACTGAGCCACCCAGGCAGCCTGATTTCTAAAAGTTTTGAAAACAGGTAGTAAATGTCTTCTAACTTTTCTGTTTTTTTCTTTTCCAAAATAGTTTTTCCCAGTCTCTGTCTTTTGTATTTCTATGCAAATTTTAGAATGCTCCTTAATTGCTATTTAAAAATCCTAATGAGATTTTCAATAAGATTGTGCTGCATCTATACCTTTTTGGATAAGAGTTGGCATCTTAACAATATTGACTCTTGCTTTCTATGAACTTGGTATATCAGTATAGCCATTTATTTAGGCTTCCTTTAGTTTTTCTCAATAATATTTTGTAGGTTTTTTTTTTTTTTTTTACAAATCTTGCACATACTTTAATACATTTAACCCTAAATATTTCTGTTTTTGAATGCTATTGAAAAGCCTTTTACATATTTTTTGTTTGTACATTTTTAAAACAGCTTTATTGAGAAATATCTCAATATATACAATTTATCTATTTAAAGTGTACAAATCAATAATTCTTAGTCTATTCACAGTGCTGTAAAACCATCACCACAATTTTAGAACATTTCCATCACCCCTTTCCCTGAACCCCTCAAAATACTTTGTATCCATTAGCACTCTCCATTTCCCCCATTCCCCTGCTCCCTATCCCTAAGCAACTACATGTCTATTCTGGGAATTTCATATAAATGGAATAATATAACATGTGGTTTTCTGTAATCATTTTCTTTCATATACCACACTGGTTTGTTTTTTATGTGTGTGTGTGTGTGTGTCTTTTTTTTTTTTTTTCAGTGTTCCAAGAATCATTGTTTATACACCACACCCAGTGCTCCATGCAGTACGTGCCCTCCTTAATACTCATCACTGGGCTCACCCATCCACCCACCCCCTCCCTTCCAAAACCCTCAGTTTGTTTCTCAGAGTCCACAGTCTCTCATGGTTTGTCCCACCCTCCAATTTCCCCCAATTCACTTTTCCTTTCCTTCTCCTAATGTCCTCCATGTTATTCTTTATGTTCCACAAGTAAGTGAAACCAACATATACCACACTTTCTAAGATTTGTCCACGCTGAGGTGCCTGGGTGGCTCAGTGGGTTAAAGCCTCTGCCTTCGGCTCAGCTCATAATCTCAGGGTCCTGGGATCAAGCCCCGCATCAAGCTCTCTGCTCAGCGGGGAGCCTGCTTCCCCCTCTCTCTCTGCCTGCCTACTTGTGATCTCTCTCTATCTCTGTCAAATAAATAAACAAAACCTTTAAAAATTTAAAAATTTAAAAATTAAAAAAAAAGGTTCATCCATGCTCTAGCATGTGTCAGTAGTTCATTACTTTTTATTGTTGAATTATAGTCTATTGTATGGGTATATAATATTTTATTTATACATTCAGCAGTTGATGGATATTTGGATTATATTTCTGAATTCCTATTATTGATGTGGGAAACAAAGGCAAAACAAAAAATTAAATTTCCTTACTGCCTACAGCCCATTGACGATTCCTTGAAACGGGCAGAGTGAACTTCCTCTGGGAGTTCAGCGCCTCAGTGCTGATATTTTGCTAAGGTGAACAGGCGATTTTAGCCTGACTCCCCAGGATCCTATAAGTCTACTTTAACATATAAAAATTCCTTTGGGAACTTCCTGTATCTCCACCCCACAAGATACATGTTAGCAATCATTCTCCAAACGTATGGCCCTCTGAAACACATTTGAAGCATCTCATAACTGAGAGGTTACTGGGCAGTAATAAATGACCTTTTCCTAACAATAGCTAGCCCCTGCAAGGTCCTAGAAACCTTGCTTCCAAAATTCCTTAGAGACTTAGGTTATCCCTAACCCCCTCCCAACTTGAAAGCATATAATCGGCTACTCCTCATGACCCAAGTGCAGCTCTTTCTGCCCAGAGATAAAACCATCCTTCTGCACTGAAGACATCTCAAGAATTCTTTCTTGGCTATCAGTCTGAAACCCAACATTTCTTTTTTTATTTTACTTTATTTTATTTTATTTTATTTTATTTTATTTTATTTTATTTTTTCAGTGTTCCAAGATTCATTGTTCATGTACCACACCCAGTGCTCCATGCAATACATGTCCTCCTCAATACCCACCACCAGGCTCATCCAACCCCTTATCCCCCTCCCCTCCAAAACCCTCAGTTTGTTTCTCAGAGTCCATAGTCTCTCATGGTTCATCTTTCCCTCCAATTTCCCCCAATTCACCCTTCCTTTCCTTCTCACAGTGTCCTCCATATTTTTCCTTATGCTTCACACATAACTGAAACCATATGATAATTGACTCTCTCTGCTTGACTTATTTCACTCAGCATAATCTCTTCCAGTCCTGTCCATGTTGATACAAAAGTTGAGTATTCATCCTTTTTGATGAGACATAATATTCCATTGTATATATGGGCCATATCTTATTTATCCATTCATCTGTTGAAGGGCATCTTGGTTCTTTCCACAGTTTAGCAATTGTGGCCACTGCTGCTATGAACATTGGGGTACATGTGGCCCTTCTTTTCACTACATCTGTATCTTTGGGATAAATACCCAGTAGTGAAATTGCAGAGTCATAGGGTAGCTCTATTTTTAATTTCTTCAGGAATCTCCACACTGTTTTCCAAAGTGGCTGCACCAACTTGCATTCCCACCAACAGTGGAAGAGTGAACCCCAACATTTCTACATCATTATGAACTTCTGTGTATATGGTCTTATGTGACTATTTGTTTTTATTTCCCTTTGGTATATATCTAGGAGTGAACTTGCTGGGTCATACCGTAACTGTATGTTTAACTTTTTAAGGAACCACTAGATTGTCTTCCATGTTGCTACACCATTTACATAATATGAGGATTTCCATTGTTTTTATATCCTCATCAACACTTGTCCTTATGTGACCTTTTAATTTTAGCCATTCTCATGGATGTGAAGTGGTATCTCATTGCGTTTCATTCCTCACTTCTCATCAATTTGCATTTCCCTGATGATTAGCAATATTGAGCAATTTTTCATGTGCTTATTGGCCATTTACATATCTTCTTTGGGGAAATGGGTATTCAAATTCTTTACTAATTTTATTTTTTGTTTATTTATTTATTTTTAGAGGCAAGGAGGAGCAAAGGGAGAAGGAGGGAGAGAAACTTAAACAGAGCCCCCACCCAGCATGGAGCCCAACGTGGGGCTCAATCTCACCATCCTCAGATCCTACCCAAAATCAGGAGTCAGACACAACCAACTGAACCATCCAGGGGCCTCCCAGATCCTTCATTTTTTAAAAGATTTGTTATTTATTTATTTACTTATTTTTAGAGAGAGAGCGAGTGAGCAGGGGGGAGGACCAGAGAGAGGGAGAGAGTCTTAAGCAGACTGAGTGCTGAGCCTGGAGCCTGACATGGGGCTCAATCTCATGACCCTGAGATCATGACCTGAGCCAAAACGAGGAATCAGATGCTTAACCGATTGCACCATGCAGGTGCCCCCTTTACTCATTTTTAAATTGGGTGGTCTGTCTTTTTATTATTGAATTTTAATGGTTATTTATATATTCTAGATATAAATCACTTATCACATAAATGATTTGCAAGTACTTTCTCCCATTTTGTGTGTTGTCTTTTCACTTTCTTAATGGTGTCTTTTGAGGCACAGCAGTTTTAAATTTTGGTGAAGTCCAATTTATTGGTTTTTTATATTGTTTCTTGTGTCCTTTGATTTCATAGTTAAGAAGCCATTGCCCAGTTCAAGGTCATGACATTTTATGCCTGCGTTTTCTTCGAAATGTTTGATGGTTTTGCTCTTATAGGTCTTTGATTCATTTTGAGTTATGTTTGTATATGATATGAGGTAGGGGTTCAAATTCTGTGTTTTACATCTAGATAACCAGTTTTTCAGCAACATTAAGAGCCTATTCTTTCATCATTAAATTGTCTTGACATCTTTATCAAAAATTAATTGACAATAAATGTGAGGTGCTGTTGCTTTTCAAATAGTAATTTCCAAGGACTGCTTCTAGCATAAATAAATACAACCTTAAAAAATATAGAATTTATATCCTTTGACCTTGCAAAATTCACTTATTAGTTCTAGTAAATTTTGTGTATGTAGATTTCTTATAATTTTCTATTTAGATGACATCGTTTCATCTTCTGATAATGCTAGTTTTATTTTTTCCTTTCCAGAACAGATGTTTATTTATTTTTCCTGCTTTAGTCCATTGGCTAGAATTTTCAGTGTAATATTGACTAAAAGTATTAAACACAAACAACCTTGCCATTTTCCCAGGTTAAGGAAGTTTTCTTCTATTTCTGGTTAGCTCAGAATGTTTATCTTGAATGGTTGTTGAATTTTTTCAATAGTTAATTTTCTTCTCTGCATCTAGTTAGATGATTATATATATTTTTTCTTTTTTAGTATGATAATATGGTTATAATAACATTGATTTTTTGATGTTAAACCAACCTTGAGTGGCCTGAATTAAATCCCAACTGGTCATGTTTTATTATATTTTTAAATATGTTGCTAGCTTCCATTTCTAAAGCTGTTTCTATGATGTTTGCATCTATGGTTGTAAGAGATATGGTGGATCTGCAGTTGTTTGGTTTGTTGTTGTTTTCTTTTCTTTCTTTCTTTTTTTTTTCCCCCTTGAAATGTCCTTTTCTAATTCTGGTATCAGGGAAATGCTGGTCTCATAAAATTAGTTAGAAAGTGCTCCTTTCTTTTCTATTTTTTAAATTAAAAAAAAAATTTAAGGGAGAGAGAAATATGAGCAAGATGGGGAGGGGCAGAGGAAGAGGCAGAGAGAGAGAATCTTAACCGAGCACCATGCTCAGTGCGGAGCGTGACATGGGGCTTAATCTCACAACCCTGAGATCATGACCTGAGCTGAAATCAAGAGTCGGACACTTGACCAACTGTGCCACACAGACGCCCTGCCTTCTTTTATATTTTTGGAAAGAATTGTGCAGAATTGATATGAATATGTTCTTAAATGTTGGGTAAAATTCACAGTGAAGCAGTAAAGTTATCAGGTACTGTGATTTTATTTACAGAAAGAATTTATGGATTTACTTTCATAATTTAATTTCAGGTTATCTATTCTCGAATGAGCTTAGGTAGTTATAGTAGTTTGGTAGTTATATCTCTTATAAATTTATTCATTTTATATACATTAATTAGTTGGTATGCCTTTTTAGAAATGTTTAATTTTTTATTTAATTAATTTATAAGCAGCTCTCCTTTTTGTGACTCCAAAATGCAGACCTCTTGTCTCATTCTCTCATTCAGCCAGTAGTGAGATGAGGTGTTGGCTCTGGCAGGACTGCGGACACACAGATGTGTCCCGAATCTAGAAAGAAGAGATAGTGGGGTCTTGTCCTAGCTTTGATGGCAAACTGCAGAGTAACATTGAGCTCTTCCTTTTCTGGGGCCCGCAGCACTCAAATTTCAAGGGCAGCTTCTCCACTTCTTGGGGTTTCAATGAGTGCCTATAAGGAAATGATTTTGAAAAGTACAAAGGAGAACAAGTATATAAGGTAGCTTTGTTTTCATGGTCATCAGTAGTGGAGTCTGCAAGCTGTGGGGTTAACTATTGTTTTGTCCCTTTCAGTCCTGAGCTTGAAATGAGATGAGAAAAATTAGCAGGGCTTTCCATCCCCTGTCCCTTAGGGGCTGCCTACTCCTCTGTCATGCTGGGTTTTGGGGAGAAGAGGAATCAGCCTGATGTGGCCTCACATGGCCCTCATTGAAGGCTTGTTTGGGTCCTGCTGGGCAGAGAGGGGATTTCTAGCTTTTAAGAAGAGGACGAATTAAATCTGCAGCAGCAATGAGCTTACCTTGGCATTTTTTATGATATTCTGCAGCGTTAAAAACTTTTGCCAATATTTGCATTTAATAACTTCTGCCTTGGTGAAATTATTGAGGTTCCCAACTGCGATTTCAATGGTTCTTAGAGTAGTGGGGGCATTTGTAAATTGCTGTAAGAAATTAATAGCAACCTATGAAAGAGAAGAAAAAAAATAGTAGAACAGGAACTAATGAGTGAAAATTTAAGTGAAACAAAAGAAAGAGAAAATATATATGTTTTGGTAGCTAGATAGATGCATATAGATGCATGTATATGCATTTTTTACTTTGACAGTGCTGTTTATTTGATATAGCAGGGAAACCTGATAGAAACAGTCTTGTTTTCTGCTGTGATAATTATTTCACAAAGGAATGAGAGGAATCCCCACATCACAACTCTGTGCTCCTGCCCTGCACCCCATGTACTTCTGGAAACTAATCCCAATACCTTTTGAGGAGCTTTTGGGATCTTTGATTATGTGTTTCAATGCCTGAGTACATGGTTCAAAATCAAATACCTACAACTGAAGATCAAGTGTCCCCCAGGCTTCTGAATGGAACCAGATAACCAGAATTTTACATAAAATTTTCTGTTTTAAAGGATGAAAACATTTTTTGTTAAAAGCACACACTAGGCATTCCCAGCCAAAACTACTAGGGTGAACCTATGAAATTACCTTTTGTGAGGCCATATGTTGGCTACTTGCCCACCTTCAGTCTAAGCTAACAAATTTTTTTTGCGGGGGTACATTTTTTACAACGAGCAGTAATGTACATCGAGTGACTTATATTGAGTGTGCAACTCCTTGAATCTCACATTTGCACACCCTGTGTTGGTGTACCCATCACCCAGATGCAGATAGGGACATTTCAGTACCTAAAAGTTCCCCCTGTGCCCTCTCCCAGCCAATACTTCCCCACCGAGGGGATCTTAAACAGAAGAAATGGCCTAATGAAGGTGAGGGGCAGTGAGCCTCCCTGGAGATAGGATTTGGGAATTTGGGATGGTGGAAGGAGACCTCTGCTGCCTTGTACGTGCCGTGGGATCCTGGGCAGAGGGCAGCTCCTGGGCATTCTTAGGGAAGCTTTCCAGATATTAGGTACACTGAATCTGAAAGGGTCTGGGCCAGGCTTGGTGTGGCAAAATTGGAAGCACAGCCTTGGAGTGGACCTCATAGGCCATTGGTAGGCAGGGAGACTGGAAAGTGACAGCCCCAGAGACTGAAGACCTTTGAAGGCATAAGAGTTTCTGCACTACAGAGGTGGGAGGTGCTGTAGCCCACCAACAAAAGTTGATAAAGGAGCAGGCAGGAGGGCAATACATGAGCCACATTCATTTACTTAGGATAAAACAGACATATAGTGCTCGTATTTTTTCTACTGTGTGTCAAGGAGCAAAATCATATGTATTATATTTATTTTATTTAAAATTTTAGTTGGCAGAGTCCAGCCTGACAGGCCGTGTACCAGGCTGTACTGACAAGTTCTGATCCAGCCCTGTGTTCAGCCTGAGGAGGGGGGTTGCACAAATGAAGCAAAATTTTTGCTGCGTCTCAGCTCCTAGATGAACTGGCTTCCAGATTTTATTTTTTCCCCATAGGCTTTTGTTCTAATACACAAAAGGGAGGCTGTGGGGGAGGGGAGGCCTGGCAGGGGATTCAAGCCCATCAGTGATGAACTACTAAGAACTGCAACTTTTTTCTAATCCTGGAGGGAATTTGTACCCCTCTGCAGTGAGAGAAAATGCAATGCCTTTTTCCCCTGTGAAGTCAGTGTGGCAGCAGAGGTCCGATTTTCACCTGGTAACTACTCTCACAGTATTAATGATGCCTCAGAGCTGTCTTCTGAACTTCCTCTAGTTCCCGTTGGCCTCTGGGCCTTTCAGATGGAAGGTGGCTTTGTTTAGGCATGCGCTAATGGCTGCTGTTGTCACCTGCTTTCCTTTTCTCTCTACTCACAAAGGAGCAGACTTGGGAGTCCTGTCCTTTCATTCAAGGTGACTGAGTGGACAGTGTGTCTCCCCAGCAATCAGCTCCCTGGGCCTGGCCAGGTCTGGCAGAGTTGGCTCTCCAGACCTCAGTTCTCCTCCAACCTTCACTACAAAGTCTGCACCAAAGTGAAGGGTAGGAGCTGAGGTTAGAATGTTTGGTCTCAGGAGGTACTCTTTAATGAGGAGGCCCTTACCTGAATGGTAAGATGTGGGCAGCACGAAAGGGTAGGTATAGATTTAGGAGGAAGTCCCACATCTTCAAGTAACTTTCACATTACGGGTACCAGTTTCGAGCTAAGGGCACAAAAGAACCAATCAGGAGCTTAGTGAGCTGGGACTAGGTTTCTACCTATGCCCACAAGGCTCTCTGCCTCTAGTTACTATCTCTGTTTAAA
This sequence comes from Potos flavus, assembly GCA_028534135.1. NCBI lineage: Eukaryota > Metazoa > Chordata > Mammalia > Carnivora > Procyonidae > Potos > Potos flavus. The sequence goes on along the minus strand of CM052888.1, from coordinate 32,607,771 downwards.
GTGACAAGGCCTTTCTTAAATTGGCTGAAACTAAAAAGGGAATGAATTGGTTCAGCAACAAAGAGTTCTCAGGTTTCAGATAGGACTGAATTGAGATGCTTAACAGATGAACCATCTCTTGCATTTTGCTTCTAATTCATGGCTTGGTTTCCTTTGGTCACTCTCAAGCAAGTTTTTTTGATACAGTGGATCTCAGGAACTCCAGGCTTTCATCTGGCTACTTTTAGAGTCAGCCTGACATCCCCATGTGCCTTCACACGAAGGGTCCCACCATCCCCTTGACACCAGTTAGTACCCAGGCTAGGGACTGAGGTGTTCAGAGCAACCAGCACATGGCTGGCCCTCTGCTTGGGAGCTTCCTTACACTTCCCAACCATAACGAGCTCCTCCTTTCCTAAATATGCTCCAGGTCTCCCTGTGGTTCTCCTTAGACCTGTCCCTGTCCTGCCAATCCTTTCACAAGGTCCTGGTAAATCAGAGGAAATACAAATGTGACAGGTGACTGTGCTGTTCAGTTAGCTAGCTCATGGACACACTGGAAAGCTGCCTGCTATCTGGTGCCTATAAGGAGTAGCTCCAGGTGGTTCAGCTCTATGCTTGGAGACAGGTCTTAAAGCAAGAGGTATTAGACTCTTGCATTGGCTTCATGGTAACATTTCCATGGGGCCATCAGACATGACTTAGAAGAACATCGCCTATACCATGTAGGGACATTTGCCATTTCTGCCAGGAATGAACTGTGCATGCGTGCACACACGTATATACATGCACACATTTATGTGTGATTTATGGGATTTATGCTCTGTTTGTGCTTATGCAGCCGGTGCTGCCACTTGGCAGGCACTCTGTAACAGTAAGGTAGCCATCACTGCTAGGGCACCAACTGTGTGTAAGATACTCTGTTAAACGTTAGACAGTGACTTAGTAGAAGCTCTCCCCAAGAAAACACAGGAGGGAGGAGGGATGTGGGCCTGGGAATGCAAGGATATGGTACCAAGAAGAGCCCCATAGAGGAAGACCTTGGAAACATCCAGTCTAGAGCTGCTCAGATCTAGCACAAGAGGCCAGATGCATTCACGGCCATTTGTACCCCTGTGCTGTCAGGCATTGGTTAAAGAGTGGGGATGAGGAAGGTGTATATTAACCAGGTATTTCTGGCTCTTCTTCCTTGACAGTAGATGAAGTAACTTCCAGAATCCTGAGGAGAGCCTTCCCAAAAAGAGACCTAGGTTCTGGCCTGGAGCCAGTGTGGGGATGGTGAAGCGACCCCAGGGAATATGGGCAGAGCCTGACAGTATCTGCTACAATGTGTTATTTAATCCCGACAAAATTCAACCCAACCCAGCCGAAGATACTAACATCTGATGCTTATGATTCCTATTACACGCATGGGAATCTGTGGCTTTCTGAAATGTGAAGTAACAAGATGACATAGCTGGTAATAGAGTAGCTGGAATGTGTAATTAGCATCCCTCTAATCCCTGACTCTGTCCATGTATGCAGCTACGTGGGCCCCAGGAGAGGGGTGGTCCACAGAGGCTGATCTTGTCTGAATGGAGAATGAAATGATGAGCAAGAATTGTGATCACAAAAAATCATAAGAGTTGCTCCGGTAGACACAGGAGTCCCGGGCAGGGGCCCAGATCCCAGATGTGTTCACTGAGGTTGGGCCGCATTGCTCTTCCTGGACTAGTTCCTGGAGGGGAAGTTAGGTGCAGGGAGATGATCTGGCCTTGTGAAGAAATTGTGGCATCAGAACTCAGAGTCTTGGGGGCTAAGCGATTGGAGAGGAGAGCATGGCGTCCAGGGCACACTCTCAGAGGAATCATCCACAGAGTCCTGGAGAGCTCTACCTCCACCTCTAGGAAATACATAGTACCAGTAGGGAAATGGAGGCACAGAGAAGTGATAGACTTTGATCAAGGTCACATAGCTGCCCAGACTCCAGACAGTAAGTCCATACTTTTTATACCATCTAAAGCTGGTTTTCATCAGACTCTTAGCAGAATTAGTCAGAGGAGGCTCATGTGCTTGTCAGTGACTGAAACTCATCTCCGGGTGGCTTGCACAGTACTCACCAGCTAAAGGGACTGAATTGGCTCACACCACTGAAAAGTCCAGAGGATGGCCCAGGGCTAACATGCTGTCGCCAATTGTCTTACGCTTCTGATTGCCTCCCACTTGGTCAGAATCTTCCCATTTGTGGGAAGATGACCTTCAGCAGCCTCAGGCTGATTTCTTGCAGATTAACTATCTCAGTGGAAAGAGAGCACAGTACCATTTCTCCAAGAATTCCAGCCAAACTCCCAGGGCTGAGGCTCACTGGAGCAGCTCAGATCACACGCCATTCCTAGACTCTGATTGTCCAGGCCTAGGTCAGATGGCTCCCTCTAGTGCCCATGTGTGAGTGTTGTGTATATATATGTGTATGGGAGAGATTGTGTGTGTGTGTGTGTGTGTGTGTGTGTGTGTGTGCGCGCACATGTGTGCTATATCTGAATCTTATAGGTTAAGAGAAGAGGAAGTTTGATTCCTCAGAGGAGAATTGAAATACTATTACTAGAAGAAGGGAACATTGGTGGAAACTGCAGGAGCCCACCACCGCAGATGCTGTCCCCTAGCATGGAATCAAGAGGCTTGAAGGATGAAGCTGACCTTTGGTCATCAAAGCAAGTGTAACTCTTTTTTTTTTTTTTAAGATTTTTATTTATTTATTTGACAGAGAGATCACAAGTAGGCAGAGAGGCAGGGAGAGAGAGAGGGGGAAGCAGGCATTCTGCTGAGCAGAGAGCCCGATGCGAGGCTCAATCCCAGGACCCTGAGATCACGACCTGAGCCGAAGGCAGAGGCTTTAACTCACTGAGCCACCCAGGTGCCCCAGCAAGTGTAACTCTTGAGTGTTAGAGCTGGAGGGTGTCCTAGGTTGAGTTTTTTGGAGCACTGTCTGTGATAAGGGTTCCTGTGCAGACGGTGCTCCCAGGAGGCAAGAAGGGGAAGAGGAGGGGACAGAGGAGGCAGGATAGGGAAGAAACAAAGCAGTGGTGCCCTGCTCAACTTTAGTGAGCTGGGAAAAGAGCTGGGAAACTGATCCCTCAGCTGCTGTGAGTGTGGGCTGCTAAGGACTCCTGGGTCTCCGGATAATTGCCCTGCTGTTGGCATAGTTTCCACCCCCTGGCGGTTGGCTCACAGCCAGACACTAACTGATGGGGGGATATAAAAGTCCAGTTCCCTTGCCTCAAGGTAGGATCCTATATGACCAGGCAAGGCCAGACTGGAACTGAATCCACATCTTCCCCTGCTCCTGTCTGCTTCCTCAGAACAGACTCTTCAGTCAGCCTCCTTTGAGGCCTCTTTTCAACTTGGCCTCATCCTCAGGCCCTGTCTTTGGCCTGCATAGTCTATTTGTAGCAATAATCCTGCTAAGTCAGCCTTGCGTGAATCTCCCTGCCCTTGATAACTGATTACCCTTGATGTCTGATCACCCTGGCCTGCCTTCAACACAAATTCCCTACCCTCAATGTCTTCTCTTTGTAGTTGTCCATGCACGGATCCTTCACTCTGCTTGTTGGCTATGATTCCCTACTTGTATTCAGAGTTGAGCCCAATCTCTCTGCTCTACTGCAATAGTCTGACACTTGTCACAATAGTCTGACTAGTCTTTACTATTTCAACAAGTGTCACAATAACTTTTTCTATAGCACCTCATTCCTTACAAGTTTCATCTGAGAGCACTCCTCTATAAAAGATTTGCATGAGACCTTCCTTTTCAGGCTCTACTTCAAGGAACCATACCTAGTGCAGAAGTCAAGCTCTGCTGTGATCTCAGGTGAAGCCTAGTCCTGGCTCCATCCTGTGGGGAGTAAATGATACCCCAGAGTTTGTCCTATCTCAAGGCAAAAGACCCTCATGCCAGCCATTGGCCACAGATCCTAGGGTGGAGGCTGGGGAGCAAAACTTCCAGGTACCCCTGGCTGCCTGGGTAGTCAGAGTGGCCCCACAGCCTCAAAACCATTGCAGGTGAGAGCCCTTAGCAGCAAAGTCCACAAAATAAGATACAGGCACACTGAGCCAGTAAAAAGAGGTTCATGAGGATTGAGCAGGGTGCCAACACTTCTTACTTGTAGGGCAAAGAAACCAGGCTGCTGAAAATGTCGTGGAACAAGAATTCTAAATTGGTACCAGCTTAACTATCGGCAGCCATAAGGGTATTCTAATGAGCTGACAACAGGTTGCTGTTTATCAATTTGTTGCTACTTATATAACAAGAAGTACAGAACACAGTACTTATAAATCCTTGTAATGAAATATTTTCCCTTTATCGAGGCAGTGTTTATATAGATGCACATTAGTTTAAACTTTTTGACCTCATTTGCATTCTAAAATTACAGCACCATAATTTCCTTTTCCCAAATGCATACACTCTTAATTAATCTTAACCACTCTCAAGCTTTTCTAACTTCTATTATCACTATTTAAAGTTGAGAAGACTTTTAATGGATCTAAATCACATATTCAAATTAGTTTCTTTTTCTAAAGTTATAATGACTTGAAATTTTATTTGATTTGGGCCCAAAGTATTACCTGAAAAGTAATTTGATTGTTTTACAATTTAAATCATCTGTGTGGAATAAAATTCATTAACCTTATTTACATGCATGTAAAAATTATGACACTCTAACCCATTAACATTTCTAAAAAGTGTGCAGCATTTTATAGCATAACGCTTTCACTGCAGCTCTGTCCCCTACATCTCTGAACCCATTTAGCACCAGAAATTTCCAACTTTGGCTAAACCTTGAGTAACTGAGTTGTCTGGGCAGAGAATGCCTTATGTGAAAATCATGTCTTTTCCCCAAAAGACTGAAGGAGCGGTGGCTCACTGAGGCCCACTCTAGCATAGTCTTCCTAGGATGATGGCAGAGAGCTCACCCCCACAGGGCCTGGTCTGGAGACCATAGGCTGGGAAATGTCATCAAACCTTGGGATCTTTCTTGCAGAGCTCTGCTCTGGAAAGGCACAAACTTGACATTCTTTGGACATCATTGTGCCTTGGTAGACACAGTGCCAGAAAGCCTTTCTTAACAAGCCTCAAGGAATGGACATGGCAGTTCATGGAGTGGTTAAGATGTGGTACCCATGAAGCTCAGTGCAGTGCATTCAGCTCAAGCTCGGGTTCGAGACCAGGCTTGCCACTTGCTACCTATATGACACTCTAATCACCTGGACTCTTCACAGGTCCTCTGTACCCATACTGCCCCTACTTCCAATGTTTCCTTCATTTTATAGCCAGAATGATTAATTTGATGCATGAGAGTGATTGTGTCACCTACTTAATAAGCTTCCCATTGGTTTCCTATTGCTGCCTTATAGGCAAAGTCCCTTACATTGAATAACAAGGCCCTCCTCCTCTACTCCTGTCCTTCAGCTGCACTGCCTTTCACTGACCTTTGGATTTACCATTCTTCTTCATCTTCTCCAGGTGTTGCATGTGCTGTTCCTCTGCATGAAACTGTCCTTCCCTCCTTTGTTTGCCAGATCATCTCTTACTCATCATTCTGGTCTCAATTCAGGGTCACTTCAACTTCCTTAACTGGGTCAAATGCCTTGCTTCAGGCTCCCATGAGCTCCTGTAGAGAAGGTTGCTGATATTCCTCTTTCATGACCAGCACCACAATCACAGTTTTCCATTTGCTATTGTGATTATATCATCTCTTCCCTAACTGAAGTCTCTGTGAGGGCAAGGGTTACCACATAGCTCGGTGTCTGCATCCTTAATTAATATATATTAAATTAATGGTGAATAAGAATAACTTCAGGGTTTCCTTACTTTAAGATAGGAGAACATATTCCTCTAATATCCCTATAGGGTCAACAGTAAATGAAAAAAATATATGGAAAATCTCCAACTCAACCCTGTGCCCCATCTGTTTGCATGGTCCCTTGGGGATATTTTGGGTTCTGGGTGAGCCAACAGTGGTCAGCTGAGGCAGAAGTCCAGTCCGGGGCCTGAGTGCACATGCCTGAGAGTAAGAAAACCACACCACAGCACCCTGCCTTTGATTGCTCTGCCTTTGATTTTCTAACATTCAGGTCAGTGAATCACATTGAGAGTGAATAGTGAAGAGAATAAAAGCAGATCATTGCTCTGGGGAGTTTTGTCTTGAATCTCAGTTCCTCTTGAGGTTAGAATTGCTCATTTGAGATGAGAAAACTGGAGGAAACTCTCCCACCCAACAGGTATTGCCGCTTATGACCCAGCCTTCCCCAGGTGTCAGGATAGAGCTGAGCCTCCTGCCTCTCTGTGAGCTGGGTCATTTATTCAAGAACATTACTGATGAAAACTTTGTTACTATTTCCTTGACTTTGGCCAAGCTTGTATTTTGCCTGTGTAGACCATGGGAAAGTGACAGTAACGGTGGGTCCCTGCAAAAGTCCCTGCAGTCCCTGGTCCTCAATTTCCCACTTACCAACAATAAGAGGGATACTTGGCTGGTACCTCCGGGAAGCTCATGACCATATTTAGGGATTAGTTTCTGAAAGATAGATAGAGGACTCTGAGAATTGTTACCCAGCCTAGGCTCTTCATGGAGCTGGGCAGGTTGCATTTTCTTTCAAAGAGGAGGCAGCAGTCTGAGTGGTCCTGGCTCCACAAAGGATGAGGACCCAGCCTTGGTCCTGCAGATGACCAGTTTGATGACCATGGCCCATGGCCTACTTTCTCCCAGGCTTGAGTTTTCCTATTGTAAAATGAACATGCTCACATTGGGTTACATATCCTCAGAAACCCCTCAGTCAACTCTCATTCTCCAGTGTGTTCTGACCCTGGCCATTTCCATAGTAGTTCTGGAAGCTCTGGGCCTTTGGAGGTTCCCCAACCCACTGCTATATTGCACAGTGGGGCCAGAAGTCTTTTCATTCACAGTCTTGAGGCGTGTTGCCTTTATTTCTGGTGACACAAACTCCCTGTTCTTTTCTATCAGTGGACCTGAGGCAGCTTTGTTTCCCATAAGCCCCTCTCCCTGGTCACTGCCAGGGTTGAGGAGGAGAGAGGTTGAGCCCAGCACTGTTCCACACAGTACCCAGTACATGTAGATTCATGCCAGCTCATTGAGAATGATATTCAACAGCAATCCTTCCAGATCTCCTTGTGCTATTAACTCTGTGCTAATGCCTAGAGGCCCTGTTCCTTTGCTGTGTGGTTTGCTTCTGTGTGACTGAGCAGAAATTATGACTCTGTGATCTCACTGGCATTTCCAGGTCTTCATTAGTCCTGAAAACATGCCTGCCTTGCGATTCAATGCAATGGGAGCCTGAGTTTCTCCAAGCCTCGGGTTAGAGTGTGGGTTGCAAAACAATAGTAATTCAGACTTCACTGGCCCTGTGAAGGACCTTAGCTCTCTGAAAACTTTTCTCTCTCAGTGGTTTGGAAATACCTGCAGTATACCTCATAGCAACCTGAAATTTGTCATCTATGTTGATAGAGTTGAAGAGTGTTCCCCCAAACTCATGTTTTCCCAAACCTCAGAATGTGACCTTACTTGGAAATAGAGTCTCTGCAGATGCAATTAAGATGATATCTTACTGAATTAGGGTTGGCCCTAAATCCAGTGACTGGTGTTCTCATAAGAAGAGACAGACACGGAAAAGAAGATGTGAAGAAGACAGGGCAGATATAGCAGTGGTGCTCCACAGACAACGGACATCCAGGGCCACCAGAAGCTGGAGAAGCTGAGGAGATTCTTCCCTAGAGTCTTTGAAGAGGCATGGCCCTGCTGACACCTATGGATTTTGGACTTGTGGTTTCCAGAACTGTAAGAGAATAAATTTGGTTGTTATAAGCCACTCAGTTTGTGATAATTTGTCAGGCAGCCCTAGTAAACTGGTACAATGTTCTTATGCACCAGCCATGTATCCACATGCTCGTTCCACAGATCCATTTGAGTGTGGGGGCTCCTAATGCTGCTGTTGCTGCCGTCCTGTGTAGCAGCCCTACCCTCTGCCCTCTTAGAAAACGTTTGGTTGCAACTTAAGTTTCTTGGGATAGCAGTGGCTTACGCAGTCAGAATTTACTTTTTTATAATGACAATAAATACAAAGGCAGGACATTTGAGTGGATTTTCAGTAGCTCAGAAACCTCTGAGTTGGCTTCTCATGGTTCTCTTGATCTTCCCCCCATGGTTGCAAAATGGCTGCCAAGCTCTACATATTATGTTCTCACACAGAGCACTTACAAATAAGAATAAGGGACTCCTCAGTCATCTCTGTCTGTCTTATTTGGAGAAGAAAATACTATCCAAAGACCCCAGAAATTTCCAAGTCCCCTTGACCGGAACGTGGTAACATGCTCCTGCCCTTGTTGCAAGGGAAACTTATAAAAAGAACTTCTGTGGTTGATAGCCCCTCTCATGGAAGGTAGGATGTTTAAACAAAACAATGTGGAGAGATGGTTGTTGGTTAGAATACAGGTTTTGCCCCCCTGGAGCAGGCTGGGTTGTGCTTTCTGTGGACCCACCTATGCTAGACCTGCTGTACTCCAAGAAGAATCTGGGAGAAGGTTCTTGCTCATACTCTGAGATCATGAGGCCTCAGCAATAGTCTGAATTAAGACTCCCAAAGATGTCCACAACCTAATCCCCAGAACCTGTGACTATGCTGCCCTACATGGCAAAAGGGACTTTGCAGATGTGGTTAAATTAAGAGTCTTGAGATGGAGATATTGTCCTGTTGGATCCAATGTAACCATAACGGTCCTTATAGGGGGCAAACAGAGGCACAGAGTCAGAAGAGATATGACTATGGAAGCAGAGGTTGGAGTGATGTGACCGTAAGTCCCCAGGAACTGGAAATGCAGTCAGCCTTTAGAATCTGGAAAAGTCAAGAAACAGATTTTCCCCTAGAACCTCCAGAAGGAACAAAGCTCACCAACATGTTGATTTTTAGCTCAGTAAGATCCATTTTGGACTTCTAACCTTGAAAATGGCAAAATAATAAATCCGTATTATTTTAATACAACAAGTTTGTCGTTGTTTGTTACAGCAGCAATAGGAAACTAATAGAGCCCTGGAATTGTGCTGCCTGGGTCATCGTGTCTCAAAGAGCTCCTGGAAAATGGCCTCTTCATCATCTTCCAGAACCCCTCTCTCCCTGGAGCTAGCCATGTGTCCATAGGCCTGGGCTAGAAAATGGGTACATGTCATCTTCCCCATCTTTCCCATTCACCCCATGTTCCCCATTCCTTCACCCTCCCCATCCTCCATTCCCCATACTTCTACTCTGCCCCTTTCTCCCCATACCCTTATCCTTCCCATCCTTCCCATTTGCCCTTTCCTCATCGGCCCCCTCCCTCATTCTCCCAACCTCCTTGTATCCCATCCTCTCCATCCTTACCATCCTCTCTAACTTCACAATCCTCCTCATTCTCCCTTTCCCCATCTTTTCCACACTCATCATCCTCTCCATCCCCCTATCCTCTCCATCCTCCCCATCCACCCCTCTTCCCCAGGCTTCCATTCAGACTTCTCTGCCTTGCTGAAACACTGTGGGGGTTAAGCTAATATGCACAGGGATGTTCAGTCAGGCCTGCCTCTCTGCTGAGGCCTACCTGGGGATCTTGTTTTACAGCTCTCACTCCTCACTTTTGAGATTTTAGCTCCCTTTTCTCTAATATTCACAGTAAAGTCTTCTTACTGATATGACTCCCCACTCCCAGAAGAGAGGTACCTGTGACTAGAAGGCCACTAGGGCTTGGTCCCAAGCATCTGGGCAGTGAGGGGTGGAACGGCCATGCCCACAGACGTTGGGTCTTCTGTAAGGAGTGGTGCCAGGAAGGAGGGAAGTTGCTCTCCAGCTAGGCTGAGGCCTGAACACAACAAACCAGGAGAGGAATGCTTGTAAGGGCAGGAGGACAGATGGCCTTCCCTGCCTCTCCTATCCCTGCACTTGCCCCCATCCCTGGTGAATAAGAGTTGTAATTCAGGAGCTGTGCTGCTGAGTATGAAAATAGCAGTGAGCTTCCTGGCTCTGCAGAAAGAGATTCCCTGGTTCTGAGCATGAGATGGGGTACTGGCAGGGGAGCAATGTGGAGATGGTTTCCTTAGGCCCTTTCAGCCCAAGGAACAGGGCTTTTCTGACGAGAAGCTGATACCCACTCTGCTGCCTCAGCTAAGGGCGAGTCTCCTCAGTGCTCAGCTCCACAGCCCCAAGTCTGAGAAGTAGCCAGGTTAGCATTTGTGCCTTTCCTAACTTCCAGCCCGCAGGGATCTCTTCTTTCAACTTGAGCTTTATTGTCCTCTCCCTGCAGAAGGAATTCCTCTGCTTACTTACTGCCTGGTCCCGGCCCAAAGTAGAGGCAACACTGGGTCCTTTCTAAGGTACGAGTGCTCTGCTGCAGGTCCCAGTCCCAACAGACTCACCCTTACTGGCCTGTGCAGACTGCACCAGAAGTATTGACTGATCCAGTGGACATGCCTGTGAGGCCAGTGCTCACCACCTGGAGATCACAAACCCAGCAGAGCCAGTGGGTAGGGCAAGGTTTTAAGAGGATAAACTGTACTCAGGACTGACAACCTGACATGTGTCCAATATAAAGTTTGTCCACCAAACACTGCCCAGGAAGAAAGTAAAATGTCCAGAGAACAAACGAGTCTCACCCAGGCTGACTAGAAGATTGGGGAGTTTATCCGTCCCACTCATGTGTATTAAAAGTAAAGCAAAAGTAAACCTGCATAAGACAATGTCTACTCTCAGAATATCCTTCATGCCTTCCTCAGCTAATGATCTCTGCTCCCCCTTCTTTCCTCAAAATTCCACTTCTGTAGAATATGGTTTATCTTATATGTTTTAACCCAATTGTGGAGTGTGGTCATTGTTACAGAGCACTCCTGAACACGCACACTGCTGGAACATTCATGGAATCCTAGGAGCTAGGACCAAGGGGAGATGGGCTGATGCCGCAATGTGAAAACCAGCAATGAAGGGTTGAAAAGCAACTGTAGGATTCCCTTATCTGTCCCTCTAGGGCAGTTATCTTAAGGAAAACAGCCTTGCCCAAGGTCACATACCTTCCCAGAGAAGTTCACATCCAGTGACTGATCAGTGGAGGGTATGAAGTCCCAGCCCTCATCCCACCAGGAGCATCTCTGCAGATCCACAGCTCCAGGGCTCCCTGCAAGGCTGGCTGAGGCCTCTGTCAGTCCTGCATCCCAGCCCAGTGTCTCCCTCTGCCTAATCCTGCTCCTTTCTCCCCTCTTCCAGCAGGTGTTGATCCCTACACCTTCTCCTAATAACATCCTGCCTGTTCTTCTCCATCTCAGAGTCTGCTTTCTAAGGAACTTCATCTGTGATGGGATTCCCCTGGGTTTACAGTCAGTCTTAGTGCCATGAAGTCAAACCCATGTTCAGATCAGCCTATTACCACTACAGACACCTCTGTGCTTAGGGACAGGGACAGGGACTGCTTCTATACAACAGGCCTTGTCCCCAGGGCTTGCTTTTTGTCTGGCCCCTTCCAGGAAGCTCTCAAAAAGATTGATCAGGCAAGGTGTTGCCAGAATGGCTGGATGCCCAGGTCCTGTGGGCAGGGACACAGGTACATGATCTTGTGCAGGAACACAGCTTTGTGCTGCGATGTTCAATGCCATGAATATCCAAGGAAAATGGTAGTGGAAGAGAGGTCAGTGTGCTTTACGTAAAGCCCTAATGAGCAGAGCTTTTTCTTCTTCCATGGATGACCCTTCCAAGTGAATGTCTAGCTCCTTGAGGTGGACAAGATGAAAATTCCACATTGAGAGCCCTGGGAGGGGAACTCCTGAAGGACCCCAGGAGTGAGGCTTGTTCTGGTGGGAGAACCCCGGCCTCCTTACTGTTGATCATAGAGAATTAAATTTCCTCCTGCCTGCGCATTGTTCCCCCCCACACACACTTTCCCAAAAAAAGAAAAGAAAAAGAAATGATAAAGGCCCGGGAAGAATTCCCTATTCAGGCTGCATGATTTGCAAAATCAAGATAAGGGCCACCACGGGTCTTTGTTATTTTTATGTGACATCGATAAATAAATCATTTTGCTCTCCCCTCTGTCACCCCCCTCACCCCAAGCTCACAGTCACTCATCGTTTTGCACAGGGAAGGAACTTTCTGGGACTTCATTCCTTTATTATAAACAGAAGCATTAAAACTGCTCTCAGTTGGTCTTGGTTTTTAAACGACAGTCTTCAGTTGCCCACTTCCTCTGGAAGCACCCCCTCCCTGTTTTGTGCCTAGTAGAGCCCATCAAGGGGCATTGCACTGGAAATGGATGTTAACTGACTGTGGTTTTCTTTTTTTTTTTTTTTAATTAACGCATAATGTATTATTTGCCCCAGGGTACATGTCTGTGGATCCTCAGGCTTACACATTTCACAGCACTTACCATAGCACATACCCTCCTCAATGTCCATAACCCAGCCACCCTATCCCTACCCACCCCTACCCCCCAGCCACCCTCAGTTTGTTTCATGAGTTTAGGAGTCTCTTATGGTTTGTCTCCTTCCTGATCCCCT
>CM052888.1:32576971-32594735 GCA_028534135.1 Potos flavus | reverse complement strand
GGTTACTGCCTATATTCTCCTCTAGGATTTTGGTAGATTCCTGCCTCACGTTGAGGTCTTTTGTCAATTTCCAGTTGATCTTTGTGTATGGTGTAAGAGAATGGTCAAGTTTCATTCTTCTACATATAGCTGTCCAATTTTCCCGGCACCATTTATTGAAGAGACTGTCTTTTTCCCACTGGGTATTTTTTCCTACTTTGTCAAAGATTATTTAACCATAGAGTTGCAGGTCCATATCTGGGCTCTCTAATCTGTTCCACTGGTCCATGTGTCTGTTTTTGTGCCAATACCATGCTGTCTTGGTGATCACCGCTTTATAGTAAAGCTTGAAATCAGGCAATGTGATGCCCCCAGCTTTTTTTCTTTTTCAACATTTCCTTAGCAATTCGGGGTCTTTTCTGGTTCCAAACAAATTTTAGGATTGTTTGTTCCAGTCCTTTGAACAATGCCAGTGGAATTTTGATCGGGATGGCATTGAAAGTATAGATTGCTCTGGGCAGTATAGACATTTTAACAATGCTTATTCTTCTGATCCACGAGCATGGAATGCTTTTCCACCTTTTTATGTCTTCTTCAACTTCTTTCATGAGTGTTCTGTAGTTCCTCGAGTACAGATCCTTTACTTCTTTGGGTAGATTTATTCCCAGGTATCTTATAGTTCTTCGTGCTATTGTAAATGGAATCGATTCTCTAATTTCCCTTTCCATATTTTCATTGTTAGTGTATAGGAAAGCAACTGATTTCTGTGCATTGATTTTGTATCCTGCCACATCACTAAATTGCTGTATGAGATCCAGTAGTTTGGGGGTGGAGTCTTTTGGGTTTTCCATATAAAGTGTCATGTCATCTGCGAAGAGACAGAGTTTGACTTCTTCTTTGCCAATTCGAATACCTTTTATTTCTTTTTGTTGTCTGATTGCTGTCGCTACGACTTCTAGTACTATGTTGAACAAGAGTGGCGAGAGTGGGCATCCCTGAGGACAGGACACCATTTCTGATATGAGATTGAATCACTTCAGTTAGCTTTCATTGTGTAACAAACCACCCCCAAAATCAGTGGCATCAATAACATTTTTGCTTCTCACAATTCTTTATTTGTGCTGTTTCTTTGCTGATTTCACCTGGGATCTCTCATGCAACTGAATCTAGCTAGAGGGTAGGTGCAGTGGGCAGACTCTAAACCATTCCTCTGCCCATAATGATCTCCAGTTCCTAGTGTTCATGCCTTTGTGAACATCTCTCCCCCTGGAATATCTCTCTCTGTCAAATAAATAAATAAAATATTTTTTTTTAAATGGTGTTGTAAATGGCAAGATCTTTTTTTTTTTTAAGATTTTATTTATTTATTTGACAGAGAGATCACAAGTAGGCATAGAGGTAGGCAGAGAGCGGGGGAAGCAGGCTCCCCACCGAGCAGAGAGCCTGACACAGGGCTCAATCCCAGGACCCTGAGATCATGACCTGAGCCGAAGGCAGAGGCTTTAACCCACTCAGCCACCCAGGTGCCCCTAAATGGCAAGATCTTATTCTTTTTATGGGAAAGTAATATTCCATTACACACACACACACACACACACACACACACACACACACATCTTTTATATCCATTCATCTACAGATAGACACCTAGGCTGCTTCCAGCACCATCATCTTCGTCACCCCCACCACTACCATCACTGTCATTCATAGTCTTGACTCTTGACGGGCTGTTCTCAACCACTAATTGACCAGTGGGGCAGAGCTGGGTTTAAGATCTTTTCTCCCAAGCCCTGTCCTCCTAATTCAGCTGGTTCTGGATCCCAAAAGGCCTCTCTTGAACTTGTTTCTCCCTGATACAACTTCTCCAGCTCAGAAGAATCAGTTCTGGACTTAGCAGCAGGCACCAGTCTCCCCTTTCATCAAGCAGGTCTGTCTTAGGGGCCCTTGCTCTCTCCCTCTTGGGCAGTACCTAGAAATGTTTGGCATAGTCTAACGCTCAGCTAACAGGGAAGATCAGGCCATGCTCTAAAGGGGACCAAATCCTTGGGCTCTCCTATGACCCTGTGGGTAGAGAAATTCCCAAGGAATTTGTCTAAGCACTTAGCATCTTTGTGCCTTGTCTACTAGATTACTAGTAATGCAACACATTTTTTAATGACCTTCAGGAGAGATGAAGATGGGGTTCTAGGCTCTAAGCTGACCTCACCTAAGGAGGCTGCATAGCACAGTTGTGATTATCCTGAACAAAGACATTTCCCCTTCTCCCCAACCCCCAGGGCTTGGAGATCTCATAGGTAGAGTGGGGGACTATTTTAATCAGGTTCTGGGAATGAGGAAGCAAGATCCCAAGGTTGTGTAGGGTAGCCTAACTTAGCTCCAATGTTGCTCAAAGAGCTTCTGGAAATCCTTTTTTCCATCTGCTGCCTGTGCAGGTGTGAGCAACCCTCCCCTCCCACAGCTAATGGGGCCTCTCTGACTATTGAAGAAACCTTGGGAAGGAGAGGCTGTTTCTTCCTTAAGGAGAAATCTCTCTCCAATAATTCCCACCCCATCTCCCCCTTTCCACGTTTTTCCTCTGGATCTCTTTCTCTGCATTGCAACAGACAGAAACATGAGGGAAAATAGCCAGCTCTGTGAAAAACCAACAAGACAGGATGCCAGAAGCTGGGAGAGCAATGTGTCTAGAAGAGCGGATGTAACATATCCACCAAAAAGGCCTCACGAATTGTCAAGGAGACCAGGGTCAGGAATTTTATTTCAGGAATCTATTTCAGGAATAATTCATACACCATTTTTCATTATTTTTTAAGGAAGTCTTCTACTGGATTAATAAGACATTATTAAACAGGCTGATATAATTAAATTAGTATAAGCATAATCATTCATAAACCTAGTTTTCAAATTTATAAGTTCTTGATCTTCACTTAGGAAAAGGTTACCATTTTCTTGGCCTGGCCTATCTGTATGTGAACAATTCCTCACTCATGGACCCTTACCATACCAGGTTGAAGGAAAAGAAAATTACAAAGTGGTACCTTTTCAATGGGGCCTGCCCCAACCACCCTCCTAGAGTTGTGTCCTGAACACCCTTACCTCCTCACTAGTAATGTAGCCCAAGTGCCTACACTAGTCCCTGGCATACAGTAGGTACTTAATGCATGCTCTTAAATGAATGAGATAAGAAACTTTGGCAAAATATTCCATCCCCCAGTTATGCTACAGATACTGAGAGTCAGAAGTGACACAGCGCTAAATGACACCCAGCAGAGGCCCAGGCTAGGACCCATATTCCTGTCACCAGATCCAGTGCTCTTTGTGCGAAGCCAAGAGGATTTGCCAGCTTCTCATCAGAATCCAGCCTTCTCTTTCTTCTCTGCAAACCCTGCTGTGTCCCTCCCCTCCCCATGGGTGATCGTGCCCCAGCACCACAACCTCTGGGTGATCTAAAGTGTGGGAAGCCACTACTTGCCCTGAAGACAAACACCTGCCTAGCTAAGGGATGGGAAATGGGGATGGGGGGCTTCTGAGCCCATTCATCCAATATGACTGCTAAAAGTGGCCATCTCTGCACACTTCTCAGCTCCATGCCCTCCGTAAGTCCTGCGAGGTCTGCTCCCTCCTGTCACTCTGAATCTGCCAGCCATTTTCAGTCCCTGCTCTACCCTAAGCCAGTCTGGCAGGCATGAGTGATGTGCAAGAAGGAGACTTCTGTGGCATCCTTGGGCAGCAGCGCTTATGGGGTGTGAATAGACCCATTCTGGGCTCCTGGTCACTTCCTCCTACAGGGACTTACAGGCTTTCACTGTTCTCAGAGCTTATTTCTCTGCTGGAAAGATGCCCCAATCCTGCAATATGCTGCTTGTCTTGCTGTGTGCTCCATGGTTTTTATGGATTTTTTTTTAACTAGTCTGGAAAATACTTTGGTATAGATTTCTAAGAATTTTAATTGAGTCCCAATCTACATATTCTTATGGGCCCAGCCCTGAGGTAGGTACCGAAAGCAGCTGCTAGCCTCGTTCAGGAGCTAGAGATGTCCCAGGCAGGATAAGGCAGATAAGTAGTGTCCACCAATAATCAGAAAGGAAGCAGGGAGGGGTATGAACTGAGGCAGCTCAGGACGGGTTGGGCTGAGTCATCAGTGGGTTGCCACAAAGCTCTGACTCAATCTGCTGGCTTTCCGTGAAAGCTGAGGCTTGGCAGGTTTAACCATAAAAGGGTCCCCTCAACCTCCCTGCAGTGTGTAAGGGTGGAGGCCAGCTCTAGCCCTGGAGCAGTGAGGACCCCATCCTTACCCAGTGCAGCCTGTTGGTTGGGGGCTCAATCTGTCCCCTCCAGAAGGCAGGGTGGGGCGGGTGTGGAGAGAGGCAGGGCCTGATCTGAGGCTGGGGTGCTCCAACAGGTGCCCTGTCTTACACGGAACAGCTACAGCGTCCCTGCTTACACTACCCAGCGGAAAGGCTGACACATAATGGGCTCAGGAAACATTTGTTGAGTATATTGTTGGAAGTGTGGGAGCAAACCTATATCCATAGATATGTCCTTACTATCTGTCAATCTGTGTATGTTTTCAGTAGACCAACTAGCTTAAGTCATTCCCACTTCTGACTAGTTTTGTGCCCTGTAGCCTTTATTTTCTTTAAAAACAAACAAATCAATGCTTCTCCAGGCTGAAGAATGGTGATGCAATGCCTGCAATATTTGCTGGCAGATGTGGGAACAAGGGGTGGCTGATTTGACTGTAAATGTCCATGTGGGCACCACGCTTTCTGACAGGAGGCCAGCCCCTCCCCACAGCCTGCACAGGATCTCATAGAACAGCAGAGCAGCAGCATCGTGGGAGGCACCTGCTTTGCAGGGTGGGGCTGAAGAGGCAGGAGGGACCAAATGAAACATTTCTGCTCAGTGGAATTCAATAATCATATTTTGAGAGCAACACATATTATGAACAGTGTTTGATATAAAATATTTCATGGTTCACCAAATATTTTCCTAGAACTTCTTGTTCGCTCTTGACAAGTAATAGAAAATATAGAAAAGATTATTGATCCCATTTTACAGATGAGGTCACTGAGCTTTAGAGAATTGTATCCAAAAGAAGCAGAACTAAATCTGAAAGCCCTGACTCCCTGTACACCGTGCCTTGAACTGGGCTCTACAAGGGACTCAGGCATGATTGGGACATGGGATGTGTCTTTTTCTTCAAAAACAGACATTGATAAAGACAGGGTTCCATTTGTAAACTTGTTTGTAAAATGGTGGCTTTTGTACAGTAATTAAGCAATTCCTGGCTGGGTTGTGTGTTCCTTTCCCTGAAAGGCTGACTAGGCAGGAGAAACCCTAGGGTCGTAGCTCCCCGGGCCTTATTTACAAGATGCTACAGGCCCTCTTGTGGGTGGGGTTGCCAGACTTAGCAAATAAAAATACAAGTGTCCAGTTAAATTTGCATTTCAGATAAATAATGATTTCATATAACTATGCCTCAAATATTGCATGGGATGTAGTTATATAAACAATAATCTATTGTTTCTATGTGAGCCAAAATTAAGTAGGCATTTTATATTTTATCTGCTAACTGATAAGCCAGTTAAGGTACTTGAAGACTTCATTTTCCCAACAACCCACTACCCCTGTCTAGTGTCCCATGTTCTGGATCTTCCTCACCTGGGCCAGCAGACTATCCCACTTTGACAAGGGTCTTCTAGAAACAAGACTCAGAGTGAAACCCATGGTGAGGTTTCAGGCCAAGTTATCTCAGGGCATGTGGGTTCTAGGGAACCTGAATTTGCAAGAGAGGGGAAGCAATGGTCCTGTGGCTTCTGCCCTGTGAATCCTAACTGAGTTAGGCAGAAAGGGTTCAGCAGGCGTTGGCTCATAGGTCTCTCAACTTCTCCCTTTCTTACTTTTGACACCACTGGACATGACATCTAGAATTCCAGGGACTTCAGCCAAGGTAGGTGAAGCATCATGGCCGTGCTCCCTCCCCAGTCCAGCAGGGCCAGCATGGGCATACCACCCAGTCACTTGGAGCTCGAGCTCTTCCTCGCACACCTGCCATGTGGGTTTGACCTGTTCTCACAGGAGGCCCTCTTTCCATTTGTAGATTTAATTCAGATTAACATGAAAATCTCCATGGACTGCTTTTCTGCAGGCTGAGAGAATGCTGCTTAATTTCAGGAGAGATAGGAGGGGTTTGGCTGATCTTCCTCTATGGTTTAAGGAAAAGAGGAAACTGATGGGGTCCAGGATGATTTTTGGCATCCCAGGCTCTGTCCCACACCCCTGCTGGATTTATCAGAATGGAGTGCACTGGCAGGCTGGGCCTTGGAGACCAGGCTGGCATGGACAGAGGAGAACGGTCTCTCTCTCTAAGGGCCAGTGAGGAGGGAGGCTTCGCAGTAGACAGACTCGGGCTAGAGTGTCAGCTTCCTAGCTACTGCCCTCTCTAGCCCCCTCTGCCTCCACAACTGGGGCTTGTAAGGCTGGGTGGTGAAAGTAGAAGGGCTGGGGGATCTCCATGCTCCAGACGTCACCCACTGGCTCCTCCTCACCAGAGGTATACTGATGGGCTTGTGGCTTCTCTCTCTGCTGGGGAAGACTTGTACCCTGAGAAGCCTGGTCTCCAGATGGGAGAGCATGATGCCAGCCTCAGAGTCTCTGTGCCCTTAGCATGGTGGCCAGTAAGCAGAGTCTTGGTTTTTAGAATTCTGAAGTTATGCCTGCCCTTTGCTCCACAAAAGGGGGTGAATTAAAGTGAGGTAAGCCTAGAACCAAGATCAGCCACCCCTCCTCAAAGCCTCCAAGACCATTTCTATTCTGATCAGTGTAATTTTGAAATGCAGCTGGGTTTTCACTTCCATCCTCTGTAATCTTTCCCCACCCAGATTCAATTTAGATTAAGAAGAACAAAGGTAGGGCATGTTTGCCCTCCACTCAATCACCGGTGCTGAAGTTCAGCTGTCCCCACTCCTGCCTCCTGTGCCCCTTAGCCCTGCACTCTGGAAGGGCTGGCAAAGGGGAAGGTCTCCCAGAATGGGATGGGTGGGTGCTCTTGGAGCCACAGCACCCCAAGGCTAATCCTTTCCTCCATGGTGTCCCTGTGTGTTCCCATGCCCTAATCTGCCATCTACAGTCTGTGTGCCTCCTCCGGGGAGGGCACTTCCAGGCCCTCACCTGGGCTTTCCAAGTTCAGCAGCTCTAGGTCTCTGCACAGCCCTCCTACTCTCCGCTTTTCTTACACAAACCAGCCCAGGATGGTCTTGCTTGGTGAGGAAGACACAGCTCCCTTAAAGCCTTCTCAGCATTTTAACTGCTTCCCGTCATGACCTGGAGCCTACACTCTATCTCATCTTTATCCTCAGTTCTCCACCTGTGTTCTTACCTGGGCCCTGACAGAGAATGGCTGGCACAAAGAATGGTACTGGTACCAGGTGTGTGCCAAAGGATGCCCTAAAGGGCTCTAGGCACCGGTCGCCCCTGTGAGACTCCTGACCCCTCACTTACTAACTGTGCAGCCCTACACAAGCCACCTACTCCCTGGGCCTTCTTTTCTCATCCATCGAATAAGAAACCTGAAGAGGTGTTTTCAGATGCCGTTCTACTCTAAGACCCCTCGGTCTTCCTCCCGCCTTTCGGAGTCCAGATGTGGCAGAAGGGATTTGCAGGTTCATGTTTGAGTACAGGACTGCCCTTTGACTTAGGAAAGATGGAGCCTCTATCTATGTGTCACATTGTAGAGGTCCTCGCTCTGGCCTCTTCACTTCTCATGGAAGGGTCGAAAAGAGATATTTCCATCACAAGTCCTGGGAAAATTTTAAGTTTCCCCAAGATTTGCAGTAAGACCCGAAGACTCGGGTCCTTAGCTTCTTAAGGTGCTCTTAGGGACTCAGTTTCCATCTCAAGAGGGCTTCCCATGGTAGTCCTTTGTAGCATATATTTGATCTTTGTCCTCTATTCATAACAAAGACCTCCTAAAACTCTTGTAATTTCCTGAGCGATAGGAATTATAGAAACATCTTTTGTTCTTGACACAGAGCCCCTAAATCCCTTGGAGTTTTTTGGGTGGCAGGAGCTTCTCTTTCTAATGAGATGGCTCTTTGTGGGACCTTAGGTATCTTTTGGATGGTGCTTATTTGCCAGAAATACCAGAGCTTGATGAGAAGGCCTGAACTTCCAGCCCTACTCTGTCCAACCTCCAGGGAAGGGAGAGGAGCTGGAGATTAAGATAATAATCTATTGTGCCCATGTGATGAATGAAAAACCCCTAAAAGTCCCTAATCATGGTTTAGGAAACTTCCAGATTAGTGAATGTATCCATGTGCCAGGAGGGTAGCACACCTCACTGCCATGAGAATAGAAAATCCTGTGCTCAGAACTCTTTCAGACTTCACCTATATACCTTTTCATTGGGTTGTACCTCTTTATTCTTTATACTTTATAATATCCTTCATAATAAACCTGTAATTGTAAGCACAGTGCTTCCCTGAGTTCTGTGAGCTGTTCTAGCAAATTACTGAACCTGAAAAAAGGGGTCATGAGAATCCATGATTTATAGTGCATTGGTCAGAAGCATAGAAGGTCCAGGACTTGCAATTGACATCCAAAATGGGGGCAGTCTTGTGGGATTGAGTTCCTAGCTTGTGGGATCTGATGCTAACTTCAGGTAGATAGCATTAGACTTGAAACAAATTTCAGGACACCCAGTTGGTGTTTGGAGAGTTGAACATTGGTTTTTGGTGTGAGGAAAAACCCCATACATTTGATGTCAGAAGTAGTCTGTGGGCAGGAACAGATCATGGAATCCTACACAAATAATGGAGTCTTCCCTCCCAGGAATTCCAACCAATAACATTTTTTGCATCTCATTAGGAAGAATAGGGTTTTGGAGCAGAAAGTGTGGTCCAGAAAGGTGGAAGAGGAGCCAGAGGGGAAGTGGGAGACCACTTCCTATTCTCCTCTGATCCTTGGTATCCATGGAAGCTGGAGGCACTGTGGATAAAGCTCCGCAACTGCTCTCTGCCCTCCCAGTCTTGACAATTCCAACCCTTCAGCCCTGGACTCGGAGTATTGAGAAGAGTTATGGATGTAGTCCACACACATTGCCAACCAACTGACTGCCTCCCAGCAAGACTGTGTGTGTCCCGGGTGTCCTGGCGGCTCTCCCCCTGCTCCGTAGCCTGGATCATGATGTCTGGGCACCGCCCACCCCCCCACCGAAGAGGTAAGCATAATACCTTCCATGGAGTAATGTTCTTGCATCGGGCATGTGTGTCTTGAGTATTCGCAGTTGAGTCTTATCTCCCAGTGAGGCCGTACAGACTCTAACCCTGCAGAGGAGGGGCTTAGAGGCCTAGTAGAAGTACAGGCAGTCCCCACTCTTTGGTTTTGAGATTTATACCCTGAAGAGGTTATAAAAGAAATATATCCTAGTTTCATAGACTTGGGACCAAATGATGGATGTCTGTACCCAAAATTTCTAACTCCCTTAGAATATTCCCTTCCTACTCCAGTTTGTAGATTGGTGCATGGAGACATCTCCCCAGTGTGGCACAGTGGGGAAGGGGGTGGGTCTGCATGTAGTCAAAGCTTCGGCCTTCCTAGGGTTTAAGACTCAAAGTAGATTAATGATCATGGCTGGTCTGAAGGGAATGGAATTATTAATAATCTAGTCCTGATAGAATAAGGCTTTGCTGTCCTTCTGCCAGCCCCATCACTAGCTATGGAAGGCGGGGGAGGGCCCCATTAATCATGCTGTTCTGATGTTCCTGCCTGCTCAATGTCCACAGGAATGAATATATTGCTCAGAAAACACGTGCAGGATTGTTACAACACAGACACTATCAAGGCATTATTTTCATTGTCAGGCTGCTTGATGGTTTCATAATTTTAATAAAAGAATGAGGCTTTAGACTTAAGGGAGTGATTAATCAAGAAGTCCACAGACACATGGTGACAGCTGAAGTGCTTTCACCAAGAGTGGCCTGAGTTCTTGAGGGTCTGAGGGCTACAGCCCTCCTTCACCTACCACCTGCTCTTCTGACAGAGATGTGTGCTCAGCACTCAGCCCTGCAACGCTCCCGCACGTCACACACGGCACTTGCACTTGAGGTCACACAGTGGAATATCTGCACCCTCCAAATGGAGAGAAAAATAAATTAGAAGCCTTTACACACTTGCACGAGTCAGGACTTTCTCAGGTGTCTGTGATAGAAACTCCCCAACTCTGATTTAAGAAGAAAAAAAAAAGCTGGCTAGAGTGGGGGCAGGAGCCTCAGTTCAAAGAACTGCGGAGTGGAAGAGGGTAGCTGCCTTCAGGCATGGCCAACTCCAGAGACTCATGAAGTCACTGGGATGCCAGCCCTTTCCTTCCATCCCCTGGCTCAGCCTTTGTGTTTCTGCCTTCTGAGGCTGCCCCTAGCTACAGCAGCCCAGCACCTCTGCTGTGTTGGAGAAGCCTTCCCTGAGAGTGATCATTCTCCCTGCCTCTACTCTGCTCCATTTGCTTCTTAACCCTTCTCCACTTTATTTGTTGTCTGGCACCCTTGGTGAGAGCAGGAGCTTTGCCTGGTTCAGATTCATTGCTTTACAGACAGAGCCACCAATGGTGCCTGGCACAGCGAAGGCTTACAAATATTAGTCAAACAAATAAATGAGCCCAAAGACGTATGTTTATGATTGTTACCTTCTAGATGGGGAAGTTGGAAATCAGAGAGAAGTAAATTCCCTGAGGTCAGTCAGCTCACACTTGGCAGAGCCCTTGAACCCAAATAATTAGACTTCAGACCCTCTGATTATGAACACTGCATGCTAGAGGGCTTGCATTCAGTACTCATGTAAACTGGGGCTAGGAGGCCCTGGAAAGAGAGAGGGAAGGAGGAGAGACAGAGAGAGGGAGATGGAGAGAGAGGAAGTGGGGGTGGGGGGAGAGAAAGAACAGAGGAGAGGGAAGAAAGACACGCCAGTATCAGCACCAGGTAGGGGCTCTGCTGGCTCATCATGGGGAGGGAGTGTGGTACTCAATTCCCTTTCACCACTTCTGCATAGGAATGCACAATTTTTGGAAAGCTAAAGAGGGAACTTTTAAAAGGAGCATTTTAAATCATTAGCCAACTTTAATTATTGAACAATTTCACTTTCCAAGTATTTTGCCTGATTATTCACCTCAAGGCACTGATTCGTTTTGTATTTATCTCATTAGGAGATCCTGCCCCCAGCTGGCACCTCTCACTGACCTGCAGGCAACTCCAGGGGTCAGGGCTTGGCAGGAAGACAGACCAGAGATGGCTATACCCACATTCATTTTGGTTTCAGAGCGCTGGCTCAGGACCTGAAGCTGTGGCCAGTGCCCAGCCCTGCCTGCTGTTCTTCACTTTGTGCCTTTAGCTTTCCTGTGCCTCAGGCTTTCCTCCTGTACAGCTGTTGAAGAACAAATGAGAAAATGTGGATGTTTCACTCTGTGAGTGGTCACCCGTTGCTCCTCTTGAGGGGTAGAACCCTCCCACATTCCAGGACCAAGAGCGGGGCTCCTGTGCAGACATGTTGATGCCAAGGCCATCTACGAGGTCCTACTGCTGTGGCTCCTTGGCTGCTAGATGACAGGATACGTCCTCAAAGTTCCTCAGTTCTCCCTCCCTGACACACTGTAGCCACAATATAGGGGATCTCATTATGTAGCCATTAGATGCCCATAAAAGTGGCTGCTACAAAGCCCATTAGTTAATTATAAAGTAATCACAAACACACTGAAGGAACATCTGTTTGATTTATGCTAAGTGCTTAGACATGCTTTAAGTCTCCCATTTGGAATGTAGGCCTTAGGAGGATAGCAGCTTCCAAGTCCAGGGCCCCACACTGAGCTGGGATGGAGGTCCCAGGGCTCATGGACTAGCACAGTGAGATGGGCAAAGATCTGGCTTCCAGGGCAGCTCACACAGAGCTTTCCGAGGTTCAGAGATGGAAATTTCTTTGGCGTCTGCTGGTGCTTCTTTGAGCTGCTGAGCGGGTGCTCAAGAGAAAATGTGGGGCATATGAAGAAGGAGGCCTAAGGCACAACCAGCTCCTAGCTCTGCTAACACAGTCGGTGCACCTGCCCCCACCTGTTGTACACACATCCCAGGCCCAATTCCTCAGAGGGCTTCTGTGTGAGCATGCTTAGGCTGCTGTAACAAAATGCCACAAACTAGATGGGTTAAGACAACAGAAATTTGGGGCACCTGGGCGGCTCAGTGGGTTAAATCCTCTGCTTTCGGGCTGATTCAAAAAGCAAGAGATCAGGGCGCCTACGTGGCTCAGTGGGTTAAAGCCTCTGCCTTCGGCTCAGGTCATGATCTCAGGGTCCTGGAATCGAGCCCCACATTGGGCTGTCAGCTCAGCAGAGAGCCTGCTTCCCCCTCTCTCTCTGCCTGCCTCTCTGCCTACTTGTGATCTCTCTCTCTCTCTGTCAAATAAATAAAATAAAATCTTAAAAAAAAAAAAAAGACAACAGAAATTTGTTCTCTACCAATTCTGGAGGCCAGAACTCTGTAATTGAGGTGTTAGCAAAGCAATGCTCCTTCTTTTCTACTCCCAGCTCCTAGTGGCCCCAAATGTTCCTTGGCTTATGGCAGCATTGCTCTGATCTCTGACTTCAGCTTCCTTTGGCCTTCTCCCTGCCTCTCTGTGTCTTCACATGACTGTCTTCTTATAAGTGATGCCAGCAGGCTGGGTCCAGGGACCCAGGGACGGTCCCCCAGGACCAGCTAAGAGGGCATTTTGTTTTGCAAGGGATAGAAATCAAATGCAAGCCGGTAGGAAGAGAGAGCAAAGTTTATTAAAGAGAAAGCCAATTCAGAGGGAGTGTCTGAGAGTCTTGGAAAGGAAAGGAACTTGAGTCTCTTCTTTGTCCAAGGTCTGAGGGTTTTTACTGAGGATTGTGGTCTGGTGTGCATGTCTTCTCAGGCATCCAGAAGCCGGTTAGAACAAAGACCAGGGCCCAGGTGTTATTTCTTGGAGCCAGGGGTTCTTCATGTCCAGATGTGTAGGGCCGGTGGCCTGGGATACACATTTGATGGCTTTGCCTGCTCATTCTCACCTGGTCCTTCCTTAGATGTTATCTCTTCTAGAGAAATCATTAATTTATTGTCCTTTACAAGGAGGATATATGCTATTTGCCTTATAAGGCATGTGTAAAGTGGGGTGGGGGTGCAGGTTCTAAAAAGAGTATAAGCAGGAAAAGGAGCAAAAAGCAGATTTTTATGGAGTCCTTCAGTTTTCCTATCTCATAAGGACACCAGTCATATTAGATTGGGGCCCTCCTACTCCAGTATGGCTATATTGGAACAGATTACATCTACAATGACCCTATTTCCAGAAAAGTTTACATTCAAAGGTGCTGTTGTAACTGAACTAACGTGAGTCCACTCCTTGGTAAATTACAGACAGAAACTACCCCAGGTGGAGTTGTCACGCAAAGGAAACTTTATTTGCAGCAAATAAAGAGATCACAAGGAATAACTTCCAAACTCTTGACTCCCCAAGCAGAGCTGAGAAGGTGGTTTTTGTAGGTTTTAGAATAAATATTCAGAAAGGGGAACTTTGTTATCACATATAAAGGTGAGCATAAGATTTCACAGATGTACTTAGAAAAACATGCCTATACAGGCCTCCTAGCTTATGTTAATGAAGCTTGCGTTCCTTTTGGGGTGGAGACTTTAATATTAGAATGAAGTAAGGGGAAGAGGCTATGGGCCGGCTCAGAGAGCTCCTACAAACCCAAACCGATGGGGTCTTGGGCTCATTATCACTGGTAAGGAATGAGGGGTCTTGCTCACTTTTGAACCAGCTCTGAAAGTTTTTCCACTAATTTACTGTCTCCATTGTGATTAGGCTATTTCCTGGTATCCTAGAGACTGTTGGTTTTCACATTCCCTTTGTTTCTTTAAAATCCTTAACTACTGAGGTTTTTGCATTCCTGTATCTCTGACACCTCCCTGGAAGTTCTGCAAGCAGTATGTTTGGGCAAGTAGAGCTGATTAGGCATAGATCACAGGAAAATAGCCAGGGCCCTAAAACGACTTCACCTGTGTCACAAAAGCTGTCTCATCTTTATTTTTCCAGAAACCCCTAAATCCTTCTGCTTACACTGGGAATTAGAACTTCAACATATATATTGCAGCAGATGCAATTCAACCCATAACACCTTCCTACAGAGGTCATATCTGTCACAGCACAAATGATATTTCACACCCTTTAGAGCAAAGAAGGAAATAAATGCTCTTACAAGTGTCCACCACTGCTTCCTGAGGTTTTTTCCTCCTTCTCTTTGCTCTCCATTGTGCGGCATCTGCAACATGGAGGGACTGATTAAGGCCAGCAGTCAGGGGGTTCAGGCTTCAAAATACTTTGCCCCAGCTTCCCAGTTCCAGGAAGTTGTAGGTCTACGTGAAGTGTGTGGGGTCTGTTGGGCTCATGGTTTAAATAACTTGGTAAACCTAGCCTCTCTTTACTGTCCTGATTTGGACCCCACCCCCCACCCCCAGCCCACTGGAGATCCCTGTGTCTGCTTCTATATCACCCCAGGGGGAATCTGAGAGGCAGGGTAGCAGTAAGACCCTGTGGCCCTACTAGACCAGATGTCCTGCTTCTGCTAATCAACTGGCATGGCCAGCAGGGCTCAAAGAGGAGACCCCTCCCCAGCGATGGCTAATTACAGGGATAATGCCAGGCCAGGCCAGCAATGTGGGCCTCCTCAGAACTCAAAGATCAGATAGCAAGTGGGTCATTTTCCAGAATGGGTGGCTCTTTAATTAAAATAGCTACCTCGCCTTTTTTATTTTTCTTTCCTTACAATGACCTGACTCTGGAATGCTATTACAGGATAGAATAGGGGCATTTCTACTCCTGAGAACTTAGCTGCAAATTGACTTTCATTATCAAATCAAAAACGTGTTCTCTGATCACCTAGTGGATCAGCAGATTCCTCATTTCTCTTTTTTTTTTTTTTTTAAGATTTTATTTATTTATTTGACAGAGAGAGATCACAAGTAGGCAGAGAGGCAGAGAGAGAGCGGGGTGGGGGGGGAACCAGGCTCCCTGCTGAGCAGAGAGCCTGATGTGGGGCTTGATCCTGGTACCCTGAGATCATGACCTGAGCTGAAGGCAGAGGCTTTAACCCACTGAGCCACCCAGATGCTCGCAGATTCCTCATTTCTGCTTCTTCCTCTATTTCCCTTTCACGGCCTGAAGTTTTGGCTCCCATGTAGTCTGATGAGATAGGATTCAAACAGCCCCTCTGCTCCCCTGCACCCTGCCAGTTCTGCCCTGTGCTCCACCCTGACTCTGGCCTTCCTATGTGGCTTTTCTCATGCCTCCCCATCCACCTGGATCCCACAACCTACAGAGAAAAAGGCAGATTCAGCCTGGTGTCTCCATGACCTGGTGCTTTTGTGTGCCATCAGCAGTGCTCTCTTCTTCGTGCTAGGACTTCGTGACAGCAGTGTGAACCCCTTCTTTACCATACCAGGAGTGTACCTTGGGACACATGTGGCTGTCTTTGCCTGAATTTACCCCTAATTTGCTTTCAATCCTCTGAATTCCCCTTTGGATCCTGCATCCTTCATAAAGCCTTTGGTGACCACCCCGATTGTAAGGGAATGTCTTTCCTTGGTAGATTCCTGCAGCCCTGAGTAGGAGCCGATCCAAACATGGCCACAACAGGTGAACAGGAACAACACAGATGGATGCTGGTCTCCTTCATCTGTGAGTGGACTTGGTGCCTCTTCCCCTCCCTTCCCTCTAAATAGAAGCATTTGCAAAGGCAACAGTTTTACTATGTGGGTTGAGGTGAAGGACCAGGTGTAGTCAGTAGGTTCCCAAGGCAAACAGATATATCCTTGGGCTCTCACCCAAAAGTGTGGGTTTCCTTCCCAGAAAGGAAGCAGCCCAAGTTTAAGGGTGAGAGTCAAATATTTCTCTTGCCAGAATTATACTTAGAAGAGTGTGCTCTCTGGGCTGGTAATACCAGCATCACCTGGGAGCTAGTTAGAAAAGTAAATTCTCAGGCTCCTCTCAAAAATTTCTGGGAGTGGCCCCAGCAGCCATTGTTGGTTTGTTTTTTTTTTTTTCAGTGTTCCAAGATTCATTGTTCATGCACCACACCCAGTGCTCCACACAATATGTGCCCTCCTCAATACCCGCCACCAGGCTCACCCAACTCCCCTCCCCCACCCCACCAAAACTCTGAGTATGTTTCTCAGAGTCCACAGTTTCTCATGGTTCATATTTCCCTCCATTTTCTACCAATTCACTCCTTTCCTTCTCCCAATGTCCTCCATATTTTCCATACGACCAACACGTAAATGAAACCATATGATAACTGACTCTCCCTGCTTGACGTATTTCACTCAACATAATCTCTTCCAGTCCTGTCCATGTTGATATAAAAGTTGGGTATTCATCCCTTCTGATGGAGGCATAATATTCCATTGTATATGTGGACCCTATCTTATTTATCCATTCGTCTGTTGAAGGGCATCTTGGCTCTATCCACAGTTTGGCGATTGTGGCCATTGCTGCTATGAACATTGGGTATATGTGGCCCTTCTTTGTACTACAACTGTATCTTTGGTGTAAATACCTAGTAGTGCAACTGCAGGGTCATAGGGTGGCTCTATTTTTAATTTCTTGAGGAATCTCTACACTGTTTTCCAAAGTGACTGCACCAACTTGCATTCCCACCAGTAGTGGAAGAGGGTTCCCCTTTCTCCACATCCTCTCCAACACTTGTTGTTTCCTGTCTTGTTGATTTTAGCCATTCTAACTGGTGTGAGGTGGTATCTCACTGTGGTTTTGATTTGAATCTCCCTGATGGCTAATGATGATGAGCATTTTTTCATGTGTCTGTTAGCCATTTGTATGTCCTCTTTGAGAAGTGTCTGTTCATGTCTTCTGCCCATTTTTTGACGTGATTATCTGTTTTTTGAGAGTTGAGTTTGAGGAGTTCTTTATAGATCTTAGATATCAGACCTTTGTCTGTGGTGTCATTTGCTAATATCTTCTCCCATTCTGTGGGTGGCATCTTTGTTATGTTGACTGTTTCCTTTGCTGTGCAGAGGCTTTTTATCTTGATGAAGTTCCAAAAGTTCGTTTTTGCTTTTGTTTCTTTTGCCTTTGGAGACATGTCTTGAAAACAGTTGCTGTGGCCAGTGTTGAACAGGTTACTGCCTATGTTCTCCTCTAGGATTTTGATAGATTCCTGCCTCACATTGAGGTCTTTTATCCATTTTGAGTTTATCTTTGTATAGGTGTAAGGGAATGGTCAAGTTTCATTCTTCTCCACATAGCTGTCCAATTTTCCCAGCACCATTTGTTGAAGAGGTTGTTTTTTTTTCCAATGGATATATTTTCCTGCTTTGTCAAAGATTATTTGACCATAGAGTTGTGGATCCATATCTGGGCTCCCCACTCTGTTCCACTGGTCCATGTGTCTGTTTTGTGCCAATACCATGCTGTCTTGGTGATCACCGCTTTGTAGTAAAGCTTAAAATCAGGCAATGTGATGCCCCCAGCTTTGTGTTTCTTTTTCAACATTTCCTTAACAATTCGGGGTCTTTTCTGGTTCCATACAAATTTTGAGATTGTTGTTCCAGCCCTTTGAAAAATGCCGGTGGAATTTTGATCAGGATGGTGTTGAAAGTATAGATTGCTCTGGGCAGTATAGACATTTTAACAATGTTTATTCTTCGATCCATGAGCATGGAATGCTTTTCCACCTTTTTGTGTCTTCTTCAATTTCTTTCATGAGTGTTCTGTA
>CM052888.1:32557281-32576471 GCA_028534135.1 Potos flavus | reverse complement strand
TGTCAAATGCTTTTTCTGCATCAATTGAGAGGACCATGTGGTTCTTCTCTCTTCTCTTATTGATTTGTTCTATCATATTGATTGATTTGCAAATGTTGAACCACACTTGCATCCCAAAGATAAATCTCACCTGGTCATGATGAATAATCTTTTTAATGTGCTGTTGGATCCTATTAGCTAGGATCTTGTTGAGAATCTTGGCATCCATATTCATCAGGGATATTGGTCTGAAATTCTCCTTTTGGATGGGGTCTTTGCCTGGTTTGGGGATCAAGGTAATGCTGGCTTCATAGAAAGAGTCCGGAAGTTTTCCTTCTGTTTCTATTTTTTGATACAGTTTCAGGAGAATAGGTATTATTTCTTCTTTGAATGTTTGGTAGAATTCCCCAGGGAATCTATCAGGTCCTGGACTCATTTTTTGGGAGTTTTTTGATCACCGCTTCAATCTCATTACTAGATATTGCTCTATTCAGGTTGTCCATTTCTTCTTGTTTCAGTCTTGGAAGTTTATAGGTTTCCAAGAATGCATCCATTTCTTCTAGGTTGCTTAACTTATTGGCATGTAGCTGTTAATAATAATTTCTGATGATTGTTTCTATTTCCTTGGTGTTAGTTGTGATCTCTCCCCTTTCATTCATAATTTTGTTAATTTGGGTCCTCTCTCTTTTCTTTTGGATTAGTTTGGCCAATGGTTTGTCGATCGTATTGATTCTTTCAAAAAATCAACTTCTGGATTTGTTGATACGTTCTACTGTATCTGTAGTTTCTAACTCGTTGATCTCTGCTCTAATCTTTATTATTTCCCTTCTTGTACGTGCGGTAGGCTTAATTCGTTGTTGATTTTCCAGTTCTTTAAGGTGTAAAGAGAGCTGGTGTATTCGGGATTTTTCAGTCTTTTTGAGTGAGGCTTGGATGGCTTTGTATTTTCCCCTTAGGACCGCCTTTGCCATATCCCATAAGTTTTGGACCTATGTGTCTTCATTCTCCTTGATTTCCATGAATTGTTTAAGTTCTTCGCTGATTTCCTGGTTGATCCAATCATTCTTGAGCAGGCTGGTCTTTAGCCTCCAAGGGTTGGAATTCCTTCCAAACTTTTTCTTGTGGTTGAATTCCAATTTCAAAGCATTGTGGTCTGAGAATATTCAAGGAACAATCTCAATCTTTTGGTATCTATTGAGTCCTGATTTCTGACCCAGTATGTGGTCTATTCTGGAGAAAGTTCCATGTGCACTCGAGAAGAAGGAGTATTCTGTTGTTTTAGGGCGGAATGTTCTGTATATATCTATGAGGTCCATTTGGTCCAATGTGTCATTCAAAGCCCTTGTTTCTTTATTTATTTTCTGTTTGGATGACACCACTGAGAGTGGTGTGTTAAGATTTCCTATAATTAATGTATTCATATCATTATGACTCTTTATTTTGATTAACACTTGGCTTATGTAGTTGGCCTCTCCTATATTGGGGGCATGAATGTTTACAATTGTTAGATCTTCTTGGAGGACAGCACTTTTAAGAATGATGTAGTGTCCTTCTGTATCTCCGACTATAGTCTTTAGCTTAAAATCTAATTTATCTGATAATTGCTACTCCAGCTTTCTTTTGAGGCCCCTTGGCATGAACAATGATTCTCCATCCCTTCACTTTCAGTCTGGATGTATCCTTAGGTTCCAAATGTGTCTCTTGTACACAGCATATGGATGGGTCCTGCCGTTTTATCCAGTCTGCAACCCTGTGCGGTTTTATAGGACCCAGCAGCCATTGTTAACCAGCTCTTCAGGTTACTCTCACAGCATGGTAAAGTATGAAACATCCAATCTGGTACATGATACAAAGATTAAGCGCTGCCTCAAGGTAGCAAGCATCTGATCAGACCACAGTTGCCCGGTCCTGTTTGTCACTCGCACCTTTAACATGGCCTCTTCATTCCAGTCAAAGCCCATCTATCATCCCCTTCACTTCTCATGCCTCCTCAACTGCTTGTCTAAGTCTGACTCTCCCAGGACCTGGGAGACTTGCTCCCTCCATGGGGAAGGAGAAGTATCTGTCAGATTTCAGCAGTATGGGCAAGCATGTGTCCCAGGAGGCCCCTCGGGAAGCCTCCTGTGTCTGCAAGGGTTTGGCCACTGTGGTAGCCACAAGAACACCCCTACAGGGAGTTGGACCATGCTGTTGTGCTGTGAGCAGCCAGATTGTTTGCACCAAAACTTCCAGGAACTACTCCCATCCAGTGCTAGAGCCAGGCAGGGAGCTCCTGGGAAACTGGGATCTGAAACTTCTCTAATGGCTGACATCCCTGGAGAATTCCCTGATGGCCTTGTTGTATATTCAAATACTCTGAAGAATGCTCCCACCCAAACCTACTCTTGCTGCCCTTCACTTGGGCTCAGATTTGCATCAATATCTGATGACTTCCTCAGCTTTTTTCACTCCTTCCCCATTTTCTGTCACAAGTAGTGCCTTTAATAAAATTCTTGCATGCATAAGCCCATTTTGGTGCCTATTCCTCCAAGGACATGAACTAATAATCTCAGATTAGAAAGTCAAAAGAGAATTTGTGGCTTGTGTGTGTGAGAGAGAGAGAGAGATACAGAGAGAGAGAGAGAGAGAGAAAGGGAGAGAATGCACAGGATGAAAAAGAGAGTGCACACAAGCAGAGAAAGAGAGTGAGGAGAGAATAGGTGGCAGAGGAGACCTACAAGCTGAGCTCAGGATGATAAAGATTCGATCTAGAGATATAGACCAAGGGGTCATCAGCATATTTAAAACCCTGGGGAAGTATTAGATCACTCAGAAAGAATGCCATAAAGAAGAAGCTAAGAGGCTGAGGATGGATGCTGATGGTCACCAAGTTTTAAAGAACAGACATGGGAAAATATACCTCAGAAGCCCTGGAAGGAGTGGCAGAGAAAGGAAGGAGGCAAAGTGGGAGACAGTAGGGTCAGGAAATCCTGGGAGAGAGTAGAATTGCACTTTCTGGTGCAGACAATGATCCAGTTACTTACAAGTGTGCTGATAGTGTGTTGCCTGAAAGAGCAGGGGGGTTGGATGGGCAATCTGTTGAGAGCTGGGGACAGCAGCCAGTATGCAACAAGGTGGGACACAAGGAAGGAAGGGGCACTTCTGGTAATTTGACTCAGAGCAGAGTGGTATTGAGGGAAAGGCTGTCAAAGTGTGAGATCCCAAAGCCTCTTTATGAGCAGGTAGAAAAGCCCCAAGGTGGGTGAGTATTGGAGTGTGTGGGGAGGAATTAGGCTTGATAACTAGGAGTGGAAGCACTGCTTTGAGACAAAACCCAAGGAGAAGATTATAGGTCTGCTGGTGACTTCTGGAAAGAGAGGCAGAAAGTTGAAGGGATTCCCATTTGGGTCTTCTATTGTATCCTACTTTCCTTGTGCATTGGAAATTGAGATTACCTGCTGAATAGTGGCAGGAAGCGAGAGTGGAAGGGGGGGTCAATGACTGGGGAGGTGAAATAATGAAAAACTAGTTGCCAAGAACAGAAAGAGGACGAGAGGATTGTGATGGCTAATTTCATGTGTCTACTTGGCTGGGCCATGGGATGCCTACAAATCTGGTTAAATATGATATCTGGGTGTGTCTGTGAGCATGTTTCTGGAAGAGATTAGCATTTGAATTGGTAGACAGAATAAAGCAGATGGCCGTTCCCAATGTAGATGGGCCTCATCCAATCCACTGAGGGCCTGAATAGAACAAAAAGACAAAGGAAGACTGAATTTGCTCCCTTTTTCACTACTGAGCTTTGCTCTTCTGTCTTCAAACTACATCACTGGCTTTCCCAGATCCTCCTTAATCATGTGAACCAATACTTCATAATAAATCATATACATATGATATATGTAATCTCCTATTGGTTCTGTGTCTCTGGAGATCCTAATACAGGGAAATAACAAGGTTCCTGGACAGCTCAGCAGGGTTGGGTATGAGGTTTCCCTAATATTGCTCAGAGAATTTAATTGACTCAGGTCTAGGGTTTGGCTGGGTGGGTTTGATGGGAATGCAAGGATTTCAAAGAAATGGTCAATGTGGTGGACCATGAGCTGGGCAGTACGGGAAGGTTGCTAGTGGCAAAGAGGGAGAAAATAGAGACCTGGATGTGTTGGGATTGTCAAAGAGGTAAGCAGGAAGGATGGGACATAATGGTCTGGAAATGGAAGATATAAATCTTCTGGGGGCTCAGTGCACTGCTGGGAGTGTTTATGCTTACTGTAGGCCTGGAGGTGGTGTCTGGTGGGGAGAAGGGTTGACTTCTGGAAAGAGCTTCCTGAGACAGTGTGGTCCAGTGAGTGCTAACATTCTCAGAGAAATTTTGTAGGATTTGTGTGAACCAAACTACTGCCATCTTGGACCTATGATGACTGTTCTGTGACCTGAAACCTTCTTGAGCACAGTATCCCCCACACACACACACCCCTTACCAGCACAGGTCTTTCCTTTTGTGTAACCACACCCTCAAGGGCACCTTTGGAGCATAATGGCCTTGCTCTTCCCTGGAGCTATGGCTATGACACACACCTATTCTTGACCATTCTCTTTCTGGGTGACCCCCCAGCATGTACTCCCCAGCCTTCAGCACTATAAAAGCAGATTCTAAGGGAGGTGGGGTTGAGGAGATCTATTTGTCTTACAGCCAATTCTGTCCCCTTAACTGGCCTTTTTCTATGGTCTTCTGTTCTTTTGGCCTTTGGAGGTGGTTTTGCATATACCTCCCTTTCATGGAACAGCACTAGTGCCTGCCATAAGTTTCTGAAGGGGGGAAAGGACCACGCTTCTCATGGAGAGCATCATCAGGGCTTTCATGGACTATTGCTTCAGGTGGAGTGTAGAGTAATTATTTCTTATAACTGTTTGTAGATATAATTGTATCCTCACTACTCAGGAATTTATGTTCAGAAAATAATTACTATTGGATTAACTGCTTTGACAATCTTTTAATTCTACTATCAACACTGTTTGCATTTAAGCTGAGCTTCCTCCTTGCCGATCTGATGTGTCTGTTACAATAAGCATTTCAACTCAATTAGCGTCTCAGTAACAATCAAATTATCTTTAATATGATGTAATTACTTTTTTTTATTAGGCTAAACTGGGGATCCTGAGCTGTGAATGTCTACCATAGCTTTGAGAAGTGATTAAAACAAACCCAGAGGCCTTTCCAAGATATGAGCATATTTTCCAAAAATCCCATTTGAAACCCTGATCATCCACCCAGGAAGGACCCCAAAACACAGGACTTGTGCTAAATTCACTCCCTGCAGGCAGCCTTCCTGATGTAGTCATCCAATGTGTCTGTGCCTCACATGGTGGCTTCCCAGCTCTCACATAGGGAGTTTCTGTCTGTCTGTCTGCCTTTTGTAGCTTCCTCAAGCCTATCACATGCAGACCTCACTGCTAGGCTGAACCATGAGGTTCATCATCCTAAATGGAATTAATGTGTGTTGTTGCACTCCTCCTATGCAAAGCATGATTATGGGTTGAATTGTGTCCCTACCAACTTGTATGTTGAAATTCTAAGCCCCAGTACCTTAGAATGTGACCTTACTTGGAGATATGGTTTTATAGAGGTAATTAAGTTAAAAGGAAGTCATTAGGGTGGTCCCTAATCCAATATGACTAGTGTGCTTATAAGAAAGAAATCCGACATAGACATGCACAGAGGAAAGGGAGTGTGAAGATGCAAGAAGATGGCCATCTCTGAGCCAAGGAAAGAGGTCTGGAATAAATCCTTCCCTCACAGCTCTCAGAAGAAACCAGTCCTGGGAACACCTTGATCTCAGACTTCTGGCTTCCAGAACCATGAGAATACAAATTTCTGTCATTTAAGCTATCTAGTTTGTGGTACGTTGTTACAGCAACCCCAGCAAACTAATATTGGCACCTACCATAGTGTGTAAGAGCAAGGCACTGACACTTGTTGTGATGAGCACTGGGTGATGTACGGAAGTGCTGAATCACTACATTGTACACCTGAAACCAACATAACACTACTTGTAAACCAACTGAATTAAAATAAAAATAAGAACAAAACACTGAAATCAGGGTGCTCAAGTCTGAATCCATGCACAGCTACTTTTCAGCAGTGGGCCATTTGATTATGGGTCCTCAGTTTCACCATCATTAAAATGAAGATAATAATAGCATCCACCTCCTCACAGGGTTCTTGTGATTCCTACAAAGAGCTTAATGCAGTGACTGGAATGTAGCAAATGTTTGATACATGTTACCTTTTACTCTGTAGCAGGCACGGTATTAAGTGCTTTGTGTACACTTGCTCTATTAGTCCTTCCTATGGTCTTATAAGTAAGGGCTTTTATTTTTCTGGGAGGAAAATGAGTCAGAGAGACTAAGTATCATAGCAGGGGAGGAGCAAGGACTGGACCTGACATCTGGACGAGGAGTTAAATTGTCTCATGCTGACCTAGGGGCCACAGCCTGTGACTATGTGGAGGCTAGTGTGTTTGTGTGTGTGTGTGTGTGTGTGTGTGTGAATTATCTTTTATTTAGTTTGGCTTTTTAATTTACCTTTAGCAACACATGAGTTCAGTCTCATAAAAAATTCTGACACAGATAAAAAGAAAAATCATCCTTCAGCAGGAAGTGATTATTTTTTTCCTGTTTGATTTAAAAAATGTTTTTATTCATTCATTCAACACATTTATTAACTATTTACTATGTGCCCGTCATTGTAGTAGATGCTAGGAGCACAGTGATGAATGAAACTAACAGGGTTCCTCTCCTCTTAAAGTTTGAATTCCAGAGGTAAGTTACAGATAATTAACAACAGAGTAAAACATTTTGAAAGTTTAAAAAGAAAAGCAACCATAATTGTCAAGAAACAAATAATTATGGTGAGGTGATAGTACTTCAAAAATATACTTTATATATCTCTGAAGATATGCTTTCTATATACTTACAGAAAGATATACTTTCTATATACTTATAGAAGAGGGTTAGAAAAGGCCTCGGAGAATTTGACATTAAACCTTGAAACAGAAGGATGAAAAGCCATTTGAAAATGTTCCAGTGAGGCAGAGACAAGACTAAGGCAGCGGCCCTGAGGCAGAACATCCCTACCGTGAGCGTAGGTGACACGATTCTTCTGCTGAGGAGCTTTTGTAGAACTCCCATTTCCTCAAGAGGATATGTAATTATTATTGTAATTTTTAAAGTCAATTTTAATGTTTTTTTAAGATAGAAATCTAATGTCAGGGTAACATATTTGAATTTTTTTTCCAGTGGTTTTGTTGTTTTCTTCAGGCATCCTGCTTGGATATACATTGGTTCTCCATAGCTTTTGTTCCACATTCATCATTTTCTTTTTTCATTAAACTTTCTACTTTATTTCTTTGTGATTTTGTTTTCTCTAATTCTCTCTTTTCACTGCTTCCAATGCTATTTTAAGTTCTCAAATGGGGCATATTTCCCATAATTTCTTGCCTTTGGGCAGTTCTCTTTTCATTTTTGGTTGTTTTTCGTTTTTTTTGTTTGTTTGTTTTTGTTTTTGTCCTAGCATCTCATCTTTCATTGCTTGTATTATACAGTTATGGATTTCTATAATTTCCTTTAATTTTTTTTTTTTTTTAAGCCTAACACAGGGCTCAAATTCACAACCCTGAGATCAAGACCTGAGCCAAGATCAAGATCAGACGCTTAACAGACCAAGCTGCCTGAGTGCTCTTCTAATTTCCTTTAGAGACCCACGTATTTTCTTTTTTATCTGTTTAAATTCTTTCAGCTTTATTGAGGTACAATTGACAAATAAAAATTATATATATTTAAGGTATACCACTCAATGTTTTGATTACATATTCATTGTAAACTAATCACCACATTGAAGCTAATTAACAAAGCTATAACCTTATATAGTTATCATTTGCCTTCCATGTATGTGTGGTGAGAACTCAAGGCCTAGTCTTTCCACAAATTTCAAATGAGCAACGTTGTTAACTATAGTCACATGAATATAACTTAGATTTCTAGAACTTAGTCTTGTTGCATAAATGAAACCCTGTACTCTTTGACCACTAGGTCTCCATTTTCCCCTCCTAACCCCTGCCACCCAACATTCTACTCTGCTTCCAGGAATTCAATTATTTTATATTTTGCATATAAGTAAAATCATGCAGCATTTGTCTTTCTGTGTCTGGCTTACTTCACATAATATAATGTCTACCAAGTTTATTCCTACTGCCGCAAATGGCAGGATTTCCTTCTTTTTAAAGGACAAATATGTATTTATCTCACATTTCTTCATCCAGTATCCATCAATGGACAGTCAGGTGGTTTCCAAGTCTTGACTGGTATGAATAATTCTACAATGAACATGGGAGTGCAGATAAGTCTTGGAAATATGGATTTTGTTTCCTTTGGATATACCCAGAAGTGGGCTCTCTGGATCATACAGTAGTTCTATTTTAATTTTTTAAGGCACCTCATAATAGTCCATTGTGGCTGTACTAATTTACATTCCCAAGAACAGTGTACTGTGGTTCCATTTTCTCCACATCCTTTCCCACATGTTATTTTTTTGTCTTTTTGGTAATAGTCATCCTAACAGGTACAAGGTGGTATCTCACTGTGGTTTTGATTTGCGTTTCCCTGATGAAGAGTGATGTTGGGCCTCTTTTCATGTGTCTGTTGGCCATTTTTGTGCCTCCTTTGGAGAAATGTCTATTCAGGTCCTTTGCCCATTTTTTTTTTTTTTATCTTTTTTTTTCTTGCTGTTGAGTTGTATGAGTTCCTTATATATTTTGGTTATTAATGCCCTATAAGATATATGATTTGCAAATATTCTTTCCCAATCTGTAGGTAGTCTTTTCATTCTGCTGACTGTTAACCTTCACTGTGCAGCAGTTGTTTGTTTGTCTGCTTGCTTGCTTGTTATTGTGTTTTGTTTTGTTTTGTTTTTTAAGTTTGGTGCAATCTCACTTGTCTATTTTTGCTTTTGTTACCTGGACTTTTGGTTTCAAATCCAAAACAAATCATCGCCAAGACTGATAACAAGGAACTTACCCTCTATGTTTTCTTCTAGTAGCTTTACAGTTTCAAGTCTTATGTTTAACTTTTATTCCATTTTGAGTTTATTTTTGTTTGTGATAAATGATAAGGGTCCAATTTCATTCCTGTCCGTATGGATATACACTTTTCCCATTCTGTTTATTGAAGACACTTTCCTTTCCCCATCGTGTGTTCTTGACACCCTGGTTGAAGATCAGTGGACCATATATGCATGATTCCTTCTGCGGCTCTCTATTCTATTCCATTGTCCATTTCTACTTTCATGCTTGTACCATACTTCAGAACATTCCGTTTTGATTACCATTCCTTTGTAATATATTTTGAAATCAGAAAGTGTAATGCCTCAGTTTTGTTCTTTCTTTAGATTGCTTTAGCTATTCTGATTCTTTTGTGGTTCCATATAAACTTTAAGATTTTTGTTGTTTGTTTTCTGTAAGGAGTGCCGCTGAGATTTTGATAGGGACTGCACTAATATGTAGATCAATTTGGGTAGTATGGACCTC
Source organism: Potos flavus (assembly GCA_028534135.1). Taxonomy (NCBI): domain Eukaryota; kingdom Metazoa; phylum Chordata; class Mammalia; order Carnivora; family Procyonidae; genus Potos; species Potos flavus. The sequence continues at coordinate 32,566,932 of CM052888.1, read as the reverse complement.
TTAATTTTAACTCTTCCAGTTCATGGACACATGATGTTGTTGATTTGTCTGTGCCTCTATTTTATAATTTCTAGTGTACAAATCTTTTACCTCTTTGGTTAAGTTAGTTTCCAAGTAGTTTATTTTTCCTATGCTATTATAAATGGAATTTGTTTCCTAATCTCTTTTTTAGATAGTTTGTTGTTCCTGTATGGAAACGCTATTGATTTTTGTCTGTTGATTTCATATCCTGTAACTTTACTGAACTCATTTATTAGTTCTCACAGCTTTTTGATGTCCTAGTTCTCTATGTATATAATCATGTTATTTGCAAACAGAGATCGTTTTACTTCTTTTCTAATTTGGATGATTTCTTCTCTTTTTTTTACCTAGTTACTCTGGCTAGGACTTCTGGTACTATGTTGAATAGAAGTGGCAAGAGTAGGCATCCCTTTTTTTTTTTTTTTAAGATTTTATTTATTTATTTGACAGAGGGAGAGATCACAAGTAGGCAGAGAGGCAGGCAGAGAGAGAGGGGGAAGCAGGCTCCCCACTGAGCAGAGAGCCCGAAGTGGGGCTCGATCCCAGGACCCCAAGATCATGACCTGAGCCAAAGGCAGAGGCTTTAACCCACTGAGCCACCCAGGCGCCCCAAGTAGGCATCCCTTCTTGTACTAGATCTTAGAGGAAATTCTTTCAGTTTTTCCCCATTGATTATGACATTAGCTGTGGGCTTTCCATATTGGCTTTTATTGTATAAGTTCCTCCTATGCCTATTTTATTGAGAGTTTTCACCATAAAAGATATTGAATTTCGTCGAATGATTTTTCTGCATATATTGAGATGATCATGTGATTTTTACCTTTCATTATCTTCATATAGTGCATCAGATTGATTGATATGTATATGTGGAGGCATTCTTGCATCCCAGGGATAAATCCCACTTAGTCACAGTGTATAACCCTTTCAATGTCCTGTCGAATTTGGTGTGCAATATTTTACTGAGGATTTTTGCACCTACGTTTTTCAGAGATATTGGCCTGAATATCTGATATTGGCCTAGTTTTCTTATCTTGTAGTGTGTTTGTCTGGCTTTGGTATCAGTGTGATATTGACCTCATAATATAGGTTTAGAAGTGTCTCCTCTTCTTTGATTTTTTGGAAGAGTTCAGAAAAGATTGGTGTTAATGCTTCTTTGACTATTTGGTAGAATTCACTTGTGAAGCCATCTACTACTGTGCTTTTATTTCTTGGAAGTTTTTACTTACTGCTTGTATCTCCTCATTTGTTATTTGCCTATTCATGCTTTCTGTTTCCTCTTGATTCAGTTTTGGTAGGGTATATATTTCTAGATATTTATTCTACGTTATACAATTTGTTGGAATATAATTGTCCATGGTAGTCTCTTATGATCCTTCTTATATCTGAAGCATGTGTTATAATGTCTCCTCTTTAATTTCTGATTTTATTTATTTCAGTGTTCTCCCCTTTTTCGTCACCTAGTAAAGCAATTGCCAATTTTGGTGATTTTTTTTCAGAAGTCAACTCTAAGTTTGGGGTTTTTTTTCTATTGTTTTTCTATTCTCTATTATTTCTGCTTTAATATTTGTTATTTCCTTCCTTCCACTAACATTGGGCTTATTCTTTTTTTTTTTCTAATTCCTTGAAGTGAAGGGTTGTTTATATGAGATATTTCTTCTTTTTTAAATGTAGGCATTTATCATTATAAGCTCTCTTTTTAGTACTGCTTTTACCATCCCATGTGTTTTGGTATGTTGTGTTTTGATTTGTCTTGTGATATATTTTAAATTGTCTTTTTGTTTTTCTCTTTGACTCAATTCTCTTTTTTAAAATTTATAGTTTCATTCCATTGTGATCAGAAAAGGTGTTTGAAATGTTTTCAGTTTTTTTGAATCTGTTAAGATTTGTTTTGTGACCTAACATGCATTGTTTCTCGGAGAACCTTCTGCGTATGCTTGAGAAGAATGTGTCTTCTGTCGTGGGGCAGAAATTCTGTATGGGTTCATTAGTGTTGCCCAGTTGTTTCATTGATTTTCTGTGTGGATATTCTATCCATTATTAAAAGTGGAGTATTAAACTCTCCTACTGCTATTGTATTGCTCTTATTTTCTTCTTTCTGATTTGTCATTGTTTGCTTTACATTTCAGGTGCTCTGATATTCAGTGTGTATATATTTATAATTATTATGTATTCCTGTTGAATTGACCTTTTTATCATTATATAATGACATTCTTTGTCACTAGAGACAGTTTTGGATTTAAAGTCTATTTTGCCTGATATAAGTATAATCCCTTACCTCTTTCTTTCGGTTATCATTTGCATGGAATATTTTTTCACCCCTTTATTTATTTATTTATTTATTTATTTATAGGGTATGAGTGGGGGGAGGTTCAGAGGGAGAAAGAGAGAGAGAGAATCTCAAGCAGGCTGCACATTCAGCGCAGAGCCCAATGTGGGGCTTGATTCCAAGACCCTAAGATCACGACCCAAGCTGAAATCAAGAGTCCAATGCCCAACTGACTGAGCCACCCATGTACCCCTAATCCTATGTGTGCACTTAAATCTAAAGTGATTCACTTGGAAACAACATGTGGCTGGATCTTGTCTTTTTTTTTTAATCCATTAAGTGACTCTATATCTTTTGATTGGATAGTTTACTCCATTTACATTTAATTATTTGTAGATAAGGAATTACTACTGCCATTTTGTTAATTGTTGGTCTCTTGCAGTTGTTTGTTGCTGTTTTGCTCTCTTGTTATCATCCTTTGTGACTTTTTTATATATTTTTTTTTCCATAGTGATGTACTTTGATTATTTCTCTTTATCATTTGTGCATTATAGTTTTTTTTTTTCTTTGTGGTTATTTTGAAATCTGCATAAAGTATCTTGTAGCTATAACCACCTATTTTAAGTTGATAACAACTTAGTTTCAATTGCATCCCAAAACTACACTTTCACCCTCACCTCCCACATTGCTTGACCTAAAAATTTTACTTCTTTTTATATTGTGTACCAATTAAGGCATTTTTTTTCTTTTAACTTTATATTAAGGTTAAAAAGTAACTTACATACCACCATCACAGTGTTACATTATCCTTTATTTGTCTGTATATTTACCTTTACCAGGGAGATTTATGAATTCATATTTTTGTTTCAATTTGAAGAAATGCCTTAGGTGTTAGTGATTATGAGCTCCCTCGGTCTGTGTTTGTCTGGAAAGTCTTTATCTCTCATTCATTTTTAAAGAATAGTGTAGTATTCTCTGTTGATAATGTTGTCTTTCAGTACTTTGAATATATCCTCCCACTCTCTCCAGCCAACTAGGTTTCTCCTGAGGAATCCACTGATTATGGGATTCCCTTATATTTGGTGGATCACTTTTACCTTGCTGCTTTCAAAATTCTCTCTTTGTCTTTAACTTCTGACAATTTAAGTATGCTGTGTCTCAGTGTAGACCTCTTTATATTCATCCTATTTAGAATCTTTTAGACTTCGTGAATCTAGATATCCATTTTCTTTCACAGATTTGGAAAGTTTTCAGTTATTCTTTCTTTAAAAAGCTTTCTGCTGCTTTTTAGTTCTTTTCTCTTTCTGGGAACTTCATAGTGTGTATTGGTTCATCTAAGGGTATCTCTCCTATCCCTCAACCTTTTTTTACTCTTTTTCATTCTTTTTTCTCCTCTGGAAAATTTCAACTATCTTTGAGTTTGTTGATTCTTTCTTCTGCTTGATCAAGTCTGCTTTGAAGTTCCTCGTTGCATTTTTCATTTCATTCATTGGCTTCTTCAGCTCAGAGTTTCACTTTGGCTCCTTTTTTTATGATCTCTATCGCTTTGTTGAACTTCTCATTGTTTTCATGTATAGTTTTCCTGATCTCATTTATTTGCCTATCTGTGTTTTCTCAACCCACGGGCTTCTTTTTCTTCTTTTTTTTTTAAACTTGATTTTATTAGAACAGTTTTAATTTCACAACAAAATTAGAAGAAGGTAGAGAGAATTCCCATATAGCCCTTGCTCCATATATGCATAACATCCCCCATTATAAAAATCACTCATCAGAATGGTCCATTTAGTACCAAAGATGAACCTACGTTGACACATTATAATTACTTAGTGTCTGTAGTTTATCTTAAGTTTCATGTTTGATGTTTACATCCATTCAAAGGATTTGGATAAATATATAATGGCATATAAACATCCATACAGAGTATTTTCATTTCCCTAAAAATCCTCTTTGCTCTGTATATTCACCTTCCTCCTCTCCCCACTTCTAACCCCTGGTAGCCACTAATATTTTTATTGTCTCCACAGTTTTTCCATTTCCAGAATGTTACATATAGTTTTCCAGTGTAGTTATACATCACAACTTCTCAGGTTGGGTTCTTTCACTTAGTAATATACATTTAAGTTTCCTCCATGTTTCTCCATGACTTACTAGTTCACTTTTTTTAGTGCTGAATAATATTTCATTGTCTGGATATATAGCCATTTATATATCCATTCACCTATTGAAGGACATCTGGGTTGTTTTCAAATCTTGGCAATTATAAACAAATCTGCCATAAACATTTGTGTGTGGGCTTTTGTGTGCACATACATTTTCAACTTATGTGGGTAAATATTGAGGACCACGACTGGCTGCTATGATAAGAGTATGTTTAGTTTTTTAAGAAACCATCAAACTATCTTCCAAAGTGGCAGTGCCATTTTGTATTCCCACCACCAGTGTAAGAAAGTTCCTGTTGTTCCTCATTCTCACTAGTATTTGGTATTGTCAGTATTCCAAATTTCGGCCATTCTAATAGGTGGGTAGTAGTATTTCATTGTTTGTTAATGTATATTTTCCAGATGACATCTGAGGTGACACACTTTTTCATATGTTTATTTGTCATCTGCATCTCTTTGGTGAGGTGTCTGCTAAGGTCCTTGGCCCATTCTTTAAGTTGGGTTGTTTTCTTATTGTTGAACTTTAAGAGTTATTTGTTATTTTAGGTAACAGACCTTAATCAGATGTGTCTTCTGCAAATATATCCTCCCAGTTTATTTGTCTTCTCATTCTCTGGAGCCAAACTTCTGAAAAACAATTATTTTAAATTTTTTGTCAGATTATTTATAGGTTCCATTCCTTTGGGATCAAATACAAAAATGTATTTGTTCCTTTAGTTGTGTCATGTTTCTATGATTTTTCATGTTCATGTAGTCTTGCATTGATGTCTGCACATTTGAAGGAGTCACCTCTTAGACTAAACAGATTGGCTTTGGTGGGGAAGGACCTTTACCTATGAATTGGCACAGTGAGTGGGTTCATAGAAGTGTAAGGTCTCGTACTGGTTCTGGAAGCCCCTGGGGACACCATTTTCAGGGTTGTGCAATGGTGCTAGCCCCTGTGGCACATGGGGCACTGAGTCAAGAGTGCATGCAGAAATGCCAGGTCTGGAAGGTGAGCATACAGAGACTTTTTTATTGTGATAAAAAACAAAACACATAATATAAAATTTACCTTCTTAATCATTTTTAAGTGTACATTTTTTTGTTCCATTTGCATAGAGTTTTAATTTTGCAAGGTTAAAATGTTCTAGAGACCTTTGTGACTTAATGTTGGTATGTTTAAAAGCTTGATAGGAAAACTCCTATATTATTCCCAGGTAACATTTTTTTTTTTCTTTTTCTTTTTTTCATTAATATTCCTAGTTATTATCTGGGGCTTTGTTATGAATTAGCCAGTTTCCTGCCCTGAAAGTATCACCCAGGACACAAATCCCAGCTCCCTCTCTTTCACCTGGGGACAACTAAGAATCTCTGTTGATTCTGTCATTTATAGGATATACTTGAGGGTATGAAGAATCTTTGAGGATCAATAGAATTGTTTGGCATGCTGACTGTGACAGTAATTTCCAGGATGCCTACATCTCTCAAAATCATTAAATTATACATTTCAAATGGATACAGTCTATCATTTGTAAATCATATTTCAAAAAATTAATTGGAAAAAAATAAGGAAATATCCTTCCTCATCTAAAAATATATAATTTTTTTATTTGAAACTCAGCACTGACTTACAGCAAGCTATTTTCACTAGAACTAAGCTAGAAAGTTCCTAATTATATTTCATGACTAAGAGCAGTTAGGAAGCCCTGGAAAGGGGAAGAAGGTAGGATTTTCTCTATTCCCTAATTGAGTTGGAAAAAAGGAAGCAGAAATACCAGCCCTTCATTGACCTAGCAGACATTTGCCAAGCCCCTTTTCTGGGCCCGAACGGTACTGGGCATGTGGGAGCCTAGAAGGGAGTAAGGCAAGGCTGTACTCTAAGGGCTTCCCAGTACAGTGAGAGAGCAGAGTTGGCACCAAGTCCTGGGAAGGGTCTATTGATATTGCTTGGATGGAGAAACCACAGGCTAATGTTTAGAAAGTTTCATGTAAGAGATAGAAAACAAGTTGAGATTTGAGCTATTATTCAAAAGGCAGAGTGGAACCAAAAGAATTCCTTGTGGATAAGACAGTGAACAGCACTAAGAGAAAAAGGATAATAACCAGGAACTTTAATGAAATCTGGTGTCTGCGTGTGTTAAGTGGGTATATGTATATGTGTGTCAGTTGTTTGTGTGTGTGTGTGTGAGAGAGAGAGAGAGAGAGAGAGAGTAGAGGATAACAAGAAAAAAATGTTACCTGGGAATAATATAAATGTTCCAGAAGGTGAGCCTCATTTGGCCTTCAAGTTATATAAATCCCTCAACCAGAAAATAACTGATGTTTTCAGGAAGAAACATCACTAACTACCGTGATGTCCCACATTTGTGAGGCATTTACCACCTGTGCTAAGTGCTGGATAAATTGCAAAGGTATTAATCCTCATAAAAGCCCTACCAGACAAGCATCATTATCTTGTTCTGTGACTAAATAACTAGGCGTTCCAAAGGAGGATCCCATAGCTTGAGGCCCCACATCTAGGAAGTAGCCTTTCAAGTGCTCTTTGATGCTGTGCTCCTGACCCTCAGCTATTTCTCAGCCTCATCCCAGAGCTTAGATTTCAGCTCCATTCTTCAGTTAAAGGACCCAGAGCAGCTCCCAGCCCGTGACCCCCCAAGAATCTTCCTCCTCACCTGTCAAAATTTTCAATGGTTCCCAATAGTTAGTGGGCATAAAATTCATCTGGGAGCTCATTAAGTGACAATCCTGGGCCCTTCCTTAGCAACTCTAACTTGGACGGTTACACTCAGGGGCTGAGAACCAACATCCTACCAAGAGACCTGGGTGATTTTACTGAGCTGGTCCTTTGATTGGCCTTTGGAGAACCCCAGCCTAGAGTTGCTACTGCATTTGGTGCTAATCTGGCACCAGAGAGGCTGTATGGAAAGATATCTGGCTGCAGTTTATGTATTATATCCTGGGTTCACAATTTAGGAAGCAGAGATAGCAGAGTGGAGGCTACTGCAGTCATCCCATTGAGGCAGGATGAGGCACCAGTCAGAGCAGTGGAAGTGGTTGATTTGGACAGTAGTGTAATATGGACATGTAGCTAATGGAGTGGAGCAGCACTGAAGCAAAGGCTAATTCCAGGGTTTAACCTGGTCATTGTATTAGAGATGGTGGCATTTACTGGGATGGGATGCTCCTGGATCAAGTAGGTAATGAGGCCGAATAAAATGTTGGGCTTAAGATGTGTTGAGAGAATGTGGGGAGGACGGGAAGAAGCCTGAGTTTAGTGAAGACAGTTGGGGGGTAGGAAACAGTTGAGAAGCTGGGTAGCAGTTTGTGGGTGGGGCCCAGGCTGAGAAGAAGTGGCAAATAGCCCAAAGAGAGGATGGGACCATATGATGAGATGCTGCGATGGTTGAATGAGATTTAAAGTCATTGTTGAATAGGGAAAAGAACATAGACTAGGAGTCTTGGGTAGTATCTTGGCTCCTTCTTCACCAACTCTGTGGCCTTGAGTAGATTACTTGGCGGCTCTGAATTCAGGGTTTTCCAACTATAAAAGTGAGCTAAGCCTGTGCTGTGGTTTCAGCAGGGCTGTTGTGAGAATCCAAAAGTTATGTAAAAGTCTCTGAGTGTGTTGCCATGAGCAAGATTTTCTCTGTATACACCCCTCACCATCTTTGCTCTTAACCCCCGGGTTACCTCTGGTGCAGAGCACTAAAATCCTCTGGCAGTGTGAATGGCTTTATCTCTTGGGAGGCAATGGGAATGGTGCAAGATGCTTGGGCTTCAAATCCAGTGTGCTGCCTTCAAAGTCCAGCTGTATCTGAGTGAACTTGTGCTACCTTTCCAGAGCTCTGGGTCTTCATCCACAGAATGGGAAGATCCATGCCAACCTGATCTTAGTGCGAGATATCCTGGATGCAGGAAGCAGAAACCCACTTGAGTTCAATCAAGTAAAGAAAAATGTGTTAAAAGGAACAGATGTATCTCATAGAATCCACTAGAAAGGATGCACCTTGAAGGCAAGTACTGCTGTATACCTGACCCTGGAATGGAACTTGGCACCTGATACATCTGTTTAATATTGATTAAATAAATCTGTCCAAGGGAAATTGAGTTTTCATGAGGGCTGGGAGATAACAGCCAGGTATTGGCCAAGAGACCTGGTATTCAGCAGCTCTACTTCCCTCTCAATCTCTCTCTCCATTTCCCCCTTCTTCTCCTCCTCCCTCCCTTGCTCTCCTCTTCTCTCCTCACCTCTGCACATCTGTTTCATGCTTCTCTCTCTGCAAGCAGGCTTCCTAGAGATCCCATCTGCAAGTCTCAGCTTAGATCTGCATGGCCTTGGCCTGCTTCTCACTGGCCTGTGTCTCTATTAGGGAAGGTCATCAAGAAGACATGACCACTGGTTGTCCCATGAACTGGACCTAGATGACCAGAGTCCCCTCATCCCCTCTCCTGTCTTTGGAATATGGGTTCCACTTGCCTTTCCCATTCCCAGAGGCTGCTGAGATAGTGATGTGGTATTAAGAACATCTACACAGTCTACATGACTAAGCCCAGTTAAGGCCTCTATACAAACTTTTATATATGGCCAGCAGGTGCGAGGATCCGTTCATCTTTCTGCTACCCAAGATAAGCCTGTGTTATAAGCAGAAAGAGTTAGGGGTCTTCAGAAAAAGAAAGATAAGACTTAGCTTTCATGACACTGGAGAAGTCATTTTAGGCCCCGAGCTATTTTCCTGTGATCTCTGCCCTATCAGCTCTACTTGCCTAAGCACGCTTCTTACAGAACTTCTTTTTTTTCCCCCAATTACTTATTTTATTTTTTCAGTGTTCCAAGATTCATTGTTCATATACCACAACCAGTGCTCCATGCAATACATGCCCTCCTCAATACCCACCACCAGGCTCGCCCAACCCCTCACCCCACTCCCCTCCAAAACCTTCAGTTTGTTGCTCAGAGTCCACAGTCTCTCATGGTTCATCTCCCCCTCTGATTTCCCCCCATTCACCCTTCCTTTCCTTCTCACAATGTCCTCCATGTTTTTCCTTATGCTCCACACGTAAGTGAAACCATATGATAATTGACTCTCTCTGCTTGACTTATTTCACTCAACATAATCTCTTCCAGTCCTGTCCATGCTGAAACAAAAGTTGGGTATTCATCCTTTCTGATGGAGGCATAATATTCCATTGTATATATGGACCATATCTTCTTGATCCATTTAT
>CM052888.1:32532519-32556781 GCA_028534135.1 Potos flavus | reverse complement strand
TCTAGTGGAGAGGGGTGGCCTGTATGTTAGATGCTAATGGACCACTACATGAGTATGGGATGCCCCCCAAATGCCAGTCTAATGTGCCTGCTGGAGGAAATGTGCACAGCGTACCATGTCAGGGTAGGGAAATATTGTTTGCAGCAGGGGGCTGGCCTCTGCTGGGGAAGTTCAGCTGGCTTCCAATACCGGACTGCAGACTGACACACATTAGAAGATGAGCTAAGATTAGAAAAAGACATACAGGTGTCCACTGGTCTGCTAGCTTGGGGTGACAGACAAGCTGAGACAGCAGGAAAACAAGGTGGAGACCTTAGTGTGCTGTTTTGCAAAGACACCTTGGATTAGGTTCTGGGCCCTTATGACACAGCCTGATTAGGACACCAAGAGATGGAATCTCTGAGAAAGTGATGAAGGTAAAGAGGAAGATGTTATGGTAATTGATGAGGAAACAAAGGAAATGCCCCCTGTCTTCTGACCCCTAATACAAAGGAAAATTTTAAATAGCAATTACCCAAAACTCCTAGGAAAAATTTGCAGTCTTTCTCTGTCCCTTGAAGTTGTAAATCTTATCACGTCTTTGAAATGTAAACATACCAGATGATAGTCAAAACACTGCCCACAGAAACTAAAGAAAATAAGGGGGAGTGGACTTTTTAAAATATAGTCTGCTATATAAGTTCCCTTGTCAACTGCATTATACTGAACTCTCATCAGATCTTTAACCATGGCCATTTTTTAAGTCTATTGTCATTACTTATTACTCTGATGTTACTTTTTACTCTGATGCTTTGGCAAAAAAAGTGTTTCTGCAAAAGTACTTTATCTTCAAGGACATTTATGGGAAAGACTGACAAGTACAGATTCCTAATAACTAAGATCGATTTGCCTTCATGTGGGAGGGACAATGAGAGTCCTTTCAAGTGCTCCCCCAAGGCTATTTGCATAACATCACAATATGTCTTGAGGTGGTAGCTGGGGACCTGTCCCTGTTCTCCTTCCCCATATCAGTAAAACGGATCCATTACACTGATGATATATTGTAACATATGAAGATTTGCCTCTACTGCAAGATACCTTGCAAGGTTTGCTGGAGCATCAGTGAGGTAGTGGATGGACAGTGAACCCACAGACAATTCAAAGTCTAGGCTCTGCCATAAGGTTTTTAGGAGTTGTCTGGTTGGGTAAGACCCATATTGTCCCATTAGCTATGATTGGTAAGGTATAAATTCATCCAACCCGTAGGAATGTGAAAGAAGTGCAAGCCTTGTAGAGATTTTGAGGTGTTGGAGGACTTTTACTCCACGCCTGACACAATGCTTCCATCCCTTATGCTGCCTGGGAAAGAAGAGGCATGCATGAGACTGGGGCTCAGGGCAGCAAGCCACCTTTGAGAAGGCAATACTACCAGTAAAGCAGACTGAAGCTCTGGGCATCTCCCAAGCAGGGCTGCCATTTGAATTAGATATGTCTGACTCCAGAAGGTATGGGTTGGGCACTGCGGCAGAAGCAACAGAAGGATAGAGTGTCCATAGGGTTTGTGGTTCCACCTCTGGAAGGGGGCAGAAACCCCAGACACCTCCATAGAGCAAGAGCATCTAGCAGTGTACACAGTGCTTCTCCAGGGAGAGCCTCTCACACAGCAGCCAGTGCAGCAGACAGCCGACTGAGCTCAGAGTGCTCTGGCTGTGATTACTCAGTAGTACTGGTCATTAACCCCTTTGTGCTGATGATGGGCTATTTGAAAGGGATTAACCCTATGACTCAGACAATGGGAAGTCAAGGGGTGGATGATTATAAATTAGCCCTTATGGGGTCAAGATATGTAGAAAGACATTTGGCTCTGCCTGCAACAGCCTGAGGCAGACCTCACTGTTTTTTACATCCCAGCTCTGAGACCCCCTGGCAATCAGAAAGCTGATGCCCAGCTTGTGTATACTAGCCCTAGCTACTGACCCTTCAATAGATACAGCAGATTGTATGCATAGAAAGGTGGTAACTGGAGTGCCCAAATAAAATGGCATATTGCCAAGGATGTCAGATTTCCCTTTAAAGTACAATGACTTGGTTAATGCAATAATAGCATGTCTCATACATTTAAAACAACACCCAAGGCAACTGTCAAAGTCATCCACTGGAGTTCCCAACAGATGAGGGATTGACAAATTGATTATGTTGGCCCCTTCCCTCTGAGTGAAGGTTTGAAGTATGTCTTGGTTTGTGTGGACACTGCACCTGGCCTAACCCAAGCTTTCCCCTGCCTCTGGGCAAACCAGGTTGCCACCATTAGGGGATTGGAGAAACTGAGTACTATGTACAGATACCCTTGTTGAGCAGGCAATGATCAGGGATCACATTTCAAAAGTCATAACATGTGAGACAGGGCAGAAGAACATGACATCAAATGGCTATTCCATCTCCCCTATAACTCATAAGCAGCAGGGTTGGTAGAAAAAAAATGGAATATTAAGGCCGCAAATTAAATTGCTAGCAGGTAAAGCCACTTTGGCTGGGAGAACCCAAATACTTTCCTGGGCTTTAATACATTTGAATGATCAGTTAGTCTGGCCTGTTGTCCCATGCGCCAGACTGCGGACCCCCACTGAGGCACCAGTAACATAAAGGTATGGAATTGTGAGAAACAGCCATTGCCCCTACTCTCACTGTAGGTCAACATGCTACACAGTTGAGAACACCAAGCCCCATTGCACTTGGGGAAGGAGTTATCTATTGGAATTTACAGTGGGACATCCTGCTGAGGTAGATGAATTACTTCACACTCCTAGATGAAGGGAAACTATTCAGTCTTCACTGGGATCCCATTGTCCTGCTGCAACCTGGACCTGTTAAAATGCACCATACCTGGAATGGAGCACACACCATTGAAGGAGAGGAGTAGGTGGGGTTCCTGGTCTGGCATATCCTGCTTCCAGTCCCATCTTCCCACACCTTGAGAGTGCTGCCTTCCTCTTGAATATGCATGGTATGTACAACCAGGTCAAGTTCCTAAAGCTTCCAACCTCTCTCTCCTCAAGGTCAGGTAGACACTATTTTTCACCAGTACGATCATGTGGGTATGATCTTCGTTCACTCTGTTGGCCTGGACTGCATTATAACACACATAGAAGCCCTTACTAGATTCATCCAGTGATGGGAAAAAACTGTACTTTAAGCCGACTGACCAAACCGGCAAGGGAACTCCAGTCCTTGTCTCAGAGCCCTTCTGGTTCTTCTCTCCTACCCTGTTCCCCTCGCGCGCCAGAATGCCAAGTATGTGCGAGTAGGAGGGTATAAATTACCCTCCCTACTTGTGCTCGGGGCTCAGATCTTTGGAGAAGGGTCTCCTCTGAGTCCACCGGTGTATAATAAATCTCCTATCCTTCAAGCCTCCCAGTGCCGCTTGGTTTTTCCACCAGGATCCAGTCCAGCTTCTGCTACACCAGCAAGCCTTAAATGGTAGTCAACAGAGCCTGTTCTTACTGAATACAGAAGTGCCTCTGATATGAAAAGCTGTCTTCCAAAATAGGATAATGGCCATAGACTATTACTTCTTGCAAGAAGGCACCTGTGCCGTTACCCAAACAGAATGTATGTGTTCATACCTGATTGGCCTACTAATGTATCATCTTTATTAAATCATAAGAGGATACAAGTAAATGTCCTGAGTGACTCAACCCCCAGTTTAGGGGACTTAATAAGTCAATGGTTTGGATCATGGAGCTATTAGTGGAAAAATTTGTCACTGATTTTGGGAATCATTGTTGTAATCTATGTTTTCTCATGTGCCTGTATTGTTGCTGAGAAACCTACTTCCAATGCATCCAGATAGTTGCCAAGGAGCCGCCTCTGTGCCAGTGGAAACCCCTGTGACTGCTCAGGGCTCATTGTGGAAGAGGGGCACATGAAATTGTAAGATCTGGTGATGTTGGGGAAGGTCGTGGAGAAGACATAACCACCAGTTAACTTGTGAGCTGGATGTGAATGACGGGAGTCTCCTTCCCCCTCCCCACCATCCTTGCAGTGTGGATTCCACTTGCCTTTCCCACTCCCAGAGGCTGCTCCAAGGATAGAACCTTAAGATAGTAAGTAATGTGGTATTGAGAACACCTACATAGTATATGTGACTGAACCCAGGTAAGACCTCTATATAAACGTTTAAGATCTGGCAGACAGGTGTGGGGATCTATTCATCTTGCTGCCACCCAAGATAAACCTCATGTGTAAGTTCCCTCTGCTATTTAAAACTGCTGTGTACCGACCTGGAAGGGCCTGCCTCTTTCTTCAGTCTCTCCCTGATCTCTAGAATTGGGGGCTGGTTTTAGATTATACCTGGGAAACTCCCCAGGAGGTTACAAACCAATAATCTCTGTGTCCAGTTCCACATCCCTCAGAGAGAAAATCTAAATGGCTTAGCCTGATGCTGTGTTTAGCTTTCTCAGACTGATTTCTTTCACTAAGTGATATGCACTTAAGTTTCCTCCATGTCTTTTTATGACGTGATAAATCATTCATCCATTCACCTATGGAAGGACATCTTGATTGTTTCCAGCTGTTAGCAATTATGAATAAAGCTGCTATGAACACCTATGTGTGGGCTTTGTATGGACATTTAAGTTTTTTAATTCCTTTGAGTAAGTACCAAGGAGTGAAATTGTTAAATTACGTGATAAGAGTATATTTAGTTTTGTAAGAAAACACCAAATAATCTTCCAAAATGGCTGTACCATTTTGCATTCCCATTAGCAAAGTCCTGTTGGTCCACATTCTTGTCAGAATTTGGTGTCAATGTTCCAGATTTTAGCCATTCTAATAGCTGTGTAATGGTATCTCGTTATTGCGTTAACTTGCATTTTCCTTTTTTTTTTTTTTCCAGTTTATTTATTTGACAGTGAGACAGCACAATCAGGGGGAGTGGCAGAGGGAAAGGGAGAAGAAGGCTCCCGGCTGAGCAAGGAAACTGATGCAGGGTTCCATCCCAAGACCCTGAGATCATGACCTGAGCGGAAGGCAGCTGCTTAATGGACTGAGCATTTTCTTTCAACTTGCATTTTCTTAATGATATATGAGGTTAAGGATCTTTTCATATGCTTTTTTGCCATCCGTACATCTTCTTTGATGAGGTGTCTAATAAGTTCTTTGGCTCATTTTTAAATTGGGCTCTGAGTTTTAAGAATTCTTTGCATGTTTTAGAAATTAGTCCTCTATTAGATACGTCTTTTGCAAGTATTTTCTCCCAGTCTATGGCTTGTCTTCTAATTCTCTTCATACTGCATTTTGCAGAGCAGAAGTTTTTAATTTCAATGAAGTCCAGCTTATTAATTATTTCTTTTATGGATTGTGACTTTGGTGTTATATCTAAAAAGGCATCATAATACCCAAGGTCATCTAGATTTTCTCCTGTTATCTTTCAGGAGTTTTATAGTTTCGCACTCTACATTTAGATCTATGCTACATTTTGAGTTAATTTTTGTGAAGACTATAAGCTCTATGTGTAGATTCACTTTTGGTCTCCCTGTAGATGTCTGGTTGTTCTAGACATATTTATTTCTGGGCTTTCTTTTCTATTTCATTAATTTAGTTGTCTATGTGTGTGTGTGTGTGTGTGTGTGTGTGTGTGTGTGTTTCTTCTTCTTTTTTCTTTTTTTTTTTTGTGAATACCAAACTGTCTTGATTACTGTAGCTTTATAATAAGTCTTGAGTCTGGTGGTGTCAGTCCTCCAACTTTGTCCTTCAATTATTGTGTTAGCTATTTGAGTCTTTTGCCTTCTCCATGTAAATTTTAGAATCTGTTTGCCAATATCCATAAAATATCTTCCTGAGATTTTGATTGGGTTTGCATTGAACGTATAAACAGAGTTGGGAAGAACTACTATCTTGACAATATTGAGTCACCCTATCCATGAACATGGGGCATCTCTCTAGTAATTTAATTCTTTGATTTCTTTCATCAGCGTTTTATAGTTTCCCTCATATAGATGTTGTACATATTTTGTAAGATTTATACATAAGTACTTCATTTGGGGGTGCACATATAAATGGTATTATGTTTTTAATTTGAATTCACACTTTTTCATGTTGGCATATAGAAAAGCAATTGACTTTTGTATTTAAGCCTTGTATTCTGCTACGTTACTGTAATGGCTCATTAGTTCCAGTTTTGTTGTCAGTTCTTTCAGATTTTCTACAGAGATGATCAACTGTGAACAAAGAAGGCTTTATCACTTCCTTCCAAAACTTATTTTCTCTGCTTGTCTTCTTTCCTTTGCATTAGCAAGGACTAGTGGTAGGAGGGGATATCCTTGCCTTGTGCCTGACTTTTACGGGAAAGCTTTATTTTTCTCACTATTAAGTATGATGTTAGCCATAGGATTTTATAGATATTCTTTTTCAAGTTGAGAAATTCCCCTTCTATTCCTAGTTTACTAAGAGTTTTTATCATGAATGGGTGTTGAATTTGTCAAGTACTGTTTCTGCATCTGTTGATATGATTATAAGATTTTGTTATTATTTGTTTTTGTCTTTTGATGCAATGGATTACATTAATCGATCTTCAACTGTTGACCCTGTCTTGTACATCTGGGATAAATCACACTTGGTTGAGGTGCATAATTTTATACTTTTTAGATTTGATTTTTACACTTTTATACTTTTTAGATTTGATTTGCTAATATTTTGCTTAGGATTTTTGCATCTATGTTCTTAAGAGATATTGCCCTTTAGTTTTCTTTTCATGTGATGCCTTTGTCTGGTTTTGGTATTATGCTAATACTGTCCTTATAGAATGAGTTAGAAAGTAGTCCCTCTGCTTCTCTCTTCTGGAAGAGATTATAGAGAATTGGTATAATTTCTTCCTTTAATCTTCAGTAGATGTCACCAGTGAATCTATCCGAGCCTGATGCTTTCTGTTTTACAAGGTTATTAATTATGGGCTCATTTTTTCTAACAGATGCAGGCCTATTTTAAATTATCTATTTCTTTTTAACACAAGTTTCAGCAGATTGCGCCTTTCAAGGAATTGATCCATTTTATCTAGATTACCAAATTTATGGTCAGAGAAATATATTATTTTAATGTTCAGGGTATTTACAGTGTTGTCTCTCTTTTTTTTTTTTTTTTTTTTGGTCTGATATTAGCAATTTATTTCTGCTGTTTTTTTGTTTGTTTTTGTTTGTTTTGTTTTGTTTTCCCCTTAGTGAGTCTGGCAAGGGGTTTGTAAACTTTATTGATCTTTTCAATGCACTTTTTGATTTTGTTGATTTTCTCTTTTATTTCTTGTCTTTAATTTTATTGATTTCTGCTCTAATCCTTATGATTTATTTTCTTTTACTTATTTTGGATTTCATTTGCTCTTATTCTAGTTTCCTAAAGTGGAAGCTTATATTATTAATTTTTAGATCTTTCTCTTTTTCTAATATATGCATTCAATACTATAAGTGTCTCTCTAGCTATCACTTTGGCTACATCCCACAAATTTCACTAAGTTGTGGTTTCACATTTTTTTCGTCCTAATATTTTTAGGTTTATCTTAAGATTTCTTCTTTGATTCATGTGTTATTTAGAAGTGTGTAGTTTAAAAAAAAAAAGTGTGTAGTTTACTTTCCAAATATTTGGGGATTTTCCAGCTATCTTTCTGTCACTAATTTCTAGTTTAATTCCATTGTGGTCTCAGAAAAGGCACAGTGTAATTTCTATTCTTTTAAATTTGTTAAGGTATAATTTACGGCCCAGAATTTAATCAGTCTTGGTGAATGTTCGATGTGTCCGTGTATTCTGCTATTTTTGGATGAAGTGTTGATAAATATCAATTATATCTTGTTCACTGATGATACTGTTTAGTTCAACTACATGCTTACTGATTTTCCGACTGCTGGATCTATCTATTTCTGAGAGCAAGGTGTCTGTGTCTCTAACTATGATAGTGAATTCATCTATTTCTCCTTCCAGTTCTGTCAGTTTTTGCCTCATACAGTCTGACACTCTGTCATTAGGTATGTACACATTAAGAATTGTTATGTCTTCTTGGAGAATTAACGCCTTTATCATTATGTAATGCCCTTCTTTATCCTTGATAAATTTCCTTCCTTTGAAGTCAGCTCTGTCTGAAATATAGGTACTTCTGCTTTCTTTTCATAAGTGTTAGCATAGTATACTTTTTTCCATCCATTTACTTTTAATCTACTGTGTCTTTGTATTTAAAGTGGGTGTCTTTTAGACACTATATAGTTAAGTAATGTTTTTGATGCACTCTGACAATATCTGTCTTTTAATTGGTGCATTTAGACCACTGATCTTCAAAAATGATATTGATTAGCTGGATTAATGCCTACCATATCTGTTGCTGTTTTCTATTTGTTGCCCTTGTTCTTTGTTTCCATTTTTTTCCTACCTTTTGTGGTTTTTTTAACGGAACAATTTATATAATTCTATTTTTTCCTTTTTTAGTGTATCTGCTGTACTTCTTTTTTAATTTTTTTTAGTGGTTGCCCTGGATTTTATAATACATTTATAACTAATCTATTTTTTAACACCACCATACCATTTCACGGGTAGTGTGGGTACCTTATAGTAATGAAGTGATTCTAATTCCCTCCTCCCATCCCTTTTATCATTGTTGTCATTCATTTCACTTAGACATATGTAAGCACACATACACACATGATATGTACATAAGCATACATAATTGAATACAGTTTTGTTATTACTATTTTGAACAAACTGTTATGTATCAGATCAATTAGGGATAAGAAAAATAAATTTTTTTTTAACCTTTATTTCTTTCTGATGATCTTTCTTCATGTAGATTCAAGTTTCTAATTTATATTAGTTTTCTTCTCTTTAAAGAATTTCTTTTAACATATTTTGCAAGTCAGGTCTAGTGTCAACAAATCACTCCATTTCTATCTGTCTGAGAAAGCCTTTATATCACTTTCACTTTTGAAGGGCAATTTCACAAAGTATAGAATTCTAATTTAGTAGGTTTTTTTTTCTCAACACTTTAAATACTTCATTTTCTTTGTTTGCATGGTTTCTATATAGAAGTTAGATGTGATTCTTACCTTTACTACTTTGTAGATAGATAAGGGGATTCTTTCCTTTGGTTTCTTTAAAGATTTTTTTTTTTTTTTTTTTTTTTTTTGTAATTTCAAAATTATATGCCAAGGTGCAGGGCTTTTTTGAACACGTATTCTGCTTATTCTGCTTGAACTTCCTGGATCTGCAATTTGGCGTCTGACATTAATTTGGGGAAATTGTCATTATTATTTCAAATATTTCTTCTATTTCTTTCTTTTTTTCTCCTCCTGGCATACCTATTATGCATTTGTTATACCTTTTGTAGTTGTCTCACATTTCGTGGGTTTTCTGTCCTTTTTTTTTCCCCCAGTCTTTGTTCTCTTTGCTTTTTGGTTTTCAAAGAGTCTATTGATATATCCTCTAGCTCAGAAATTCTTTTGTCAGCTATGTCTGATCTACTAATAAGCTAATCAAAGGCATCCTTCCTTGCCCTTACAGGTTTGTTTGTTTGTCTGTTTTTCTTTAATCTCTAGCATTCCTTTTTGGTTATTTCTTGGGATTTTCATCTTTCTTATTGCATTGCCCATCTGTTTTTGCATGCTGTCAGCTTTATCAGTAGATTCCTTAGCTTATCAATCATAGTTGTTTTAAATTCTCAGTCTGATAATTCCAACATCCCTGCCATGTCTGGTTCTGTTGGTGACTTTGTCTGTTCAAATTATGTTTCTTGCTTTTTTGGTGTTATACACACACACACACACACACACACACACACACACACACACATACATACATATTTTTTTTTCCCTTGATAGCCAGACATGATGTACTGGGGACAAGGAACTGCTGTACATAGGCCGTTTAGTAATGTAGCAGTGAAGCGTGGTGGGAGAAGGAACATTCTATAGTCTTATGATTAGGTCTCAGTCTTTCAGTGAACATGTGCTTCTGGACTGTGACTTCACAAGTTTTCTCATGTACCCCTCGCCACCTCCCTTTAGGTAGGACAAGATGGCTAGAGAGAGCTGAAGTTGAGTACTTCCCTTTTCCCAAGTGGAATGCTAGAGCCAGCTGGACCTGGGTATTTTCTTTCATCAGGTCAATTTAGTTCTGATAATACCTTAAGGGTGTTGTTGTTCTTATTGTTATGATTATTATTATGATGTATTATTATTATTTTGTATAGTATGTCCCCTAAAAGCAAGGCAACACTTTCCTCAGGCGTTTAATGGAAGAGCATTGGTAATCCTGAGGCTGGAAGAAGACAGGGCTGGGTTAGTGGATGGAATAGTGAGGGGTGGGTCTTTTCTATGGCACTTTCCATTAGAATCTAACTCTGTAGATGTGACCCTGCTGAGTTTTGTTTGCTTTCTGCTTCTCATGGGCAACGATGTGAGAACTTTCGCAAACCTTAGCATTAGAGACACCTGCAAGAGCTTTTCAGTAAGGCAGTTGGCTTTATGGGGCTGGAACTCTTCTTGCTTGGTTATTGCTGCCTTGATTCACAGAATGTCTGATTGATAGGAAATCTAAACCTCTGGTTGTTCAGGTGGGAAATTCAGAGGCCCAGAGCTGGGAAATGCTTCTCATAGGACCCAGGGTGAGTTTCTAAGAGAGATAGGATGAAACACCATTCCTCATTCATCCTTTTCAGACAAATTCACATTCATTTTCCCTCTTTGACATTTTTGACTGGAGGTTCCAACTAAAAATAGTGACCCAGTTACAAGCAGTCACTGGGAAACTCAACCTCAGGCATTGGTAGCTGTATTTTTTTTTTTTTTTCTTTTTGGCCTTACTCTGCAGGTGTCATTAACATACGCATCACTCTCCAGCTGCCTCTGCAGTGTCAGGATGATTGAAAACAAAAGAAGATAGCGCTGAGGCATGCCAGGCTTTATCAAAGAATTCAAACAGTATTCCTCCAGCCTGGTGGTTAATTGCTAGATTAGCGGCAGCTCTGAAGACTTGAGCCTAAAAGCCTTGTCAGGAGTGGACAGCCACTGCCTGAGACAGTCATGAACGTGAAGGTTCTGAGAGGTCCTCCCATATGTGGGGGCTGGGTGAGATGTAAAGCCCAGGAGAAAGGAGGCAAAGTGGGGCATTGTAGTGAACCAGCCTGGTCAAGACTTACTATTTATTGGACATCTGGCCAGTTTAGCAAAAATCACTGGGCACACAGAGCTGGGTTTTTCTTTCTTTATTTTTTTTTAAAGCTTTTATTTTTTTTCCAGATAGTTAACATAAAGTGTCATGTTAGTTTAAGGTGTACAATGCAGTGATTCAACAATTCCATACATCGCCGGATGCTCATCACAACAGGCACACTCTTTATCTCCATCACCTATTTAACCCATTCCCCTATCTCCCTCCTGTCTGGTAACTATCAGTTTGTTCTCTATAATTAATAGTCTGTTTCTTGGTCTCTCTCTCTCTCTCTCTTGTTTCCCCTTAGCTCATTTGTTTTGTTTCTTAAATGCCACATGTGAGTGAAATAGTATGGCATTTGTCTTTTCCTGACTGACTTATTTTGCTCAGCATTATACTCTCTAGCTCTATCCATGTCCCTGCAAATGGCAACATTTCATTCTTCTCTATGGCTGAATAATACTCAAATATACTACATCATCTTTACCCATTCATCTATTGATGGACATAAGCTGTTTTCCTTTTTTGGCTATTATAGACAGTGCTGCTGTAAACATCAGGGTGCATGTATCCTTTTGAATTAGTGCTTTTGTATTCTTTGGGTAAATACCCAGTAGTGTGATTGCTGGATCATAGTGTAGTTATATTTTTAACTTTTTCAGGAACTTGCATTCTGTTTTCCAGAGTGGTTGCACCATTTTGCATTCCCACCAACAGTGCATGAGTGTTCCTTTTTCTCCACACCCTTACCAACACCTTTTGTTTCTTGTGTTGTTGATTTTAGTCATTTTGACAGGTGTGAGGTGACATCTCATTGTAGTTTTGATTTGCATTTCCCTGGTGGTAAGTAATGATGACCATTTTTTCATGTGTTTATTGGCCATTTAGATGTCTCTTTTGGAGAAATGTCTGTTCATGTCTTCTACCCATTTTTAATTGGATTATTTGGGTTTTAGGTGTTGAGTTTTATAAGTTCTTTAGGTATTTTGGATACTAACCCTTTATCAGGTATGTCTTTTGCAAATATCTTCTCCCTTTCTGGAGGTTGCCTTTAGTTTTGTTGATTATTTCCTTTGCTGTGCAGAAGCTTTCTATTTGGATGTAGTCCCAATAGTTTATTTTTGCTTTTGTTTCCCTTGCCTCAGGAGACGTATCCAGAAAAAAATTGACTGATGAGGTTACTGCCTGTGTTCTGTCACAGGATTTTTATGGTTTCAGATCTCACACTTACGTCTTTAATCCATTTTGAATTCATTTTTGTGTATGGTGTAAGAAAGTGGTGAGCTGGGAACGAAGTGTCCCAGTAGGGACCTGGGACGCTCAAAGTATTAGAAATTCCCCTCGAAGGAAGCAACAAGAGCTTGCAGCCCGTCTTCCCTGAGCACATTTGAGGAATACCTTTAGGTATGCATCTTAGTCCTTCTTGAGGAGCAGGGCTTTGGCCAAGTGTTACAGGGCTTATGTTCCCCTATTTTCCCCCAGGGCCAGCACAGGGTCTCATGTCTAAGCCACATGCTTTAGTACATTACAGTTACTTTTCTATCTTAGAGGAGAAGCTGCTGCCCACTTTCCTACTCACGTCCTTGAGTACCTTCCTGAGGTCATCCTAGACCTTGCTTAAAATATGGGCCTGGGTAGAAGAAAGGTAAGCAATGAATGTAGAAAACTCATTTGCGCTCATGACTGACTGGAAGCTTGGGAATTCTCTCTGTCCATTTCTTTGGGTGAGTGGAACATTTATTTATCCTACATTATCCTTGTTTAGCAAACATTTGCTTCCAGAAAAGTGCCTTTTCCTTGGTAATTTACATTCCTAGGTTTGGTCATCTGGAAAAGATCTTTCCTCCTTTTTCACCAGTTAAGCAGAAACAAGAATGCATTCTGCAGGGAATAAAGAATTCTCCTGGAGGCTGAAACTCCAGAGGAAATCAGTCCAAGTGCTTATTCGCATATGTGAGCGTTTTGCATTTTCTTGCTCTCTGCATTCTGGAAACTGGAAAGAAGTACTGACTCAGTGTTCTTAGCATTGCCTTTTATGAAACCCAAGCCAAGCTGATTAGTAAATCCGTAACCCAAAAATGTTTCCTACCAGAGAATAATCCCCCAATTCTGGGACCTATCCTTGAGCTAGGAAGAAAGGATGAGGAAAGAGAGATACTAAATCTGCCTCTGCAGTTTGCTAGCTGTTATTCTGAGCAATTTACTTTTCTGAGTGTTATCTTCCTCATCTGTAAAATGGGTACACCTTGTTTTCTTGATATGAAGACACATTTTTAATTTTGGCCATGTTTTCACCTTTTTGAAGCTGGCCACTTCCCTCCCAGTGTGCCAAGCATTCCTTTAATTTGTTGTTCACACAAATTAAATTTGTTGCTTCTGTGGAAAGAGATAGCTGGGTCTACATTTGGCAGGATGAGAGCTGAGAGAGGGGAGACTAGAACAGTGGTTGCTTCCAACTTCTTGCTCTCTGTCTGGTGATGCCAGAGTCTGCTGCTTGAGAGTCCCAGGACATAGCAGGACTGTGGGTCCTAGTGTGGTTTGTGGGTATACTTCCAGACACCTGGGCCTTTCTAGGGCTCCATCATGTTCTATACACTCATGTTAGGGGCATGAGACCCCAACTGTTCTCAGAAATACTTATATGCTTTTTAACCTGAAGAATCACTCTGTCCTCAAAACTTTTATTACTAGATTCCAAAGCAGATTCCAGTGTAGCTTCCTCCAGATCTATCCCTAATTCTCTCTACTCCTTCTTATTGTGGGATATGTGTAAATCACAGTTTCTGAGTCCCTGGGCTCATGTCCCCTTCCAGGGACCTGTTTCTCTAGTCCTTGGGCAGCCTTCTCCACCCTCCAACTCCTACTCTTCCTGGTATGCTAACAAAGATGAAGTGGGTGAAATGATACAATGTTGGCAATTTGTCTTAACAAAAGTATGTGTATGGGACAGATGAAAAAAAAGAATGGCAAAATAGTGATAATTGTTGAAAATGAGGGCTTAGCATACTATTTTCTCTACTTTTGAGAGTGTTTGAACATTTCCCTAATAAAAAGAAAAGAAAAAAAAGAATCAAAGGGTACCCTTAGGTGTATGCCCCCATTGGCATTAATAAACAGCTCTTGCTAGGGGGGAGGGATGGGATGGGGGAGAGGGACAGGAGGCTGGAAAGTCATTTTACAGGCTTCCTAATTCAATTTACTCGTAAACCTAATTGCTTGACTAATTGCAGTATGCACAAAAATAGGAAAAGTGCTAGGCCAGGGGAGCATTTTACAGGAAGTGAGCTAGCATTCCTGTTTTGCCTTCTCTGATAGGGGTCCCACTGCCCCCTGGGGAGTCCCAGGACAGAGATGTCAAGATAGCTATGCTGGGGGGTGATTTTGTCCAAGGTCACCTTCTGCAATTTTGGAGCTAGAGACTCTAAGCAGGGATGGTAATGGTGAAAATGGTGATGCTAATGAGAGTGTCCCACCCACTGTAAACACCCTCTGTGTGCAAACCTCTGGGTATCTTATCTACACTGCAGTCCTGCAAGGTGTCACTACCCCAGGGCTTGCAGGGCAGCAGTCTGAGCCGTGGAGGACCGAGCAAGAGTCCTTGACAGTATTTGCATCCTGCTCTTTCCCATGACTCCTCCTGACTGGGGACCTGCCCGAGGTCATCCAGATTGCTTGAGTCCGAGCTAGAACAAGAATCGGGTTTGGCAGTAGCAGTCTGGGCCTGTCTCTGGAGGGAGGGAGGCCTCAGCCTGAGGAAGGTGGGGGGACTCTCCAGGAGCCATTGCTCTGTCCCTGACAAGGTGACAAATTATCTTAAAAGCTACCCTGAAGCTACATGGTGCTGGTGAAGGCCTCACGTGGGGCTCCCTCAGCTCACCAGTAGGTCCCTGGGGAGACTAGCACCTTCTGTGTGTACCTGCCTGGGGGGCTGGTGTTCAGAAAGCCCTGACAGCTTAGGTTTGAACATGTGCCAAGAGTGCCTGGCACTTTGTGCCATGTATGCCTGCCTCGAAAAAGACTGATAAGCTCTGACATTACAGGGCATTACATCTGACCTGACATACATTAGGTGATAGTCATAAAAATCTTTGCACCGTCAACAGCCTAGCCAAGTCCTGATCACCTGCCAGTGCCAACGGCTGTTATTATTCAGTTGTTACAAAGCACTTTATATTTGCAAAGCCCAGACAGGAAAGGTTATTGTGTTTTCTCTATCTTATTAGGATGTCAGTACTTGCCCTCTTAAAAGAGAGGTCAGCCAGGCCTTAAGCAGCAGGGTGGTGGTGTGAAGGATGCTTAAGTGTGGCGCTGGGCCCACCCAAGTTCGCATTCTTTTTTTTCCCTTTTTTTAAAGATTTATTTATTTATTTGGGAGGGAGGGAGAGAACGGCGGGGGTGGGGGGGTAGGGGCAGAGGGAGAGAATCTCAAGCAGACTCCATTCTGATTGTGAAGCCCCACATGAGACTCGATCTCACGACCCTGAGATCATGACGTGAGCTGAAACCAACAGTCCAACACTCAACTGAGCCACCCAGGTGTCCCCCAAGTTCAAGTTCTAATTCTCACACTTACTGTCCATGAAATCATGGCTAGTCACTTTTACTTCTATCCATAGAAGGGAAATGACTCTGGACTCTCCCAGCAGTTTTGTCGTGAAGACCAAATGACCTAACTTTCAAGCAGTAATGTCCTAATGTCTTTGTATTATTTTCATGTTAGATCTGTCAAATGCTTTTTGTATAAATGAACTGATGCACACACATATTCTGTCCTCTGGGTATAGAGTGCCAGGGGAGAAATAAGACATAAATGTGATGGTTCTTATTAATTGCAAGGAATTTATATTTCAAGGTAGAATAAATTATCGACCCAAGAGTAATGGACCTTATGAGTCAAGGCTTAAATTACATGAAGCAAGTGGTATAATTAGGGTGATGGTATAATTTATTATTCAAACGAAGACACTGCTTAGGAGTGGAAGGGGCACTCTTAGTCATCATTGCAGGGGCGATGTGTTTACACTGGAATTGACTTGGATGGCTTGGACACAGTGGCATGGTAAGGACAGCACATGTTGCTTCTTCTATGCAATAGATATATGCGTGTTTAAACCATCTCCAGAGTGTCTGCTAGGCCAAGACACAAACCTCTTCCTGCATGATCTAGACCTTTATTAACAGAAGTGTCCATGGAGAAGCTTGCACTTATATCAAGATTTCAGAACTTGTTTTCTGGGAACTGTTCCAAAATCACAAGCTTCTCTTTTTTGGAATACCATCCAAATTCCTGATTACGGCCTATAAGGCCCTACCTTGATCTGGTCTCTGCCTCAAATGTTACCTCTGTCTTCCTACTAGGCTCCAGCCATAGCATGCTCCCAATCTCAAGCCATTGAACTTGCCCTTCTTCCTGCCTGGGATACTTTTCCCTCAGGTTTTCACACAGTGTCTTGGCTTGATTCATAGCTTGAATGTCACTCCTTGGAGAGGGCTCCTATGGCCATCTAATCCCAATTGGCCTCCCCAGCCTCTCTGTTACTTGTATCATTGTCTCCAAAACACTCAGTATAGACAATACACGCTTAAAAAAAATAAAAACAAAATAAAAACAAAAAACTCCCTTGCTTAATGAGGCTTCAGACAAGATAGAACCATGCCAGTTCTTGCTTCTTGTGACAGGTCCATGCCTAAAATGGGCCTGGCCCACCAGAAAGCCTGATGAATGAGTGGTCTAGTGGCATATAGGGGAGACTTTAGTTAGAGTTATGATTTCATTCTGGAGAATCTATCATCAGTCACATTAGCAAGCCAAGAGAATAGTGACTGAGAGACAAAGGAAAACTGAGGCAGAGCTGTAAAAAGTGCAAGGGGCTCCTGGAAAGAAAGGGCACAAGAATTAAGCACAGCGACATGATCAGTCCACTGGCCAAGGTAAAACACTTTCCCCCCTAGTCAGTTTCTATAATCACTATCTATAGAGTGGAAAAGGTGGAGTTGGGCTGGAACAAGGCTGTGTCAACCTTTTCTGCCACGGGCCAGATCATAAATGTTTTGGGCTTATGGGCCATAGATCTCTGTTACAACTAGTCAACTCGGGTCTTGCCATGCAAAGGTAGCCATAGATAGACTATAAATGATGAGTGTGTCTATGCTCCCGTGAAACTTATTTACACAAATAAGCAGCCCATCACATTTGGCCCATGAGTCTTAGTTGCCAAAACTTACTCTAGAATAGCAATTCCCAAACTGTCTTCTTTCAAAAGAAGTTCAAAGAAATTTGGGAAAATTGAGTTAAACAGATTTCCTTATCTCAGGACTTCTCTGAACCTTTACTATGCTAGTGAACACTGTGACTTTCCAAGAAGGGATATAGAATGTGGAGGGTAGAGGGCTCTCTTTTATCTCCTTTGAGATATCTCCTTGAGATAAGATGCAGTCCCAGACACTGTGAGTATCCTGCACACACCCCTCAGTACTAACTGTACCTGTTGCATGCTTGGTGTCCCACTCACAAGTGTTCAATGCTCTGCCTGAGGACCTTCTCTCCACCCACACAGAAGCAGACCACATGTGCTGGGCAGTCACTGCCCCTGGGAGCTGCCCTCAACCAATGATGAAAAGCAAGTGGGTGATGAATACCCAGGCTTTATGGGGATGGATGTGGGGAGAAACTTCCAAGTCTGGTCCAGGGACCAGCAGCATCAGTGTCACCTGGGAGTGTTCCTCAGAGTCAGGAACTCTGAGATTCAGCTCAAACTCTGTTCTCAATCCATCCAGGTGGTTCTGATGGTGCTACAGTTGGAGGAAGATAGCCTTATACTGTCTGTTAGAGGTCCTCCGTGCGTAGAGCCCCACTTGTTCATTAAAACACCTTGCTTTTTTATTCCCTTCCCTGTCTCACTTCTCCACTTCCTTACTGGTGCTTCCCAGGACTGTCTTCCTAATAAACCACTTGGCATGCAAATCTTCACCTCAGGATCTTCTTCTGAGAGCCTCCAATAAGATAGACCCTCATAATGTCTCCTGGGATAGGTGTTCTATAAATTCTGTTACAGAAGCTCTTTGAGGTTCCTCAAAGAGGTTTGAGGTACACCTCAGACATAGGTGTACAGTGATTATGGCTTTCGCATAGTCTGATCAGTGTGCTTCATCAAACGACCAGTGTGCATTGCTCGCTTAGCATTGTGCTAGTTAGAAAAAAGTAAAAGAAGAACCTAAGTAGATCTACAATTTCCCCTGCAGCTGAGGTTTCAAAAGAAGCATTCATGGCTGAGCGTATAGCCCCGTGCCACTGAGGGCTTATTGGATTTGTCTGAATACTCTGCCGAGTGTGTGGCTCTTAATCGGTGAGCAGGTCACTTTAAAATGTTTTATTATCATTCAGGTATGGTGAAGCCAACAGATCAGGAGATGACTGCCATTGAAAAGATGGTTTGTTATTTGTTATAGTTCCCAGAGGAGTTGGCACACCACACAGGGCCTCAAAGGGAAGCACCAGGGTCAGTCTGGAGGCAGAGTGAATGAAGGGAAAACATGGGCAGGAGCCTTTATTTTGGTTTCTACAGCAAAGGCAAAGCAGGGTAAGCAGATATAGGATTGACAGTTTTGAATAATTTTAGGGATCTCTGGGGCATAGGGGCTGTCTTTAGTTGTCCGGTATCTGGCTCTGGAATGATTAGGGCAAGGGGATAGTGGCCCAGAATGGGAGAGCCTGATAAAGGAGGAGACTGGAGGGCGCGGTGGGGGGGTGGATAATGCCTCTGGGTTGGTTAGTTTGCATATGAAAGCCTCCCTAAGTTATTATTTCTAGGAACTGACTAGGCTTGGAAGGAGCAGTCTCTCCAGGATCCACAAGGCCCCAGATGTCAAAGCATCAGAAATACAGAAAACAAAAAGGCGTGATTAATACATAAAGCTGTACAGTTCCAGAAAAATGTGGGCTGGGCCCTGGTAGGCAGGCTCCATGCAGATTAAAGCCACTAGAATATATAGGTGGGAACTTTCTTGGGTGTGAAGGGCACTGTAGTACAGAAGATAAGTTATATCATTTAAAAGTTAGAAATCACTTTCTCTTTCTAAAATGTAATCCATGCCTGTTAGAGAGAAATCAGGGGATTTAGAGCATGAAAGGGAAGTTATAAAACAACATCATGATTTTACCATCCAACATAATCAGTAAGGAAACTTTGCATTATATGGTCCTATATAGATACACGGTTCTTCCAGTTGCAAGAAACAAAAAACCCAACCCAAACTGGCCTAAAAAATCAAACTAATATAAATAATAAATCCAGAACTTGCTCTAGTTTTAGGTGTAATCTGATCTAGAGTCAAAATGTTATCGATTTCTCTGAGATTCTCTCCTTCGGGTCCATTTGTCTTCATATCAGTTCCCTTTATGGTTACAATAATGATTTTCATGGTCTCAAATTCCCACGGCACAAATGTCAGTGAAAAAGGGATTATGTCCCACCATTTCTGGAAAAAAGTCCTGGATTTTTCTTTCCAGTTTAGCTTGGGTTATATGCTCATCTGTGAATCAAGAAGTGATAGCCATTAGGGACCTCTGTCATTGAGTGTGGTTTGTTACCAGAATTATCTTTGAATTCCAGTCCTATTTTTTTTCCAGTCCTATTTTCTGAACAGGAGAATGAATGCTAGGCAGCCAGCAACAAGTGTGTGTTGCACATTATGATACCAATGCCTTTTTAGTTAGTTATTTTCCTACTGTGAATAAACTTACAGCTAAATCTTCACACCCATTTTGTTTAGTAACTATTTTATTTCCTCCACCTTTAAGTTCAAGTAGTGGGGCTATAGCCCCCACTTCTTTATAAAGAAGTCTCTCAATACCCACCAATGGCAGAGGAAACCTTAAATGTCAGGTGAAAATTCCAGGAGAGTTCTTCCCACTGACAAACCCATGCTCTGGAGATGCCCTGGCCACAGGGTGTCAGGGAAAAGTGTGGCTTTCTGGGCACTGCCAGACTAAGAGAAGCCCACCTGTCAACTTTCCTCTCTAGCATACTCCCCCTGGCCTCCTAGTCAGCATGCACATAGCTCTGCCTGAAAGGACCAGCTGCTGCTGTCACCTAGTCCTGTGCCTGCAGTAAGAGTGACTGGGCTGGAAGGAGAGCTCACAAACCATATGACTGGTTAAGCAGCACAGGGAGAAGGCAGGCCGATTTGTCACAATGATGGCTTTGCTTTCTCCTGAATGAGGGACCCTCGTGTAGGTGATAGCCTGCAAGACGTCAGATTTTTCTGGTGCTGTAGATGCTGCATGGGCCCTGCCAGCTTCCAATTCCCCTGGGCTCTGGCACAAGTACTTAGTACCCTAAAATGCTACCAAGGAGGCTCTGTATGTTGGGAGTCCACGTTGGCCTCAGTTTTAATTTGGGAGTTTGACCGCAGAAACAAAGGCTGCTAGTCACAGGGTCTAGTTTAGTAGCCTTTGACCTTGGATCTTGAGGGCACATAGGGAGCAGAACTTCTAGCCAATCCACTTTGCTGTCTTCAGTGTCTGTCCCAAATTGGAAGTAAACACCTGATCTGAGACAGAGGAGCAAACACAGCATATAGCCCTCTTAGATTAGTAGGAGACTTAGGGAAAATTCCTCATTGGGAGTAAACAGGAAGTGGCCACTGGCTAAGTACATCAACTTCTGTAGGTGGAATGGAGGGGGAAGGGCCTGGGGGAAATGTGGAACCAGGGAGGTGAGGAAACAGATGAAGCATGACAGTAATTTCCAAAGTCCCTTTCCAGCCTGAGTTCCAGACTTAGAAATTGAGGGAGAAAGAAAGGAGATCTCCAGAGATACTGTGGAGCCCTGCTTAGCACAGGCCCAAGGGGCTCAATTCAGCCTGTGGGACCTTGGTCAACATGGCTTGAAAATCCCTTCACCAATTACCTTGTTGGATACCTTCTCAGTCCATCCAGACAACTGGATTTTCTTCTTTGACTGGACCGTTTACTCTTCTTTCCTTGTGGCAACAGATGAACTCAGTGGCTTTCACGTCAGGGGCACATATGTAAGGTTGTCACACAACAAGACAGCGGGCAGGCAGCAGCTTCCCGAGGGAATGGCAAGCAGAACTGTCTATGTTTTTACTACATTTCTCCCCTGCTCTTTTCCTTTTTAAAATTTTTTGACAGTTGATACATATTTTTTAAATATTGAGATAGTTTTAAAGTTATCAGAGAGTTGAAAATGGAGTGCGGAGAGTTTTTCTAGACCCCTCACCCACCTTCTCCTTGGGTTAACTCTTTACATGACTGTGGAATATTTATCGAAACAAAGATGTTAACCTTGGTGCAGTACTAGTAACCGAAGTACATGATTTAGTCAGATCTCACTAGTTTCTCCTCTGACAGTCTTCTGTTCCAGCATCTGATACAGGCTCTCACACTTTATTTAGCTATCTCTTCCCTCAGTCTCCTTCAGTCTGTGGCCATTGCTCATTCTCTCCTTGTCTTTCCTGGCTTTGAAATTTTTGAAATAAACAAGTGAATTATTTTGTAGAATGTCCATCTAGTTTGGGTTGGTCTCATGTTTTCTACTTATTAGATTCAGGTTATGAGTCACTGAAGAGGATCCCATGGCAATGGTGTGCTCTTCTCAGTGTATCACACTGTGAGTTCATATTACTGCTTATTTCTTCATCACCTCACTAAGGTGGTATCTACCAGGATTCTGTGCTGTAAAATTAGTACTTTTTTCTTTGAAATTACTAAGTATTTGAGAGTAGACATTTAGAGACTGTGTAAATATCTTGTTTTTGCTTAAATTTTCATCCATTCATTTTAATATCCATTAGTAGATCTTGGCTATGGCAATTTTTACTCTGGTATACTGTTGATGATTTTCTATTTCCTTTATTCCTTCTACATTTATTAATTGGAATTCTTCTATAAGGAAGAGCTGCTGCTTCTCCCTCATTTATTGATTTACTCAGTTACTTGTTTAAGCAGTATGGACTCATGGATATTTATATTATTCTTTGGGTTATAATTCAATACTATAGCTATTTATTTTCCTCAAGTTGTTCCAACATTGACCATTGGGAGTTCTTTCAATTTGGCTCCTGTGTTCTTTGAAATACACAGACACACACACACACACACGCACACATGCACACACACGCACACACACACATTCATGTTTTTGTTGTTCTTTTTTGTTTGGTTTTTAACACTCCTTGCTGTCTGGTCCTACAAGACGCTTTAGGCTCATCTTGTAATTTCTCTGCCCCATCCCTGAATCAAGCAGTCTTCCAAGGCCATTGCCTTATTTTCATTTCCCTCATTATATATGGTCTCTGTATTGCTTCTTCTCAGAAGCAGGCCACAGGGTGTTCGGGGAATGGGGGATGCTGGGAGAATGCAGGCCCTTTGCCTTTGACCTGATAGGAGAGAGGTCTTGGTAAGACCTTTAGCATGACCACCAAGAGGTTGTAGCTAAGCATTAGGGGAATGAAATTTCCAAATTCCAAACCTCTAGAAGAGACCTCAGAGAGTCAATCATGTATCTCCAACTCAAGATCTGTTTTTCCACCTGGAAGATCCATCCAGGGGAACCTGACATGTTAATTCCCAGATAAGAGTGAGGCAGATGGCCCAGTTCCTGAGCTAAACTCATCCCAACTCCAACCTGTGACCACCTACACAGGAGACAGGGCAGTAAAATTCCAGTCTTGCCATGAGTCAGGTAGGATTGCTTGTGACAAGGTTAGGTTACTGTTGGTTGTTAAATCTTTCTGTCTTATAGCTTTGATTCCTTCTAGAACGCAGGGCCTGGGACAAGAGATTGTGTGCACTAAGTTGACTTTTGGAAGTGATTTCAGGGAACAGAAGTGGGGCACTGAGAAGAGTGGAAAGGGAAGAAAAGTCAATATAAGGATACCTTCCTAAGTTGATTACCACTAATTGGGTTCAGTCTTACTGGGACAATTTGGGGAGCCGTGCAGAATTCAGCTCAGAATTTCTTGCCCAAAGGGCAGAAGAGAGGCATATTTGTCCACTAGCTCCATCCCACATTGGTCAAGAGCTGTCCTCATAAGGTGCTAGCTCCCTCACACTTTCAGATTGCATGTGCCTAACAATGGCCAAATAGGTTCTTGCAAAAGCCCTATGCAATGGTGACAGAGAAGCTCTCAAGCAGAGAGAAAAATGCCCAGCACAGCTGATTCTGGGAGCTGTCAGATCACACCTTCGGTAAGTGTGTGTCACAGAATGTGTCTGGGATAGCTTGCAAGAAGCAGGAGATGGCAAAAATCCAAACAGACTCTAAACCACCACGTCTACTGTGCCTGGTGAGAGGTGATAAAACACAGAGCAAGAGAATGACTGGGAGGAGGAACTCAAGGCAGCAGAGTAAGTAAAGAAATGGGCAACATCACAGGTTTGGCTGATTGGTTACTCTTCTTGGCTTCCAAACCATCTTATATCTACCAGCATCCCTCCTCAATCTGATCCTCATCAATTGACATCAGGCTCCATGAACTCACCACGTTCTTCAAGCCCCATGTCAATGGGTACCATTTTCCAACATGGATTACTATGTAATCCATAATTTGTACTGTAATTCAATTGAACCATAATTTGGTTGAACCATAAATTGATTATAGGCCAAACTAATTTCACTAGAGTTTTACAAAACTTACTCCATGTCTTTCCTGAATGGGGCCAGAATGTATTTCAGCCATTCTTTGTCACTGAGTCATTGCCGAACCTTCCCTCTACCCAAATCCCTTGAAAAAGTGCTCCTGGGTCTCTAAGACCAGGAGAAAAGTGGAACTCTGTCATTAAAGATTTTGGGTAAAATCTTTACTTCTCAGACATGGTTTCTCAAGGACTCCTGAATGGTATAGGGTTCTAAGCCCTGGCAGGTCAGGTGGCTCCCACATTGCAGGCCACTGGGAGGACACCAAAGTAGACCAGAAACTGAGCAGGAGCAAACCCTCAGCACAGGTCAGAAGGCATTCAGAATCCCTGCAGGAGAAAGCTTCTCTAGCTTCCACTGGAAATGGGAGCCACCGTGCAGAACAAGGAAGGGGATTCCATGGGAGAACTTTGATGGAGCTTCCCTTTGGTATCTGCCTC
>CM052888.1:32514599-32532019 GCA_028534135.1 Potos flavus | reverse complement strand
GAGGCAGATACCAAAGGGAAGCTCCATCAAAGTTCTCCCATGGAATCCCCTTCCTTGTTCTGCACGGTGGCTCCCATTTCCAGTGGAAGCTAGAGAAGCTTTCTCCTGCAGGGATTCTGAATGCCTTCTGACCTGTGCTGAGGGTTTGCTCCTGCTCAGTTTCTGGTCTACTTTGGTGTCCTCCCAGTGGCCTGCAATGCGGGAGCCACCTGACCTGGTAGCAGAGGCCTTGGCCCTGCAGCAAGTGCTGTGTGAACTTAGGCAAGTTACGTCTCCCCGCTGGGCTCTATTTTCTACTCTGAACGAGGTAAGATGGGGCAAGGAACATGGCAGAGTCCAGAGGGCCTCTGTGGGCCTCCCTAGTGCTAAGGACCAGGTCCTAGAGATACAGGAAATGATCCTAACCTTCCATAACTTCCTGCAGGGAGGCGGAAGGACATCAGGATGAGCTGCCTTCCTACCCACCTGTTCTGCTCCAATGACTACTGTGGCAATTGTCTCTAGAAAGAGGGCTTTATGCATATTCATGAATCCTATCATTCCGTACATACTACTGGGGGCAGCCTGTTTTTCTGCCAAAAGGTGTTTCATTGAAACAGCAAGCTCAGCTGTTTGGGTACTTTCCAAAGGTAACTGGCTAGCTTGGTGTTTGGGGATAATGACATTTAGGTATGTGACAGACTACCTTCCAAATGGCCAGTTTCTGTGGCAATACGTGGGCAGGGGCTGTGTCAGGGTCTGGAACCAGAAGCTTCACCCATCTATTCACAGATACAAATCCCTGAGGTCTGTTGGGCTGCACAGCTGCACACTATTCTCTTAGGCCATGACTCTTCTGGCCCTGCCCTGTCAGATCAGCTTTGGAAACTCTGGTCACCTTCACAGGCTCTTCCTGTCCCCAGCAGGTGCTTCGTCCCCATTTTCCTTCACACCTGTGGGCTTGTGGAGGGTCAGACACTGGCTCTGTCGAGCTGAATGTACCTAGGCAACCCTCTTTCCTCTCCACATCCTGCACATGCATAGCCTCATCTACCAAGTGGAGTGGGAGATACCATGTCACCACAGGACTCCAGCCCCCAACCCCAAAGCCATCCTTCTTCCTCCTCATCATGCTGCTTCTCCTCTCCTGGGCTTCCTCTGCCCCATTCCTCCTCCTCTCCTTCCCACTCTTCCTTCCCTTTTTTCCTTCTCCTCATTCTTCCCCTAGCCCTCCCCACCCTACTCCTGAAGCTGCCCACCTGGCACAAAAGACCTCTGTGTTTCCAGGTCTAGGCTCACATGGTTTTGACCTTTCAGCAAAGGTCAGAGTCATTTGTTGCCTCTCTGTGCACTGGATGAGGTAGCATTTGTGAAGTACCAAGGTCAACCCTCACAGGGAATGGAGGACAGGCTTGCATTTGCTGCTTTCTACTACTCCTTGTTTTCTGGATTATTCTTGATTACAAGCCAGAGTAAATTCACCTGGTAGTCTTTCATTCTTTCACTCACAGATTTATTCACACACTCATTTGTTAATACCCACAGTGTATTTCCTGGCCTACTTCAGCAATCTGAAAGTATAATCTAGTTTTTAAGGGCTGCCATCCCTAGCAAGAATGCTGGATAGCTCCTCATGCCAGAGCTCAGACCAGGCCAAGGCTCCCCTTCCTCTTGATCCATCTCTTGGTCCATGCTCAGGCTTCAGCCCTGGAGCTCTTCCACCCATGCTCCTGCCTCTTGGTCAGAGCTAGGCAGTCATCAGGCCAGTTCCCATGCTGCCCCTTGGCATTAGGACACCCTTTAAATGGCTTCTTACCTGAAACACATTTCTGGCAGGAATCTTTTTCTTCCACACTTCTTAGCATGTAATTAAAAAAAAAGAAATCAGTACAAGTCTCTTTTAATAAAATTTGAACAATTTAAAAGTATACATAATAAAATAGAAAGTAATCTGTTATTCCACTGTACAGATACAATCAGTGTTACCATTTTAGTGCATTTCTTTACTTTTAAATACTTTGCTGGACAGAGAATTTCACAGAATTGAGATCACCAGAATATATCATTTTGCATCAGGTTTTGAGTTTTTCACTTTACATTATCTGTATAACAGTGAAACTTTTCCTCTCTTCAAATTATTTCTGAAAATGTGATTTTAATGGCTTCATGGTGATTTCCATATTTAAAAAAGTAAAAAATGTGCTATTTTTGGACCTTAAGGTAGGTTTTATTTTTCACTACTGTTGATTTCATCCAACTAGTATTTGTCGCCTATTCCATGTCAGGCACTGGGAGCCCAGCAGTGAGGACAATGTGGTTGGAGGTGATCCCACCCTGAGGGAACTGAGACGATAAAGAGGTAATATGTAAGCTAAATAATTTTATGTTGTGGTCAGTGTTATGAAGAAAACTAAAATAAGGTAGGGACTAGAGGGCAATGGAAATTGGGAGAGAGGGGAGAAGCAATTTGGACTTAGGAGCCAGAATGTTCTCCATCTTGCTAAATTTGGGGAGGATTGTTCTAAACAGGTGCAAATGCCCTGAGGTGAAAACAGACTTGGGCCATTGAAAGGATGTGACAGCAGAACACCGTGGTTGGAGAGGGCCAAAGACAATGTAGTATGAGAGGAGCTTGGTAAAGTGAGTGGAGACCACATAATGAAATTCTCATGGGCCAATGAAAAGAATCGATTTCATTCTAAGTGTGGAGGAAGCTTGGGAGTCATAAGATCTGTGTTTTTAAGTAATTCACTGTGGCTGCAGACAGAGTGGTATGGTTGGGGAGGTCTGGCTTGGGTGCAGAGCCCACGTGAGAGCTTGGAGTAGTTCTTCTGTGAGAACGAGTACTCGGCATGGGCAGTAATGGAAGATTGGGGAGGAGGGGCTATATTCAGGATTTACCTGGAAAGGAGCACACAAGAGGACTCAATGATGACTTGTAGCCCTTTGATCTAAACTATTGGGAAAATGGCAGTACCATTTGCTGAAAAGGTAAGACACAGGAGAGGCAGGTTTGGGAGGAGGACCAAGAGTTTGATTTGGAACCTGTTAAGTTGGAGATGTTTATTAAATATTCAAGTAGAGAAGATTAGTAGGCAGTCAGATAAGAACGCCTGGAGCTCAGAGAAGCAGGGACTGGATACATATATTTGGAAGTCATCAAGGTATAGATGGGTTTTGAAACTTTGGAACAGTAATAGCTCCCTTAGGGAGAGAGTGAAAGTGAAAAGGTTCTGGTCCTTGTTCCCCCAGCATTTAGAGATCAGGTAGAGGAGGATGAGTCAGAAGGAGGATGGAAAGGCCCATGAGTTAGGAGGGAAACCCAAAGCTGTGCTAGGGGAAGGACAGACATTTTCTACTCATTTTTTATTATTTCTTCAGAATAGATTCCTAACAGTGAAATTACTAGGTCAAACAGGGTATAGACACATTTAAAACGCTTGCTAAATGTTGTCACGTCATTTTTGAAAAATGTCGAATCAATTTCTGTTAACATCTTTGCCAATTTAACAGGCAAAAAGTATGACATCCTGATTTTAACTTGCAATTCTTGCCTTCTAGTGAGTTTGAACCATCTTTTTAAACCCATGCTTGTTGCTTATTTGTGTTTCTTGCATGTGTTATTTTGTAATGCCCTTTTCTATTATGGTTATATAAATATTTTTTAATTGTTAGAAACATTTTTTATATATTAAAAGACTACTACTTTGCTGTATTTTTTACAAATGTATTTTGGTGTGATGTTACCCTTTTACTTTTATTAGGATGTTTTCTGATATGGTTCACATTTCTTCCTTAAATACACTTATCCATTTTGTTTTTTATGATTCCTTGTTTTATCATTATGTTAAGAAAAGACTTCCCACCACCATATTTTGGAAAATGCTGGCCACGTAATTTTTCATGTTATTTGTGTCAAATTTGGTTAATATAATTTCTTCCTAAAATAAATCGAGTAACCTTTTATTTTCTGCTGTATTCTGCTATAGATTTTGTAGTATGGAAGTTATCTGTTTCATGAAGTCCAAAAAACATTCACAAGTAAAGTCATGAAGCACCCACACTTTCCAGGGCAGTGTATTGGCTGAACTTTTCTTACTTTTTCTATGGTTATGGGTGTGTTCTAGGATTTTACTTTCTCTCAAGCTATCTTTCCTAATTTATTATTTTCACTAAATACTACATTGTAACATGTTGATAGAATTTATTAGCATATAGCTGTGCAAAATATTATCTCATAATTGTAATTACTTTTATCAGCATATGTTATTTCCCTTTTCTTATTTCCAATTTTCTTTATTTCTATTTTTTCTTAATTAGATTTGTTAAAGTTTTATGTTTTATTGGGTTTTCAAAAGGTCAACTCTCAAACTTACTAAATAATGTTAATGTTTCTCCTTCCAAGGTTGTTAGTTCCTGCTTTAATCTCTATTATTTCTCTTGATTTCCTCAGGCTTGTCTTACCTAACTTGTTTCACTCCACCAACTACATTTCTATTTTGCATAGACATAACTGCCTGCTCTCTCTTCAGAAGACTGGACTCCATTGCCTCCAGGCATTTAATGTTGCAGAGAAATCTGAGGTCAGAAAGATTCCCTTTACTTTAAAACTATATTTTCTTTCCTGTCTAGATGCTATGGGCTGTTATGAACTGGATGTTTGTGTGCCCGAAATCTGCATATTGAAGAGATAGAGCCCAGTGTGGCTATATTTGGCGATGGAGCCTCTATGGGAGTAATTAAGGTTAACTGAGGTCATAAGGGTGGGGCCCCAATCTGACAGGATTGCTGTCCTTAGAAGAGACACCAAAGGGCTTCCTCTTTTTCTCCCTTTGTGCCCAGAGGAGAGGTTATATGAGCACACAGGGAGATGGTGCCTGTCCATGAGCCACGAGAAGAGGCCCCAGAGAGCAACTGATGTGGGCTACTCACAGTGGGTAGTATACCCTCTGGACTGCAGAGCTGGAGGACATATCCCTGCTTGCCCCAGGGCCATGACGGTATCTTAGAAGCCAAGGCTTCTACTGTCCATAGTGCAGAACAATAGGGCTGAGCAGATAAACATCACCACCTTTCTGGCAAGGATCCCTTCCTCACATGTACAGGTTTCCTTGGGCTCTGCCTTGAAACCTCCAAGGAGCACTGCTTTGTTTTAGTCTCAGCAGTAATGCCTGTCCTCGTATAACCACTTGGGCTTAACTTTGGAAGAATACTCTGATTTTATCCAGCTCTTTCTCAAAATTTCATTTCATTGAGTCGGTCTGAGTACCAGCCCTACCACTTCTTAACTTTGAAACTCCAGTTGCTAGTAAATTCCTTCACAGAGTTCTTTGGATTGAATAAGAAAATGTATATAAATTCTTTAGCACAATGTCTGGCATTTGGCACATACTCAATATTTGTTGGTTGTTTCTGTGGAGCCCCAACACAACCCCATGAAGTGCTAGCAATGACTCTCCCTAATTTAAAGATGAGGCAGGTATCCTCACGTATCCTAGTAGTAAGAAAGATCTGGAACCCAGACTCCAGTCTAGTGTTCTTTCCTTTCACAGGGTTCTCTTGATGTTGAAGAATTTAATGTCCATGTGAATACCATTGCCAGAATTTTCTCAGGCTATAGATATAGTTTCCCTTTCCATTTCAAGCCCTTAGGAGACCACCAGGATGCTACTCTGTTCTTTCTTCAGCATGGCTACCTACCGGGGAAGGTCTTCACTGCTGGTCCACCAGAGGATGGGCTGCCTGTCACTCCTGTCAATGGCCCTGGCCTCTAGCAGCACCCTCCTTTTGTGGAGGCTAGTGATGGGGTGCGGGGGAAGTAAAATCCTGAATCCTCAGCTTTTCCCAAGATTTCTGCTGTAATCTCAGAACAGCAGCCTGGGAGTCACTCTGGATTAAATACAAAACTTATACCTTGGACTATGATGACTTGAATGCAGATAATCTGCACATCTCCGTTTAAGACGGCAATATGGTAAATGCATCCACTGCTTGGAGAAACTGTTTCTTCCTGTGCAGGTCACCCAAGCATTACTTAAGAGCAATATTTTGAGTCACATAGAATAAAGACCTGCAATGCTGCACTCCTGTTAAGCATCAATTAGGTGATTTATGAGTGTCTGGGGATTGTTTTTAAAAGCAGTTTGCATGTGTTAAGAGCTTTGCATGTCTTCTTTCATTTAACACAACAACCTTATGAGGTAGGTACTACCATGAATCTCATTTCATGCATGAGGGAGCTGTAGCACACAGAGCAGTGGAGGAGAGTAGGAAGATCACATAGTTGGCACACAGTGAAGCCAGAATTTGATCCTAGCAGACATTTGGGCTTTGCTTTCAACTCTGTGTTTTACTGACCTTCTTAATAATCACTTTGTCTTAATTTGCATTTTTCTGATTAATGATTGATTGAAAATCTATTCATATATTTATGTCCCATTATTATCCTCTTCTGTGTCCTGTATTTTAAAACTTTTTCCCTCTTATTGATTTTTCTTAGGATATTTTGAATAATAATCTTTTCCTTGTTCTGTGTGTTACAAATATCTTCTCTAAGTTGATAGCTTGCCTTTCTACCTTATGGTGTCTTTTGAAACAGGATTTCTTAATTATAATGTCTTAATAGTTATCCTTTTTTTTAAGGTTAACAGTTTTTTTTGTCTTAGTTAAGAAATCCTTCCCTACTCCAAGGTCATAAATATGTTCTCCTAAATATGTCAAGCTTTGGCCTTTTATACTGATGTCTTTAAGCCATCAGGAATTGATTTTTGTGTATGGCATGAGGTAGAATCCGATGTAACACTTCTTTCTGTAGTAATCTATTGCCCCAGTGCTGTATTGGCTTGTCCATCTGTCTCAGTTGAATTTCTCCAAAAGCAAAGCCTCAGGTTGTTTCTCTGGGAGATGAACACAGGAAGCAAAAGTAAGGGTGTGAGGGGTGCCTGGGTGGCTCAACTGGATAAGCATCTACCTTTGGCTCAGGTGTGATCTCAGGGTCCTGGTATCAAGCACCACTGGGAAGCCTGTTTCTCCCTCTCCCTGCTACTCCCTCTGCTTGTGCTCTCTCTCTTTCTCTCTCTGTCAAATAAATAAATAAAATCCTTTTTAAAAAAAAGGAAAAGAGTAAGGGGGTGAGAAGAAGACAAGGTAGGGCAGAGTGGTAGTTGCTACTATGGACAACAGGGTTCAAGTCCATCTCTGCCAGCATGTGAACAGAGTATCTTCCAGAATTGTCCACCCGAAAGACAGGAAGTAGGGTAATGTGTCTGTCTGCCATCTCCCATTTCTCTTGTTTGGGGCCCCTCCCCAGGGGTCTTAAGCCCACACTTCTGAGCAGCCCTTTAGTGTGAACTTAGAGGTCTCAACAAATTAGACTGAGCCCTGGAGTGAAGGTAAAATATACCTGCAGTGGGACAACACCAGTGCCAGGGGATCAAGCATGTAACCACAGAACTCCCAATGGAGGCAAGCTGAGGGGAGGGTGGGACCCAGGGCACCAGGGTGGTCTGCTATGCCCTCCCCTCATTTTCTTCACCTTGCAGAGGAGTTCCAAGGGGTCCTGCTCAGAGTTGGCCCAGAGGAGCTTCTTACCTTGCTCTGTACCTCAGGAGGCAACCCGAATGGCATTAACTGGCTTCCTAGCCCTCTGCTCACTGAGAGCCCTTGGAAGGAGACCAGGGCAAGGGAGCAGGGGACTCAGAGCATTTAGACCTGCTGCTTCCTCTCTGTGGGGTTGCCTCTGGCTGACTGGGTCCCTTCTTTCAAAGATGTGTTTATGTAGCATGTCTATAGAACTCCTCCTTCTGAGAACTGGGGATCACCTGTTCACTGTGTCCCTTCAAGCCTACGGCCACAGCTCCAGTCAGACCTTTGTAAAATATCACATCATTAAACCCTCTGATGTTGATGTGCATCTGCTCCTTCAGGGACTGTGACTGATGATGGCACTGTTGTCTTGTCTCACTGAAATCATGGCACAACAGGTGCCTGATTTCACCCTACACTTCCTGGGTACCAGCTCTGTGCCTGAACACTGCTCAGGGCTACAGGGGAACTGGGTGATTTACACAGCTCCTATCCTCAGAAAGCTTCCTGTCTAGTGAGCCAGACGAATGAAAGGGGAGCCAGGCACTTGCAAAGGACAGCAGAGAGTGCTCGGAGTAAATTTGGGGCCAAATCTGTCCAACATCAGAGTGAGTCTTGCCTCCCATCAAGGTCTTTTAAAGCCAGATCCCTGCCCAGGCCTTCTGGGACAATGTCCCCCATCCAGCCGATCTTCCTGTTCCCTCCATCATGGCTCGAGTTGGGCTTTTCCTTTATTCTCTTTCACGGTTACAGTTCCAGAGGTTTCTGCTGACTGACTGATGTCTCTTTTATAGATATTCATATGGCTAAAAAACAGGCTTCAGATGCATAAATATCATATTGACAAGACTGAATGAGGAGAACGGGGAAATTCATGCTCCTTTAACCAAGCACAGGGATTTTGTGGAAGTGTGTTTTGTTTTGTTTTTTTCCTTTTCCTCCTGAAATCTGCAGAAGCTGTTATACTAATAGCTGTGATTTGCATAATTTCTGGAGTGCAGCAGAATAGGAAGCCAGGCTGCAGCAGACAGTCTGACTCTGCTGATATAGGGCAGAGCCTTGCATTATTAGGAAGAAGCCACATAAATTTGTCAGTCCCCAAATGCCTGTGAGGGTGAGGCAATGTGAATGGAACAGGTACAGTGAGCCAGCTAGTGGCTTCTAAGC
The DNA here is from genome assembly GCA_028534135.1 of Potos flavus. Lineage (NCBI taxonomy): Eukaryota > Metazoa > Chordata > Mammalia > Carnivora > Procyonidae > Potos > Potos flavus. Next base: position 32,523,289 of record CM052888.1, on the reverse strand, counting down.
CACTCCCCATGACAGGGTACCTACATCAAGGACTAGAAGGGGTGGGGGAGAGACAGCCCCCACCCTGCTCCTTAGGGACTGCTCCTTAGGGACTCCAAGGCCAGGTCAGTCCTTTATAAGTAGCTGGTGCTCTGTGTGGGGCTGCACAGACATTGGCTGTTCTGGTTGAGGGCAAGGTTTCTATGAGTTGAGTTTATCTACTGACAGAAGACTTTAGAGAAAGTCTCTTCAGTGTCAGGTCTATGCTGTAAATCATGCCAGGCTCACAGTGTGAAAAAAGCCTCTGCCTTAAATGGGTTAGATGTTTACCATTTTGCACCACCAAAAGGGGATCTGTGTGGTATGGAGGAAAATAAAGGGGCCTAGAGTGGGAAGGAGCGGTCTTCTCATATCCTAGGCTAAGCAGGTCATTCTGCTTAAGAATAAAGGTAACATGGAGATGTTGAATTGCTATATTGTACACCTGAAACTAATATAACACTCTATGTTAACTATACTGGAATTAAAATAAAAACTTAACCAAAAAAAAAAAAAAACCCAACAACAACAAAAAAAACAAAGCTAATGTGCCTTTGTGAGGTTCTTGTGACAACATAAGATCATAAAGGAAATGAACGGGGGCTCAGTGTGTGTGCTCACTAAATAGTGCTATTTTTTTTCCCAAATACTTTTATTTTATTTTTTCAGTTTAAATAGTACTATTGTCAAATTTCATTCGAATTGGGCTCCTTTGCCAAACCCTTCATTCAGAGTCTGTGATGAGGGGTCTAGGTTGGGGTAAAATTTATCAGTGTCTTCTGAAAGACACAAGTCGCTGTTACAGATGTTTTTTGACAATTCCAAATTTTATGAATTCTCCTCTAGAAAGTCTTATTATTTACACCACCTGCTGCCTCTCTCTCTTTTGAAGATTAAAGCCCTCTTATTGGAGGCAGGCTGATTGTTACAGGTTTGTCTGCAGGAGCTCTCAAGGCCACAGCCACAGAGGCCCAGAGGAGAAATCTAGGACCTTGCAAGATTCGGTGGCCAGAGAGTTCTCAGGAGTAATAAAGCAGGACAACAGATGTGGAGTTGTGGACAAGCTGAGTATTGGTGTCAAAGGGCATTCTCCTTTTTCCCTCACTCTCTGTTGGCGTGTCTCTTATTCCTCCCTGGGCTACAACTGTTATTAATGTTCAGATTTTGGAGATAATGGTTTTAATTAAACTACTTTGCTGTTTACTACTGTTTCGGGAATTTGCTAATTAATCTTTATGTAGTTATTTTTGCTATGGTTGTATAGCAAAAGTTCTTAAATTATAAGTTGAAGCTCTCACAGAGAATCTAATTTCTAATCAAACTTCCATGTTAATAACAACAATGGAGGGGAGAAATTAACTATTTAAAGTTCCTCCCTTTATAGACGTTGTCTGTCTTCAACCTGGCAAGTTGAATATGCTGTGGAGAGTCCCACATTGGTCTCTGCATGTTGATGGTTCTGATGGAACTGCTGAAATCCACGTAGTAAGGTACTAGCATTCCCTCTCTCTTAATTAGCATTTAAGATACTAATTCTGGCCCTATATTTGTAGAGAATATTTCTCTGAAAGGGTTACTCCTTAGAGAGTTATCTCTCTAAGACAGAGGACATGTCATTCTTTATCAAACCTTAGACTCTTCCTCTTTACTAAGGCCACTGCAGGTCTGTGGGAATCACATCTACTGAACTTTGGAAATGGGTAATAAAGTGCTAAAGTGATGTAGCCCACAATATGTGAGGTAGATAGAGGAGCATTTCTAATGGATGTTGGAGATAATCGTTCCTTAATTTCTAAAATAGTCCTCATCAACTCCTATAACTTGTTTCCCTACCTTGTGAGTATCTGTCTCTCTCTGACTCTGGGTTCTGATCCTGAGTCGTGTAAGGGGCAAGCTACAGAAAGGGCTAATCTCCCTCCTTGTTATTAGTCTCTGGGAATAGGGATATTATCTCAATGATGCTTGGCATTCTGCTTGGAAATCAACCCCTCTCTGTTAGCAGAGAGCTCTATTGAGCAGCAGAGTGCTCCAGTTAGGGGCATGAATCCTGGAACCAGACTACCTGCACCCAAAGCCTACTTCTGCCACTCCTTAGCTATGTAATCTTAGACTAGTTGCTCAACCTCTCTGGGTCTGTAATATCAGGTTTTATGAATGTATGCTTTATAGTACCAAGATGATGACTAAATGAGATGGAGTATGTGAAGATCTTACTACTGTGCCTGGCACACAGTAACTGAGTATACTATTATCACCCATTTTTCTATGGTTTGTTTTTCAGCCTCTACCATAGTGCATGCTGAGTGCCATGGAGGGATTGCCTAATTTGCTTTTTGCTATGATATTCCCAGGATCACATATTTCTTTCTTATTTTACTTTTCCAGTGTGGGGGCAAGTTGGATTGTACCTTATCTGTGTTCCCAAGTGTGTTTAGAGACTGCTGATGTTAAGCAGATATTAACCATAGAAGGAGCTAGTTCAGGGATGACAGATGCTGTTCAGCTCTTCTTTCACCTGTGGTAGGCCTCACTTACGGATCACAGAACTCTTGTTCGTTAGGTCTAGGCTTAACTCAACACATTGCCTCGGCAGCTAAGAGTCAGTGTCTTAACCTAAGAAAGAGAACACTCAGCAAAGCTAGCATGCTAATGCTTTATGAGAAGGTTCAATTCCAGCAAGCACAGTGAGGGTAAAACTAGTGGAGCAAGGAAGGAGAGAAAGCAAATACAAGTGATATATTACTAAGCCGACTAGTTCTCAAGAACTCCAGCTGGTTGCATAGTCACATGGGTTATCTTCGGGGAAGACATATAAAAACACCACGTCCAAACAGTCCATCTCAGGGGAAGAGCTCAAGGAGTTTATCTTCTAACTTATTTCCATTTCCTGCCTCTCAATGGTCAAAGTCCATTTTGTGGGTCTTCAATTCCTCCTCACCTCCAGGTTGTAATAATTGACCTCCCTGCCCGCAGGCAGACACCAAGGAAACCAGAGCCTCCATGAATCCAGTGGGCTGAACTAGGGCACTAGCATCACAGGTTTCATCACAGAAAGTGTGGGCCCAGGTACAGCCCAGAACACTCCCCAGGGGAGGCTGAGCCCATCCAGATATTAGAGGATGAGGTGGCAGGCAGTGGAAATTGGAGCTTTACATCTGTGGGAATGGAGCCTTGGCAGGTGGCCAAAGCTCAGGAAGCTGGAATTGCTGAGTGGATCTGAGTGGCTCATAGACTGGCTCCAGTGCAGTTAGTATGTGGTATAAAAACCCATTTGGCATCCAGGGTTTGGTTGAGAAACATCCCAGGGGCTTTGGTCTCAAAGTCTTTGTCCCATTTCATCCTCATTTTCATTGTCCTCCCCTAGTTCCACAACTTTCTGCTGCAGTGCAGGGACCACACCTGACTAGGGTACACTGAACACCTTAAGCCCTCACCCCAGGCCCTGCATGTCCATGATGAATCCACATGAGAGAAGAACAGGGCATAGCCAGTGATTCCAGAATTTAGGCGCCTAATGTCAGCTTCCATGTTTTGTTTGCTACACCACATTCCTCCTCTCATCTGTCACCGCACTCTGGCCCAGCCACTTTCAGATCTTATCTTGGGTCATCTCCTTATTGCCTCATGGTCTCTGACAACACTGTCCTTTTTTCAGCTCCCCCCAAAAACAGTGTGTATAAAGGCCCACTTGAAAGACACATCTATCCCTCTTTGCTAACTTCTGTTCATCCTGCTAGTCTCAGCTTCAAAAAACCTTCCTGGGCCCCCCACGATATAAAATAGATCTCTATTGTACATCACAACTCATTGCTCCATTTGTAGAGTATATTTACAGTTTAAGTATTTAACTGACTTCCGTGTTTTCCACTAGGCTATAAGCCCCATGAAGGCAGGGAATAAGATTGTTCTCCACTATGTCTTTAGCTCCTACTCTCTGGCTCATAATAGATTTTACACATGGTAAAAAAATAAATGAATGAATTGGTGAAAAACTGAATTCCTCTGTCTTTTTGATCCTTTGTCTCCATGAGCCTTGAGGCTGACAAGCTAATAATTCCCACAGCATGAGTGGGGCCTGCTATCATTTTCTGTAATGGTTGTCATGATGGTCTTTCAGAAAGTAATTGGCTTAATTATGCCCTAAACTGACCCTTTGGATGGAACTGTAGGATAACTGAACAGAGAGAAATGATTCGGAATGGTCCTGTTAGGTCCAATTATCAGTAAAGAAAGTGATTGAAGATTAGGTCTAGTTTATCCAGGACTGCCAGCATGAGCCGCACTGCTCATTATAGCTGTCCTGTGGTTTATCAAGGGTTTTGGGAAACTGGTCTGCCCACTATTCGTTCCCATTTATTTTCTCTGACAGGATGGCAGGAATAGGCTCCAAGTTTTGGCAACTATATAGTGGGAATTCTGGGACCCTAAGATCAAGTGTCAATAGAGCTTTTAACCCTTCATCAGGTTTCTGAGTGCACAGGTTGCTTAAGTGGCCCTAATTTCGGGGCCAGAGATCAAAGAAGCAGTTGTCAACGTTCTTCTCTTCTTCTGATCTAAGGATATAAATGTGGTCTGCATAGAAAGAATGGAAAACTGATCGTGGTGGCTCTAGAGTCACCCAAGAGAAAAATCAAATATGTAAACAGTGTTATCTCCTTGGTTGTTGGTTGGTAATGAGAGACCTTATGGGGTAGGGTTATAACTATTAGTGCCTGGAACAGGAGACAGATATGCCTCTGGGTGAATCAGTAGCTCCAGCCAATTGACTTGGGGTACAAATGTTTATGGGGGGCATCAGATCTGTATCTACAAAGAGCAGTGCAATTGTCTAAAGTTTCAGATTCGTGGTGTTCTTTGTGTTCCCTGCCCATCAGGGCTCCATGCACCCAGCTCAGTCTGTTTTACAAAGAGCACTCTGTTCTTTCTCTCAGAATTCCTGGGGGCACCTGGGTGGTTCAGTCCATTAAGCTCTGCCTTCAGCTCTGGTTGAGATTCCGGGGTCCTGGGATTGAGTGGTTGGGCTCCCTGCTCTGTGGGGAGTCAGCTTCTCCCTCTGCCCCTCTGCCTTGCTCATGATCTCTCTCTCCCTCTCTCTCAAATAAATAAATAAAATCTTAAAAAAAAAAAAAGACTTCAGGGACTTTATGGCAAACTTGCTATAACCTCACTCTGTTCCTCTGTTCAAAGAAGCCTCAACAATTGACTCAAATGATGACTCTGTGAGCATCAGAAGAGGCAGGAAGACCTACTCTCTCTGTTTCTTTCTCCAAATCCTGACCTCCCTCTGAACTCAAGAAAGTTGGGAGCTGTGTACATCCCCTTGAATGATTCCCATAGGTGTGCAGATTTTTATTTTGGTTTTGGTTTTTGTTATGCCCAGATTTTTAGATCCCCAAAGACCACCAGGGAGCCGAGTCCGATGCAAAAGCAAAAGAGCCTTTATTCGAGCTAGCTCGAGCTCATCCTCCCACACTCACCGACGCAGCAGCTTGTTGTGGAGAAAGAGAGAGAGTCTCGAAGGCGCAGCGGTTTTATAGGGACCAGGGGCCAATGAGCTGGTAACAAGCACTCAGTGGCCAATAAGATTGTAACACACACAGGCCATATGCAGATGGCCAATTGAGTTACGATTCTCCCTAAAGTAGCTGTCTGAACCAGCCTATCACTCTGGTCAGAATTGGGGCGTGAGTTTGGCAGGCTAAAGGCGGGGATAAAGGCGGGGTTTACAGTCTTTGGCGGTTAGGGGTTCCGTATTCCTTAATGGAGTTAGCCTTGCTCTGCTCTTTCAGTTTTTTAAATGCTGGGGAAGATTGATACATTTATTTTTTGTCTCCAATTAGATGGGCTGTCCCTTGTTGCTTGCATTCTTTATTTAGGAAAAATCTCTTTACAACAAACCCCCAAGGGAATGTCCTAAATCTCTAGTCATATTTGAAAGTTTTGAAGAGGTAAGTGGCTATGAGGACTGTACAGAAATATATGATTTTATAAAGTCCTCATCAATCATATCTTATTTCACATCAACTGGAAGTTTTTATTATTTAGGATAAATAATATATGAGGCATAATGTATCCCCCTCTGCTTTTGGGGAAGGGTTTGCTGCATACTGAAGGTTCTTTGCCCAATACTATCTCCAATGAGATGAGGTTGAAGAGACTCACAATTGTGTCCAGGATTCTGGGAGGAGGGAGACGTACTGTGTCATTTTCATGCTGTGCAGAATACATTCTAGGGACTGCCAACTTCTCAAAGTACATGAGATATTAGTCTAACAGAGGCCAAATGGGGTATATTAAATTATTTAATTTTTTAAAAAATTTTTATTTTCTTCTTTTTAAAGATGTTATTTGTTTCTATTTATTTTTTATTATGTTATTTAATTTTTATTCTAAAAAGTTTTATTATAGTTTTCAAATATATACACAAGTAGAGAGATTAGTATAATTAACCTCTCATGTACCAATTATATAGCTTCAATAATTACTGCTAAATGGGCACTCTTATTTTATTTCTATTCCAACTTATTTCCCATATCCTGTCCCACATTTTGAAACATCTCTCAGATTTCTATCATTTTATTTATAAATATTTCAGCCTGTATCTATAGAATAAAAGACTTTTAAAATGTAATTATAACCACACTACAACTTTCACACCTAAAAATATCAACAATAATTCCTTAATCACATCAAACATCAAGTCAGTATTTATATTTCCTCAATTGTCATACAAATGCTTTAAATGTTTAAACAGAAAGGGTGGGAAGGGGTGAGGTGAAGAGGGCAGGGCTGGGGAAGCATCTAGAAGGCTATCCCTAGGAGGGACCCACAGAACCAGGAGCCTGGTATACCAAAAGTTATTCCAGGTGTATGCCACTCCCTGGAGCAAAAAGTATTTCCCATTCAGGACTTAACCTCAGTGTTCCTTCCTGCGAGGCAGGTCTCCCCTGCCTGTCTTGTCTCATGTAGACCCTCAATACTGTCAAGTGGCACCATTTTAATTCTCTTCAGTGGTGTGAGATACTTTTCTCATCTGGTCACCCCCCACTGTAGAACGTATAAAATTTGTAGACAAGAAGCTCCATTTTTCTTTTAAAACAAATAACTAATGAATTCTTGAATGGGGCAAAAAGACCTTTGAACTAGGCCAGAAACAGCAATCCTTTTAAGAACAGTTGTTCCTGGAGTCACTGGGGGACTGGCATCTGGCCATAACATTGTCAGTGTGGACTTTCCAAAGGCAGAGTAATTAATGCATATGAGGAGTAGTTTCATTCGTTAGCAACAGCAAATCACTCCATCAAAGTGTAACCAAAAGCTGTTCAGCCTGGTAGTACCAAATGGCTATTTTGTTTTCTTTTATTCAAGTCATGTAATTGCCCCCCTTCCCCTTTCTCATAAAAACCCCTTGCTTTCCCCACACAGGTGACACATTTTTCTGGTTGCTGCTGGAATCTGTGTTGCCTGAATTGCAATTCTGAGACCCCAAATAAAGGCCTTTGTTCTTTTTCAAAAATAAATAAATAATAAACGTCTAAATAACTTGAATATGGATCCAAAACTGCATTGTGATTAGCTGGGATCTTTTACATTTCCTTTAATTTACTTTTCTTCTCTCTGTTGTGTGTGTGTGTGTGTGTGTGTGTGTGTGTGTGTTTACTTCTTGTAATTTTTTTCTTTGGTTGTTGATGTTATTATTATTTTTTTAATTAACAAATAATGTATTATTTGCCCCAGGGGTACAGGTCTGTGAATCATCAGGCTTACACATTTCACAGCACTCACCATAGCACATACCTTCCCCAATGTCCATAACCCAGCCACCCTATCCCTACCCCCCCACCCCCAGCAACCCTCAGTTTGTTTGGTGAGATTAAGAGTCTCTTATGGTTTGTCTCCCTCTCAATCCTATCTTGTTTCATTTTCTCCTTCCCTACCCCCACAACCCCCTGCCCTGCCTCTCAAATTCTTCATATCAGAGAGATCATTTGATAATTGTCTTTCTCTAATTGACTTTTTTCACTCAGCATAATACCCTCTAGTTCCATCCACGTCGTTGCAAATGGCAAGATTTCATTTCTTTTGATGGCTGCATAGCATTCCATATAAACCACATCTTCTTTATCCATTCATCTGTTGATGGACATCTAGGTTCTTTCCATAGTTTGGTGATTGTGGACATTGTTGCTATAAACATCGGGGTGCACATGCCCTTTCGGATCACTACATTTGTATCTTTTGGGTTAATATCCAGTAGTGTGATTGCTGGGTTGTAGGGTAGCTCTCCACATCCTCACCAATATCTGTCATTTCCTGACTGGTTAATTTTAACCATTCTGACTGGTGTGAGGTGGCATCTCATTGTGGTTTTGATTTGTATTTCCCTGATGCAAAGTGATGTTGAGCACTTTTTCACGTGTCTGTTGGCCATCTGGATGTCTTCTTTGCAGAAATGTCTGTACATGTCTTCTGCCCATTTCTTGATTGGATTATTTGTTCTTTGTGTGTTGAGTTTGATAAGTTCTTTATAGATTTTGCATACTAGCCCTTTATCTGATATGTCATTTGCAAATATCTTCTCCCATTCTGTCGGTTGTCTTTTGGTTTTGTTGACTCTTTCCTTTGCTGTGAAAAAGCTTTCCATCTTGATGTAGTCCCAATAGTTCATTTTG
>CM052888.1:32467993-32498595 GCA_028534135.1 Potos flavus | reverse complement strand
CAGCTCCCACTTCCACCCATAGCCAATCACTACTCTGTTTTCTAGCTCCATAAACTTGCTTTTTGTAGACATTCCCATTTCTAGAAATTTACCCAATGAAATTAAAATACATATGCACAAAGACATGTACACAAATATTCATACCAGCATTATTTATATTAACCAATAACTTGAAGTAATTTAAATAATATATTTAATATTTATTACTTTTTCTAGTAACCCTCCTGTTAACACTTTATGTATAAAAATCTTAGCAACCCTAGTTTTGCCTCTACCTCTTCGTTTACTCCATTGACCTCTGAAAGTTATTATTTTAATACATCTTTCCACCTCGACTAAGTTTTCCATTCTTTGTCCAAGAGTGTTTAAACTGTTAAAATTTAAAAAGCAATATTTATATTATTAAGACCATATAAGCACTCATTTTACTAATTTATTCACTCAAAAGTGCCAGGCAGTGCTCTAGGTATTGAAGTTACAAAGGTGAACAAGACAAGTAAAGTCCTTTCAGGGCAGGATAGGAGACACTGGGAGAAAAGATAAGTGAATAATTTAATTGTTCAGTCAAATATTGTGGTACTAAGAGCAGGATTGCATTTCATCTCTGGGCATCTAATTACATTACTCCTGTGCCAGAATGGAAGGTTCCACATGGTAAAGTCAAATGGGCTTGTTTCTTTGATTGATTTCCATTAATTACTTGAAATCTTGCTTCATTTTGGTGTGTTTTGTATTTGGGCTTAAAGTCACAAGATCTATTCTTTAAAAAGAATTAAAAACTCAAAAGAAATTAATAGTAACAATAAAATCTCTATCCTACTATTCTTATTTACTTTTTTCTAGCCTCCCGCTTTGCTGCACTTCACCCTTCCAGAACCCTCTGTGGTTCTGTTCCAAATCTTCCAGGGCTAATAAATATCTAGCATTTCTAAACAGTTACTAAATGCTAAATACTATACATGCTTCATTTCATTTGGTCCTCACAACCCTATGGGATAGGAGTTATTATAGTCTCCATTTTATGAATCAGGAAATTAAGGCTTAACGCAGTTGAGAAACTTGACTATGAAAATAGTATGTCAATACAAGCTTTTTGGAAAGCAGTGCAAGTGATGTACTAAAACTCTATAATATTTACATCCTTCGATCCAACTGTGCCAATCTTGTAAATTTGTTTCCTGGAGTGATTGAGGAGAAGAAAAAAGCTACATTCATTAATATTTTCATTGCAGTATAATCTTAAGAGTGAAAAGATACAAAACAGTTGAAATCTCAAACAATAAAAGAACTTACAGAACATCGGTAGGATAGATTATCACATGACTATTGAAAAAAGGAAGGAAACAGAGGAAGGAACAAGAGAGGTTCCTTTCCTGCTCTCCTATGTGGAATTTACTATTCCCAGTAGCCCCATGTCTTCCTCCTTGTTGGTTATTTGTTTTGTTTTGCTGAAAGACATATAAAAATGTCTTCCTTCCTTCTTGCCTCCCTCCCTCCTTCCAATTCTTTTTTTTTTCCTTCTTCCCTGTTTCTCCCTCTTTGCCTCACTTCATTTCCTCCCTTCCTCCCTCATGTTCCACATTTTTGTTCCCCTCTGTTTCTCAAAAAACATTCTAACGTTTTTAATGTATCACTATTGTATTTCTGTACATTCTTTCAAAATATTACTGGTCTTGCTTTGTTTTGTTTTGTGTTTTTAATTTTCTAATATCCAAGGTTACTCATAAGAAATATTATTTATTTTTCATTCCTACATGTCATAGTTGAATTACTTTTTGTCTTCTGGGAGCATTTAGGATATTCTCCTTGTTTTTTGAGAATGTGTCTAAGCATAGGATCTTGGCGGGCCTGCAGTAGCCCTTTTTAATCTGCAACTCAATACCTTCTGCTCTAAGAAAGTCTCTTCCAGTATTTATTTGATAATTTCCTCCCATCCATTTTATCTGTTCTCTTCTTCTGGGGCTTCTATTAGATGTTGGATCTTCTGGAATATGTGTATTTCATATATATAATATTTCGTATATATCTTTGTTTTTTAATCTTTATTCTGGAAGATTTTCTCAACTTTGCTTTCCATATTTTCCATTTCTTCATGTTATTTGTATTTAATTTATCAGTTTAAATTACTCTTTTTTTTATGGTTAAAATTTTTTAAATCTTATTGACTACATTAGGAATCTTGTCTTCATTTCTTTTTAAGTTTCTATTCCCTAAATTGTCTGTTTCCTCTAGGGTTATATTTTCTATTTTTTATATTTTGGCCTTTCCCTTCCATCTTGCTGACTCTCCTTATATGCTTGGTGATCTTTGATAGTCTCCCATTTATACAGTTTCTGACTAGGAGCTCTCTGTGGTGTGGGGAAGAATAATAGCATCAGACTTCAGACCAAAAGCCATTTCATCCTTTGCCAGAATGAGGAGGACTTCACTCTGGGGTACTATTATCCAAACAAAATGCCTTCATGTCCCCCATATATTTTTTCAATGTTTTTAGAGAAAAGCCACCTTGAGAAGAATGCTGTATTACTGGGTGTCCTCCTCTGAGTACGGAGCATGAGGGTGGTGGCTACTGGTATGGCGGTACAGACTTCTAATGAATTACTCAGTTTCCAACCCCTTCTTATCCTCACCTCAGTTGTACCTAGGGACTCTACACCCGGATCCTATCCAGGGTGCTGAAGGGACAGACTGGTTTCCATGTTCACAAAGCCAGTAGCTTTGTCTGTCTATTTCATTAACTCATTCCAGAAAACTATTTGTTGATCGTTTTACATGTGGTACTCCTCTTCTCTTTCCTGTGTATTTCTTTTGAACAAATAAATTTTATTTTAACAAAGGGTCATAAGCAAATGAACATAGACATGCTGCCACCTGGAACTTGAATCTCTTAAAGTATTGCCAGAACAATCCATCAGCAAAACTAGAAGTTTGTAATTCCTGGAATTCCTGGCATTAGCAATATGAAATGAAATGAAATGAAAAACAGGTTTTTCATATTTTATATACATGAAATATGTATTAAAAAGTCTTTGAAAATTGCTGTCTTTACTTTTGTGATTGGCATACTCATTATCACACCCCTCTCTTAAACAATAGGTATAGTCCCTTTGATAAGATAGTGAGAGCTATGCAACCAAACCTCTTTCTGTTTTTGCCTTGGCTGCTAGGAAGTGCTGTTAAACTTAGTGCATACATATAGAAATGATCTCGGGGCACCTGGGTGGCTCAGTGGGTTAAAGCCTCTGCCTTCAGCTCAGGTATGATCTCAGGGTCCTGGGATCGAGCCCCGCATCGGGCTCTCTGCTCGGCGGGGAGCCTGCTTCCCCCTCTCTCTCTGCCTGACTCTCTGCCTACTTGTGATCTCTCTCCTCGCTGTCAAATAAATAAATAAAATCTTTAAAAAAAAAAAAAAGAAATGATCTCAATTCTGATTTCTCTTTTAAACATATTTTGTTTTATCTCCCCAACTAATAACATATATATGTGTTTGAATTAATCTCATCTTTTAAAAAATAAGTAAAATACACATTGTAAATGTATATAATAATTATTATTCATATTCCTATAAATATCTACATATTAAATATATGTATTTATGTATTACATATTTATATATAGTTACATATTTATATTATTATGTATGCAAAATAAATAAATGCACATTTGATCTTCCATATAAAAGTATTTTAGTATAACTGGGGCCTGAATTTAAGCACTGTCCACAGCTACAGTCCAGATCCAGGTAATCTGATAGGCTATGCTCCCTTGGGGACCATTTTTCAAAGCACGGAGTAGCTTTCTGGTAGAGTACCCACCTGAGAGAAAGGAAGTCAGGCATGAAAAGGTCACTGCAGGACAAAAGCTTCATGTTCTTGACTTTTTGATAGAGGGACATTCTAAATGCTAGGTGCTACTTGTTACCCAGAACATCTTCCAGCCCAGCTCCTCAGGGACTCATATTTGAGACCAATGGATTTCAACATAAACTCTTTATTTTCTCAATGAAAATAGCACTATGGGGTCTTTTAGTAGAGGGTAACCAAAAAAGAAGAAAGTAGATACCTATGGTTTTATTTTTTGTTGTTTTTTGTCATTTTTTGTTTGGTTTCAATATTTATATTCATGAATGCCACAAAGATGAGAATATTGAAGTGCTGAGCCTGTTTGTTCATCAGGGCATCTTGAAGAGGAAGGTGGGCCTGGGGTTTGATATTGGAGACACTGATGTTGACCTTTGACACAGTAGTTTTGGACAGTGCGGTGGTTCCATGTGATTAGGGAAAAGAATTCTGAGCTCCTAGGGACAATCTGACAGGGAGAGGAAGAGGAGGAAAGCTAGTATGGGAGGAACATGAAAAGAAACCATGAAAGTTGTATGGTGTTGGGATTCAGAGTCAGCAGAAATTTCTCTCAGTGGTGTATTGGATAACATTTTAAAAAGAATGTGCATCTCAGGGGTGCCTGGGTGGCTCAGTTTGTTAGGTGGGTGGCTTTTGATTTTAGCTCAAGTCATGATCTCAGAGTCCTGGGATTTAGCCCTACCTTGGGCTTGGTGTTCAGCAGGGTGTCTGCTTGAGGATTCTCCTTCTCCCTCTCCCTCTGCCCCTCCCTGCACTCATGCTCTCACTTTCTCTTTCTCTAAAACTTATTATCTATCTATCTCTCTATCTACCATCTATCTTTCTATCATTTATCTATCTATTATTTATCTATCTACCTATCTATCTAAAAAATAAAATAAAATAAGGGGCACCTGAGTGGCTCAGTCATTTGAGTGACTCCTAATTTCAGCTCAGGTCATGATCTCAGGGTCATGAGACTGAGGCCATATAAGACTCCACACTCAGGGGCGCCTGGGTGGCTCAGTGGGTTAAAGCCTCTGCCTTCGGCTCAGCTCATGATCTCAGGGTCCTGGGATCGAGCCCCGCATCAGGCTCTCTGCTTAGCAGGGAGCCTGCTTCCCCCTCTCTCTCTGCCTGCCTCTCTGCGACTTGTGAGCTCTCTCTCTGTCAGATAAATAAATAAAATCTTAAAAAAAAAAAAAAAAAAAAGACTCCACACTCAGCATGGGGTCTGTTTGAGTTTCTCTTCCTCTGTCTCTTCCCCCATGCTCTCTCTGTCTCTCAAAATAAATAAATAAATAAATCTTAAAATAAAAAATAAAATAAAATAAAATAAAAAACTGAGTTTGCATCCTAGGGCTTAAGCCAAGGAGGATGAATATCTTATGCTGTCTCCCAGGGCAACAGCCAAGTGTTCTAACCTATCCTGTCCCTGGGGATGAAGCTTTCCAGAGCTCTAGGTACTAGGTAGGTGGGAAGGGTAAGTCTTAGTTCCAACTTCCTACCTCCCACAGGCTCACAGCTTCATTTACTTGTGGAAATGAAAATGCATACCCCCTGTCCAGTGAATCTGGAAGGGCATGGTTATAATTTTAGTTTTCAGTTTCTGCTTTACTTATTTAGTTATTTAGGTATTTTTCTTATTTTTATGAACTAAGCTATGTTTGCTACATTTAGCCATCATTACCAGGAGGTTTGTCTTGGTCTGCCATACTTCTAGAAATGTATTCCCCATCTACTCTTCAACCTTCCTCATTGTGAACTTTGCCCTGTAACCCCTCAGAAACTGCTTTCATCAAGGTCACCAGTAACATCTAATTTTTGCCAAATCTATAAAAAATTCTTATCCTTATCTTTTTATCTTCTCTGTAAGTTTTTGACACAAGTGACCACTTGCTCTTTCTTGAAGACTTTTACCATATTGTCTTCAAAATAGGCCAGTACTTCCTACAGATATGTCTCCAACAGAGACCTCTGCTGTGAGCTCCAGCCGTGCATATCTAGCCCTCTCTTTGACATCTCCATTTGGATACTTTGAGGCACCTCAAAATAATATGTCTGAAGTACAATTCCTTGACTCCTTCACCTACTCCCCCATCATCCCCTACCTTTGCCTCCCCTCTCTGTCACATCTCAAAGAATGACACCTTATCTACCATTTACTCAAGCTAGAAATTTAAATATAATCTTTGGTTATTTACTTTTTTCTTTTTCCTCCACAATATCTATCATTTTGTTTTACTGTTCAAACTGTATTGAAATTTAGCCTTAGAACCATTCAAGCTTCTGTATCTTAATGCAACACAGTTGCCTATGGCACCATCCTATCTCACTTATACTTCTGCATTCATCTGCCTCCTGTCTCTTCTGCTGCCTTCACACTTTTTCTTCTCTAGAACACCCACCTTAGAGTCTCCAGAGTGGCCTGCTCACATAACTCAGCACCTCAAGGATCTCTCATTGCCCTGAGAACCATGGCCCAGACCCTCACCAGCTCCAGTATGAGCTTCTCCAGCTGACTTGGCAGCCTCCCTCATGCCACTCTCTACTTTGCTCACTACAGTCTAGCCACACCAACTTTCTTTCATTCTTCAAATATGTCATCCCAGGGACTTTGTACTTGATTTTCCTATGTATGGTTTCTATTTTGGCCCACGTGCTTCTATGCCTGGCTCCTCTTCATTTTTGGGGTTTCATCATAAAACTCCCCCTTCAGAGAGTCCTACCTTGACAACCCAATTTGAATTAGACTTACTCCCATTATATACTAGCACAACACTTATTTATGTAAATTTTATATTTATTTGTGCATATTTCTCCTATTGTTTGTATGTCTACTAGAGTATTAGTCCTGTGAACACAGGAACATTTTCTTCTGTGTTCTTTGCCCTGTACTCAAGCCTGACAGTTAACTGGTCCTCAATAATCGTTTGTTAAATGTATGATTGTTGAAAAAATAAATGAAAAAAATCAGGACCCATTTGGGACTTTTTTTTTTTTTTTTCCATTTGGGACCTTTTAGCACACAGCAGGCTCTCTCCTGGGCCCTGCTAAGCCTCCTAACACAACAGATATAGGCCAGGTGGAGCTGCCCTCAATCACATTTTATCTGAGTTCCTGAGAGTACTACTCTTTGCAGTTTTTCTATTCGTAGTGACACAGCTGAAGGGAGGAAATATGCTCAGAATAACAATCAGAGCTCAAAGCTGGAGACCGCACCCACCAGGCATGAGGCCAGGAGGTCACTTGCCCATTCACCCTGCACCATAAGGGTGGCTTTGTGAAATCCTGACAGAAATTTGAGGAGGATTGATATCGTCTAAAAGGAGGCAAGATATCCTATTTTCTAATGGAATACTCTTGAGAGTGAAAAGGGTGCTACTAATAATTATGCCAGAATAATAGGCAAGAACAGGGAGTGGACAAACAAGACATATCTCTCAGGGAAAGATCTTAGCTGATTTTTAAAGAAATCTGCCTTCAAAGGGTTTCTGCCCTCAAAGTCTAGGAAAGCAACCTGGACCACAGAAGGCATAAGGCTGGGTGTTAGAGGAATTGAGGTCTGTCCCTGTGAGGTCTCACCTGAGAGCTGCTACTACCTGGAGCAGGCCACTTAACTTTGCTGAGCTGTGGCTTCCTTGCTTGTGATTTGGAGATAGTAATACCTATTCCATCCCTTCCTACAATTCTGTGAGTGATGGCATTCCAGAAATATATGGTGCTATTCATATTTTATTATTAGGTTTTTGAGTTTGCTTTAGTTAAAAGATTCTCAACATTAAACTGAGAATTCTTTTTTTTTAAGATTTTATTTATTTATTTGACAGAGAGGAGAGAGATCACAAGTAGGCAGAGAGGCAGGCAGAGAGAGGAGGAAGCAGGCTCCCTGCTGAGCAGAGAGCCCGATGTGGTGCTTGATCCCAGGGCCCTGAGATCATGACCCAAGCCGAAGGCAGAGGCTTAACCCACTGAGCCACCCAGGCACCCCTAAACTGAGAGTTCTTTTCACTGGAATTTCAGTATCAATATATACTGAAACAATAGAGAAAGGTATGGTTTCTTTTAAAACATTAAAGTCATCTCTTTTTTTATTTTCAAAGATTTTATTTATTCATTCAGAAGAGAGGGAGAGGGAAAAGCAGACTCTCTGCTGAGCAGAGAGCCTGATGTGGGGCTTATTCCCAGGACCCCAAGATCATGACCTGAGCTGAAGGCAGAAGTTTAATCGAATGAGCCATCCAGGTGCCCCAAAAGTCATCTTGAGAAGATGATCTTTAGAACATCTTTTTTGGGTGTATTTTATTCTAGTCTTTTTCTAATGTGTATGTGTGTGTATTTTCAATATCTGTTTACAAATTTGGGTTCATGTTATATGGGTTCATATTATATGTGCAGTTTATTCAGCAACATAAACATATTTTTTTCTAGACATAGAAAAAATAATGTTTATTAGCTGAAAAACATTACTCATGAATGGAAGGACTATGATTTTAATCATTCTGCATTTCGATCAATGATCTGTTTCCTTTGTTTCTTCTGGTTTTTATAATACTTTGAGGAAAAGGAGAAAATTATAATACCAACATTTTTGCCACAGGTTTTTGGTCAACTTTTAATAGAGCCATATGAGAAAGTCTCTCAGGAAAATTTTCAAACTTTTTTAAAGATGCCTGGAACATGTAAGCTGCATTCCTAGCCACAGTGTGTGGTTCCACCTCACACACACTCACAAGCATTGAAAATGGCTGGGTTTCATTTTGTTTTAAGATTTTAAGTCAAAATCTTTCCTGAAGAACAAATTTCCCATCTGGACATTGTTCTTCCATGAGTTACTACTGACCCCAGGCTCATCATCCTGGCCTGCATGTTTCTGGGGCTTCCTGGAATGTGGGGCTTCCAGGGTTAAGAGCTGAACAATCCTGGGCAAACTAGACTGATTATTCATACTACTGGGCTGTTTACTGAAGAGCATAAATTCCCTTGCTTCTTTTTAGGGCCTCTTGATCCACAGGGCATGACTTCTGTTGGATGATTCCACTTCAGAGCTGGCCAGAAGAAGCCTCCAGAGACCACCCATACAGAATTGACTCCCAGAACTTTCTGTCTCTGCTGGGCATCTGGTCCTTACCACCCAGCAATTCCCCCCAGGTCCATCAGGGAAAATCTCATATGGGAAAAAAGAAAAAAAGAAGGGCACATATTGCATGGAGCACTGGGTATTACACATAAACAATGAATCTTGGAACACTACATCAAAAACTAATGATGTACATAGAGTACATAACACAATAAGAAAAAAAATTAGATGACATGCCTTGAAATAGAGGTCAGTGTGATCCAACACCATTCTTTTTATTCACTGGCTCTCAGCTTGAGGGGATTTTCGCAGGTGAGAAGGGGATTCTGAATCCATTAGAGGCATAAAATGTAACCAGCTTGGAGAAATGAAGTCTTCTTCCACCTGTACCTCTTGTTCTCATCAAGCACCAACATGGGCTGCCTGGGGATGAGCTGTCTTTGGCAGCTTCCTCCAGGTCAGGAAGGAGCCAGGCGCCTCAAAGTTTACTTTTTGAATTATTCATGTGTTATTAATAGCAGCAGTGATGACGACAGAAAGGTAGTAGTCATGACACCATGACACAGGACTATCCTGAGGGGGAGAGAGAGAGAGAGAGAGAGAGAGGCAAGGCACCTACATGTGTTTGGCCAAATCAGCAGGTGCTGAGTCATGCCTCCTCCACTCTCCTCTGCTACCCAGACAGGATCGAGGGCAGGACACATGAGGCCCTATCTCTGGAGAGTCTCCTGGACCAGCTCAAGCTCTGTAGCCCCCAGGAAACCTTCCTTCACTGCTAGAACAGCATAGTAGTTAAAAACATAGCCATAAGCAGCCCAGTTCCTGTCTGAAATCCCCTTCTTAAAAGCTGAGTGACCTTGGGGACGCCTGGTTGGCTCAGTTGGTTAAGCAGCTGCCTTCGGCTCAGGTCATGATCCCAGGGTCCTGGGATCGAGTCCCACATCGGGCTCCTTGCTCGACGGGGAGCCTGCTTCTCTCTCTGCCTCTGCCTGCCACTTTGCCTGTTTGTGCTCTCTCTCTCTCTCTGACAAATAAAGTAAATAAAATCTTTAAAAAAAAAAAAAGCTGAGTGACCTTGAACATAGGTCTCAACTTACTTAAACCTTTCTCATATTCTTTTGGCTACAGGGAAATAATAGAATATATGTATGGGACTGCTATGAGGATTAAATGGGAGAAAGGGCTTAGCACAAGGTCTGGCATAGAGTCAATGCCCAATAAATCGTAGCTGTTTAAGTCTTACTATATGCTGTTGAAGCCCATTTTGTGTTGGTGTGTGTTTATTTTTCACCCTACTGATACGATCTTCTTGGCTTCGATTGAAATTACTGCTTGTGAATAGCTAAGTCTAGCCTTCTTCAAGGTGGGGTATCTTACCAACCTTCTTTTCTTTCCTCATTGGGTTGGAATGAGGGATCTCAGAGGGACTTCTGAGCATATGGATTTTGTGTTGGTTGGTAAAAGATGGGCTCCTGTCTCCTCACTACCAATGCTTCTGTCCCCTGCTTCAACCTGTCTTAAAATACAAAGCATCAAAATCAGCCAACCTTGGGGGAACTTGCTGACTTCTTATAGGCCCACCCAAGCATGGCATTTGCCCACTCCTAGGAGAAAGACTTTGCCAGCTGCAATGCCTTTTTTACTGGACTCCATGTGTCCTGTGATGGATTTCTTAGTGATGAGATTCTTCTAGTCTCCTCCTCATCTATAAAAAGGAGGTATGTGATAATACATTCTTTGCAGTGTTGTTGCAAGAATAAACATGGCAGTTCACAAATAGGACTTAAAAGAGTATCTGGCATTCTGGATAGACTAAGTCAACATTAATTACTATTATTCTTCTATCTACCATACACATTCTATTTTAATGTCTACTTTACCCTCAATTTTCCTGGTTAGAACTTTTTAAGGCAGATGATGAAATACTTTAAAAGGAAATATTTGGCAATTTCCTAAAGAAGTTTTGAGCGGGAGCACCTGGGTGGCTCAGTCAGTTAAGCGTCTACTTTTGGCTTGGCCCCGCACATGCAGCTCCCTGCTGGGTGGAGAGCCTGCTTCTCCATCTCCCTCTGCCTGCCGCTCCCCCTGTTTGTGTGCTTGCACTCTCTCTCTGTCAAATAAATAAAATCTTTAAAAAAAAGTTTTGAGCAAAGGACTTAAGAATTCAAGCTCTACCCCCAATACTCATATGCCAGAGGCTGAAGACTAGAAAAGGGTAAGAAGAAATTCTTAAAAACTTGCTTAAGAATTGAACTTGAGTGTCAGGCCCTATCAGAGCTGAGGTGTGGCCAAGAAAAGGTTACTGGAAGGCTTCAGCTCTCAAAAGGAAAAAAATTTTTTTAAGATTTTATTTATTTATTTGATAGAGAGAAAGAAATCACAAGTAGGCAGGCAGAGAGAGAGGGGGAAGCAGGCTCCCCGCTGAGCAGAGAGCCCAATGCAGGGCTCGATTCCGGGACCCTGAGATCATGACCCAAGCCAAAGGCAGAGGCTTAACCCACTGAGCCACCCGGGTGCCCCTTAAAGGGAAATTTCTAATGAGGCTCGTGTCTTAGGTTGGGTTCCCCAGAAGACCTTAAAATAAGAATCTGTACAAACATGATATATTTGGAAATGATCCAAGGAAAAACTGGAAAGGGATTAGGAAAGTGGGACAGGAAGGAAAAGGACAAACAAGGGTTTAATATCAAGAAAAGGTCCAGGAAATTTAGGCTGTATGCCAAAAGGGAGTTCTGGTGATAGCACCCAAGAATTATCCAGATCAGGTGCAAAAAGTATTTATAATCCCCTCAACCATCATCAGTTAAGGTTTTATCCTGGAGGGAATACATTGAGGTATTGTCAGCTCCAGTACAAGCAAGGCCAGTCATGGCAACTGACATAGGAACCCGGGTGCACCTGTGGGGAATGACCACATATACAGACCTGGCTCCCACCCAGACAGTGATGGGATCCAAAAAAATGGGGGCAAAGCTCACAGTAGGCTTCACTCCAGGGTAAGGTGAAGTCTCATCAGGAGGCCACTCTTGTCACCAGATGGGTGTTATATATGTTACTTGCCCTATTCTTCCTTCCTTCCAACTTTTACCTACTCAAAGATTTTACCTCCTTTTTCCTTCTTCCTTTCTTTGAACATTTATTGGGTATTTTCTATATACAAGCACAGTGGGAGCAAAAAATGCAGAATAAATTATGCAGGACCCATTGAGATCATATAATTTGATGGCATCTTCATTTCCTTTTGATCTGGAACCATCAGCAGAATTTGAATCCTGGATCAGCCATGTGTAAAGAATAGTTATATGTTTCTCTAAGTCTCATTTTTTGAGGTAGAGGAATAACACATATTTACACATATTTTATAAGATTATTATCAAGATATTGCAACTGATGGATTTGGAGAGCCCTGCAAATATGTGGTTTATATATCTCCGGACCCACTTTTCTCTCTCATTTCATTTCTTTCCCAGATAGCCTACAAGGTTGTTAGATGGCAACCCTCATGTTCTGGGCAAAAGTCCTCAGATCCTTCAACAATGACTCGTGAATTGGTTCCTAGACTCATCATCCTTGCATGTGACATATTCTTATGGTGATAAAGACTAAGACTTTAAGAATGAGGAAGGAGTAATCTAGAAGACACAGGCAGCCTGGAGGAACACCCAGAAGACCTTCTGAGACTTCAGGCACCAGATGCTCCCACTTCTTACAGCTTGCACCTTCTCATGTTCCAACTGGCCATTGCTTTCTGTATACTCAGGTCCAGATCCCAGAGCAACGGACCGCTTGGCTTGATTAAATACTTCCTGCCCTACTTGGGCAGAGTCCATTTGGTGGCCCTTTTCTAGGTTGCTAGTTAGTTTCTGTATGACTGCCCTTGGTGCTGGTGTTATTTCCTGATCCAGTGACCTCACCCTGTGTATGAATAGACCTGTCTGTTTCCCCAGGAGTGAGGGTGGTTGACTGGGGAAATAGGTATGGCTAGCTTTCTCATTTTTCCCAACAAGATCCAATTCATTTCTATCCTCATCACATTCTTGGATCTTGCCTGGGAAAAGACGGAGAAACAAGAGGTATTAAAGAATTTACAATCTGATTCTATCATTCTCTTGTTGGCTTCCTTGTTCTTCTGACCTGTACCCACTCTTCCCCTTTGCTGCTAGACCTCTACTTTCCCAAAAGCAAAACTCGCTGTGTGGAAGGCAGCTGTGACATTGTGGGGAACCCTAATCCTACGAATAGAGACATTTCTGCAGTTCCAGTAATAAGGCTGATCTTAGTAGGATTCTCTCAGTGAGTAGCTTTGATCTTGTATCCCACTCCTTTTGAATATTTATCATGTTAGTACAGTCCTTGGAACACAGTAAATGTTTAACAAAATATATTTATCCAATGAATGTTGAATATTGGAGATGGGTGAATACTTCTTATAAATACAAGTATATAGCATATATGGGAAAGAGACTGTGAGGGGCAGAGATATTAACCAGGTCCCGTGATGCTCTTTACAGGTGCCAGTTTGAACAGTGAAACAAACCAGGAAAATAAATTTAACTGTTATGCACAAACTGTTTGGCTGGTTGTGGTTGCCTAGAAGAGTGTGTTGAAGAAGGACGAGGGAGGAGTCTGTTTCCAGGCTTAGGACTGATTAATAATGTCTGCCCTGGGGAGAGCAAAATGAATAGCTATACCTGTGCCGTTCGTCCTCAACATGAGGCCTACTCACTTCTGGCACCCTGGAAGTGGAACCTAACAGGAGGGCTCAGTAGAGCCTGAGAAGAAAGGAGGAGTCTAGTTCTATAGGAAATGTCCAGCATAACCTGGCCAGTATTGCCATTCTGACCATCTGTAGTTAAGGAATAGGGACTCCATTTCAGCCCCAACACACTGACAGTCAATAAAACACCCTGGCAACCTCTGAAGCTATGCAAACATAAATTGTTTTCCCCAAATATCCTACAGAAAACCCAGACTCTCAAATCCATGTGCATCAGAGCTCTGTTTCTGGCCTCTGGAGACCTTGGTCTCCTCTCTCTTGAGAGAAGGCAAATTGATATGTTTCAGGGCCCCAGGCAGGGCTTTGAATCTCCTGTTGAAATGAAATCCTGACTTAAGAGTCCTGGTGGTAGGGTGTTTCAGTTTTCAGTCTGGGTGAGCAAGCATTTGGCCTGGAGAAGGAATGAATTTCTGTTTCACCATGGCAGGGAGGAGATTCATCAGCTTGTCACCCAACAGCACACTGCCCAGCGGGGGAGAGTAGCTCTACAGACAGTGGCAGCAGCCTTATCCATTCTGCTGGGCCTCTGATGGGTGCTATTTGGGCTTCAAGAGGAGCAGGATGGTTTTCCTTTCCCAGAAATGAGTAAAAACACATGCAGAGGAGAGAGGCTAGGTCTTGGTCCTCTAAGAAAGCTCTCTGGAGCTGATGGAAAGACTTCAGGCATGTGCAGTGGAACAACTGTGAACCTGTCTGAAGCCAGGAAGGCATTTCATGCCATGCTGCTCCTCAAGCGGTCCTGTCAGCATCAGGCAGGGAAGCATGTGCCCCCTGGATGCCTACATTTGTTCCATTGGAAGTCAGCATGACTTCTGAGAGGTAGGAGTCTACTTTGCTAAACCATGTATTCAGCATAAGACAGTAATAGAGGCCTAATGAAGCAGAGGTTGTTGGTGCCCCACTGCCCCTCTATGAAGGCAGAATCTTTTGGGGGACTTCCTGTCTGAGGACTTTTTGTTTCTGACCATTCCTGTGCAAGCAGATAACAGTCTAGAACTGATGACGCAGGGAAGCTTCTGGGTGAATACTCCAATTCTCCCCTCCCCTGGGCTGTGGATTCCCTGTGTGGACTATTCTACACTGACCCTCCAGGTTCTCCAGGGGTTTGAATACAGGTGCCCATGCCAGTTACTTTATTGATGACACAACTTTTCTTGGCTCCCTCTCTATCTGCTGGTATCTAGGGTAATCTAGTCTGAGGTACCTGCTCTGAGACAACTCCTCTCAACTCTGATTTCAGGCTCACCTGTGCAGATCAAAATCTGTCATACTGAACAAAAAGACCTTCCATTTAACAGGATTCGCCTTCCCTAGAAGGTTGGTATTTTGTGTTTTGATGATATCCAAAGGTTTGCTCCAGGAAACAGACCCATGATTCTTTACTTTGTCAACTGCAGCAAACAGGTACTCACTGGGGACTTTCCCCCACCATAAGACAGAGCACTCCCATAATAATAATAACCTGAAAAATTCTCTAACTTCGACTGTCTTTTCTTCTAAAAATTCAATAGATAAGAGTAGTAAAAAAGGTATTGTTATAAGAAAAACTTTGAATCTCTCTAAAATAATAATTTTTAAAGATCAAGTTACAAAGTTTGGTGAAAACGTGGAATAAACTGGAACTCTCAAGCACTGTTAATGGCAGTGTGCCCATAACCACATTTACAATCACTTTAGAGGGGCGCCTGGGTGGCTCAGTGGGTTAAAGCCTCTGTCTTCGGCTCAAGTCACAATCTCAGGGTCCTGGGATCAAGCTCTGCATCGGGCTCTCTGCTCAGTGAGGAGCCTGCTTCCCCCTCTCTCTCTGCCTGCCTCTCTGCCTACTTGTGATCTCTCTCTCTCTCTGTCAAATAAATAAATAAAATCTTTTTAAAAAATCACTTTAGAAAGCCATTTGTCATTATTTTCTAAAGTTGAATATATGCTTATACTATACTCAGTCATTAAATTCTTAGATATATGCCTGACAGAAATGTGTTGTTATGTGCACCAAAAGCAATGTATAAAAACATTCATAAACAGCACAATTTATACTAGCAAAATCTAAAAACTACTCAGACGCCTATCAACCATAGAATGGATAAGTAAATTGTAGTATATTCACACTGGACAGCAATGAAAATCAATGATCGCACACCAAAATCTGGATGAATCTTACCATTATGTTGAGGGAAAGAAGCCAGTCCCAAGAGCACTTAATGATACCACTTCCATGAAGATCAAGAGCACCAAAAACTAATTGGTGGTGATAAAATTAAGGATAGTTGTTACTCTTGAGAGTAGTGACTAGAAGAGGATACAGCACAGACTTCTTAGGAGTTGATAATATTCCATTCCTTAGTCTGGATTCCGGTTTAGAGATGTTGTTCAGTTTGGGAAAATTCATTAAGCTATATACTTGTTATTTGTGTACTTTTCTGTATGTATGTTGTACTCCAGCAAAAGTCCACAACTATAAGAGGCAAATAAATAATTTGTGAATGCCTATATTCTGATACTATTTTTAGTACAAAATTATATCAATACACCTCACAATTGATTGCACCACTCAGCTAAGTAAAAACCTCATCAGAGGAGGTGGAAGGTGTGAGACTGTAGAGAAGAAGCATAGATGGGGGGCTCTTCAGAGTCCATGAAGGAAGAGGAGGTATTGGTGAAGAGGTGGGCTTTGTGCCTATTGTCAGTAATGATGATGGGATTCCCTATGACCACATTTGAGTATTAGGAGGTCACATGTGAGGTGTTGGTGAGGAGCAAGGACTCAAATATGCTTGCAATCATTGCTCTTCTTCAAATTAGCTTGCTGAAGTTCCCACAAATGTGCTGTTCATGGAGACAGCCTGAAATCAAACACTATTGTCTCTAAGGAAGAAAAAAAAGAAGAAGCCAAAAATTTAATCACTGCTTTTCTTCTTGGTAATTTCTGAAACAATGGTATAGACTATCAGTTCTTGCACTGAACATGATAAACCGTGTTACTTTGCCATTGGTTAACAAGACAGCCATGTGGAAGAGCAGTTATATTCTTGGTAATGGCAAAACAAGACACAGTGGCCAGTACCTCCAAGAGGAGAGGACATATAGAACAGAATTCAGCAGCTACTCGGATGCTCAATGCGAACAAGGTGCTGGACTAGAGGAGCAAGCCTGTGGGTATCATTCTTCCTGCGTCTGGCTCTCTGCTCAGCAGGGAGCCTGCTTCTCCCTCTCCCTCTGCCTGCTGCTCCCCCTGCTTGTGTGTGCTCTCTCTCTCTCTGTCAAATAAATAAAATCTTTAAAAAATGAATAAAAATAAATAAAAACAAGCAGCAGGCCTGATTTGGCCCTTATGTTGTAGTTTACCAATCCCTGGCTCAGACCAAAGAGTTAATTTACATGAGATAGAATGCTTGGCACATCCCATTTGCTCAATAAGCAGCAGTTTCCTTTTTTTCCCTTCTTGCTGCATTGTTAAAAGAGGTGTGGAGCCAGGTAAGAAGCAGCATCTAGCAAAAGTTGAGTTCTACCCTTTTTTATTTGAGCAAACCACTATAATCTAAATTTCCAAAGGACTAGCAAACTGCCTTAAAGATGTCTGTCGGCAAAATGGAATCTCAAAAGTTGGTTGGTGAGGGAAGGGGTCAGTGGGCAAGAGAGAGCTCAGGAAACTCCTCATGTCTATTCCAAGGCACGAGAACAATATACTCACTGACAACCTGCCACATCCAAGCCGAGTGACACGGGCACATCAATTAACTATAACTATTTCCTCATTCACAAATCAGGGGTATAGTACACACTGCAAAGAAGATTAAATAAGTTAATATCTGCAAAAGTACTTATAAAAGTGCTTGAAACACAATACTAATCCAGTAATTTCAAATTTTATTAACATTAAAGCAATAGAAACTTGGGTTCTCTGTCCCAAGCCTCACGGAACTCAGAGTTCTAGACTTCTGGTTGTGGGTCCTGAGCAGGGGGTGAAGCAGGAAAAGCCATTCCCCAAACTCTACTTTCCTTCTTGTCCTGCTCTGTTGGTATGGGCCAGAGCCAAAGTCAGCAAACAGTCCTAGAAATACACTGAAATTGGGAAACCTACATAAGTAATAGCTCTGGCATGAGTCGGCATGTTTCCTCTTTCATTACCGGCTCCTGAAACACAGTCCATGATGTAAGGGTCCCCAGATGCATTGTTTAAATGGGTGGCTGCCTCAAATGCTAATGCCCTGCCCTGTGGCCTTCTGGACAGCAACAGCCCTAAGGGGAGCATGCTCTGAGTGTGTGTGTGTGTGTGTGTGTGTGTGCGCGCGCGTGTGTTGGGGTCTAATGCGCAAGCACAACACTGAGACAGATCTCTGAGCAATCAGTCCAAAGAATGAACACTGACTTTTAAAATGTCAATTTTCTCCTCCTGTCCCCAGTTATTTCATCAAGGAGACCCAGGGGGAGATACGCAGAGTCTGGGGTTAGTGCCAAAGGGTACATTTCTTCCTACACAGATAGCGTTTCACTAATTAGACAGTTGGATACATACAGAATTCAACTTAAAGAAATTGATTATCTTGCCCCAGAAAAGGGACTTTGCCCTTCAGACAGTGAGAAGTCAACTGGCTCCTCTTTGCCCGAGGTGGCCAAGGTTCCTAAAACTTGTGAGTATGTGGGATAGTGGGAAAGCAGAACCAGAAGGAAAAGCATCATGCCCAAGTACACACCGGGGTAATGAGTGGAGCACCCAGGCCAGGCAGTAGAGAAAACAGGATTCGGAGCAAGACAGAGCTGAGGTCAGATCCCACAAACTCTGTGTGGTCTTGAGAAAGAGGAATAAACTTTCTGAGGCTCAGTTTCTTCATCTGACAAATGGAGAAAGTGATGACTGCCATGGGTCTATTATGAGAATTAAATGAGACAGAAATTTATAACAAGCAAAGGAAAGTCACATGACCAGCATTCCTCTCAGGACAAAGATCACATTTGTTTGGGAAAAATAAATTTTCTGATAAGCCACCTGAGAACCCAGGAATCAAGGGCAAGTAATTTGTTTGGGAAGTGATTCCAGGAAACTCAGAATCAGGTCAGAGTGTCAAGAACAAACTCTCAAAAGAATTTGAGCATTGACACCAATACAAAAGGTAAGAAATTATGAATATTCTGTAGCTTCTAATCATAGGAGAATCTTTAAATACAGTAAGAAAAAGTATGTAATCTTCAAATACGTTGGTATAAACAATATCTGATGACATGAAAAACAAATAATATATTAACTAAATTAATAAAAAATACGAGTGAGTGAGAAGGAAGTGAGAAGGAAGAAGGAATAGTGAGAAGGAAGAATATTAAAAATTTGGAAGACAAATAAACATACATTATAACAAAAACAATAACAAAAGAGAGTCAAATGCAATCAGTGATGTCAACATATTTCTAACTTGGAAGAACATTAATACCTACAATTCTACAATTTGAAGTTCAACTTCTTGAATTTAAAGTTTTTGAAACTTGGCCAGAAGGGGTCACTGGACTTGTTGAAGGTTAGCATTCATCCCCAAATACATGCAGTGAGGTTTTCTACAGGTAAGTATGACATTCTTTGCACAATCTCTTCCTAAACGCAGTGCTCCTCATCAAACTATGCATCCTGCTCATCGGCCGGATGATTCAGGGTGAATCTCCACTCTGAAAACTGACACAGTTACTGAGAGTGACAAACACAAAGGTCTTAGCTGGAGATCTGTGGGCCACAGTGAGTCCATGAATGAGCTTTTGAGTCTAGTCACTTTCTGATGTTGTATGCAGAATGTTGAGTGTAAGCTTAAGTGAGTTGTCTGCATTTGTCTGCGTTGTCAAAGTGCTTCCAGAAGTTGGAGAACTGCTGTTCAGTGAAGTGATTCAAGGCATTGCAGCTGTAAGATAACTAAAACATGCCTAAGACCATCTCCAAGCAAATCCTCAATTTGTAAACTCCTCTCATCTCACCTGAGAAAGGGGTTAATAGCAGCCATGTCCACTTCAGCAAATGAGTCTTAAACCCACAGACCGAAAGTAGAATTAGGACACTTATGCTACTCATTCCCCCACCAGCAGGCTTGTTCCCCCTGCATATTAGGTTGTAGAAAGAGACCAAGAAGAAAATGTTATCATCTAAACCCAACCCTGGGCAAGTGGACCTGTGCCCACAGAGTTCCCCAGACTTGCCAGCAGGATGGGCTTCAATAAGAGCTAAGCCCTCCCCTCTAGGTGCTCCTCACCAGGCCACACTTGCAGATATTCCATCTCCCAAGCACTAGGGCTGCCACGTTCCCAGGATAACATCATGATTCATCCAGATCCACGCGCCTCCAGAATAGGTCATTTATCTGAGCCCGGCCAGGTGTCACGGGGATGATGACTGGAGAAGAGGCTCCATTGTTCGATCATAATTTACAACTTTCTGGGAAAATATTTTCTGTCTTGTAAAATAATGTTCTGCATGAATAGAGGCACACATGTACTGGAAAGAAATAGAAGAAAAAGAAGAAGGAGAAAACAGAAGCTGGTCCATATAGGAGATAAATTTAATCCAATGTAAATGTGTACTGACAAGAAATTTCCCTTAATCATTTCTTAGACTCTGAAAGAACTTCCTGCACACACAGAAACCAGTCCTCCTTTGTCTTTGATGAACCGAGAAGCAGATCCATAAGTGCCTGCAGTAAATCCAGGAAATACAGCCTATGGAGGAAGGAAATGGATAAAACAGGAGAGAGGAGGCCAACAAAGGGTGTGTGAAAGAGTAGACTTTATGGAAAACTGGGGTTCAGTCTTGTTGCATTCCCTTTGCAAATGCTGTGGAACACATGTCAGAGCTTTTCTATGTGAGGGGCGGGGAAGCCTAAGTACTTGTTCACTATGTCCCATCTGTCACGGTGGAGGGCCCTGGTGATCTGCCCCATGTGTGGAATTAAACATACCTCTGTGGCCAGAGGATGCAAGAGCCATGAGTAGTTGCAGTAAGAGGTCTTTGGTTTACATAGAAATAGTAAATGCCAAGGGGATGGGGCAGGGCTCTGATACTGCCTGCAACACCTCCCATGCCCTCAAAACTATCTAGATTATCACTAGACAGGTAGAGAAGAAATCCCTCTGGTCTAAGGAAAACTGGAAATTGTTATGCTGTTCATCTCTTGGTTCTTTAATCAAGCCACACATCTTCTTTGAGCACCATCAATGTACTTGTCTCTCTGTTTTGTCCCATGGGGAAGGCAAAAGAAAGGAATGCTAGGATGCCTGGCTTCCAGGAGCTCATCATGCTGTTGGAGAAGCAATATCCACAAACCTGAAACAATCGATACTGCAGACACTAAACTGTGGGGCTGATGGTGAGCACTGCAGACAACCTCTTTCCAAGCAAAGTGAATCGTGACCATCTCAGTGGCTAGCCATGGTGCAAAGGCATTTCTTCAGCCACCAGACCCTTCCCCAGGTATGCTGGAGGTAGAAAAGCAAAGGACTGCTACACTACCTCTGGAGTAAGACAGCTGCCAAGTCCATTAAAGGATAATAGCCATCAATCAAAAGCAGGTTGGTGTGTTTCTCGGAAAGAAATGTGTCTTAGGCTGGGCTAAGGCGCAAACCTTGAAACAAGGTTTCAAGGAGCAAACCTTGAAACAAGGATTTCAGGGGAAACGATTTGCTTAGGAGGTGTTCCCACAAAACGCTGATAGGAGAATGGGGAAGTGATCAAGAAAAGGGAAGAGGCTGACACAGAATGAGTGAAAGAGCAGGTGACAACTGGGGACAACTAGGGTTCACTCCAATGGGGAATTTGGGAACATAACTTAGAAGCCACTGGGAGTCACTCCATTTGAAAGGTGCTAGAGAGCCAGGCTCATGCCCTGGAATTGGAAGCACAGAGGGGGAGGGTTGGCACACCACTGCCAGTGTCTTTTATAGAGAGCAAACAGTTTAATAGTAGGAAAGGTTTTTGGTTACATCTCCATCTTGGATCAATTAACGCATTTTAAGGTTGCTGCTTAGCTCACAATAATCTCCCTTCCTTTGGAATATTCTCAGTGGCCACACTTGTGTTGCATGTCTCTGCCTCCCTGATCTTAGCTGATCAGTCCAGTGATAGGTACTTTCCTCAAGCTGGGCCACTCCAATTTTTTCTCCTGAGAATATGAAACATGAAACAAAGAGACACAAGGACTTAAAGTCGCTGCATATGGATCCTGCAGAAAATCCTCAAGCTTTGACTGGAGAGAACCCTACAGTTGTCCTGCCTACACCCCCACCTCACCACCTGCCTAAGTTCTGGCTGTTCAAACTTCTTTCTGTTCTATATACTCTTCTAACAAATTCTCTCTCTCTCTCTCTCTCTCTTTTTTTTTTTTTTTTTTTTGGTTAGTTGGTAGGGATAGTCAAAGTTTTTCTGTTGCTTGTTATCGAGACAAAGTTAAGATGCATTTATGTGGGCTCAGTTTCAAAAGCCTTGACAACCTGAATACAATAGCAAGACTCCAGGTTTTTGTCTAACTCAATGGCATCAATGGATTGAATCTCCATTCAGCTCCACCCAGCAAGCATGTACCAATGCAGGGTGATCGCCATCCAAAGTAGAAATCCTGGCAAAATGGCAGGGACATTCAACATTTTAAAAAAGTATATTTACATATCCTCATAGAGCACATAAGCAAAAGCACACAAGTCACATATTTAGTTAGATTTTAATGGGAACAAAGCAGTTAATCCCAAGCTTTCTAGTATAATGGAAATCGGTTTGCCTTTTGAAAAAAAAATGAGAGTTTAAACTGTGAGTTAAGTAATCCTTTGGACAGCAGGCACCCGTATCTCAGTATATTAAATGTTTTCCAATCATCCACTCTTTTCATTATAGAAAAGTAAATTTGCTTAGCCACTAAATACCAAATGTTCACTTAGAAAACATTAAAGAATATGATCAAGAAATGTTCTTTCTTGTGAAATAATTGCTTCAAAGCTGCATAAACACAAAGTGCACATTTTCCAGGGGGACAGGGAAACAAGCCTCAGCAACCAGTAGATTTATGTGCTGTTGAAAATTACTCTTGCCTTCTTAAGCCAGCATTTCTCTTAGTCTGCCTAAGATGTGCATGGATTGTTATCTTACCAGGGGGAAAGTCTATGGCAGGATTCAAGTCCAGGTTTCTATTGGGAGCCTCTAGTTTTGACATCCATGCACATTTGGTTGATAGTCAGACATGAGAGCTTGAGCCCAGAGAGATGGACAGAGTTCTAGACTGGAAGTTGGGAGATTTGGTATTGATTGGAAAAACTGTACTTTAAGCCTACTGACCAAACTTCAAGAGAACTCCAGTCCTTATCTCAGAGCCCTTCCGGTTCTTCTCTCCTACCCTGTTCCCCTCGCCCGCCAGAATGCCAAGTATGTGCGAGTAGGAGGGTATAAATTACCCTCCCTGCTTGTGCTCGGGGCTCAGATCTTTGGAGAAGGGTCTCCTCTGAGTCCACCGGTGTATAATAAATCTCCAATTCTTCAAGCCTCCCAGCACCGCTTGGTTTTTCCGCCAGGATCCAGTCCAGGTTCTGCTACAGTATTTTCTATGATCAGCAAATATCTTGCTGTGTGACTTTGGGTAAGACACTTCCCCATTCTGTGTCTCAATTTCCTCACTATAAAAAGCTGATCAGAGATTTTATTCTAGTTCCATTCCATAAATTAATGCTTCCCCAAGTCAATGACAGTCATCATTTAAGACATGAAACCTTGGTACTCCCGGGTTCCATCTTTAATGACATTCCTCCTCTCTGTCTGTAATACTAATAGTAGTAGCATGGGTGCAGACACAGCATGGATGCTGACACATCATGATACTTATCATAGGACAGGCACTGCTATTAACACTTCACAGGCATTTCCTTACTTAATCCACACCACCATTCTATGAGATAGGTACTATGTATGAATGACCCCAGGTTGCTGATGGAGAAACTGAGGCAGAGAGATAAAATAACTTGCCTAAGTTCACATAGCAAGTAAGTGAAGAAAAATTTAAAAACCCAGAGCACTTGCCAATAGACTTAACCACTATGCTATGTAGTCTCTCTTATAATAATCCACATCTGGAAAAACACTGAAATTTTATTTTTCTTTTCCTTTCAAACCTTTGGCCTCTTTATGACATGATTCAACCTTTCAAGAATTGCCACAGAGTTTAAAAAAATAATAAGCCAAAGAATATTAAAAAAAAAACGGTGTGTGTGTGTGTGTGTGTTAGGCACAATAGGAAAGAAAGGAGAAGGTATTGACCTTGTCCTCTGAAATCTTACGGTTTAATTCAAAGTTAGCCCTATACAGCCTTGATTGCACCCTTGCCTTGGGGGTAGGGAAAAGAACATCCAGAACCATAGAAGTTTAACTTGCTATCCAAATAACCCATCTTTTTGCTGCTGCTTATTCCTGGAGCTGAGTGATTCCTTGCCCATCCAGTGACCATGCGGACAAGGGTGGAAGAAAGAGGATGTGGTAGCATCCCCAGAGAAGCCCTCCAAAGACCTGGAACTGGCCCAACATGTTCAGGAGGGAGTCCCAGCTCATGTTTGATTTCCTCCACAAAAAATCCTCATTCACCCTAATGATCTGAAAGGCTCTTAGCAAGTGGCTCTCTTTGGCCTCTCACATGTATGATATCTCACACTCAGTCCTAGACATTTACTGTCCAGTGCCTTCTGCCATGTTGATCAGGCATGATCAACCTCTTTCACTAGACTATAGGTTCCTCAAGGGCAGGGGCAGTGTCTTCACTCTCCCTGACTTTAACATACATTCCTGTATGTACACTCCCTGCAGACAGCAAAACTCAATGATTAAGCAACAAACAAGTCAGCATAAAAGATGTATTATGACATTTACAGTTGCAAGAGTTAAAAATTAATCTGTAACTAGTTAACCAAAGAAGGGAATCCATGTGCTCATGTAATTATCAAGTTGAGAACTCTAGGACCTCTCTCTTTCCTTTACTTCCTTAGTGTGGCTCCTTTTTCAGGTTGGTTTTAGTGGTATAGTAACATCCAGCAGCTCCAGGCTTCTCTTTTACCAGCTAAGCAAATTCAAACAAAAAGAAAAAATATATATATTTCCAGTGGTTTCCACCAATTTGCCATGTCTGACCCTGTCACTTGTCCAAAGATGAATCAGTCACAGTATCTGGGAGATGGAGGCCACCAATGGCCAAGCATGGACTTCAGGTGTCCTCCTTGAGGACCACGCCCTGCCTGAAATTAAGGAG
Source organism: Potos flavus (assembly GCA_028534135.1). Lineage (NCBI taxonomy): Eukaryota > Metazoa > Chordata > Mammalia > Carnivora > Procyonidae > Potos > Potos flavus. Next base: position 32,473,659 of record CM052888.1, on the reverse strand, counting down.
TTAGAGCAAGGGAAATGCCATTCAACAATGAGCATTCAAGAAGGGCTATCAAGGGGCGCCTGTGTGGCTCAGTGCGTTAAGCCTCTGCCTTTGGCTCAGGTCATGATCCCAGGGTCCTGGAATCAAGCCCCACATCGGGCTCTCTGCTCAGCAGGGAGCCTGCTTCTCCCTCTCTCTCTCTGCCTGCCTCTCTGCCTACTTGTGATCTCTGTCTGTCAAATGGATAAATAAAATCTTTAAAAAAAAAAAAAAAAAAAAGAAGGGCTACCAAAAGGGAGGATGGATGTTAGCCAGGCAAAATGTCCTAGTGCTCCTCGGGAGAGAGAGACTGAAGCTGAGACCCAGCAAATTGTCAGATCCAATAGCTGGCTTATACAAGGTAAAAAGTAGAATCTGGCTTCATAGAAGTCTAGACTGTCATCTATAAAATATGATTTGCTTGGTGTCTTACCAAGTGTATACGCAGTGCTCAGTCAGGTTGTTGACAGTGGGTCAGAGAGTGAAGTGTATTAGTTTCCCAAGTTCAGTTGCTTTAACCTGCCCACCATTTCTTGAAGGAAGATGTCATCTCCCACCATTGGTTTATGAGGACAGAGAAGCTGAAGGTGAGACCTATGCTCACAGAGCTGGTCATTGGTGGAACTGGGATTTGAACCTAGGACATCTCTGGAGGGCTGCCTCTGAGATGTTTGCATGGGGAGATTGCTGCCAGTTCCCTGGGTCCTAACAGCTTACCCAATGTGCCCTTTGCAAAGCTGCTGTCAGTTATAACTGCATTTATACCCCAGGCAGTCGCATCCTGGCATTAGCACATTCTTTGCAGGAAGGTTTCTCTTAGTGTCAGCAAGTGGAAATGGCTTATTTGTCCCCTGATGGCCCATATTGTAGTAAAACAGCCTCACTCCCCATTAGCAGGCCAGGAGAGTGCGGTCAATGATTGCTTTTAAAAACAAACACTGTGGCAATAAAGAATTTTGGAAAGAATCCACTGTCTCCCCATTGCTTCACTAATTTCTGTTATTCTCAAAGGGAAGACTCAGCAGTTATATGAACAAATGGAAGGTCCCCAAGGTGGTGGCTGCTGCTGTCCCTTGTTACTTACTGTGCTGGTTTAGCTCACCTCTCACTGCAGACCACGAGAGCACTAAGGCCAAGAGTCTTGTCTCCTCTGTCCCCAGAGCTCCTTGGCTCAGGTCAGATGAGCCATGGCACACAGGACCCTGGCAAAGAAACCATAAAAAGCACAGACAAGACATCTGGAAGTATTGCTGCCTCACCCTGCCCACAACTCCCAGGCTGGTTGAAAGGCCACCCCACAGAAGAACAAACACAGCTCAGTCACTAAGTACAGGTAGACAACTGTGTGGTTCTGCCCACAGAACCAAACCACTTAGCAGGAGAGACACACTTGAAATAATAATCACAATGAAGACTGTAAAATTAGAAACTGTGATAAGTGTCATGAAATAAAAGGAGAAGGATCTGTGAGGAGTGCAGCGGGGGTCCTGGCCCAGTGGAGGGTGTTATGGTGTTTAAAGGTCATCCAAGGACACTTCCATGAAATTGGCAAGAGAGGCAGCATAACAAAGTGGCTGCCTGAGTGGGACTGGAGGCTGGCTGCTTATTCTCTACATGGCCCTGGACCATTTCCCCTCTCTGTAAAACAGGCCTGTGATAGTAACAGTGCTCACTCCCCAGCTTGTTAGGAGCAGTGACGACTTAAAAGTGGTGAAGTGCTTAGAAGGGGGTCTGGTATGAGAATGCTACAGAAGTGTTTGCTGACTATAAAACTCTGAGGCCTGAAGGAAGAACTGGAATAGTGAGGCCAAGAGTGAAGAAGCAGTTTCCAGACGGAGAGGACAGCACACGCAGAGCACTCTGAGGCTGGGGAAGCGCGACCTGCTAAGGTGCAGGCCCATATGCATGGAGAAAGCCATGCAGCCAGGCAGCATGGCGCAAGAGAACAGGGCTGGTCTTGGTGGGAGCCTGCTCTGGTTCATCGCAGGCACAAAGTGGAGCTTCTGAAGGGCCTAAAACAGAGGAGTAGGATCACAGAAGTGATTTCAGATGTAGTGATTGGGATATAGCAACAAAAGAAGAAAGGAGGAGTAAAACAGGAAACCATGATCTGGCTTTAGCTTCTTGTTTACCGTTGCACCCTAACTGGATGCATATTCCCTAACTGGAATACAGATGTTTCAAGTTAAATGTGTAACCCTGGAACACATGTGATTTTTAATATATTCAAGGTGCAATCGTCCCCTGTCATTCTGGTATTTTAATCTTGGTTCCATTACATTTGTCTTTACAATGTCAAGTGGAGAATGCCAAACACCAAGATATTTAAATTAGATCAGCCTGACCTGAGATACACATTTTATATAAAGCTGTCGTGAACCTGGTGATCCAATTTCTAAGACTTAATATGTTTGGTGATTAAAAGTGTGGGGAGGGGACCCTTGAGAGTCCCAAGACTTGATATGTTACTGTCATCTCCAAAATGCATTTATTTCATTGGAGCACCTGTCTCGGCCCATGACCTTTTCTAGAAACTGATATAGATTAACTCACAAGCCTAAAAGTTAAAGTTTAGTTTGTATATGTCACAATGTTTGTCACTTTTCATCTCACCAGTTAATGAAAGCTTCCTCCAGCTCCCACCAAACTTCTTGAATAAGGGGCTCTGCAAACCCGGTACAACTAAAGTCAAATTTCACCCTGAATATTATGGTACAGGGTCAGGATGGAGAGGTACTGCTCAAGTTGAGGCCTCAAAAGCCAGTGGGGAAATTCTCCTTTGCTCCTGCCCCTGACATGGGAAGATGAGTGCATTCTAAGATATGCTTGTCAACTACCTCATTTGCCATTCAGTTCACATATTAGCCAACACTAAGATAAATGGAAAGATATTTATATGAAATACTTCATTAAGTAAATCTCATCATCTTGTTTCATGACCACCAAGAGGATGATCATAATAAATGATTTATAATGGGAAGATTTTAAATATTTATTTAAAACTTTGCATTTGGTGATATTACTACATTAGGTCATTTTTATAACTACTCAGGCTTGAAATACCCTGACCTCAAGGTGAAATAATTGGAGACCAAACTTCTTCCTCCTGGCAAAGCTGGAAGCAGCATCTTTTCATCAATCCCAAGTTCCACCTAGGTCCAATTTATTGTGCTAAGAACTCGTCTGTAATGAGAATGAATGGGGGACTTTCTGTCTACAGGGCCATGAACATCTTCCCTTCACTTTGTTAAACAGTAGGCAAATTCCTACTCAGTATAATAAACAACAACAACAAAACTTTTAAACATGCGGAGCTGTTCATCAATGGAATTAATTGCATCAGCATATAGTGAGCTCTTTCACATGCGGAGTGTGCAGAGTCTAGCTAAATACATTTTGGAAGACCTGCAATAGCTACCACCTGAGGTCTCTTTCTACTCAGAGACTCTGTAATTCTATGATTCTTCCTAAGCAGCACTGAATGTAGCACATTAACCTGTCTTGGAAAGAGATAAAGGCAAATGTTGATTAAGGACCTATTGTATTACCGATAAACAAGCACTGTGGCAGGCACAGACAGGGGAAACAGATAACCACAGAGACTCGGGATCCAAGGGGACGGCAACCAACTGGGAGATTTTCTTATTCTCTTTAGAAGCAGACAGCGGGCACCAAACCCCCTCTTGACTTCTAGGGCCCTTTCCTACTGCATTTCTCCTCCACTGCTCTTATTTCATGTGTCACCAGAAACAAACCCAGGTTTGGCTCGAGAGCCCCATGCCTGAGTCTCAGCACCCAGCAGCTGGTGGAGCATGCAGCAAGTGCAAGCAAGGCACTGAGCCAAGCTCATGTCAGCAGGAAGTGGCATTATTCATTCAGAATAACTCAAAAACTAACTCACAGTAGGGCCAAGCATCTGACCCAATCAGCAAAACTAGCCAATTTCCCCAACTCTTTCCCCAGTAGAACATGCTGACCTTCAGCTGGACCCCAGATTCACAGACTCTGAACTAAGCTTTTGCTGACAACTCTGCTAACTCCTAGATGATTCTGTCAATCTAGTTACATCCATAAATCTGTATCACCTAGAGTCTCCAGGCCAAATGTATTTCTTTATTTCTTGTTCATTTATTTATGTCCTCAATTTTAAGGCCCTAACACTTTCAGTATAAAAATTTTGCAAGATATGTAAATGGGATGTTTTCACAGGTGGAATTCAAAAAGAAAGGGGCAGATGGAAATCCTAATGGGTATCAGTATTACACTGCGTGCAGCTGGATTGAAATAAGAGATTTTTTTCCCCAAATACTTTTATTTTTTCAGTGTTACAAGATTCATTGTTCATGTACCACACCCAGTACTCCATGCAATACATGCCCTCCTCAATACCCACCACCAGATTCACCCAAACCCCCACCCCCACTCCTCCAAAACCCTCAGTCTGTTGCTCAGAGTTCACAGTCTCTCATAGTTCATCTCCCCCACCAATATCCCCCAATTCACCCTTCCTTTCCTTCTCCCAATGTCCTCCATGTTTTTCCTTATGCTCCACATGTAAGTGAGACCATATGATAACTGACTGTCTCTGCTTGACTTATTTCACTCGGCATAATCTCTTCCAGTCCAGTCCATGCTGAAACAAAAGTTGGGTATTCATCCTTTCTGATGGAGACATAATATTCCATTGTATATATGGACCATGTCTTCTTTATCCATTTAGCCTTTGAAGGGCATCTTGGCTCTTTCCACAGTTTGGCAATTATGGCCATTGCTGCTATGAACATTGTGGTACATGTGGCCCTTCTTTGTACTGCATCTGCATCTTTGGAGTAAATACCCAGCAGTGCATTTGCAGGGTCATAGAGTAGCTCTATTTTTAATTTCTTGAGGAATCTCCACACTGTTTTCCAAAGTGGCTGCCCCAACTTGCATTCCCACCAACAGTGGAAGAGCGTTCCCGAAATAAGAGATTTTTTGACAAAGGAAAAATTTCTAAGAAGATTTTATTTATTTATTTATTTATTTGTCAGAGACTAGAGGGAGAAAAAGAGAGAGAGCACACAAGCAGGGGGAGCAGCAGACAGAGGGAGAAGTAGGCTCCCCACTGAGCAAAGAGTCCTATGCGGGACTCAGTCCCAGGACCCTAGGATCAGGACCTGAGATGAAGACCAACGCTTAACTGACTGAGCTACCCAGGCATCCCTAAAGGCAAAATTTAAGATATGATTGAAATATGATTTTAAACATCTTATTGGCAAAGTCCCCAGCTATACCAATTACCAATGTGCAAGTCCAACCTTACTAATAACCAAAGGAATGCCACTTTAAAGAAACATGGCTTATTTATGTATAGAAACCCTTATACCTTAACCATGAAACTGTTAATTGGTTCAATTAGCAGAAAAAAATTAGCCGAGTTGGGTAATAAAGTTAGCAAATAGTTAATATTTATTGAGTGCTTACTGTATGCCAAACACTCTTCAATGTATTTATAAACATTATTTCATCTAATCTTCATATCATTTGTATGAAAAAGATATTCTTCTTATCAAATTTTATAGATTAAGGAACTGAGACAAAGAGATGTTTCATAAATTACCTACAGTCAAAAAACTAGTAAGTGATGGAGCTGGAATTCAAAACCAAGC
>CM052888.1:32428815-32467493 GCA_028534135.1 Potos flavus | reverse complement strand
GTAATTTATACCCTCCTACTTGCGCATACTTGGTATTTTGGTGCGTAAGGAGAACAGGGTAGGAAAAAAGAACCGGAAGGGCTTTGAGACAGGGACTGGAGTTCCCTTGCCGGTTTGGTTGGTCGGCTTAAAGTACAGTTTTTCCTTATCAAGCTCAGTGTGGAGAAGTTCCAGTAGGGCCTTGGATGTTGTTCCCAAGGTGATGGTGGTGCCTGCAAACTGGACAGCTAGACAGTTGCTACCTGTCTGCACTCACCTCTTGCGGCAAACCCACAATGGGCCATCTTCACTTTCCTAGAGCTCAATTCTTCTTGCTTCCCCATGGAAGCTTTTACTTGATCCAGGCTGTAGATCCAAAATATCTAGTAATTCACCAAGCAGCAGGCTTGAGGGAGGTATGGGGGTCTTGTGTGTACTTTGGCAATGTACCTAGAAGGCTAAAGCTCACAGCCAGCCAAAGAGAGAATTGAATCAGATCAATTCATAGCTAAGCCCATTAGAACAACACAATTTATTTTCAGAAGTTGTATAATTTCTGTTCAAAATACAGTCAACAACTTGCTACTTCCTCACCTTGATGTGTATAGGCTGCTGAATCAGTTTCTTTTTTTAATTCCCTGGAGTTTCCATTGTATTCTAGTAAGCTTTTTTTTTTTTAAGGCACTTTGTGCAAATAATCTCAATGCCCCTTTGAGGCAATCTCCCACCACCCCTGCAGCAAAGACGCCAAATAGAACAACATTAAATAAAAGTCAGATGGCCATTTCCAGCCTGATGTCTTCGACAGCTTGGAGCCTCTGTTTTCCTCACCTGTAAAATGGAGTTGCCGCCATGAATTAGTATTATAGAGACTAATGTTTAAATTCATTTGAGAGAACTTCGACGGTAAAGAGGAATGTGGTAGAATTGTCCCCCAGCCCACATCCACTCCTAAATATCACATGATTTGTTTAAGCATTGAGTTAAATACTCTTAGACACCTATATTTAGATTTTTCTTTTGTTTCTTTCAGTGATCTGGAATTGCACACTCTCATATTCAAATATCTGCAAGAGTCAAAAGGAAAAGTAAATGAATGTAGTTACAGGGCTAAAACATTAAGGAGCAGTATGGTGTGAGTAGAGTTAGAGCCAGCAGCTTCATTCAAAACACTTCAAAAAAAAATTTTTTTTTTTAATGCTATGAGACTGGATTCAGCAAGAGTGTCACTACTTTGTGACTATACCTGCATAATAAGTTTAGGGTGTCTCTGTTATTGCCTATATTTTGCTTATTCTTAGAGTTTGTTTGTTTTTGTTTTTTGCTTTTGTTTTTGTTTTGAGCCCTCAAAAGGCCATATTACCCTCTGCATGTCAAAGTTAGATATTTGGGATCCTTGAAGGCGAGATGTTGCATTTAGATCTAGGAGGTCTGGATAAGTAGAAAAACACCCACAGGTGCCACTTAGCCCAGATGTCAGAAAGAATTTTTGAATCCGGAATAAAAGTGCATCAAAGGTTTTTGTTCTTGCTGACCTTTGTGGAGAAGAACTTCCTGGGACCCACAGAAATCTGGGCCAAAATATTCTCCTTGGAGGTGAGCTAAAGAAGCCTGATTCTCTCCCACTTAATGTCTTAGCTTTTGGGAGATAATGACATTTTCCAAGTTAACATGAGGTTGCTTTATCATCTTTTCTGGCCTCTCATGGAATCCACAGAGGACACAAAAATACAAGGATGGATCTAAGTCAATGTTATAAGCATCTCGCAGGGTCTACCCATGGATGTCTCTGTCAGTCTTGCTCTCCTAGTCTTCCATTTCTATCAGAACAGTAGCAAAAGTCATGTTCTTTCTTTCTTTTCCTTTTTTCTTTTCTTTTCTTTTTTTTTTTTTTTTTTTTTTTTGTTATTGTTAGTTGTTTAAGTTTACCTCCCTTGGGACCAATTAAAAAGCATGTTACCAAATCTTGTAGATTTTTTCCAACCATGCTCTACTCTATGCTTCCTCCAGAGTCTGTGCCCTACCTCCTCCTGGTCTGTTTAGTCCAAAAGGGACATGAACAGGTCCACACAAGCAAATGGCCATGGAGAAGGACTTGGAAACCTAGGCATGATGAGGGGGCACACTTCTTGTTTCTCCTCTCTGCTTGTCTGTAGTACAGCCCTGATCACCCAGTGATCACCCAGGCTGGCTTCTGACCAAATATGAAGATGTTGATTGACAGGGATCATCTTCTTTACCATCCACTGCATCCAAAATATCCTAAGGAAGTTCTCTGATTGACTTACATGCCTCAAGTGCTCATCTGTGGACCAACCCCTATGCTAAGGAATAGCCTGGTAAGAAAGTTTCATTTGAGTTGTGTCCTGAAAGGGTGGGATCCTGTAATTTGGAGTCCTCTTCAAAGCACATGGCTAGAAGGAAATAAAGTCTACTGGGCTGACTTCCAGCTGTGGTCCCCTGCTCCTGGCCCACAAGGGCACAAGCTCATGGTTGTGGTTGTGGGGGCATCATAACAAGCCAGTTTTCTTCACCCAGAAGCCATGAATGACAATCATAATAGAAGAGTCATAATGCTTCAAAATAGACTGTAGAGCAAGAAGAGCTGCTAACTCTCTGCAGGGCCTCTGGGCACACAACATCTCCCAGCACACCCCTGTGAGGGGGAATATTATCATACCTGAAGAAACAGCCCAGGGCTAATGAAGCAGCCTGCCAAAGAACACAGTGCCAGCTAATAGGAGAGCTAGGACTGAACTACAAGAAGGACTCATTCCATTAATTTTTGAAGGAATCAAGTAAAATGAAGAAAAGAGGAGGCCTAGAAGCAGGGATGCTATCCCTGGCAAAGAACTGAAGAAACATTAACAGAGTGAGTGAATCAGCTGGTTAGCTGGTTGGAGAAGGCAGGGTTTTGGGTGGGTAAGGGGAAATGAAGATAACACCTTGATGGCATGTGACATGCACACCATAGGGAGCATGCAAGCAGGCATCACCTTCGCTTGGCAAATAGATCCCCAATAGTACAGAAACTGTCTTCATCCCAAGGAACACAGCTTCTCAACTCCAACTTTTTCATTGCATTTTCTTGCCTTCCAGCAAGTATCAGACACCTACTTAATATTATGCAAGGGTGGCTGTCAGTGAGAGACGCTCAAGCCTGCCAGTGGGACTGCCTCATGGGAAAAAGAAAACAAAACCCGAGCCTTAAAAATAGAGCTGTCCACTGATGGAATTCTGTCTTACTGCCGTGACCAAATATTTAGTCACAGGGGAAATGGCTGATCAGACACACTGCCAGCAAGGTCATGAAGTACTCAGCAAACAATCACTGACGCAGGCCTCAGGCATGCACTCCCCTCACCCTCAGAACTCTTGCAGGCCCCACAGGAGAGGGAGGCCAGGCTACTTGCTTGCCCATCTGTAACCACAAAGCATGCATTTTCTTTTATTATGCTGAATACTAGCCTGGCCCTGATGTTTGCTACTTGCACAGACAACATTCATTCATTCAGACACAAATGAGATCAGTTCTTATCTGACTCTCAGGTCAATAGGATTTGGGAAGGCCTCAGAGTCCTAGAGATTACATTATTTTAAAGACTGCAGAGTTAAATACAATGGAGTGCAAAATAGGGGGATTATTCAGCTGTCACACAGTTGTCCCTTCCCCAGTGTCCTGCCATTATGCCTGCCTGGCAGAGTTTTCCTGGTGTTTTACTTCCCAGCTGCCCATTTCCCAGACAGCACAGGGAACCTAGCATCCTCAGCTACCCCTCTTCTTCTCCATTCCAGAGCCTGGCACACATGTAGGGCTCCGTGAAACTCCAAAGAGGAAGCCAGGGGGAATGGTCTTTTCCTACCTGTATCTTGTGTCTGGAAAAGAAAAAGCAGAAGACTCCAGCTACCCTTCAACTTAGCTTTGAGCCTAGAGCCTGTCCCTACCCAGGAAGATATCCCTGTCTCTTTTGGCCCAAACACACTGCTTCAGCTGAAATCTCTTCTACTTCTGTCTTCTCCTCCAGATGCCTCTCACAACCTTGCCTTGCTCCCACTTCTGTGCTTGTCTGTGCCCCCTCAAGGAGGGGAGGTACTGGGAGCAGCAGGATCTCTGTCTACTCCTGTTGAATTGGATTAATTTATCCCTTTGCCAAAAGTGCATATATGGGGTGAGTGGCAGGCTTCATATTTGATTTCAAACAGAAATCAAGAGTTGATTACCACATTTCAAGTCATTGGTGGGGGGATCAGAAGGTAGCTGAGGACATGACTACTTTGAAACAAAGCAGCTGACATTTCAGAGCAATTAATAATTGTTTCCCCAGAGACAAACTGTAGCGGGAGGCCGGGGAGCTGAAATTGTTTCTTTCCTTGTTCTTTCTTTACATGGGCATCAGACTGGAACCCTCTGGGTGACTTCTCAACTCAGCATGTCCTGCTGATCTATTAAGTTGAACATTAATCATTAGCAGAGCTCATCTTTCTTCTCTGAATTTAATTTCATTAGTTATACTCTCTTTCCCTGTTAGAACACTCTGTGATGCATTTGCTTAGAAGGCAAATGAACATCTGCCTTGTCCCCTACCTCTCCTGGAATGAAATTTCCTTGGAACAGCCCAGACAGTTGTCAAAATCTCCAGTTCAAGCTAGTTGGATCTTGATGCAACCAGAATATAAGCATTTCTCATGGACTCTCAAGAACTCTCTCTAAAGCAATCAGGGCCACTGTGGTTTTATAGTAATGAACAGGACACTCAATCCCTGGGTTCCATTTGCCTATGGTAACAGAGAAAAAATGCTATTGGAAATCCATATACAATGGACCCTAATAGTTTTATAGTGCAAATCCAGCCCCCAACTGTTCACTTCTACCACCCTCTTGATTTTGAAAACTCACCATGATCTCCCTGGCCTGCAAACATTTGTTTGCAAGTATTTTCCTGCCTCTAATCTTGCTCCCTCTCCTCAGAGACTGCAGCTCCTTGAGTGCTGGCATTATATCTTATTTATCTTGATATCAACACCACCTCTTCAAAGGTTTAATACCTAATGTTGCTTGATAAATTTTTGATAAATGAGTGAATGAATTAATGATAGAGAAAAATTGGATGACTCTGAAAGCATTACCCAAAGGTAATGTTACTACCTTTGTTTGTTATTCAACAAAGGGTAAATAGGGCCCTTATTACCCTGCTCACTTTAGATCAGGAAAATAGCTGGACATATAGAGGGGAACAATACTGCTGGGGATCAGAAGTTGAATCTGACAAGAGGAAGGTCTTCAAAAGAGGCATTCCTTCTTTTAACCACTTGTCCATCCAGGATGTCAGGCTCTATTTTAGGGTGGTAGATGTACAAAGATGTATAAGGTAAGTGTTCTGGTCTACCTGCCCACCCTTCCCTCCCTCTAAGGAACATTTGAGTGCCTACTCTATTTTAGGTCCTGTGCCTAGTGTAAGTATCCAGTGATCTGGATACAACAAACAGTCAAGTCCCCTCCCTCAGGAACCATCCCAGGTAGTGGGGAGACCTGGCAAACTACAATGGCAGCTATCCATTCAGTGCTTGAACAGAAAAAGCACAGAGAGCTTGAGAAAGAAAACTAAGGTTGGGATAATAATCCCTACAGCCTGAGGAAGAGGGGACTCCAGCTCACCATAGGTTGTGGGAGAGGGAGGGATAGATGAAGCCAACCATCTCACAGCCATGGAAGCAATGGTGCTATGTCAATAAGCGGAGGTGGGATCCTGCCACTGCTGTCCTTCCTAGAGATTTAATAAGAAGGCAGTGCAAGATCCACCAGATGGAGCTACAGGATAACTTATTATTCAGCACTCCGGAGCCTGCATCTGGGATTTTTACAATAAATGGGCCCTTTGATTTCTGAATGGGGTGAAATGGGCAGCTGGGAAGTAAAACACCAGGAGAACTCTGAGCAGGGCCACCTAACAGCCTAGGGCAGTAAATGCTAATCCTCAGTGACAGCTGAGAGGAAAAGGGCTAAAAGTCCACAGACAGATTCTAGTTCCAGTTTAACCTTTACATTTCTGTTTCTTTCAACATATCTCTTAATTCCCCAGGGCATAGGTCCTCACATGTAAAAAGAGAGAGTTAAACCAAAATCAACCCCAAGCTTTTCCTGATGCAAGATCCTGCCCTTGGTGCTGCAAGTATAACCATGTCGATGGGAGAGTCGAGAGAGGAAGGCCTCCTGGTCTTCTTTTGCTCCTTCTCTAAGTACTGTTTGCTGTAGCGGGCTTTAGAGTTGTTTCTTAGGACAGATCTTAACACTGAGGATCAACAACTTAACCCATGGTTTTTAAACAGTCTGGAGTTTCCCTGAGATCCTTTTTCTTGCTCTGTCCCCTTTCCCTCAGCCTTATCTCCTCCCACATTCCATTCCTCCCCCACTTGACAGTGGATTGGCAGGGCACTGCTCATGAATTTAGAGCCTGGATTCAGATTTGGCTGTGGGACCCATGAGACGAGTGATTCCTAGGAGGGCTTCTAACTGCCCTATGAAAGCATCAGGGAAGAAGTCCCAACCAGTCTGTGGGCTGCAGACTTCCCCAGGCAGGAACTAGTCTGGTTCATGCCCTTCCCCTGGGAACCACCAAGACTCTATTCCAGGTAGACTTCCCACCCTCAAATGCAATTGTGAGCTTCTTAAAATCTTGAGCCAAAGTTCTCTAGGTGGAAGAGAATCATAATTCTTTAAAAAGTGAATGGAGGGTGGAAAAAAGTGAATGGAGAGAAGAGGGCCTGTTTTCTGTGGAGTTTTCTCCTCTAAGCATCCCTCAGCAGGTGGGCCAACAGCTACTTGGTCACCTGACTGACAGATATCCTTTGGATGGGCTGGTTAGTCACATTTAAAGAGAGAATTAATTCATACTGGGGACATACAGAGCCAGTTTCAAAGGGAGTTTGATGAAAGTGTTCCTCACTGTGAGGCACAGTCAGCAGGCAGCTGCTTGCTATGGTCATGTGAGCTGGTAGACTTTCAGCCAAGGAGGCCATGGAGAGGCCTTTGCTGCCAATGGGGTGCAGACACTTGTGCCTATCACCTTTGGGCCTTACATCCTGTGACTACCCTGGCCCTCACAATTGCCCAAAAAGGCAGATCGCACTGCAGGGAGATGTTTGGCACATGGGCGTTGCCCAGTGAATGCACACTGAGGGGATGAAGAAGAGGCTCAAGGGCAGTGCATGGAGAATGGAATTCAGCCCTTTGCTCCTTGTAGATATTCATCCAGTCATTCAACACTTTTTGAAAGCCTACCGCAGACCAAACATCTTGCAGATGTGGGGGGAAATAAATAAATAAATAAATAAAAATAACCCCGAAAATCTTGGTTAGTGCAATGAGCTGCCATTTTATTGTGTGTGATTGCAGCAAGCAGACAAATCCAAGAGTTGAAGAAATTCAGGAATTTGTCTCCATTGCTTCCCTGCGAGTTGGCTTTGGGTTCAGCAGACTTTCTTCTATTACACCAACTTATACTTATTACACCTCCAACCAAAAATGAGCCCATATTTCCTGATATTTCAAATCAAAGCTTATGGACCAACCGTCCCTGGACTCATTTATGTCATCTGTCACCTTTGAGTGACCTGTGACTCAATTGCTGTAGCCAAGAAATGAAATAAGATTGGCCAGATCTGAGTGATATACTGTTGGTGGGTGTGTAGGGTCAATTCCACCTAAACTACATGACTGAAGCTGAGGTAGGCAGGTTTTCCCAAATAAAATGAGGGTTCCATAAACAGGAAAGTGAATGAATTCTGGACTGGCTATCACAACAGTTGCTCTGGAAATGAAAACAAGGAGTGTTGAGGTCCATTTTGCAAATGACAAGTTGAAGCTCAACAGGGTTATTACTAGGAGGGTAGAAGGTGAGAAAAGAGGTCAGAGACAAATATGCAAAGAAAGCTTGACTTAGAATGTGAAGTATGAGTATAGGTCCATCAGGCTGAGGAGAGTCAATGCCATCAGAGGTGACAATGTGGGCAAAGACAGACACAAACCCAAGGAGTGTCAGCCATGTGGCCATAGGTTCTTGGCTAGATGTGTTACACACTTGGTTTCTGTTTAGTCACCCTCTAATAACCCAATGTGAAAGCTCAGATTTGTGGGTCTAAGGTAAGCCTTGACAATTTGCATTTTTAGCAAGTGCCATGGTGATGCTGATACTGCTGGTGCAAGAACCACACATTGGGCCCCTTGCTCGAGAGTCTAGGAAGGCATGCTAGTGGGCAGTCAGATGGGGTGTCAAATCAGTGAGTCTGCACAATCTTTATCTTCAGGGGATCTTATTTGGGGTTTGAACTCAAATGTAACTGCAGTGCTAAATACTGGAGCCTAACTACTCTGTGAGAACTCAGTACATTATCCTTAATATCAGGAAGTAATCCACATATTTGAGAAGATTTAAGATCCAGAAATCTGGAAAATACCTTGAGCTGTGCTCATATCTGTATGATAGTATAGGTGATGGTGGCCTATATGATAGTATAGGGTAGGTGGTTGCAATTGTTTAGTGTAAAATCATAAGGTCACTGGTTTTGTACTGGTGATTCCAACATGTGACTTTTGAGAAGCAAACAATAATCCCTCTCACTCCCTGGGAGGGTAGCTGGGCTGTATCACAATCAAAGAGGCTGCCTAAATCTGCCTTTAAGATACCCCCTGTGGAGTTTTCCCAGAAGGGCTCAACTGCTGTTCTTCTCAAACCCTAAGGAAGCCCTTTCTGGGAGAGTGTGCAAAGCTAATCACTGCATTTTCTCTCTTCCAGTTCATCCTGCCTACCACCTTGCACCACTCTCCATACCTCCTCTCTTTTTTTTTTTCCACCCCAGAAATGGATCAGCTGGGAGCGAAGCATCACCAATAGTCAATCCATACTTCTGGGAGTCCAGGTGGCAGTCACCAGCCTCCTGCCTGACAACACTAAGATGCCTTGGGTCAGGGAGGGCTAAGAATGCTGCTGCCTAACAGGGAAAGCAAGTGCCATGTCCAGAGTCAGGTTTCCTGACTTACCAGTCAGCGTTCTATTGCAGGAAACAGAAACCATTCTAGCTATTTCAAACAGGGTTTTTAATACTGGAAATAAGGTGCTTACAAAATCGGAAGGCCTAGCTAAGCAGGCTGTAGAAGACTAAGAACCAGAACATCACTGTGGATGTGGCAGGACTTTAAGCACATAGAATCCCAGCTATGAGGACTATTCTACTCTCGGAATTAGAGCTTTTAGCTTCTCTCCCCAACTCCTGAAGTAAAGGGAGACCCACTGGAAAAAGATTGGAACAGATGCCGAGTGAACCAATCTATTGTATTCCCCACAGCAACTTAGTATCTTCTTTTTTCTTTTTGTATCTTTATTGGCAATTTCGATTTTTTTATTAAAATATAATGTATTATTTGTTTCAGGGGTACAGGTCCCTGATTCATCAGTCTTACAAAATTCAGAGCACTCACCATAGTATATACTATCCCCAATGTCCATCACCCAGTCACCCCTTCCTTCCAACCCCCCTCCCCTCCAGCAACCCTCAGTTTGTTTCCTGAGATTAAGAGTCTCTTATAGTTTATCTCCCTCTCTGGTTTCATCTTGTTTCACTTTTCCCTCCCTTCCCCTATGATCCTCTGTCTTGTTTCTCAAATTCCTCATATCAGTGAGATCATATGATAATTGTTTTTCTCTGATTGACTTATTTTGCTTATCATAATACTCTCTAGTTCCATCCACGTCATTGCAAATGGCAAGATTTTGGGAGTTTTTTGATGGCTGCATAGTATTCCATTATATCGATTGATATAGATATAGATATAGATATAGATATATAGATATAGATATAGATATATAGATATAGATATAGATCTATCTCACATCAGCTTTATCCATTCATCTGTTGATGGATATCTAGGCTCTTTCCATAGTTTGGCTATAGTGGACATTGCTGCTATAAACATTGGGGTGCACATGCTTTTTCAGACCATTACATTCATATCTTTAGGGTAAATACCCAGTAGTGCAATTGCTGGGTCATAGGGTAGGTCTATTTCCAACTTTTTGAGGAACTTCCATACTATTTTCTAGAGTGGCTGCACCAGTTTGCATTCCCACCAACAGTGTAGGAGGGATCCCCTTTCTCCGCATCCTCACCAACATCTGTCATTTCCTGACTGGTTAATTTTAGCCATTCTGACTGGTGTGAGGTGGTATCTTACTGCAGTTTTCATTCGTATTTCCTTGATGCCAAGTAATATTGAGCAATTTTTCATGTGTCTGTTGGCCTTTTGGATGTCTTCTTTGCAGAAATGTCTGTTCATGTATTCTGCCCATTTCTTGATTGGATTATTTGTTCTTTGTGTGTTGAGTTTGATAAGTTCTTTATAGATTTTGGAAACTAGCCCTTTATCTGATATGTCATTTGCGAATATCTTCTCCCATTCTGTCGGTAGTCTTTTGGTTTTGTTGACTATTTCTTTCGCTGTGCAAAAGCTTTTTATCTTGATGAAGTCCCAATAGTTCATTTCTGCCCTCCCTTCCCTTGCCTTTGGCGATGTTTCTAGGAAGAAGTTGCTGAGGCTGAGGTCGAAGAGTTTGCTGCCTGTGTTTTCCTCAAGGATTTGGATGGATTCCTGTCTCACATTGAGGTCTTTTATCCATTTTGCGTCTATTTTTGTGTGTGGTGTAAGGGAATGGTCCAGTTCATTATTCTTCATGTGGCTGTCCAATTTTCCCAATGCCATTTGTTGAAGAGACTGTCTTTTATCCATCGGACAGTCTTTCCTGTTCTGTTGAAGATTAGTTGACCACAGAGTTGAAGGTCCATATTTGGGCTCCTATTCTGTTCCTTTGATCTATGTGTCTGTTTTTGTGCCAGTATCATACTGTCTTGATGATTACAGCTTTGTAATAGAGCTTGAAGTCTGAAATTGTGATGCCGCCAACTTTGGTTTTCTTGCTACTTGGTATCTTGGAACTTTTAGGGCAGAAAGTGAAAGAAAATAGTCAAAAACTGACCAAGAATGGGGGCAATTTTATTGCCTCACATAATGGAAAAACCCTACAACTATGTTATCTTCGGGTGGATGTGATCCAGGGTCTCAAAAAAATGTAGTGATCTGAAAGGGCACCTGTGTCCCAAAGCTCATACCAGCAATGTCCACAATAGCCACACTATAGAAAGAGCCAAGATGTTCATTGACAGATGAATGAATAAAGAAAAGTGGTACATATATAAAATAGAATATTACTCAGCCATTAGAAAGAATGAAATCTTACCATGTACATCAACATGTTTGGAAATGGAGGGTATTCGGCTGAGTGAAATAAGTCAACTGAAGAAAGAGAATATCATATGGTTTCATTCATATGAGAAATATAAGAAACAGAACAGAGGATTATAGGGCAAGGGAGGGAAGAAATCAGAGAAGGAGACAAACCATGAGAGACTTTAACTATGGGAAAGAAACTGAAGGTTGCTGGAGGTGAGGTGGGGGGATGGGATAACTGGGAGATGGTCATTAAGGAGGACACATGGTGTGATGAGCACTGTTATATGCAACTGATGAATTACTGAACTCTACATTGAAACTAATGATGTACTATATGTTGGCTAATTGAATTTAAATTTAAAGAAAGAATTTAAAAATATGTACATATCACTGGAACCCCATCTCTGTTGGCTCTGCTTTCTTCCCTGATGTTTTATTCTCAAGCTCCACCTTGGGGTAAAATGAGTTCCAAATGTTTCACCCTCACTTCCTCCCAGCATCAAATCTAGTGTGAAAGAAACTATTATTCCCAATAGCTATTGCATTCACCTTGGGTGCCATTTTCATTGGGTCACCTTGGGTCACGTGATTAATTCATGCTATAAATTAATTACCATCTCTAGGGCATGGATGGGTTGACTGGCCAGGCCTGAGCCATATGCAATGTCCTTGGAACTGGGCCTAATTAAGGTACATAAACTGAATGCAGATGGTGGAGATTTCCCAGAATAAAATTGTATCCTGGAAGGTAGAGCAACGCAACACAAAAGAACAGTTGGTTACCTCCTGTGGGGTCTTGGACAAGTCCCCCCACCTCTCTGATACCCTCTTGGCTTATATAAATAGAGGGCTTGACAAAAACATCTTGAAGATTCCTGACAGACCTGATTTGCCTGGATCTGTGGTTCTTCTCCAGAATGCCTCCCACATTGCTTTTACTATTTCTTAGAAAACCTTTAGTCCCCACATAATTTCTCCTTTCTCCTGTTTGGAGACTATTTTGGCACAGTCTCTTTTGCATTTTCAACCTATTTCCATGCTGTTCCTGATCCTCGCTTCTCAACTCTCTGATGTATCTATTTTGTTGTGCTTCACTTTGCTTTAATTTTAATTACACCTTCCAGGGCAGCATCACCAGAAGATCTCATCAGCGAGTGGATTAGGATCGATAAGAAAGTTAAAAGACGACACACATGACCGACCTCCGTCAAGTTCCAGGAGACATAATCCCACTCCCTGAAGGAAAACAACTCGAGTTCCATTTGCGACTATTTATTTCTGAAACGCATTATGATAGTCACCATTAATTAATTGCCTACCACATAGCAGGCAATGTGATGAATGCTTTACATACATTATCTGTAGTATTCCCGACACCCCTAAAGGGTGTACATGCATTATTGCTCCTATTTAAAGAGTAGATCTGGGACTCGGATAGGCATTATCAAACAAGTGACTAGCAAGAACTGATCATATGCCAGTCATTGCCAGAAGCTGAGGGAATGGGCAATAAAAGTGAGATGCAGCTCCTGCGTCCCCAGAAAACAAAGACAGATTTAGGCAACAAAAATGGAAATAGCGAAGACAGAATACAATGAAGCCACAGTATGCATAATGTCTGGCCCCTCAGCAGATGAGACTGAGTGAATGCTTCATGGAGGAAATGTGACTTCCGTTGGGGCTCAGAGGCTCTCCTTACAAATAGTATCACAAAATTCAAACATAGTTCATGAAAAATGCTCGTTCTTTCTCGAATATGATGACTATCTCAGGAAGACAACAAAAATGAGGGCATTAACTTCTCCACAGAAGCCCATTCTGGAGAGCCCCATCTCTACAATCCCAGATGGCCATCTATCCTCTTCTTAAAAGACCTTGCACAATTTGTTCTTGCTACAGAGCTCTAGGTCAGCAACTTTTTCACATTATATTTAGAAAAAGTAATAAAATGGTTCTTCCCGCGGGCTTTGCCAACTGGATGGTATGATTTCAAATTAAAAAACAAAAGCAGAAAGCAAAAAGAGAAAGGAGACCAAATTACCCACTTGTGGAAAGGAAGGCACACAAATCATTCACAGGGTCCCTCCCAGGCTGCTCATGACCCACACCCATCCCTCCCAACCCCAAGTGAGGCCAAGTTTTGGACTCACTGGTGTTTCTGGCAACTCCCTGAAGTCCCCAAGGTGTGAGGTATGAGGCCTGGCTGCAGCTCCACAGTAGCTTTGTGCAGTATCTACAGAACTGCAAAAACCTTCTTTTAAATCCTGATCTGACACTTAGCAGTTCTGTGACTGGGCAAGTCAGTTAACCTCCACTTCCTCTTCCTTATTTGTAAAGTGCAAAAGATGATTCTTGTCTCATGTTAAGATAGAGTAAGCTAACACCTCTGAGGTGCTTGTGTGGTGCCTGGCACATAGTAAGAGCTTCGTAAAAGGTAGTAATTATGATTAGTGTTGATCATTCTGCTTGCGAATTGATTTTCCTAGGCCTACCACTGTTTAACAAAACATATATCTACTGTCTCTGTCTAAATATAGGGAGAAAGGAGCAACAAGAGAGCAGCACTCAGCATGAAGGGCTCTCTTGTCAAACACAGAGATACGGACTGTTTCATGGTAGAAACAGGCAGCTGAAGAAACAATCAAACTTCCATCTCTCATATAATCCACACCACCTGAAGTTTTCTATGACGACCTCTTAAGGAGGCTGGAGGCGGTAAATAGTGAAATTGATTTCTATTTTTTTTCTTTTTCATTTCAAGATTTTATTTAAAGTTAAGTTAGTTAACAGATAGTGTATTATTAGTTTCAGGGGTAGAATTTAGTCATTCATCAGATGCATATAACACCCAGTGCTCACTACATCACATGCCCTCCTTAATGCCCATCACCCATTTAGTCCATCCCCCTGCCCACCTCCCCTCCAGCAACATTCACTTTGTTCCCTATAGTTAAGTATCCTATGGGGGGTGCCTGGGTGGCCCAGTTGGTTAAGTGTTTGCCTTCAGCTCAGGTCATGATCCTGGAGTCCTGTGATCCAGCCCTGCCTCCGGCTCCTGGCTAAGCAGTGAGCCTGATTCTCCCTCTCTCTGTGCTGATCCTCCTGCTTGTGTTCTCACTCTTTCTCTCTCTCTTTCAAATAAATAAAATATTAAAAAAAAAAAAAAGAGTTTCCTATGGTTTGTCTCCCTCCCTGTTTTTATCTTATTTTATTTTTCTTTCTTTTCCCATATGTTCATCTGTTTTGTTTCTTAGATTCCGTGTATGAGTGAAATCATATGGTATATGTCTTTCTCTGACTGACTAAGTTCACTTAGCATCATACCCTCTACTCACATCTGCACCACTGCAAATGGCAAGATTTCATTATTGTTGACGACTATATAATATTCCTGTATGTGTGTGTGCGTGTGAGTGCGTTCACATGAATGTGTGTATACCACATCTTCTTTATCCATTCACCCGTCCATGGATATTTGGGCTCTTTCCATATGTTGGTTATTGTGGATAGTGCTGCTATAAACATTGGTGTGTATGTGTCCCTTAGAATCAATATTTTCGTATCCTTTGGTCAAATACCTAGTAGTGCCATTGCTGGGTTGTAGGGTAGCTCTATTTTTAACTTTTTGAAGAACCTCCAAACTGTTCTCCAGAGTGGCTGCACCAGTTTCCATTCCCACCAAGAGTGTAAGAGGGTTCTCCTTTTGCCACATCCTTGCCCACGTCTATAGTTTCCTTAATTTTAGCCATTCTGACAGGTGTGAGGTGCTGTCTCAATGTGGTTTTGATTTGTATTTTCCTGATACCAAGTGCTGTTGGACATTTTTTCATGTGTCTGTTGGCCATCTGTATGTCTTTTTTTTTTTAATTTAATTTTTTTTTCAGTGTTCCAAGATTCATTGTTCATGCACCACACCCAGTGCTCCATGCAATAAGTGTCCTCCTCAATACCCACCACCAGGCTCACCCAACCCCCCACCCCCCACCCCTCCAAAATCTTCAGTTTATTGCTCAGTGTCCACAGTCTCTCATGGTTCATCTTCCCCTCCAATTTCCCCCAATTCATCCTTCCTTTCCTTCTTCCAATGTCCTCCATGTTTTTCCTTATGCTCCACATGTAAGTGAAACTATATAATAATTGACTCTCTCTGCTTGACTTATTTCACTCACCATAATCTCTTCCAGTCCCATCCACGTTGATACAAAAGTTGGGTATTCATCCTTTCTGATGGGGCGTAATATTCCATTGTGTATATGGACCATATCTTCTTTATCCATTTTTCTGTTGAAGGGCATCTTGGCTCTTTCCACAGTTTGGCAATTGTGGCCATTGCTGCTATGAACATTGGGGTACATGTGGCCCTTCTTTTCACTACATCTGTATCTTTGGGGTAAATACTCAGTAGTGGAATTGCAGGGTCATAGGGTAGCCCTTTTTTTAATTTCTTGAGGAATCTCCACACTGTTTTCCAAAGTGGCTGTACCAACTTGCATTCCCACCAACAGTATAAGAGTGTTCCCCTTTCTCTTACACCATACACAAAGATAAACTTGAAATGGGTAAAAGACCTCAACATGAGGCAGGAATTCATCACACACTCTTTTAAACCTTGCCGGTCTTGAAAGCTCTTTATCTCTCCATCCATTTTAAATGTCAGCCTTGCTGGATAAAGTATTCTTGGCTGCATGTTCTTCTCATTTAGTGCCCTGAATATGTCTTGCCAGCCCTTTTTGGCTTGCCAGGTTTCTGTGGACAGGTCTGACATTATTCTGATGGGCCTTCCTCTGTACATAAGGAATCTCTTCCCCCTAGCTGCCCTCGGGACCTCTTGTCTAAAATTATAATTCCTGAATCTCACAAAGAAGTGTCTGGATGTGTTTCTAGGCTCGTTGATCTTGGGGGGTGTCCTTTCTGCCTCTAGAACATGAACACTTGTTCCACTCCCCAGATTGGAGAAATTTTCATCCAGAATTTGTTCAGCTATAAGATATAGCTTCTAGTCTTCTGTCTTTCTCCACCTCCTCAGGGATTCCAATAATTCTGACATTGGAACATTTCATGACTTATTTCCCTAATTCTGTTTTCATGGCTTCTAAGCAGTTTGTTTCAGCCCTTCTCCTGATCTTTCTTCTCTATCAGCTTGTCCTCTAGATCACTAATTCTATCATCTGCCTCGGTTACCTTAGCTTTTAGATATTTAGATTAGATTGGATCTCAAGGATAACATTTTTAACTTCAGCCATATCAGCTCTCAGTTCCACCCTTAGAGATTCTATGTTGTCACTGATGTTTTTCTCCAACTTAGCCATTGCCTGGATAATCGTTACCCTGAATTCCGTGTCCGACATACTGTCTATGTCCGTATCCAATAGTTCTGAGGGAGAAAGTGCAGTCTCTGGGTTTTTCCTTTGTTGAGTGTTCCTCCTCCTAGTCATTCTGATGAGAAGTGGTTGAGGGGATGTATAGCTGAATAGATCATCCATGATCCAGGCAAGGTGCACCCTGGAAAGTTTTGGAGCAATCAAAATTCACCACCAAAAAGAAAGAAAAAAGAAAAAAAAGAGAGAGGGAGAAAGAGAAAAAAAAAGAGGAATCCCAGCCAAAGTGAGTCCCCACAGTAAGATTTATAAGGTATATAAACAAACATGAACAAACAAAAAGACCGACAAAAGTAAATGACAAGAAAAAAAGAACCCAGCCAAAATGAATCCCAAGAATAAGATTTATATAATACTAGAACAAAACAAATATACAGAAACACTGACAGAAGAATAAGATGGGAGGGTGGTTATAAATCCTCGATGTGAGTGAGGAAGGTTATTTCCGGATCTTCCTGGGTGTATCGTATTAAGCCTCTAGTTGTAATGTTAAAATAGTTTTAAAAAATTAAAAGAACAAGAATCATGAGAACGAATTAAAAAAACAAAACAAAACAAAAATTTGTACCTACGAAATATACAGATTTTAGGGCAATATTGGGAGCTTAATATATGGTTTTCCCTTGATGTTGGGGTTTTACAGTTTTATGGGGACCCTGTGGTTATTGTCCTCTTACTTTGGCTTGTCTTCTGGGGGAGGGGCCTGCCACGTTGTTTTCCAGTCAATCTTGCTTGGGTTGAGTTGCTCTGCCAGCCATCACAGGGCTGGGCTCTGTGGAAACCGATCACAGGGCTAGGCTCTGTGGAAACATTTTCAGGCTTTTGCTCTCTGGAGGTTTTTGTTCTTTTGTGGCTCTTTGCAGCTTTTTGGAATGTCTGAGCAAAGAATCTGCACCCAGACCTCTGCCTTAGAGAGAAGCCTCAATCTGCTCCCCTCTGTGTGGTCCAGAACACACAGACTCCCCTGCTGAAAACTCCGTTGCACACCAAAGTCTCCCACAAATGGTGCGCACCCCAACTGCCGTCCCAGTAGTCACCCAAGGCCCCCACTGGACTCTGCACCCCCGTGCCACTAAAATCGGGGTGCAGCCAATGCCGAGACTGCTCTCCAGGGTCCAGGCCCACGCGGGGTGTGCTCAGACCCCACAGGTCACATAGGCCATGGAGGGATTCTGTTCCGAGATCTCTCCATGTTCTCACCACTGTGGGCTGGGAGTGCTCAGACCCCATGGCGGGACATGGCAGACCGAGGTCCTACAGACTGCTGGCTGACGCCCATGCCATTCTCTCTTAGGCACTTGCGGGAGTGTGCCCAGCCTGAGTGGTGGTGCAAGCAGTGGAAAGCCACAGGCTCATGGACCATGGACTGGACACCCCACCAGTCTCTCTCTGACACGAATGGTCACCCGTGGTGGTGTCCTTCCTGGGGACGTGGGCTTAGGCCCGTGCCCATGACCCCCTGATTCCACTAGTTGCCCCTTAAAGCTGGTCCCCAATCACAAGGCACTTTTGCATTGGGGTATTACTTTCCTTGGCTTGCTTTTGGTGGTTCCCTCCCCCTTCTGTTTATCCTCTGATATCAGTCCGAGCGTTCCCACACCGCTTTACCTCTCCACTGCTGTCTTCTGCCCCCTTAGAGATCCAGAAGTGTATAATCTTACATCTCAGGCTGATTTCATGGGTGTTCAGAGAGTTTTGGTAGCTATTTAGCTCACTTTAGGATATCGGTTGAAACAGGGTCTCCCACTTCTCTGCCATCTTGCCCCTCCTCCATCTGTATGTCTTCTTTGGATAATTATCTGTTCATTGTTTTCTGCTCATTTCTTGACTGAATTTTTTTTGGGATTTTAGGTGTTGAGTTTGATTAGTTCTTCATATATTTTGGATACTAGCCCTTTATCCAGTATGTAATTAGCAAATATCTTCTCATTTTGTAGGTTGCCTTTTTGTTTTGTTGATTATTTCCTTTGCAGTGCAGAGGCTTTTTATCTTGATGAAAGATTTTTATCTTGATGAAATCCTAATAGTTCATTTTTGCTTTTGTTTCCTTTGCTTCCGGAGATGTGTCTCATAAGAAGTTGATTTCTGTAAAAGGTTCTTCTTTGGGTACTGAGGACCAAACACCCCAAATTTACTGGCAATGGGGACAGTCCCGTGAGAGGGCAGCACAAAGGCACATTTAGGCCATCCTTCTCCATGTGCTCCCACAGTGATCTAACATGGCGGCAAAAGGATTATGGAACCTAAGAAAATGTGGAAGGCTCGTTGTTTTAATTCTCTAAAATCCAAGTGTGCACAAAGGTGTTAACATATTTTTTTCTTTAGCATAATCAATGCAGAAATGATCACTGTAGATAATTCCAGGTAAATTTAACCCAGAATATTTTCTTCTCCCCCAGAACAGTAACTAAAGATGCCAGGCTTATCTGACTTTGAAACATTAGTTTTGAGGAGGAGGGGTTTTATCCTTGGCCAGCCTCTGTCCACACTGACACCCACAAAGCTATCTGGTTCTTATTCATCTTCAGTCATTGTGCATACACTCTGAATACCCAGCATTCTGTTAACACGGCCCTTTTTATCCACTCTGTCATTCCTCCAGGCCCCAGTCTTCAGCAGTGAAAGCTGGAAGCACTTCAGTGCTTTCCCACTTGTGAGCTGTGAGGGACTAATATGTCTGCCCCATGATGGGCTGTGAGTGGGATGCAGTGTTTGCATAGACCCAGAGTGTAGGGAATATAGTGTATGCACAGTCCTGGCTTGTGAGGAACAAAGGTTTTTGCCCAGTTCTGTGGTATGAGGGGGCAAATATATCACCACTGTCCTGGACCATGTAGGACTACTGTGTCTAGGCAGGAGAGACAACGGTGTCTGTCAGTCCTGAGCAATGGAGACTGCATTGTGTGCACACTCTGGGGTGTCAGGGACTAGAGTTTCTGCCCACCCTGGGCTCTGAAGGACTACTCTACCCTTAGAGTGTCTACCCCAATGTTACAGTTTACTGTCTTCTGGGTTTTGGAAAGATTCCATACCGGGAGTGTGTGTGCCCACATAGAAATTAGCATAGGTCTTGGGTTCCATTTCTCCAAGTTTTCTGGGATTTCCATTTCCTCCTCGGGGCTAGAGTTTCAGAGACCTTTAAAATACCCATGCCTCTTGCTTTCCCTTAGCCTCCTTCAACCCTCCCAGTTCAGCCCAGACCACTGTTCTCTATTAAGAGCAGTGAATGCAAAATTCGTTCGAATGAGAAGGGGAGCCAGGGGGAAAAAAGGACGAGGGGAGTGTAAAAGATAATCAACACTAGCCCACCCAGAGACAATTGGATTTCCTTCTTCTCACAGTTGCTGTCTCTGAATGAGTGTTCTGCTTCCTGAGATTGTGCCTAGAAGGGCCTGTACAGTTTTCACAGTAGGCAGAGCCTTGGGGACTGAAGCCTAGGGTTCCTTCCCCATAGCCTGCTCACAGATGTGCAATTTGTGAAACTGTTACAGTTTCCTACCTAAAGTAGTGTAAGGACCTTCTCTGAGGTACTCACAGACTCTAACTGCACAGTTCAGATATGGAGGCTCAGACACTTGGGCTGACCAGTTATAGAAAAGGACCAGTCACTAGGACAGCATGGCTGCATGTCCTAGGAGAAAGCCAGTGAGAGAGGAGGAGCAGTCACTAAAGAAGGAAATCCAGTCACATGATAGAGTCAGTTATGGGGAGAGGCCTCAGCCACATGACAGAGGAGAGCCATCGCTGCGAAAGATCATTTGAGAGGGTAGAGTGGGGAGCCAATTACCAGGGAAGGCCTCATTGTGGGTCCTTGGGTCAACTGAAGCTGTCGGTTCTCCAGTTGGTTATTACTGCAGACTTGGAGAGAAAATGATCCCCTAGGTAGCAAAATGAGGTTGACTGAGAAAGGTCAGAATTTAGGAGGAGACGAGATCCAAAGGAATTGTTCTAGAGAAAAACAGAGGGTAGCAAAATGTAGCAGGAAGTTGCAGGGGACGAAAAGAAAATAGCATGCTGACATGGAAGGGATGCTGATCTGGACCATGGATGACTACAGACCCCTGGGAGAGATCACCAGACAGGAAGCATAATTTGCCTGCTCTTTTGGCTCTTCCTAAAGTGGAGAAAATATGGCAGTCCTCAGAGACCACTAGAGATCATTTTAATGAGATTATCTTGGTGAGTCGGAGAGGTTGAACAAATCAAGCATTGTAGGGGGATTATTCCTAGCATGAAATAATTGGAAACAACCTCAATGCCTGCCTTTTAGAGATGGCTGAACTAAATAATAGTACAATGTGATATTCTGCAGACTTTTAAAAGTATGTGGAAAAGGATATTAAGTGTCATAGGAAACTATTTTTGTGAAACACAAAGAAGCCTGTTGAAAAACTGTCCATGTGGTGCCAGCCGTGTCCCATGTCTGATTGCGGCTCCTTCACTCTCAGTGGCCTCCTACATCACCCCTACTTGGGCTCACTGCCCTTCCTTCTCCCACCATATGCTATTCTCCAAACAGCAGCCAGAGAGATCTTTTGTAAAACATAAATCACATCATCTCATCCCCTTGTTTCAAATCCTCCAGTGGCTTCCTGTTACATTTAGAATCAAATAGAATACCTTCGCAGGTCCTGTAAGGCCCTATTTCTCTGGGCCCTCCGTGGTTAAATACTCCAAGTGCATACCTTCTTTTCATTAGCTGCCCCCCTCCCCACATAGAATGCTTTCCCTGTAGATGAGGATCAGTAAACTATGATCCACACCTGTTTTTCTCAGCCCATGAGCTAAAAATGTTTTTATATTAACTTTTTCACTTTTTTTAGGGAGATGTGACAGAAATGCTGCGTAGCCCACAAAGACTAAAATATTTACAGATAGTTTGCGGTCCCCAAGCTAGACCGTTGTGTGGGTGTCTTCTTCTTGTCATGCAGATTTTAGTTCATATGTTGACATCCTACACAGGTTTTTCTTAACATCCTTCAACCTAAAGTGACTTCCTTCTGCTAACTTGAGATATCACTCTCTACTAAACAATAGCAATATAAATCATTATTGAGTGTTTACCATGTGCTAGGAATGTTTTTGTTTTATAAGACTCAGCAATCATGGAGTTTGCAGGTTGGGGCAGGGGGCAAACAAACAAATAAGGGCTATGAGGAACCATGAAATGTGTGTGTGAAGGGGGAAGGGCGTCTCTTTTATTACACCTGTCGGGAAAGGCCTCTCTGACAAGGTGATATTTGACTCCGGACCTGAAATAACGAGGGACTGAGTGCTTCATGCAGACACAGCTGCCAAATAATTGTAGGAAAAAGAATAACTAAGAGCTTGGTACTCTTGGTAGTACAGTGAGGGGGTTACTTTGGAAACAACAGATCAAGGTCACTCACTTAAGTAAAGTATGCAGACCATATTTTATACACTCCTGCTGTTTTAATCCAGGATAGTTTCTTGTTTTAAGTGGTAAAAATGTCCCCTTAGGTCGGTTTATGTTTATATTCAGCAGCATTTTGCAAACAACATGAAGATCTGTATTTTTTTAGTTTATTTGAGAAAAGGAATAAAAATATTTTTAAATAGTAGTGTTAAGAAGACTTAAATGATAAAGACTGTTTAAATCTTGTTAGAGTTGTCTTATTTTCAGTTTATCCTAAAATCTACCATCTTTTCTAAGGAGACTAGCAGACTCCAATTTGTGTTTAACTGGAATTTGTATCTCTCTCCTCATATCACTTTTTTGTTACCATTATTATTTGAAATTCTTATTTATGTGTTTATTTTCTGTGGTCTCCAATGAAATGCCAGCAGGCTTTTCTGCTTTGTTCACCTTGGTGTTTCAAGAAACATTGAAACATTGTAGCATACTCACTAATGTTGCATATGCATTCGCTTATGGAGTTTAGCTTGTGTGTGTCTGTGTGTATGCCATGAGATTATGGGATGTTTACTTATCTACATTTGTCTAGTGGTTCATGTACAATGAACACTTATTATGTATTACTTATGTAATTACTCAAAAAGTGCTAATGGAGAGGGGGAAGGGGAGACTGCCATCCAGAAAGGAGAGCCACACAGTCTGCTGAGCAAACCAGAACAAGAACGGAAGATTTTTACATACCACATAGACTGCCCTCAATAGAAACCCAGAGAGGTTGAGCCATTTATTTAGCCACACGACTAATTAAAGGCAGAACTCAGAGAAAAGCCAGGGCTCCTGGATCCTAAGCCAGTGTTTCTCATTCACACAGAACTCTTACAGGCTTTTCCATCCCTATCATGAAGCTCTGATTCCAAAGAATGACAGGGAGCACTCTATTTGTTTGGGGGAAGCAGAGAAAGAGGTAAAATCCTGAGAACTCTGACCCAGAACTTGAATTCAGGATTCACGATCGAGATCTGGGCCTGTACATTGTGCGGCTTCATATGTGAAGAGCAATTATAGCAGATGTCATCAGGGCTTGCCCATCCTCCACCAGGCTAATGTTTCTGTGTACTCTGGACTCGTTCCCAACAGCCAGGACCAGAATTCTTTTCCCTGGAAATTCTTTCTGGCTGCCAGTATGGCATCAAGTTCAAAGTGCTAGAAGCAGCCTAAAAATTACTGACAGGAGGTGGTAAATGACTATCTCAGCCCTCTCACCCCTCAGGTGGGATAACTGAGTGTGTGTTCTGTACTGTTTCTCCAAGTTCCTTGTGAATCCACTTCCAGCTGCCCACAGCGGTCCCTGGCTCACTATCACAAGCCCCTACTGGCTGCCAACCCTTCCCTAATTTCCTCCACTTAAACCACCTGTACTCACATCCTTGTCTATTTGGGGGACATCTAAACCAAGACCATCTTAATTCCGAAAGAAAGATGGAGGACCCTAACTAATCTTGTCTCTTTCTGCTGGTCTTTCATGGTCACTATTCAGATAATGAGGCAAATTTGAGTAAATCCAACAGACATCTATTGAGCATCTCGCATCTGTCAGTAGCTCATCAAATGTAGAAAGAGGCAAAAAGGAAAAGAATGGCACAGGTTGCTGCTTTCAGGAATGTACAGTCAAACTGGGAATATGTGTCTTATACACCTAAAAAGAGAAACTATTGCCCAGTGCAGGAAATATTGCAAGGCACTTCTTACAATAGTATTCATTTATTTATTAGCCATTACTCTATGCTTTCATTTACTATCAAACTGAGAACCAGAAGCTCCAAAATGAATGGCATGGCCTCATATCTTGCAGGGTCCCAGAGATGTAAGAAACTTGCACACAAAGCTAGTATCAGAGTTTGAGGATTTGGGGAAAGGCAAGTTTAAGTCAAGCCTGTAAGGAGTCCAGAGAGGGAAAGATGGATTCCTGGTATTTAGTTGGGGGAACAGGGACTAGTGGCTCATTTTTTACCTCTCTGTTACTTCTTTGCTTCATGATTTAGGACAAATCTTTACAATGTCTCTGCAAAGGCCTCTGGAGTCCTGTGAAAGTAGCCCAGCATAGTTATGAAGCTTCCCTGAAAACTTGCATGCAATCTCAATTTTAAATTATTAAAAATTAGGATTAATGAGATAATATGTGTGAAATGCAAAGTTATATAAGTCGAATAAATTCAAAGAATAATTATTACTGCCATTTCTAATGCATCCATTCATGTGTTCCTAATTGCTCAATTCTTCAGCATTCTTCAGAGCTCTTAATTTTTTTTTAAGTTCCATGCTCTCCATTTTTGCATACCAGGATGAAACTAGCAGACTCATTTTACAACTTTGTCTGGAATTAGGATGCCCAAGAAATTGACCTCTTTCCTAAACATCCATGCATGCCCCAGTTTGGGATATTTGCCCAAAACTCATGACATGAGCGACCTATGCTGAGCCATGCTGGTTTCCCTGCCTTGAACTTTGAGGCCATGATTACTCTCAGAATTACTTGGCTGTTACCACTTTTCTGGTTGTTCTGAACACAAAGCCCGTTAGGGGGTGTGGATCCCCACCACCACCACCACCAAGGGCTGATGTCTTGTTTCACAGTGGGAGAATTTGTATACATTTTTATTAAATCCCAGTCCAGCTTTAATGCCCCATGTTTGGGTGGGGGAACATCATTTGCCAATTTTCTGACAAGCCACCATTCCCCTTTTTTAAACATTTAAGAGTGATGGTGATTTACAGTCACCATGTGGCAAACATTCTGAGCAAGTGACATGTACTTTTATAAGGTGTCTTTATTCTGGCAATTTCATGTATTGGAATCTCTAAATTTGAAATCCTTTTGCGTTGTTGTATATGTGCATTGTTAATCAAGAAAATTTTATTGGGCACCTACTGTGCCCTCAGCTCTGGTTACTCATGCGAAGATGCAGAAAGTAAGTGTTTGTGAAGTTTATAATACAGGAGGGAAGCCCGTCTGGTGTGCCTGGCCTCTCCCTCCTTTATAGCGGATTGTCTTGCCTCTATTGCCTTGACTTTACTGATTAGATGCCTACTTCCTCTGTGAGATGACCAAGGACAAAGTCTGTGCCATTCTGTTCCCCCACCCCAGTTTCTAATATAGTGCCAGGCACAGAGCTTACACAATGGAGGGGGAAGGTGTGTGCAGCTACATTTCCTCAGGGCACAGCACCACATACAGTGTGCACGCTGTTTCAGATGAAGTCAAGCCCAGCAGCTGGGGATTGGCCACCCTGCTTACAGACACAGCCCTGTCCTTCCCTCCAGTGTTACATGCTGTCCCAACCTGCTAGATAAGCCACAGCATCATGGCTCTCCCCTAAACGCTCTGAGGGAGGAAACACATTCTTGCGTCATCCTCTGCTTTCAAAATTAGCTATATTCAATCCACACTGTGTGTCACCCACAAGAAATTGGGCAGAAATGCTTATCACTCAGAGCTATTTCTCTGAGAACACATCCAAATAGCATTGTCAGCGCTGGCAGTGCACTCTTGATGGAACCACCTCTGCCGCGTGCTTCCAGGCACTCACGGTGCCTGACCAAGTTTGGTCCCTGTCTGGGAGGCGGAAGGCTAGGGGCTGCCCAATGCACTGGGAATTCCTGCTGTGTGCAGGACTCCATGCTAAGTGGCCCGTCTCAAGCGCTCCACGCTATCACCGCAAGCCTATGAGAGAGTTGTTCCACCTTCTCATTCTCGTTCTGCAGATGAGAAAACATCTCAGAAAATCTAACCAGCAAGTAACAATAGCTAACAGTCACTAAGGAGCCTAAGAGGCCTAGCCTGATGCTGAGCCCTCTACCTACATTACCTCAGTCAGGGCCAGATGATGGTGAGGCAAGAGTGCCACCTAGGGAGCAAAGTTAAAGGAGACGCTCACTGTCCAGGTCCTCAGATCCTGTAAGTGCAGCGTTGACCTTGCATTCTACACCCGAGGCAGCATCTCTTTTGTCATCCTTAGTATCTTACCTGCCACAGAAAATAATCTTGCAAGTTTAAGATTATTTTGCTCATTTACTGATGAAAAAGTGAGCTTCAGAGAGGTGACTTAGCTTACTAGAGGGGCACAAAGGATGCAGAACCTGAGGCTGGGCCCCCAGTCCTGTGTTTCCCTTACACTACACAGTCTGAGAGCATACTGCTGGTACATGATGGAGCTGAGGACAACCTCAGGGTCCCTTCTGCTTCATGCTGCCTCGCTGTCACAGCACCAATGCCAGATAGATGGAGTACTGTCTAACCCAAACCCCTGAGGAACCCAGAATGCCCAAAGTGAAGCTGCTCTCCTTTCACAAGATCCCCCCTGCTCACCCTCAGTCAGCCAGTGCTGGTATTCAGGCTGATTTCTCAAGCAGATGGTAGAGGCATCGAGAAGTATCAGAGTTCCCTTATGAGGACAGACAGGCACGGATCACTCTAGGCAGAAGGTGTCTCTGCCTGACCTGCAGACAGTATTTGGCTTCTGAGCCACACAGCTTCACTTCAGGTCCCCACAGCTCAGTGACTTGCTGGGTGGTTTTAGACAAGTTACATAACCTCTCTGCACTTCAGTTTTCTTATCTAGAAATTCAAGTAAAAATGATGCCTACTTCATGGACTTGCTGAGATTACATAAGTTAATCGATATGGCAATGTTTCTAAGAGTGCTATAATTACTTTGTATTTGCTATTATTATTTGGTTAACAGACATAGCTGACCTGCACAATGTTAAAATGTGAGATAATTATCAATATTCACAAATAAAAAAATTCATGTAATAATATGGATTGTCAGCTTGTCATGAAAAATCAGATGTTTTGACAATGCCAGGTTAACATGTCCAGTGGCTGGCAGCTGACTACAGCTGGGAGGATCTCACCTCCCAGACAGCATAGATCCCTCTGGGGCCTCCTTGCCCATCCACACTGCCTACCTGGCCTTGCATGGGCCGTTGAGTCTGCACCTTCTGGTTTAGTGTGTGCTTACTGTGCACCTACCATAGGAAATGGCAAGATACAGTTCCCACTTTGAAGTGAAACAACAGGAGAAAAGTAGGTTAGGGTATGAAACTAGAGAATGTGACCCAGGCCATGGGGGGAAAGTGGGGCGCCCCAGACTGAGGCTGGGACAGAATTCCTGTCTCTGTTAGATCTTCTGATAATGAAAGACTTAGGTCTCAGTCCAAAGTTCTAGCCAAGAAAATGTTGCCAGCTTAAAGGGAATGGTCTACCCTCTGGCACACCCTCACTTGCTAATTTACAGAACCTGAAACCATCCAGAGTACTCAGACACACTCCGGTCACCTCCTGAGGACAGATCACGTAGGGCACAGGGCCTCATTTGTCAAGCTGAATGAAATGCAAGCCCTCTTCCCCCAACAGCCACAAGACCCTGCCAGTCTGGCTCCTGCCTACCTTCCAACCGTATTTCCTACCAGCTTCCACTTTGCCCACCATGCATCAGCCAAAGTGACCTTCTCACCAGCTCAATTGCTACTCCTTATTCCTGGCTCATATCCCCTCTACCTTTTTCATGGCTAGTCTCTTCCTAGTTAAAATGTCCACTTCTCAAACTGTCCCTGAACCTTCATCCCTACTTCCTATCACATCATTTTAATTCATTTCCTTTGAGGTTCTTAGCACTACCAGGAATTATTTCATTTACTGGCATTCTCCCCTTAGCAGACTGCAGCTCCCAGACAAGGACCTTGGTGCCTTGTTCTTTTCTGATCACCCTGTGCTTAGAAGAGTGTGGATACATAGGAAGTGCTTGCTCACTAAACACGGTAACAGGCTTAGAATAGTTTGCAAATTGAAGGTGCTCAGTAACTATGTTAATGAATGAATGAACAAATTGAAAAGTGCTCGCTTCGGCAGCACATATACTAAAATTGGAACGATACAGAGAAGATTAGCATGGTCCCTGCGCAAGGATGACATGCAAATTCGTGAAGCGTTCCATATTTTTAGCCCCGCATCGGGCTCTCTGCTTAGCAGGGAGCCTGCGTCCCCCTCTCTCTCTCTGCCTGCCTCTCCGCCTACTTGTGACCTCTGTCAAATAAATAAATAAAATCTTAAAAAAAAAAATCGAAAAGAGTTTCATTTGAGAGACACCACACATGTACCAGCCAGTTAATGTAAAGAAATGTTTTCTCACAAGAAAAGGGAAAATAAAGATGGGAGGGAGCATGGAAGGGTGTTTTTTGTCCATCTGTTTGTTTGTTTATTTGTTCTTTACGAGAGAGAACAGAAGCTTCCTGGATAAAATGGCATGTCGTCTGGAGAGAAGACAGCAAATCAAACCTTGGTTGGAGCAATGTTACTCAAGCAGGCTTAAGTCTGCCCAAAGATACCTGTCAAGTATATATACTTGTATATATACACAAATATGTATATATTTTATAAAGAAGGATTTCTAAATTCCATGAGTCCAAAGAGTATTTCTTTTGCTTCATGGTAATGAAAGCAAAGTAGAAATTAAGACATTAAGCAACTTTGCACATTTCTCTGCCATTGTGAAACATATTCAATACAATTTTATGCCATCAGTTATTACATTGCTCTGCTCAGTTGATTTATGTTCCACTTTAGGAAGCTCCACATTCTGTTTTCTATGCAGGTAAGACCTTTCTTTTTGATTAATGGTTGACTACATGTGGCATTTGTGGCCATTTCTGGAAATTCAGGCAAGTCATTCTTGCACAGGATTACAGATTCCCTCTGACAATACTGTTTCTTTTTTTTTTTTAATTTTATTTATTTATTTGAGAGAGAGAGAGAAAGTGAGAGAGAGCCTGAGAGGAGAGAAGGTCAGAAGGAGAAGCAGACTCCCCGCAGAGCTGGGAGCTCGATGTGGGACTCGATCCCGGGACTCTGGAATCATGACCTGAGCTGAAGGCAGTCGCTTAACCAACTGAGCCACCCAGGCGCCCGACAATACTGTTTCTATCAGACAATTGGATGCTATCTTAATGCCATTCTATCCCACTTGGTTCCTTTTTCAGGTGTGTCAAAGCCTGCTACACTGAGGAACAATCTTTAACATTCTACACACACACACACACACACACACACACACACACACATATCTGTGCAAAAGACCACTGGTGAAGAACTCCTGCTGTAAAATATCTCTGCCCTTCAAACTGTAGTTGGATCAGGATTTCTCTTGACCTTTCTCCCAGCTGTTTTTCCCTATCTTAAGTCTGGTTTTCCTCCTTTTCTGATTTGTATGCAATGGATTTACTAAGAAAGTACACTCTGAAGAACCTCATAGGAAGTAGGAGTGAGATCTGGAAAAGGAGGTTCTTTAGGAGGGCTCTGGAATATAAGTAACCCCTGGGAGTTGGTTGGTGTGGCATAAATACACTTCCAGTCTCTGCTCTAAAAGGTAAAGTGACTCTAGCCTGAGGCAGGGTTCAGGCTGCAGGAAGCTAAAAAAAAAGGAAGCCGGGGGAGAGATCTTAGGGGATGCAGGCAAAGCATGAACAGTATCCCTTACACTCATTGTGTTCTCCTTTCCTTTCCTTCTTTTCTTTCTTTTTTAATTTCCAGGAGCAGGGATGTTAATGCTAATGGTCCTGGCTGAGTTTGTATTACTTTTTGTTTTTACCCATAAAGACTGTCACTGCCATGATCCCTATTTTACTGATGCAGAATCTGAGGTTCAGAGAATCAAAATAGCATACTTACCTAAGGCCATAGACAAGTAGGGGGCAATGCTGGGTCCACGGTCAGCTCACAGTCCACTGTCTGATGCAGTCTCTGAGCTACACTGAGCACAGTAGCCCTGCTGTTCAGATGGTGCCAGTGAGGAAGCCATTCCAGCCACTGAGGCATATGTGATGTTTATGTGCACAATATGCACAATGCAGCATGTGCCCGTTTATGATCTTTTTAATGATGTCATACACCTGCATGCAGCCCCTGGGACACTTCTTGCCCTGGCCCAAGCAGTAGATCCTGTGATCTGACAACTTCACTTTAATACATGTAATAAAATTAAATGGCATCATATAAAATTAAAGTCATAATTAAAAATTGATTAGCATATACTGTCTGCTGGCCTCAGTATCTACTGTAGTATCTTAAACACTAGTTATATAGCTTTATTGATTGGAAAAAAGATAAAGTACAAAATAAAACCGTGAAGCTAGCAGTCCGCGGATGAAAGCAGCAAGACTGTCAAATTGCAAATGCTACAACAAAACATCAGATCTGACGTTTTAGAAGTATGTTTTGGCAAGAGAAGTCAGGGCAGGAGATACTAACCTGGACAATAAACATGCCACTGGGAGTCCTTTGAAGAAAAACAAATGTTTGCTTTAGATATGGGATGTTGGTGGGGTTTTAACCACTTGGGGAGGTTGCAATTGCATAAAAGTCTAAGTATAAGCATCAAACAGCAACAAAAAGCTAAGTTTTTCCTCACAATGAAATGGGAAGAAATCAATATTCAGAACTTATCTGGTGTTCTCTTTTCAAATGTTTTTTTTGCTAACATGGCATTCATTGCAAAGGAGAAACACATTTTTGTTTCAGGCAAATGAAAAGGACACCACAGTTTCCAGAGAGCTCATTTCTATATCTGTAAACTTCCTGTAAGGCTAAGTTTTAATGTTCGGATCATTTTTTTTCTGTGTTAATAAACAAATACGTCTGTTTTTCTACCTGCCATCATCAGCTCTACTAAGGTAGAAATAAAAGGAAATATTTTGTGTCTGTTTCCCCCCCCCAAAAAAAATTATTAAATTGGGTTTATGCAAATAAGGTGCTGAAAATTCTAAAAGAAGTTAGACCTTGGAACTCCTTAAGGCAGCTGAGCTAAAACCTGATGTGGAAACTAGGAAACAGAAATGTAGAAACAAACTAGACCTCAACTCAACAAGTTGGAGTCATTGGATTCCTCAAGCCAACTGAAAAATGCCATTTACTGACTGCTGTCTGTGCCAGCTGTGTGCTAAGCAGTGCATGTAAATGGTATTGTGAAATTGGTACTGACATTATCTCATGAAATGTATGATGAGATAGAGCCTCAGAGCATGGGTGATTTTTCTCACGGTTCATAAGCCCAAAATGGGTATGCAAAACCGGGTGGCCGGATTCTGCCTCTAGAATGTTGCTTATTCTCTTCCTCCTCCTCCCTCTTCCTGAGTCCCTTCCCCTCCCTCTTCTCCTTATTCCTTCTTCAATTCAGGGCCCAAAAAATGGATATTCTCAGCAACTCTGAGGTCATAGTAATAGATGCCAGTGTTAGAGAAAGAATCAAGAATGTTCATCCAGCGACAACGTTTATTTTTTTCCCCCAATTATTTTATTTTATTTTTTCATTGTTCCAAGATTCATTGTTCATGTACCACACCCAGTGCTCCATGCAATACGTGCCCTCCTCAATACCCACCACCAGGCTAAACCAACCCCCGAGCCCCCTCCCCTCCAAAAACTTCAGTTTGTTGCTCAGAGTCCACAGTGTCTCATGGTTCATCTCCCCCTCTGATTTCCCCCAATTCATCCTTCCTTTCCTTCTCATAATGTCCTCCGTGTTTTTCCTTCTGCAGCGACAACCTTTAAATCAAGCAACTTTGATGCTGCCTTACTAGACAAAACACTAGAGGGAGTTTCTACTTGGGCTTCAGAGTTTACAAAGTATTTTTATATCATTTACTCATTTGCAACTCTGTGTTTGATAACTTGGAAAAGGAAGGCTCAGAGAAGCACAACTACAAGGCCATTGTTCTGCAAAGAAGTGACAGGTCCAAGGCTTGAATTGTGGGCTTCTGATGACAAATACAACGGTTCACATTTGGTGTTTCCCAAAGTAGATCACAAAAACATAGAACAAGAGTGACTGCATGCTCTAAACCCAAATTATGGTTCATGTTTGAGTGTATGTATGGAAAACTCAGGTATAGATGACATAAATATGAGAATTAGTCTCCACTCTCAAGGAGATATGATCGAGCTAGAGGAGGAAATCCTACCTTTGCACTCATCCATCCATGCACATATTTTCTTATTATGTGCCAGGTATGGTGCAAAGCTCCCTTGGGAAGGCAGCAGTGAGGGAAACCACACAGTTCCTGCCCCACACAGCTAATGATCTGGTAAAAAAGTGTGAGATACAAGTTAGTTCAAGTGTGATAAGCATCACAAACAAATCACCAGATATTTTTGTTCAAAGGCAAATGAGTATTTTTCTTAAGGGGTAAAGAAAAAATTAAAAAGCACTTTCTAGCTGAAGAAAGTTCCAGTGCACACACGAGGACAAGATATTGCAGAATGAATAAGCCCATGGTGTTCTTCTTCATAACTAATATAATCCCCCAAACCCACAGGCTCACTTTGCTTGCATTCCAGCAGTTGGAAACTAGACATTGCCTTTACTGGAGGCAATTAAAGTACACTGAGCCTCAACTGTTGTCATGTGTGGAGGGACTAATCATATCTATGAGACCACAAACATCTAGGGATCACATCGCTTAAAATAACACAAATGTATTGTCTTAATTATGAAGGTCAGATGTCCAAAATTAGTGTTACTGGTCTAATGTCACTGTGTCAGCAGGGCTGGTTCCTTCTGGAGGCTCTAGGGAAGAACTCCTCTGCCCCTTTGGCCAGATTCTCACGGACACCCTCATTTCTTGCCTTGTGGCCCCTTCCTCCATCTTCAAAGGCAGCAGCCAGCATAGCATTGTTACATCCCCTTCATTGACTTTGATCCTCCTGACTTCCCCTTCTAAGGACCCTTGTGATTGAATTGTGCTCACCCAAATTAATTCAGGATCATTTCCCATCTCGAGAGCATTCACTTAATCACATTTGTTACTCCACTTAATCATGCCTATAAAGTTTCTTTCACCATGTAATGTAGCACATTCATAGTTTCTAGGAATTAGGGCATAGACATCTTTCATGGGCCATGATTTAGCCTAGTACACCTTCGCAGAAGTTGGCTATTATGCTAATCACCACTATCCTCCCTCTGGTCACCATCCCATTCAAAGAAGGTCTTCATTAACCAGAAATGCTATTTGGTAAATCTCCTGGGTAAAAATCCTGGTACCTACTGCCAGCACTCCTTTGATAAGAAAAGGTGGTCTTGCTGAAAGGTTGCCTTATTCAGTAGATTGTAACAGGGCTCAGAGTAGTCAGAGTCTTGGGATTTAGAGGATCAAAGCTTGGGTTTAAATCCTGATGCTCCCAGTAATCAGCAGTTTAGTCTCAAATTCCTTCACCTCTCCAAGCCCCAGATCTCTCCTTTGTAAAACAGAAACAAAAATAGACTTTGATTCAAAGGACTTCGGGAGGATTAAGGGAGCTCCTGGCAGCACCTCATATCCAACATTGTCTCTATTTTATCTTCTCACGAGTCCTTCCTTCTGGGTGTCTAGTGTGAGGCTAGCCCAGACCCAGTGTGCAACAATCCCTTGGTGACTGGTGCCCTGCAAATCACTACCATAGCTGCTCTTCACTTGGGAACAAGACCTTCACTCTGAAACATCCTTGGGAATTGTGAGGGTCATGGGTTTCAAGTTCAACATGCTGCCTAATCTCTGGTGTGTTGACTTTTCTGGATTGTTGGGCTAACTGGTGAGGGCACTCCATGATGGTAGTAATGTTCATCGCTTAGGGAAAATACTCC
This sequence comes from Potos flavus, assembly GCA_028534135.1. NCBI lineage: Eukaryota > Metazoa > Chordata > Mammalia > Carnivora > Procyonidae > Potos > Potos flavus. The sequence continues at coordinate 32,433,803 of CM052888.1, read as the reverse complement.
CACCTGGAATTCCTAATTGGATCGGGACACACAGCGCCATGATCTGGCAAATGGTGGGATTCTGATTTCACTGGGAGAAGTAATGAAGTTGGATTGGCCAAGAAAGAATCAAAGGTAGATACTGGCTTTTAAAACCAGATACTTAGCCAATAGTTGGACATAGATGGATCTAAGGCCTACTGTCTCTTAGGATTACTTAGAAAAGTGTCCTTTGAAGTTATAGCTTCTTAGAAACAGATTCTCAATCCCCTCAAATATGTGCTACTTTGCTCCCCACTCTCCCTGCAGCATAACACCACATACATATTCTGCCTTGAAAATTTTCCAGGTTTAATTCATCAGAAGCTGGCATTGTCCGTTTCAGCAGTGTTGGCTGAATGGTCTATTGCTCTAAGGCATTTGCCCTGCTTTTAAAGCTATGAATACAGGGATGCTTGGGTGGTTCAGTCAGTTAAGCATCTGCCTTTGGCTCAGGTCATGATCCCAGGGTCCTGGGATCAAGTATCACATTGACCTCCTTGCTCAGTGGGAAGCCTGCTTCTCCCTCTGCTTGCCACTCCCCCTCCTTGTGCTCTCTTGCTCTCTCTCTTTCTCTCTCCCTGACAAATAAATAAATAAAATCTTAAAGAAAAAACTACCAATACATTAAATTTGTAAAAATATGAATGCTCCAGAAAGTCACAATCAACTTCCCCGGTAGTCACCAGATGATTCGTTATGGACAAAGATGATTAAAAACTAATTAAGGAGATGAAGCTTGGGAAATCATTCAGCCAAGGTTCTAGTGCCTGTATGCATGTCTGACCCAAACAGGGCCAATGGGGTCCTTTGAGAGACATTGCCCTTGAGTGTTAGAAGAAAAAAAAGTTCTGCTTCTTCTGAGACTGTGAGCTAATAGAATGAAATATGCCTGGAAGTTCCTGGAGTCAATTTCGAACGAAAAAAAGAATGACCCCAAAAAGGAAGAAATAAAGTTAAAATGTGAAACAACACCGGTGTCTTTTTTTGTTAGTTTTTTTGTTTGTTTCAGGATGTTGAACATTTTTTTCATGTGCCTGTTAGCCATTTGCGTGTCTCCTTTGGAGAAGTCTCTGTTCATGTCTTTGGCCCATTTTTTGACGTGATTATCTGTTTTTTGAGTTGAGTTTGAGGAGTTCTTTATGGATCTTAGATATCAGACCTTTGTGCGTAGTGTCATTTGCGAATATCTTCTGCCTTTCTGTGGGTTGCTTGTTTGTTTTGTTGACTGTTTCATTTGCTGTGCAGAAGCTTTTTATCTTGATGAAGTCCCAAAAGTTCATTTTCGCTTTTGTTTCCTTTGCCCTTGGAGACATGCCCTGAGAGAAGTTGCTGTGGCTGATGTCGAAGAGGTTACTGCCTATGTTCTCCTCCAGGATTTTGATAGATTCCTGTCTCATGTTGAGGTCTTTTATCCATTTCGAGTTTATCTTTGTGTATGGTGTAAGAGAATGGTCAAGTTTCATTCTTCTATGTATAACTGTCCAATTTTCCCAGCGCCATTTATTGAAGAGACTGTCTTTTTTCCACTGGATATTTTCTCCTGCTTTGTCAAAGATTATTTTATGATAGATTTGTGGTTCCATATCTGGGCTCTCTACTCTGTTCCACTGCTCTATGTGTCTGTTTTTATGCCAGTACCATGCTGTCTTGGTGATAACAGCTTTGTAGTAAAGCTTGAAATCGGGCAATGCCCCCAGCTTTGTTTTGCTTTTTCAGCATTTCCTTAGCAATTCAGGGTCTTTCCTAGTTCCATACAATTTTAGAATTGTTTGTTCCAGCCCTTTGAAAAATGCTGGTGGAATTTTGATCATGATGGCATTGAAAGTATAGACTGCTCTGGGCAGTGTAGACATTTTCACAGTGTTTATTCTTCCGATCCATGAGCATGGAATGCTTTTTCACCTTTCTGTGTCTTCTTCAATTTCTTTCATGAGCTTTCCGTAGTTCTGAGAGTACAGATCCTTTACCTCTTTCGTTAGGTTTATTCTCAGTTATCTTATGGTTCTTGGTGCTATAGTAAATGGAACCAATTCTCTAATTTCTCTTTCCATATTTTCATTGTTAGTGTGTAGGAAAGCAACTGATTTCTGTGCATTGATTTTGTATCCTGCCACATTACTGAATTGCTGTATGAGTTCTAGTAGTTTGAGGGTGGAGTCTTTTGGGTTTTCCATATAAAGGATATTTGTTTGTTTGTTTGTTGTTTTACAGATTTCCGTAAAATATTTTTTATTTTATTTTATTTATTTATTATTTATTTTATTTTGTTATTTTCTCAGTGTTCTAAGATTCATTGTTTATGCACCACATGCAGTACGTGCTCCCCTTATTACCCACCACCAGGCTTACCCATTCCCCCATGCTCTTCCCTTCCAAAACACTCAGTTCCTTTCTCAGAGTCCACAGTATCTCATGCTTTGTCTCCCCCTCTGATTTCCCCCAGTTCACTTTTCCTTTCCTTCCCTAATGTCCTCCATGTTATTCCTTACACTCCACAAGGAGGTGAAACCATATGATAATTGACTTTCTCCGCTTGACTTATTTCACTCAGCATAATTTCTTGTCCCATCCATGTTGATACACCAGTTGGGTATTCATCCTTTCTGATGGAGGCATAGTATGCTGTTATATGCATGAACCATATATTCTTCATCCATTCATTTTTGGGGAGGTTTTAATCACTGCTTCAATCTCATTACTACATATTGGTCTATCCAGGTTGTCAATTTCTTCCTGGTTAAGTCTGGGAAGTTTATAGGTTTCCAAGAATGCATCCATTTCTTCTAGGTTGCTTAACTTATTGGCGTATAGCTGTTGATAATAATTTCTGATGATTGTTTCTATTTCCTTGGTGTTAGTCACGATCTCTCCTCTTTCATTCATAACTTTATTAATTTGGGTCCTCTCTCTTTTCTTTTGGATTAGTTTGGCCAGTGGTTTATTGATCTTATTGATTCTTTCAAAAAACCAACTTCCAGTTTTGATGATGCGATCTACTGCTTCTCTAGTTTCTAACTCATTGATCTCTGCTCTAATCTTGATTATTTCCCTTCTTGTGCATAGGGTTGCCTTAATTTGTTGTTGATTTTCCGGTTCTTTAAGGTGTAAAGAGAGCTGGGGTAGTCAGGATTTTTCAATTTTTTTGAGTGAGGCTTGGATGGCTATGTATTTCCCCCTTAGGACCGCCTTTGCCGCATCCCATAGGTTTTGGACTGACGTGTCTTCATTCTCATTGGTTTCCATGAATTGATTAGGTCTTCTTTGATTTTCTGGTTAATCCAAACATTCATGAGTACCTTGGTCTTTAGCTTTCAAATGTTTGAATTCCTTCCAAACTTTTTCTTGTGGTTGAGTTTCAGTTTCAAAGCACTGTGGTCTGAGAATTTGTAGCAACAGTAATCAGACTACAAAAAGGAATAAAAGGTATTCAAATTGGCAAAGAAGTAGTCAAACTCTCTCTCTTCACAGATGACACGATACTTTATATGGAAAATCCAAAAGACTCCACCCTCAAACTACTAGAAGTCATACACCAATTCAGTAATGTGGCAGGATACAAAATCAATGCACAGAAATCAGTTGCTTTCCTATACACTAACAGTGAAAATATGGAAAGGGAAATTAGAGAATCAATTCCATTTACTATAGCATGAAGAACAATAAGATAACTGAGAATAAAACTAACCAAAGAAGAACAGGATCATACTCAAGGAACTACAGAACGCTCATGAAAGAAATTGAAGAAGACACAGAAAGGTGGAAAAGCATTCCACGCTCATGGATCGGAAGAATAAACATTGTGAAAATGTCTATACTGCCCAGAGCAATCTATACTTTCTTTTTTTATTTTTATTTTTTTCCCAAATACTTTCTTTTATTCTTTCAGTGTTACAAAATTCATTTTTCATGTACCACACCCAGTGCTCCATGCAATATGTGCCCTCCTTCGTACCCACAACCCGGCTTGCCCAACCCCCTACCACTACCCCTCCAAAACCCTCAGTCTGTTGCTCAGAGTTCACAGTCTCTCATGACTCATCGCTCCTCCAATTGCCTTCAATTCACCCCTCCCTTCCCTCTCACAATGTCCTCCATGTTTTTCCTTATGCTCCACACATAAATGAGATCATAGGATAATTGACTCTCTCCGCTTGACTTATTTCACTCAGCATAATCTCTTTTGGGAAAAAAACAATCTTAAAATTTGTGTGGAACCAGAAAAGACTCTGAATTGCTAAGGAAATGTCGAAAACGAAAAACAAAGCTGGGGGCACCACATTGCCTGATTTCAAGTTTTACTACAAAGCTGTTAACACCAAGACAGCATGGTACTGGCACAGAAACAGACACATAGACCAGTGGAACAGAGTAGAGAGCCCAGATATGGGCCTGCAACTCTATCATAAAATAATCTTTGACAAAGCAGGAAAAAATATCCAGTCGAAAAAAGACTGTCTCTTCAATAAATGGTGCTGGGAAAATTGGACAGCTATATATAGAAGAATGAAACGTGACCATTTTCTTACACCATACACAAAGATAAACTGAAAATGGATAAAAGACCTCAACATGAGGCAGGAATATATCAAAATCCTAGAGGAGAACATCGGCTGTAACCTCTTCAACATTAGCCACAGCAACTTCTTTCAAAACATGTCTTCAAAGGCAAAGGAAACAAAAGTGAAAATGAACTTTTGGGACTTCATCAAGATAAAAAGCTTCTGCACAGCAAATGAAACAGTCAACAAAACAAACAAGCAACCCACAGAAAGGCAGAAGATATTCGCAAATGACACTACAGACAAAGGTCTGCTATCTAAGATCCATAAAGAATTCCACAAACTCAACACTCAAAAAATAGATAATCACGTCAAAAAATGAGCAGAAGACATGAACAGACACTTCTCCAAAGAAGACATACAAATGGCTAACAGACACATGAAAAAATGTTCATCATCATTAGCCAT
>CM052888.1:32401873-32428315 GCA_028534135.1 Potos flavus | reverse complement strand
GGAAAGTGGTCGATTTTCTGTTCCTAGAGTTGCTGTTCTTCTTCTCTTCTATCTCCTGCTAAGTTTGTAGTTGTTTAGAGTCATTTGATAATTATCTAGCTAAACTTCTGGGATCAGGCACTTTCTCCGCCTTCTACTCCTCCACCATCTTGAGAAACGAACCAACATTTACCAATTGAAAAGAAAAAATATGATCATTATTTTTGGCCTAAACACTGCCAGAAAATAAGAGCCATGCCATCCCCTCTTGTGCCATACTCCCTCATCTTTCCCACAGATGCTGACCTCCATTCACACTGAGGGGTCTGAAGAGCTTGTTTTGAAAGGGCACAACACTGATACCTGCATCAAGCCCCAGTTCCAGCTACCACATGATTTTATGTCTTGCATAATTAGAGGTTAAGGGCACATGCAAATTAGAATCTTGGCCTTGTTACTTTTCTTTCCAGGCTTTAATTACCTCAGAGTTTGTATTTCACCTATGTTAACGTATTTACACACCTGGCAATTGGAACACAGAGCTATAGAAATTTTTGCTATTATTATATGTATTAATATTATTATTGTTGATTTTTATAATTTGTACTTTTAATTCTGGCATAGAAGGTAAAAGACAAAAATATAAAAATAACCATTACAATAAAAATATGTTCATGGATACATACCATAAAAATGTGTCATATATAACATCAATAACATAAGTGGAAGGGAGAGAATTATATTTCAGTTTTTGTGTGTGAGTAAACTTAAATTGTTTTCTCTTTTTTTGATATTTTCTTATCAAGATGATATTTATTTATTTTTCCCCAAAATACTTTTATTTTATTTTTTCAGTGTTACAAGATTCACTGTAAATTGTTTTTTTCTTAATTTAATTTTATTTTTTCAGTGTTCCAAGATTCATGTTTCATGCACCACATCCAGTGCTCCACGCAATACGTGCCCTCATAAATACCCACCACCAGGCTCACCCAACTCCCCACCCCCCACCCCTCCAAAACTGTCAGTTTGTTTCTCAGAGTCCACAGTCTCTCATGTTTCATCTCCCCCTCCGATTTCTCCCAATTCACCCTTCCTTTTCTTCTCCCAATATCTTCCAAATTTTTCCTTAGGCTCCACACTTAAGTGAGACCATATGATAATTCCCTCTCTCTGCTTGACTTATTTCACTCAACATAATCTCTTCCAGTACCGTCCAGTTGATACAAAAGTTGGGTATTCATCCTTTCTGATGGAGGCATAATATTCCATTGTATGAACTGACGCTTCTCCAAAGAAGATATACAAATGGCTAACAGACACTTGTAAAAATGTTCATCATCATTAACCATCAGGGGGATTCAAATCAAAACCACATTGAGATATCACCTTACACTGGTTAGAATGGTTAGAATGCAAGTTGGTGCAGCCACTTTGGAAAACAGTGTGGAGATTCCTGAAGAAATTAAAAATAGAGCTACCCTATGACTCTGCAATTGCACTACTGGGTATTTACCCCGAAGGTACAGACGTAGTGAAAAAAGGGCCACATGTACCCCAGTGTTCATAGCAACAATGGCCACAATAGCCCAACTGTGGAAAGAGCCAAGATGCCCTTCAACCGATGAATGGATAAAGAAGATATTGTCTATATATTCATATTATTATTATTAAATTTCTGCTCTTGTCCAAGGCCTACTCAAGGAAGGTTCTGATTAGTCATTTTCTCCATTGTATAAATTTAAGACACGGATTCATTCTTTCAGGGGAATTTACAATAAAGTATTAGTCTTAATAATGATGTAACAAAAAGACATTTCAGGCTGAAGGGAGGGGTGAAGGCCCAATAGGAGTTTTTCTTCCTGAGAGAAGCTTCCTAAATGAGCTCTGTCTGCCTGGCCCCCTAGCACAGAGCAATCCTGCTGAGGCACCAGCAAAGCAGGGACACTGAGGCAAAAAGAGTGAGAGGAATGTCCATTCTCATTGACTTTGCAATCAGAAGATCCAGGAATTTAGGCATGCATGTACTTTTGTGCCATCTGGGAACACACACACACACACACACACACACACACACACACACACAGATTTGGCCTAGCTCTGAGCAAAGGCACACAAAGGAGGAGGAATATTTGTGGGCTCTGAACATGTGAACAGGCAGAAGCAACCTCTTATTCACCCAGCATCCCAGAGTGTAGAAGAAAGTGTTTCCACCCAGGGCACTAGCAAAGGTCTGCAGAAAGATGGATAGGGGCAGGGCAGGAGGTCCTATCCTTGAAAAGGAGGCCAGGCCAACCAAAGATGCTGGATTCCAGGCAGGCACCAAAGCAGTGCAAAGCCCTAGATCAGAGCAGAAAAAAAATGTAGAGACAGAAAGCTCGGTGCTTTTATGTTAATGAGCCCAAGCCATGTTGGATCACTGTTTAGAAAAATGATTAGGTTTTTCTTTTGATTTTTTTCTTTTCATTCAATCAGTGATTTAATTATGAGAAAAGTGAATAGTGTTAAAGCTGAAAAAAGGCACCAACAGTCCAGGAGGCCTGATAGGGTAAATACAATTATAAATTGTAATGAAACCTAGCAGAGTGCCTTCCAGCCGCTGGTTCAAAGCATTCAGCTATGCTTTTGGAGAGGCATAAACAATGCAAAAACCTATAATTGCTGTGTCGGTCATAGCATCCATGCAGAATACCAAGTACCGCTCCAAACTGCTGGCTTCCTGGTGTTGGAAGGGGGTATATGGCCTCAGTGTCTGCTGGGAAAACTCCAAGGACTGGGCAGCTATTGTCCCTAGCACCTTCAGGACCCCTGCCCTGGCCTCCATTACTCCCCCCCGCCAACCAAAGGTGTGAGCAATACAACCCACCCCAATCCGTTTGTTACATTACACAGAACTTGCAGGCAACAGAGGCTGAGGGAAGGTTTTGTTTTTTCAGCTGCATCCTGGGGGTCCCGATCAATGGCTCCGTGGATGTTATTCTCCCTAAAGCAGAACTATTTGATAGAAATATAATGCGAACCACATGTGTACTTTCTTTTTTGTTTTGTTTTGTTTTCCCCCTTTTTGTTTTTCAATTTTTTATTTAAATTCTAATTACTGAAAGGGAACTGGGGTGGCTCAGTTGGTTTTATTTTTTAAAGATTTTATTTGTGTGTTTGAGAGAGAGAAGGGGGAGGAGCAGGGGGAGAGAGAGGGAGGGGTAAGAAATTGGGTGGCTCAGTTGGTTAACATCTAATTCTTGGTTTTGGTTCAGGTCATGTTCTCAGGGTCATGAGATTGAGCCCTAGGTCAGGCTACATGCTCAGTACAGAGTCGGTTGAGATTCTTCCCCTCTTCTTCTCCCCCTCCCCTGCACTCCTCCCTCTTCTCATTTTCTCTCTCTCTCAAATAAATACATTAAAAAAATCTTTTTCTAAATTATAGTTAGTTAACTACAGTGCAATATTGATTTCAGGAGTAGAATTCAGTGACACAACATTCAATGCTCAAAATAACAAGTGCCCTCTTTAATATCCATCACCCATCTAGCCCATCCCTCACCCACTTCCCTCCATCAAACCTCTATTTGTTCTTTGTTGTTAAGAGCATCTTACAGAATGTTTCCATCTCTGTTTTTCCCACTTCCCATATACTCATTTTTCTATCTTAAAGTCCACGTAAGAGTGAAGTCATATGGTATTTGTCTTTCTCTGACTGACTTATTTCACTTAACATAATAAACTCTAGCTCCATCCACGTCTTTGCAAATGGCAAGATTTCTGTCTTTTTGATGGCTGAGTAATATTCCATTGTATTTATACTACACCTTATTTAACCATGTATCAGTCAATGGACCTTTAGAGCTGTCTCCATAGTTTGGCCATTGTTGATAATGCTGCCATAAACATCAGTGTGTATGTACCCTTTTGAATCTATATTTTTGTATCCTTTGGGTAAAAACCTAGTAGTGCAATTGCGGAATTGCAGGGTAGTTCTATTTTTAACTTTTTGAGGAAACTCCATACTATTCTCCAGAGTGGCTGCATGAGTTTGCATTCCTACCAACAGTGCAAAAAGATTTCTCTTTCTCCACATCCTCATCAACACTTGTTGTTTCCTGTGTTGTTGATTTTAGCCGTTCTGACAGGGATGAGGTGGTATCTTGTCAAGGTTTTGATTTTCATTTCCTTCATAATGAATGATGCTGAGCATCTTTTCCTGTGTCATTTGGCCATCTGGATGTCTTCTTTGGAAAAAAAAAAAGTCTATTCATGTCTTCTGCCCATTTCTTAGCTAGATTATTTGATTTTTGGGTGTTGATTTTGATAAGTTCTTTATAGATTTTGGATACTAGCCCTTTATCTGATATGTCATTTGCAAATATCTTCTCCCATTCTGTAGGCTGCCTTTTTGTTTTGTTGATTGTTTTTCTTCTCTGTGCAGAATATTTTTATCTTGATGAATTCCCAATAGTTCATTTCTGCTTTTGTTTCCGTTGCCTCCTGTGACATGTCTAGTAAGAAGTTGCTATGCCTGAAGTCAAAAAGATTGCTGCCCATGTTCTCCTGGAGGATTTTTATAGTTTCAGGTCTCACTGAAATGATAAAACTTTATAGTTTTGAATTGATTTTGTGTGTGTGTAAGAAAGTGGTTCAGTTTCATTCTTCTGCATGTTGTTTTCCAGTTTTCCTAATACCATTTGTTGAAGAGATTGCATTTTTTCCACTGGATATTCTTTCCCACTTTGTTGAGGATTTATGCATCCACATGTGTAATTTTTAATCTTCTAGTAACCAAAGTAAAAACATTAAAAAGAAACAGGTGAAATTAATTATAATAGCATATTTTATTTAACTTAAAACATCCAAAATATTATAATTGAAACATGTAGTCAATAAAAAAATATCGATGAGATATTTTAACATTTTTCTATATTTGAAATTAGATGTGTATTTTAGGCTTGCAGCATGTCTCAATCAGACTAATTACATTTCAAGTACACAATAGCCACATGCAGCTAAAGGTACAGCCAAGCCCAGGGAACCAAACAAACAACTCCCTTGAGCTACCTTGCACCTTGGGTCCTGTGAGCCTGGAACCCACCCTCACCCTGATGTGAAAGAGAATCCTTCCTCTGTCAGAAGGCCTGAAGACCAGCACCTAGAACCACTCTCATTATGCACTTCCTTCTTCTGCCTAGCAGCTATTCTGAGACCTTTCCAGGCTGGAAAACATGGCCCAGAGGGCCCAAATTGGCCATGCAACTTTCATCGGTTGGAGAAAAAAAAACTTGTCTCTGTACAATGGCATTGACCAAAAACCCGCAGAACAGTTGGGCAAAAATATCCAGGGTCCTGGAGGCTAGGAGAAAGGAAGATCCGTGATTTTCCTCCAGGGACTCTGGTGGTAAGAGACAAGGATGCATGGATTCCATTGCAGACAGCCTCTGTGTCCATTTGCCCACCCAAGGGTCTGCTTAAAACACTTTGGGAATGATGTTCACATTACAAGTGGAGCCTTGATAGCTGTACCCAGCAGGCCTTCCTGAGGTCCTGGAGAAAATGAAGCTGCTCTCCACCCCACCGTGCTGGGCAGTAGAAGCTATGTCAGCCCTGCTAGTAGGCTTTGTTTGAAATGCAACTCAGCCTGCCTCTGCTACCCTGTAGACACTGCACAAAAAGGCCTCACTGAATAGTTTCATTTCCAGTGGTGGTAATAACTGCAACTGGTGTTCCAGTTGAAAGAGGAGAAATACCCAGCCTCCTCACTCTCAAGGGAGAGCTGAAAATCCCATGCAATCCCAGTTCTCTCGGTGGACCTGTTAAAAAAAAAATAGCCTCCTCCTAAAGGACCTCGGGGACCCCCAACTCAGTCCCTTTTGACTCCAAAGACCCTTGGGTCACCTTCTTGCCTCTCTCTCCCACTCTCTCTCTTTCTCTACCCAACTTCTCATTTCTTTCCATTTCCTGGGAAAAGTTGTCCCTTTTTCTCGCCCAGGACGAACTCTACCCTCAAACCTTGATCTCACTCTCTCACTCCACCAGGCCTCACTTACCCCAGTCTCCACTCTTTGCACCTTCAGTCTCTGCTCCGCCACCCTTTAAGCTTTCCTGCAGCCCACAAACAATCCTCCTCCTTCAGGCACCCCCACCACTCCTTCTGCATCATGCCTTCTGGGTTACACCTGATCACTTCTCACTCCTTCCTCCCTATTCCTTTTCGATCTGGCTTCTCTCCCCATGGTTCCTGACACTACTTTCAGAAATCTCTATGGTCCTGATCACAAAAATTCTAATGCTCATCCACCTCCCAGAGCCATCTGCCCCGTCTGCCCCATGGCCACTGCACTTGCTCTCACTGTGATCTTTTGGCAGCTTGCAGACCTTTAGGTCTTCTTCAGGTGGCCACAATATGCTCTCTGTCCTTCTGAGGGGATCTAGATCCTGTAAGGGGCCTACTGCTTATTAAAACAATGAGATTCTTGATTTCAAGGGCTATGACAACCATCCATTCAGTTACTCATTCAACAAATACTTAGTGAACATCTACTATGTGACAAGCATGGGTCAGGCACTGAAGAATAGGCAGAGAACAAAATAGCAAGGCTTCAGCCCTCATGGAACTTACATTCCAGTTGGACAAACACAAAATATGCAAAAAAATAAAATTTAAAAAAGAATATAATCGTAGATGGTAGCAAATGCTATGAAAAGTCCTCCCTGATTGGTCAGTGCCCGAGCTGCACTGGTTGTTAAATATTTTTAATATCCATTTCTTCTGGTCCCAGCCAAGATAAAATAAAGGGCCCGAGTATGAGTTACAAATTGTCCAAGATTGGAGGGAACATGTCTCGTGAAACAGAAGGTGAGCTGATGTCACAAGGGGAAGTATGGGGGGCCAGTTGTGTATGTCTAGTCCACCTTGGAAAAGCATTTATATTTTATTCTCAGGGCATGGGACAGTTTTAAACAGGATGGTGACATACTCTGAATTGTATTTTAAAAGAGTACTTCAGCTGCTTCATGAAGTGTGGATTTTAAGAAGATGAAAGTGAAACCAGAGAGTTGGATAGGAAGCTGAATTCATTTGTGTTCCTCAGAAATAGACTATAAGCTAGTGTAAGTAGTTTATTTGGGGAGTGATACCTGAAAATTGGTAGGAGAAAAGGGAAGCGAGATAAGAAATGGGAAGCAGCCATTCTCAAGCAGGCCACCACTGAAAGCAACTGGAACTTAATCTCACTGGGAATTCTGGGAGGTTGTGTAGACCATGCATCTCAGATTATGCCACCCAAAATTTTGGGGAACCGGAGCATTATTACACCAGAGTTAATTCCCTGGCACTTCTGGTCCAATGTGTCTTAAACAGAGGGGTCTCAAGGAGGAGACAAGATAGCAGAAGAGTAGGGAACCTCATTTCAACTGGTCCCCTGAATTTAGCTGGATAAATATCAAACCAATCTGGACCCCATGAATCCAGCCTGAGATATATGAAAATATACCTGGAACTCTGAGAAAAAAAGCAATCGCTTTTTGTATGGTAGGACTTGTGGAGATGTGAATCTGTGGGGAGATATTGGAAAATAAATGGCGTGGGGAAGGAGCCTCCATAAGTTGGCTCTAGGAAAATGATATAAGAGAGCAAAATCAGAATGCTTTGTAAGGGATCCTCCAGTGAGAGACATTCTTGTCTGAAAGGAACTCAGAAGGAAGAAAAGGGCAGAATTCTAGGTGGGACAATGTGGTCTCAGGATTCCAGGAGTCATAGGAGGAATGGGGGTGCCTAAGCCAGTAGAGTGCCCAAGCAGTGGAGGGGAGAAACTAGTTATAGTCAAGGAGTCCAGGAGGGCACTCTCAGCTCGGGTTTCCATAAACTCTAAGCTGACCAATTGGGTGACTGCTCACCACCTGAGTAACTAAAAGGACTGGAACACACTGACAAGCTGACATTTCCTGGGAGGAGCAAAATGAATGTGACCATGACCAGGCAACAGCTCTCAGGGTGGCAGCACCAGAAAGGAGAGTGGGACAACACTCAGCCACCCTCGGGAGCAGTGGAGCCAGTTCATGCATGACCAGGTAACCACTCTCTGCCCCAGGACACAAAAAGTGTAGTGAGGTGGGTCCCTCAGACTGCCCCCAGGAGGATTGTCATGGGCCTGCACTGCAGGAGTTTGGCACACACAAGGGTGAAGACTGTCCCAGAGGATTTGCTGAAGAGGGGGGATTTCCATCTTTCTGTTCTGGGGCCAGAGACTGGGCATGGCAATTTTTATTCTGATCCTCTAAAGAGTATGGAAAGCCTTCAGGAAACAAAAGGCACACAGAGAACCAGCTTACACTGAGCCCAGCCCCCTGGCAAGGGGAAGTAGAACTCTACCCAGGCAAAGACACCTTAGAAGAAGCACAGCAGGCCCCACCCTAGAAGATAAACATGAAAACAGTTGCAAACTAAGTTACAGATCCCATAAGACTGTAAAACTCCAGTGCCAGGGAAATAGAGTTTATAGAGCTCGAGGTTTTTTTCTCTTTCAGTTGAAAATTTTCCATTTCTTTTTTCCTTTTTCCCATTTCAACTAGTTTCTTATTTTACCAACTCTACATTTTTAAGGAGCTTTTTACCTTTTATTTTTTACATCTACATTTTATAGATAGATCCTTCACTTTTGGCCTTTTTTCACTCTATGCAATATTATTTTTGTATATATATGTATGTATATATACACACATATGCACACATATATACACGTGTGTGTGTGTGTGTGTGTGTGTGTGTGTGTTTGCATTTTTGGGACTTAGTGTCTTCTAACACACAGACCAAAATTCACTCAGGAACAAGTGGATCACCCTGCTTTGTCCTCCCTGTGAGGTTATGGTCTCTCTCTCCCTCCTTTTTTTTTTTCTCTCTCTCTCTCTTTTTTTTTTTTTTTTTCTGTTCTGTTTTGCCTTACTTTTGTTTTCTTTTCTGTTTTGGTTTCCAACTGCTTAGGATTTGTCTAGAGTGTATTTTGCTTGGGTCATGGTTGATATTTTGGAATCTGCTCACTTGCTCACCCATTCTTCTCTGAGCAAAGTGAGTAGGAGGAATTAAAAAAAAGAGAAAAACCCAGGGGTGTTGTTCTCTGCCACAGATCTAATTGATATGGACATAAGTAAGATGTCAGAGATGGAATTCAGGATAGCAATTATAAAGTTAATAGCTGGAATTGAAAAAAGCATAAAAGAGAGTAGAGAATCTCCAAGTGCAGAAGTGAAATTTAATCAGGCCGAACTTAAAAATGGTAAAGCTGAGAGGCAGTCTAATTTGGATGGTCTAACAGGTAGGTGAATGAGGCAGAAGAGAGTAAGTGATCTATCTAGAAGACAGGCTGATGGAAAGGAAGGAAGTCGAGGAAAAAGAGAAAATTTACCAATATCTCATGAAGAAAGGGTTCAAGAAAACAATGATGCCCTGAAACAAACCAATGTCATATTTATTGGTGTGCATAAAGAGTAAAAGAGAGAGAGAGAGAGAGGGCCAGAAGGCATAGTTGAGCAAATTTTAGCTGAGAACTTCCCCAGTGTGGGGAAGGAAACAAGTATTCACGTCCAAGAGGTAGAGAGGACCCTTCCCCAATTCCATAAAAACAGATCAACACCCTGACATATAATAGCGAAGCTTGCAAATTTTAGAGAAAAAGAGAAAATCTCAGAAGCAGCTCAAGACAAGAGGCTCCTTACCTACAGAGGGAGAAATATCAGATGACATCAGACCTATCCACAGAAACCTGGCAGGCCAGAAAGGGCTGGCATGGTACATTCAGGGTACTAAATGAGAAAAACATGCAGCCAAGAATACTTTATCCAGCAAAACTGTCATTCACAATGGAAAGAGAGATAAAAAGCTTCCAGGACACAGAGAAACTGAAAGAATATGTGACCACCAAGCCATCCCTGCAAGAAATATTAAAGAGGATCTTATAAGCAAAGAGACAGTCCAAGAAAAACATAGACCAGAAAGAAATAGAGACAATCTACAGAATCAGGGACTTTACAGGCAATACAATGACACTAAATTCATATCTTTCAATAGTTACTCTGAATGTAAATGGGATGAATGCTCCAAACAAAAGACTCATGGTTTCAGATTGGATAAAAAAAAAAAATAAGACCTATCCACATGCTGTCCATAGGAGACTCAACTTAGACCCAAAGCCACCTCCAGACAGAAACTGAGGGGGGTGGAGAACAATTTACTATGCCAATGGACTTCAAAAGAAAGCTGGGATAGCAATTCTCATATCAGACAAATTAGATTTTAAGCCAAAGACTGTCATGAGAGATGAAGAGACACACGATACCATACTTAAAGGGTATATCCAACAAGATCTAACAATTGTAAATATTTATGCCCTCAACATGGGGGCAGCTGATTATATAAACCAATTAATAACCAAAGTAAAGAAATATGTTGATAATAATACATTAATAGGAGACTTCAATACCTCACTCGCAACAACGGACAGATCATCTAAGCAGAAGATCAACAAAGAAACAAGGGCTTTGAGTGACACACTGGAACAGATGGACATCACAGATATATACAGAACATTCCACCCTAAAACAACAGAATACTCATTCTTTTCGAGCGCACACAGAAAATTCTTCAGAATAGACCATATACTGGGTCACAAATCAGGCCCCAATGGATACTAAAAGATTGAAATTTTTCCCTGTGTATTTTCAGGCCACAATGCTTTGAAACTGAAACTCAATCACAAGAGGAAATTTGGAAGGAACCCAAACACTTGGAGGTTAAAGAGAATCCTACTATAGAATGAATGGGTCAACCAAGAAATTAAAGAAGAATTTTAAAAATTTATGGAAACTAATGAGAATGAAAACACAAAACCTTTGGGATACAGCAATGGCGGTCCTAAGAGAAGTACACTGCAAAGGAAATCTCTCTTAAAAAATACAGAAAATTCTCAAATACACAAGATAAACTTACACCTAAAGGAGCTGGAGAAAGAACAGCAAATAAAGCCTAAACCAAGCAGAAGAGAAATAATAAAGATTAGAGTAGAAATCAGTGAAATAGAAACAAGAACAATGGAACAGATCAACAAAACTACAAGCTTATTCTTTGAAAGAATTAATAAGATCAATAAACTTCTGGCCAGCCTTATCCAAAAGAAAAGAAAAAGATCCAAATTAATAAAATCACAAATGAAAGTGGAGAGATCATGACCGACCCCAAGGAAATACAGAGAATTTTAAGAACATATCACAAGCAACCTTATGCCAACAAACTAGACAATTTGGAAGAAATGGACGCATTCCTGGAAACTTATGAACTAACAAAACTGAAACAAGGAGAAATAGAGAATTTGAACTGACCAATAAACAACAAGGAAATTGAAGCAGTCATCAAAAACCTCCCAAAAGACCAGACTCCAGGGCAAGATGGCTTCTCATGGAATTCTACCAAACATTTAAAGAAGAAATAATACCAGGGACCTGGGTGGCTCAGTCAGTTAAGCGTCTGCCTTTGGCTCCAGTCACAATCCCAGAGTTCTGGGATCAAGTCCCAAATCAGCCTTCCTGCTCAGCAGGGAGTCAATTTCTCCCTCTTTCTCTGCCTCTCTCCCTGTTCATGCTCCATCTCTCTGTCACTCTCTCAAATAAATAAATTAAATTAAATCTTTAAAAAAAAGAAGAAGAAATAGGGGATGGAGGCAAGATGGCAGAGAAGTAGGAGACCCTGTTTCAACCAGTCCCCTAAAGTGAGCTAAATATCTACCAGAACACTCTGAACACCCATGAAATCAGCCTGAGATGTAAGACTATACACTTTGGATCTCTTTGAGAGCAGAAAACAGCAGTGGAGAGGTAAAACAAAGTGGGAACTATCAGAGGATAAACAGAAGGGGGAGGGAGCCACCAGAAGGGACCCAGGGAATGTAATACCCCAATAAGGAAGTGCCCTTCAATTGGGAAGGGCACTTGGAGTCTGGCTAAAAGCACTCAAAAAGAGCAAAAGATCTTGAGGGCAACTGGTGGATTTGGGCGGCCATGGACACAGGCCTAAGCCCATGAACCCAGGATGGTCACCACTGGCAACCACCCATGTCAGAGGGATTCTGGAGGAGCCTCCAGCCTGTGGACCCTGAGTCCATGGCTTTCCACTCCTTGCACTGCCACTCAGGCTGAGCACAATCCCGCCCGAGCCCGAGAGATATTAGTGTGAGAACCAGTGGGCAGTCATCCTTGGCCCTCCTTGGCCCTCCTCAGGGTCTGAGCATACTCCCGCCCGCGCCTGAGGGACCTTGGTGTAGGCATCACCCCGTGGTCCTCCTCAGCCTTCCGCATCCCACCGTGGGGTCTGAGCGCACCTGGCATGGGCCTGGACCCTAGAAAACACCCCCAGTGAGGGCAGTCATTGGAAGAGGGCTCCCTGGACTAATATCGCTCATGGTTTTAGTGGCATGGGGGTGCAGTGACAAGCGGGGGCCTCTGGCAAACACTGGGATGGTGGCTGGGGGTGCGCACCCCCCTGGGAGGCTGCAGTGTGCAGCAGAGGCGGCAGAGGGGTAGTCTGTGTGTTCTAGACCACCTAGAGGGGATCAGACTGAGGTTTTTATCTAAGGAGGAGGTCTGGGTACAGGCAGATTCTTTGCTCTGACCCTAATAAAGCCACAAAAAGCTCTGAAAGAACAAAAACCTTCCGACAGCAAAAGCCTGAAAAACTGGTTTCCACAGAGCCCAACCCATTGATAGCCTGCAGGGTGACTCAACCCAAGTAAAATTGTCTGGAAAACAATTCAGCAGGCCCTTCCCCCAGAAGACAAGCCAAAAACAAGAGGACAATAACCACAGGATCCCATAAAACTCTAAAACCCCATCATCAGGGGAAAACAATATATTAAGCTCCCAGTATTGCCCTAAAACCTGTATATTTCAAGATACAACTCTTTTTTTAATTTGTTCTCATGATTCTTGTTCTTTTAATCTTTTTAACCTACTTATCATTACAACTAGAGGTTTAAAACAACATATTCCATAATAATTTTTTAACATGAAATTTTTCATACATATACCTGTGTCTCTCTTTCTTTTTCTTTTCTTTTCCTTTTTTTTTTTTAAATATACATATAGATATAAGCTCCAAGGTAATCCTTTTTTCCTTATTCAATACTACCTCTATATATAAACCAGTTTTAAATTCCCTGTATCTCTGGAAAGTTGAGTCCTTTAACAAAGATAAGATACACCCAGGAAGAACCGAAATAACCTTCCTCACCCACATCGAGGATTTACAACCACCCTCCCATCTTATTCTTCTGTCAGTGTTTCTGTGTATTTGTTTTTATTCTGGTATTATATAAATCTTATTCTTGGGATTCATTTTGGCTGGGTTCTTTTTTTCTTGTCATTCACTTTTGCCAGTTTTTTTGTTTGTTCGTGTCTGCTTATATACCTTATAAATCTTACTTTGGGAGCTCATTTTGACTGGGATTTCTTTTTTTCCCTTTTTCTCTCTCTATTTTCTTTTTTCTTTCTTTTTGGTGGTAAATTCCAATTGCTCTGAAACTTTCTAGGGTCCACCTTGCCTGGATCGTGGTTGGTACATTCAGCTATACATCCCCTCAAATAATCTAATCAGAATGACTAGGAGGAAGAACATCCAACAGAGAAAAAACACAGAGACCGTGTCCTCTCCCTCAGAACGATTAGATATGGACATAAAGAGTATGTCGGAAAGGGAATTCAGGGTAAAAGTTGTCCAGGCAATGGCTAGGTTGGAGAAAAACATTAGTGACAACATAGAATCTCTAAGGGAGGAACAGAGAGCCAATATGGCTGATGTAAAGATGCTATCAATGAGATCCAATCTAAAGAGTCCAAGACCTTGGGTATCTGAGGCAGAAGATAGAATTAGTGATCCAGAGGACAAGCTGATAGAGAAGAAAGATAAGACAGAGGGCTGAAACAAACTGCTCAAAAACCGTGAGAACAGAACTAGGGAAATAAATGACACCATGAAATGTTCCAATGTCAGAATTATTGGAATCCCTGAAGGGGTGGAGAAAGACAGAAGACTAGAAGATATAGCTGAATAAATTCTGGGTGAAAATGTCCCCAATCTGGGGAATGGAACAAGTGTTCATGTCCTAGAGGCAGAAAGGACACCCCCCAAGATCGACAAGTCTAGAAAGACATCCAGACCCTTGATAGTGAGATTCATGAACTATAATTTTAGGCAAGAGGTCCTGAGGGCAGCTATGGGGAAGATATACCTAACATACAGAGGAAGGTCCATCAGAATAATGTCAGACCTGTCCACAGAAACTAGGCAAGCCAGAATGGGCTGGCAAGATATATTCAGGGCACTAAATGAGAAGAACAAGCAGCCAAGAATACTTTGTCCAGCAAGGCTCTCATTCAAAATGGATGGAGAGATAAAGAGCTTCCAAGACCGGCAAGATCTAAAAGAGTATGTGACCACCAAGCCAGCACTACAAGAAATATTAAGGGGGTGTTCTATAAAAGAAGAAAAAAGCCAAGAGTGACATAGTACAGAAACTTAGAGAGACAATCTATAGAAACAAGCACTACACAGGCAACGTGATGTCAATAAAAACTTTTCTTTCAATAATCGCTCTCAACACGAATGGCCTAAATGCACCCATAAAACAGCACAGGGTCACAGACTGGATAAAACAACCAGACCCGGCTGTATGCTGCCTAAAAGAGACATATTTGGAAGCTAAAGATACATCCAGACTGAAAGTGAAGGGATGGAGAACCATCTTTCATGCCAATGGGCCTCAAAAGAAAGCTGGGTAGCAATTTTCATATCAGATAAATTAATTTTTAAGCAAAAGACTGTAGTCAGAGTTACAGAAGGGCACTACATCATTCTTAAAGGGTCTATCCACCAAGAAGATCGTATAATTGTAAATATTTATGCCCCCAATAGAGGAGCAGCTGACTACATAAGCCTACTCTTAATCAAAATAAAGACTCATATTGATATGAATACAGTAATTGTAGGGGATCTTAATACGCCACTCTCAGTAACAGACAGATCATCCAAGCAGAAAATCAATAAAGAAATAAGAGCTTCGAATGACACATTGGACCAGGTAGACCTCGCAGATATATACAGAACATTCCACCCTAAAACAACAGAATACTCATTCTACTCGAGCGCACATGGAACTTTCTCCAGAATAGACCACATACTGGGTCACAAATCAGGACTCAACCGATACCAAAAGGCTGATATTATTAGTAGCATATGCTCAGATCACAACGCTTTGAAACTGGAACTCAACCACAAGAAAAAGCTTGGAAGGAATTCAAAACTTGGAGGCTAAAGACCAACCTGCTCAAGAATGATTGGATCAACCAGGAAATCAAAGAAGAAATTAAACAATTCATGGAAACCAATGAGAATGAAGACACATTGGTCCAAAACCTATGGGATACGGCGAAGGCAGTCCTAAGGGGGAAATACATAACCATCCAAGCCTCACTCAAAAAAATGGAAAAATCCCGAATACACAGGCTCTCTTTAAACCTTAAAGAACTGGAAAATCAACAACAAATTAAGCTAACCCCACCCACAAGAAGGGAAATAAACAAGATTAGAGCAGAGATCAATGAGTAGGAAACTAGAGATACAGTAGAACACATCAACGAAACCAGAAGTTGGTTTTTTGAAAGAATCAATAAGATCGACACGCCACTGGCCAAACTAATCCAAAAAAAAGAGAGAGAGGACTGAAATTAATAAAATTATGAATGAAAGAGGACAGATCACGACTAACACCAAGGAAATAGAAACAATCATAAAACATTATTATCAACAGCTATATGCCAATAAGTTAAGCAACCTAGAAGAAACAGATGCATACCTGGAAACCTATGACCTTTCAAGACTGAAACAGGAGGAAATTGACATCCTGAATAGACCAATATGTAGTAACGAGATTGAAGCAGTCATCAAAAATCTCCCAAAGAGCAAGAGCCCAGGACCTGACAGATACATTGGGGAATTCTACTAAACATGCAAAGAAGATATAATACCTATTATCCTGAAGCTGTTTCAAAAAATAAACGGAAGGAAAACTTCCAGACTCTTCCTATGAAGCCAGCATCACACTGATCCCAAACCAGGCAAAGACCCCATCAAAAAGGAGATTTTCAGACCAATATCCCTAATGAATATGGATGCCGAGTCTCAAGAAGATCCTAGCTAATAGGATCCAACAGCACATTTAAAAGATTATTCATCATGACCAGGTGGGATTTATCCCTGAGATGCAAGGGTGGCTCAACATTCGCAAATCAATTAGTGTGATAGAACAAATCAATAAGAGAAGAGAAAAGAACTACATGGGCCTCTCAATTGATGCAGAAAAAGCATTTGACAAAATTCAGCATCCGTTCCTGATTAAAACTCTCCAACGTATAAGGATAGAAGGAACATTACTCAACTTCATAAAATCTATCTATGAAAATCCCAGAGTGAATATCATTCTCAATGGGGAAAAGCTGACAGCCTTCCCTTTGAGATCAGGAACACGACAAGGATGCCCACTCTCGCCACTCTTGTTCAACATAGTACTAGGAGTCCTACCGACAGCAATCAGACAACAAAAAGAAATAAAAGGTATTCAAATTTGACAAAGAGGAAGTCAAACTCTCTCTCTTCGCAGATGACATGATACTTTATATGGAAAACCCAAAAACGCCACCCCAAGCTACTAGAACTCATGTAGCAATTCAGTAGTGTGGCAGGATACAAAATCAACGCACAGAAATCAGTTGCTTTCCTATATACTAACAATGAAAATATGGAAAGAGAAATTAGAGAATCGATTCCATTTTATATAGCACCAAGTACCATAAGATACCTGGGAATAAACCTAGCCAAAGAGGTAAAGGATCAGTACTCGAGGAACTACAGAACACTCATGAAAGAAATTGAAGAAGACACAAAAAGGTGGAAAAGCATTCATGCTCATGGATACGAAGAATAAACGTTGTTAAAATGTCTGCCCAGAGCAATCTATACTTTCAATGCCATCCTAATCAAAATTCCACTGACATTTCTCAAAGGGCTGGAACAAATAATCCTAAAATTTTTATAGAACCAGAAAAGACCCCGAATCATCAAGGAAATGTTGAAAAAGATAAACAAAGCTGGGGCATTATGTTGCCTGATTTCAAGCTTTACTACAAAGCTGTGATCACCAAGACAGCATGGTACTGGCACAAAAACAGACACGTAGACCAGTGGAACAGAGTAGAGAGCCCAGATATGGACCTGCAAATCTATAATCCAATAATCTTTGACAAAGCAGGAAAAAATATCCAGTGGAAAAAAGAGAGTCTCTTCAATAAATGGTGCTAGGAAAATTGGACAGCTGTATATAGATGAAACTTGACCATTCTCTTACACCATACACAAAGATAAACTCGAAATGGATAAAAAACCTCAACATGAGGCAGGAATCTATCAAAATCCTCTTCGACTTCATTCAAGACATGTCTCCAAAGGCAAAGGAAACAAAAACAAAAATGAACTTGTGGGGCTTCATGAAGATAAAAAACTTCTGCACAGCAAAGGAAACAGTCAACAAAATAAACAGGCCATCCATGGAATGGGAAAAGATATTCGCAAATGACACTACAGACAAAGGGCTGATAACCAAGATTATATGGAACTCCTCAAATCAACACTCAAAAAATAGATAATCACGTCAAAAAATGGGCAGAAGTCATAAATAGATACTTCTCCAAAGAAGACATACAAATGGCTAACAGACACATGAAAAAATGTTCATCATCATTAGCCATCAAGGAGATTCAAATCAATACCACATTGAGATACCACCTTACACCACTTAGAATGGCCAAAATCAACAAGACAGTAAACAACAAATGTTGGAGAGGATGTGGAGAAAGGGGAACCCTCTTCTACTGTTGGTGGGAATGCAAGTTGGTGCAGCCACTTTGGAAAACAGTGTGGAGATTCCTGAGGAAATTAAGAATAGAGTTGCCCTATGACCCTGCAATTGCAGTACTGGTATTTATCCCAAAGACACAGATGTAGTGAAAAGAAGGGCCACATGTAACCCAATGTTCATAGCAGCAATAGCCACAATAGCCACACTGTGGAAAGAACCAAGATGCCCTTCAACAGACGAATGGATAAAGAAGATATGGTCCACATATACAATGGAATGTTATGCCTCCATCAGAAAGGATGAATACCCAACTTTTGTTTCAACATGGACGGGACTGGAAGAGATTATATTGAGTGAAATAAGTCAAGCAGAGAGAGTCAATTATCATATGGTCTCACTTACATGTGGAGCATAAGGAAAAACATGGAGGATATTGTGAGAAAGAAAGGAAGGGTGAATTGGGGGAAATCAGAGGGAGAGATGAAACATGAGAGGCTGTGGACTCTGAGAAACAAACTGAGGGTTTTGGTGCGGGGTTGGGTGAGCCTGGTGGTGGGTACTGAGGAGGGCAGGTATTGCATGGAGCACTGGGTGTGGTGCATGAACAATGAATCTTGGAACACCGAAAAAAATAAAATTGAATTAAAAAATAAAAATAAAATCACCTGAATTACTTTATGGTTAAAACAGAGAACAGTCCTAGGAAACATCAAAATGAGAGAAGGTATTTAATCCAGATTACAAAGGTGTAAAGAGTAGAAATTGATGTGGCCAATTTAAATGGTATAAAGGGGTCTATTGGAAGGACATGTTGGAGCTCACCAAACTGAAACCTAAAAATCAATGATCAGAAAAGGACAAGCACCAAGACTGTCTATAGGCTCTGCAGAGAGTCTCTGACTGCCTGAGCTTATACTCGGTGCCCAAGTGTCCACCGGGGCAGGGGAAGACACCCTGACTGAAAGCTCCACCAAGACTGCCTCAAGGATTCATAAGTGGTTCTGCAACAGGAAAGCAGGAGATTGTTGCAAAAGAAGGAAGTTGGAGATCAGGAGGCCTCACATAACAAATACTCAATACAAACACCAAAGAGCCTTGTCTGGAGGGCAGATCCTGCAGACACTGACAACAGATCTAATCTTGGGACATGAGATGATGAGAGTGTCAGGATTAACCAAACCTTTTTTTTTTTTTCCATTTCCAGAGACTGACCATCAATTCTCCAGAAATCCTGCTTAGTAGATGCTGTTGACCCTGGGGCCACTCCCTTATCAGGGCAGTGCCACTAGACCACTGCTTCCAGCTGGGCTCTTCTTTGGAGAACACCCTTGTCCAGTGTGGTTCACCTCACCCAGAAATGCCAGAGTAGTTATACCCTGTCCTTGGATGCATTCATATAATTCTGTGGAAAGCCAGAAGTGAAAAACCTTTTAAACCTTTACTCCAAGTGAAGAAGAAAATAGAATGTATAATTTTCTGTAAGAATCAATGAATTAAATAAAATATTTATAATCCTATAGGGATGTTTTCACATTCCAAATAACATGAAAGAGGCTAAAAGCTAACATTTGGACCCATTTGCCCAGCACTGAATGGAGTAATCAAGTAACTGTCACTTTGGGAGGCAGTCCAGAAGGCCACCACATAACTGATCTGGTAACCAGAACAACCTAGATACACCTCACCCCAACTTTAACTAAATGGTTATTTGAACAAGATAAAAATAATTATGATATTCACTTTAGCATCAAGAAACAATTCTGTTTTTTAACTCTGAAAAGTCTTTTTTTTTGCATATTTTTATTTTTTATTATGTTATGTTAGTCATTATACAGTACATCATTAGTTTTTGATGTTAAAAGCTTAAGAAGGGACACAAGAAATTAGTTTTTATGGGAATTACCCCCCAAGGACAGACATTCTTTGGAAGTAAAAAGTAGGACAACAGCCTTATCTTGTGCCTGACCCATAGCACCTCAAAAGTGCAAAGCATTTAGTACATGCTGAGAGAAACTCATTTGTTAAATGTCCCAGGAAGCCAATAGAGTTCTCCATTCCATGTTCCTTCTCCTCAGGGTAAAAATTCAACCATTTTGGCATCAGAAAAGAATATCCTGAATTATCCACTTGGCATATCCAAGAAATTAATTTTCCAGAGGAAAAATAATTCCCAACCCTCTTGCTACAATGATAAAGGCGTATGTTGTTTCAGCTGGAATGGATTCCATAAAAGTTTGATGTTTCTGTCTTAGCTAATGGGATAAGAGGGCAGCAGTTCTTTCTGCTGGTAAAGTAAAGCAACGCTGCCACCATCATTCAGTCTGAGTCAGAGCCAGGCCACAGAGCTCCCTAAATCTGCTTGCCAAGGCCAGGAATAAATGATTTCCCTTCTTTATTTGCTATGCCAAAGACAGATAATGCAACACATTCTGTTAACATTTGGCACCGAAGCATAGTCCCTTCCAGGGATAATATGTGGGAGTATCAAGGACCTGGTGTTTCCAATTAATCAGGGCCAGGATTAATCACTCCAAAAATGAAAGGAAACATTTAATATTTGGAAATGGAGTGAAAGCAGTAACCAGGTCTAATTAAAGTACACTTTCCACTTTTAATTTACATGGCATATTCCATTTTATTCGTCGCCTTAATTCTTACATTTCTCTTGCCCTCAGAAACCACCCTAGGCAAAAGTACTCAGGGGTTTATACTTATATGAGGTAATTTCTTCCCAATGTCCTTAAATAAAGCCCAAAGGCAAGCCTGGTCAAAGAAGAGTTCAGTGGTGAGTCTCCCTAGCTGATAGACACATTTTCTTTGTTTCTTAGATTTAAATGTGGCCTTGAATTGTTTCTTTATGCCTTAGATTGTACCCTGATGTTTTGTACATCAAGCACTGTTGTTCATTCTCAAATGCAGCACCTAGAACTCTGCTGTTGGTTTCAAGGTGCAAACCTGACAACCCTTAGGCCAGGGCACAGATCTGTTTGTGATTAATAGGTGGCTTGAAGCAGGCTTTTGCCTTGAAGGCAGCATACCTTTCACTGGGGCCCTGGAGATTGCAGCAATGTCATGCCACAGCCAAGAAGCTCCCACCAAGAGGCAAACTAATATACAATATGTAGTTCTGAGAAAACTAAGCATAGACAGAATTTGTTGTGGCTAATTAGTTTTATTACTTCATAGAATAAAAGTCTAGGTCCATGGTTTTCAGGGAAATAATTACAATTGCAAATGAAGTGGCAAAGGTCTTCAATACAAGAGTAACTACAGATCCCACAGCATGGCAACTCTGGTTCAAGCCCTGCCAGAGCTCAAATTTTGGCACTTGGGAGTCCTGTTATCCCCTGGAGTGCCAAACATATGTAGTGGATGATGAACATATGCATATCCATTAGCCTTGTCTCTCCGTGAGTTCACAAAAGATGTCCCAGAAGGGCAAATCTTTAAGACAGAATCTATAATACAGATACATTGGTGGATCCTGATTGATCTTCCAGAGCCTCAAAACACAATGGACATCTACAGATATGTGCAAATGGAAGATTCTGGCCTTGGGAAGGGTACAGAAATTTCAGGCAGTCATAAACCAAAGGCAGGGTCATTTCCAGTGTGACCTATGAAGTTTTTTGAACTTTCTGAATGTTAAGAAAAGATGAAAAAGAAAAAGTATATAGGCTTTTTATTTTCTGAGTAAATTCAGACATTTAAAAAATACTCTGAGGGTTTTCCAGGGCAAGATGGCAGAGAAGTAGGAGACCCTGTTACAACTGGTCCCCTAAAGTGAGCTGGGTATCTACCAGAACACACTGAACACCCATGAAATCAGCCTGAGAATTAAGATTTTTCACTTTCGGATCTCTACAGGAGTATAAGGCAGGAGCAGAGAGGTAAAGAAGAGTAGGAACACAGGAACCTATATCGGAGGATAAACAGAAGGGGGAGGGAGCCACCAGAAGCGACTCAAGGACAGTAATACCCCAAAGGAAAGTGCCCTGTGGTTGGGGACCAGCATTAACTTAGAGTTCAGTTAAAAACACTTAAAAAGAGCAAAAGACCTTATGGAGCAACCGGTGGAAGTGGGTTGTCACGGGCACGGGCCTAAGCCATGTTCCCAGGAAGGGCACCAACCCCATCAAGGAGAGACTGGTGGGGGATCCAGTCCGTGGTTCATGAACCTGCAGTTTTCTGCCCCTTGCACCATTTAGACGGCAGAGCGCACTCCTGCAAGCGCCTTAGAGAGCCTGGCATAGTTCATGAGCCTGCAGATTTTCTCTGTGCGCAGCACTCGGTGGACTGGGTGCATTCCCACAGGCCCCTGAGAGACTGGGTGGGAGCCCTAGCCAGCGGACTCTAGGACCGCAGGACATCCACCGCCTGCCGTAGGGTCTGGGCGCTCCCAGCCGGTGCCAGAGAGTACATGGCTGCTTGGGGCAGAAATCTGAGTGCACCCAGCGCTGGCCGGGGAGCCCAGACAGCAGTCGCGGCAAGGACAGCCACCACAAGCCAGTTTCCTAGACCTCGCAGCTTTGGTCACGCAAGGGTGCGGAGGTTACTGAGGGTCTCGAGGGGGCACTGAGACAGTGGCTGGGGGTGCGCACCACCTGTGGCAGGCTGCGGTGTGAGCAGAGCTTGCAGAGGGGAGACTGTATTCTGGAAAACCCAGAGGGGAGCAGACTGCGGCTTCTGTGACATGGAGGTCTGGGTACAGGCAGACTCCTTGCTTGCACTCTCTGAAAAGGCAAAAAAGCTGCAAAAGAGCAAAAACCTCTAGAGAGCAGAAGCCTGAAAAACCGTTTTCCCAGAGCCCAGCCACTTGATTGGGGGACAGGGCGACTCAACCCAAGCAAGATTGACTGGAAAACAACGCGACAGGCCCTTCCCCCAGAAGACAACCCAAAAAACCAGAGGAAAATAACCACAGGGTCCCCATAAAAATATAAAACCCCAACATGAGGGGAAATCAAAATATTAAGCTCCCAATAATACCCTAAAATCTGTATATTTCATAGATACGAGTTTTTTCTTCTTTCTTTTCTATTTTTTTCACTCTTTTTCATTTTTCTTGTTTTTTATTTTTATTTTTTAACTATTTAACATTACACCTAGAGGCTTAATAAAACATACAGAAGTGTTATAACTACCCTCCCATCATATTCATCTGTCAGTGTTTCTATGTATCTGCTTTTGTTCTGGTATTATATAAATTTTATTCTTGAGGTTCATTCTGACTATGTTCTTTTATTTCTTGTCATATATTTTTGTCGGTCTTTATGTTTGTTCGTGTTTGTTTATATACCTTATAAATCTTATTTTGGGGGCACATTCTTGCTGGGGTCTCTTTTTTTTCCTCTCTCTCTCTCTTTACTTATCTTTATTCTTTCATTTTGGTGGTGAATTCCAATTGCTCCAAAACCTTAGAAGGTGCATCCTGCCTGGATCATGGGTGATAGTTCAGCTATACATCCTCTCATCCATTTCTCACCAAAATGACTAGGAGGAGGAACACCCAACAGAGGAAAAACCCAGAGACTGTGCCCTCTCCCTCAAAACTATTGGACATGGACATAAACAGTATGTCAGAAAGGGAATTCAGGGTAACAATTATCCAGGCAATGGCCAGGATGGAGAAAAACATTAATGACAACATAGAATCTTAAGGACAGAACTGAAAACCAGTATGGCAGATGTTAAAAATGCTATCAGTGAGATCCAGTCTAATCTAAATAGTCTAACAGCTAGAGTTATAGAAGAAAGAGGATAGAATTAGTGATCTAGAGTACAAGATGACTGAGAGGATAGGTCAGGAGAAGGGCTGAAACAAACTCCTTAGGAACCATGATCACAGACATAGGGAAATAAATGATGCCATGAAAAATTCCAGTGTCAGAATTATTGGAATCCCTGAGGGGATAGAGAAAGACAGAAGACTAGAAGATATAGCTGAACAAATTCTGGATGAAAATTTCCCCAGTCTGGGAACAAGTGTTCATGTCCTAGAGGCAGAAAGGCCACCAATCAGGATCAACAAGTCTAGAAAATCAGATAGACACATAATTGTAAACTGTGCAAATTACAGTTTTAGACAAGAGGTACTGAGGGCAGCTAGGGGGAAGAGATCCCTTACGTATAGAGGAAGACCCATCAGAATAACATCAGACCTGTCCACAGAAACCCGGCAAGCCAGAAAGGGCTGGAAAGACATATTCAGGGGACTAAAAGAGAAGAACATGCAGCCAAGAATACTTTATCCAGCAAGGCTCACATTCAAAATGGATGGAGGGATAAAGAGCTTCCAAGACCGGCAAGGATTAAAAGAGTGTGTGACCACCAAGGTGGCACTATAAGAAATATTGAAGGGGGTTCTTTAAAAGTAGAAAGCACCCATGAGTGACATAGAACAGGAACTTACAGTCTGTAGAAACACCATTCACAGGCACCATGATGTCAATAAAAACTTATCTTTCAATAATCACTCTCAACGTGAATGACCTAAATACACCCATAAAATGGCACAGGGTTGCAGACTGGATAAAACGACAGGACCCGTCCATATGCTGTCTACAAGAGACACATTTGGAACCTAAAGATTCATCCAGACTGAAAGTGAAGTGATGGAGAACCATCTTTCATGCTAACAGGCCTCAAAAGAAAGCTGTGGTAGCGTTTCTCATATCAGATAAATTAGATTTTAAGCTAAAGACTGTAGTCAGAGATACAGAAGGACATTACATCATTCTTAAAGGGTCTATCCTCCAAGAAGATCTAACAATTGTAAAAATTTATGTCCCCAATATAAGAGCAGCCAACTACTTAAGCCAACTGTTAATCAAAATAAAGAGGCATATCCATATGAATACATTAATTGTAGGAGATCTTAACACACCACTCTCAGTAACAGACAGATCATCCAAACAGAAAATCAACAAAGAAACAAGAGCTTTGAATGACACATTGGACCAAATGGACCTCATAGATATATACAGAACATTCCACCCTAAATCAACAGAATACTCATTCCTCACGAGCACACATGGAACTTTCTCCAGAATAGACCACACACTGGGGCACAAATCAGGACTCAACTGATACCAAAAGATCAAAATGATTCCCTGCATATTCTCAGACCACAATGCTTTGAAACTGGAACTCGACCACAAGAAAAAGTTTGGAAGGAATTCAAACTTTGGAGGCTAAAGAGCAACATGCTCAGGAATGTTTAGATCAATGAGGAAATCAAAGAAGAAATTAAACAATTCATGGAAACCAATGAGAATGAAGACACATCGGTTCAAAAACCTATGGGATACGGCAAAGGCGGTCCTAAGGGGGAAACACATAGCCATCCAAGCCTCACCCAAAAAAATTGAAAAATCCGAATACACCAGCTCTCTTTACACCTTAAAGAACTGGAAAATCAACAACAAATTAAGCCAATGCCACACACAAGAAGGGAAATAATCAAGATTCAAGTAGAGGTCAATGAATTAGAAACTAGAGAAAGAGTAGAACACATCAATGAATCCAGAAGTTGGTTTTGGAAAGAATCAATAAGATCGATAAGCCACTGGCCAAACTAATCCAAAAGAAAAGAGAGAGGACCCAAATGAACAAAATTATGAATGAAAGGGGAGAGATCATGACTGATGCAGAGGAAATAGAAACAATCATCACCAATTATTATCAACAGCTATATGCCAATAAGTTAAACAACCTAGAAGAAATAGATGCATTCTTGGAAACCTACAAACTTCCAAGACCGAATCAGGAAGAAATTGATAACTTGAATAGAACGTATCTAGTAACGAGATTGAAGCAGTGATCAAAAACCTCCCAAAAAACAAGAGTCCAGGACCTGACGGATTCCCTGGGGAATTCTACCAAACATTCAAGGATGAAATAATACTTAATTTCCTGAAACTGTTTCAAAAAATAGAAACAGAAGGAAAACTTCCAGACTCTTCCTGTGAAGCCCGCATCACCCTGATCCCCAAACCAGGCAAAGACCCCATCCAAAAGGAGAATTTCAGACCAATATCCCTGATGAATATGGATGCCAAGAGTCTCAACAAGATCCTAGCTAATAGGATCTAACAGCTCATTAAAAGGATTATTCATCATGACCAAGTGGGGTTTATTCCTGGGATGCAAGGATGGTTCAACATTCACAAATCAATCAATGTGATAGAACAAATCAATAAGAGAAGAGAGAAGAACCCCATGGTCCTCTCAATTGATGCAGAAAAAGCATTTGACAAAATTCAGCATCCATTCCTGATTAAAACTCTCCAAAGTATGGGGATAGAAGGAACATTCCTCAACTTCATAAAATCCATCTATAAAAAGTCCACAGCGAATATCATTCTCAATGGGGAAAAGCTGACAGCCTTCCCTTTGAGATCAGGAACACGACCAGGATGCCCACTCTCGCCACTCTTGCTCAACATAGTACTAGAAGTCCTACCGACAGCAATCAGACAACAAAAAGAAATAAAAGGTATGCAAATTGGCAAAGAAGAAGTCA
>CM052888.1:32382790-32401373 GCA_028534135.1 Potos flavus | reverse complement strand
TGACACTACAGACAAAGGTCTGATATCTAAGATCTATAAAGAACTCCTCAAACTCAACTCTCAAAAAACAGATAATCATGTCAAAAAATGGGCAGAAGACATGAACAGACACTTCTCCAAAGAAGACATACAAATGGCTAACAGACACATGAAAAAATGTTCATCATCATTAGCCATCAGGGAGATTCAAATCAAAACCACACTGAGATACCACCTTATCCCAGTTAGAATGGCCAAAATCAACAAGACAGTAAACAACAAATGTTGGAGAGGATGTGGAGAAAGGGGAACCCTCTTCCAGTGTTGGTGGGAATGTAAGTTGGTGCAGCCACTTTGGAAAACAGTGTGGAGATTCCTGAGGAAATTAAGAATAGAGCTACTCTATGGCCCTGCAATTGCACTACTGGGTATTTATCCCAAAGACACAGATGTAGTGAAAAGAAGGGCCACATGTAACCCAATGTTCATAGCAGCAATAGCCACAATAGCCACACTGTGGAAAGAACCAAGATGTCCTTCAACAGATGAATGGATAAAGAAGATATGGTCCATATATACAATGGAATATTATGCCTCCATCAGAAAAGATGAATACCCAACTTTTGTTTCAACATGGATGGGACTGGAGGATATTACGTTGAGTGGAATAAGTCAAGCAGAGAGAGTCAATTATCATATGGTTTCACTTACATGTGGAGCGTAAAGAAAAACATGGAGGACATTGGGAGAAGGAAAGGAAGAGTGAATGGGGGGAAATCGGAGGGGGAGATAAACCATGAGAGACTGTGGACTCTTAGCAACAAACTGAAGGTTTTGGAGGGGTGGGGGTGGGGGGTTGGGTGAGCCTGGTGGTGGGTATAGAGAAGGGCACGTATTGCATGGAGCACTGGGTGTGGTATATGAACAATGAAACTGGAACACTGAAAAAATAAAATAAAAGTAATCGGGGAAAAAAAAAATACTCTGTGTGGTGTGCCTGGGCGGCTCAGTCAGTTGAGAATTTGCACTGGACTCAGGTCATGATCCCAGGGTCCTGGGATAGAGCCCTGTGATAGAGCTTCTTCCTGGGATATAGCCCTGGATAGAGCTCCTTCCTCAGTGGGGAGTCTGCTTCCTTTCTGCCTCCCCCTACTTGTGCTCATGTGCTCTCTCTTAAATAAGTAAATAAATAAATAAAATCTTCAAAAATTAATTACTAATAAAAAGTGATAAATACTCTGATTATGAGTACCTGGAGTACATGAAGTTGAATAACTAACTTAAAGTGAGTTTTTACTTTTCAACTCATGCAATGATTATGAAGAGAGGGAAGGAGGGAAGGGATACCTATAGACATCTATTTATGTCTGTATTTGGATATATATCTGTATCTATATGTATATGCGTACATAGCTCTATGGATATAGATAGATATCCATTTCCATCTCAATATAACCGCGTGGACCCTCTCAATTAAAATAACTGTTGCTGCTTCCGGGCACATCTTTAATGATGCCTGCATTTGAGAATACAGAGGCACTGTCAAATACTCCAGTGTGAGTGCAGCATTACATTGGGTTATAATTTAAAATGAGTCATTGCCATCTATTTTTCTCTCAGAATCTTAGGAGTAGCTCCTTTGTTTTTTATTCTGACCTAGCCCCAATCTAGTCTGAACCCTGGATTTAAGCAGTAACATCAGACTTTTGGACCACTGCTTTGCCCTCACAGAGAAGACTGTAGTGTTTTGTTTTGTTTTACTTTTCTTTTCTTTTTTTAATTAACATACAATGCGTTATTTGTTTCAGAGGTACAGGTCTGTGATTCATCAGTCTTACACAATTCACAGCATTCATCATAGCACATACCCTCCCCAATATCCATCACCCCCCGACCCCATCCCTCCTAGCCCACTTCACTTCAGCAGCCCTCAGTTTGCTTCCTGAGACCAAGAGTCTGTCAAGGTTTGTCTCCCTCTCTTGTTTTGTCTTGTTTCATTTTTCCCTCCCTTCCCCTATGATCCTCTGTCTTATTTCTCAAATTCCTCATATCAGTGAGATCATATAATAATTGTCTCTCTCTGATTGACTTATTTCATTTAGCATAATACCCTCTAGTTCCATCCACATCATGGCAAATGGCAAGATTTCATTTCTTTGATGGCTGCATAATATTCCATGTTATATATATATATATCACATCTTCTTTACCCATTCATCTGTTGATGGACATCTAGGTTTTTTCCATAGTTTGGCTATTGTGGACATTGCTGCTGTAAACATTCAGGTGCACATGCCCCTTCGGATCTCTACATTTGTATCTTTAGGGCAAATACCCAATAGTGCAATTGCTGGGTCATAGGGTAGTTCTATTTTCAACTTCTTGAGGAACCTCCATACTATTGTCCAGAGTGGCTACACCAGCTCGCTTTCCCACCAACAGCCTAGGAGGGTTCCCCTTTCTCCATATCCTCACCCACACCTGTCATTTCCTAACTTGTTAATTTTAGCCACTCTGACTGGTGTGAGGTGGTATGTCACTGTGGTTTTGATTTGTATTTCCCTGATGCTGAGCAATGTTGAGCACTTTTTCATGTGGAAGACTGTAGTTTTAACAGCCCAGCAGACAACTTGACCCACCTTGGTCAGATAGGGGCAGAACTGATTCATTAGAGAAGGTCATCTAGGGGCCTGCTGGTCTCATGGGTGGCAGAAAGAGCTGTATTGACTGCACACTACCCCCGATTAGAGAAAACCTCACATCATTCATTTGAAACTTGAATTCATTTGAAAAGGAGGAAATAAGGACATTGACATTTAGTATCCCCACTGGGAAAAGGCACATACATTGCCTCTGTCTTTCCCAGATAAGAAGCAACTCCTTTATTGGCCCTTTTGTAATTAGAAGTGCCCTTCCCCACACAAGATTGCTTAGGCTTCCTCTGCCCATCACCTAAGGCCTCAGACCTGACTCTTTCCCAAAGCAAAGTTAATGAGCCTTCCTTTGTCCCAAACCCACTGACTACTTGGCACCACATCTCCAGTGGCTGCTATTTCCTAACATCATGGAAACCATTGTCTCATTGCTCTATTTGCTCCACTCAAATAGATAGAACCTGAGACAGGGCAAGGGGTCATGACTTCCTCAGGATGTGCCCTCAGGGAGCACAGACCTTAGGGTTGAATCACCCCAAATCCTGCCTGCTCCAGGGAACAAATCCTGCCTGCTCCAGGGAACCACAGACAGACAAAGCAGAATAAATTTACTCTTGGCATGTATCTCTGAGACTTCCCACTAGAGAACACTTCCTAGAGGGGAAAATGAAAAAATATAAACTTGAAGGTTGGAGTTTAAAATCTGAATATGGTGGAAAAAAAAAAAGTTGGAAAAACTCATTAGCACTGCTTATTCGTAACATTCATTCTGATTACTCTCATTACCTCAGAGCAGCCAATATTATCCTCCTTAACCTTTAGTGTCTGGACATAGATCGCCATGGGGATTTTAGAATGCTGATGTTCACTGGGGCAGCCAGAAGCTAAATTCTTCCCCACACTTTCATACATGTCAGTCCTTGACTATCCCTGCTGTATAGTTCAGCAGCAGTATCTTCCCACCCTGGGAATGTCTTGCCCAACATGACTCCATCCATCCCTGTCAAGTGGAGGTAGCAGACTGGTCCTCTGTGGTGAGCTTTATACCAAAACGATTTCTTTCTTCACATTCTCTGGATAAAACAATTTGAATTCATTTCAATAGTTTGTACTTCCTAGGCCATGCAGACTGCCTATAAATCAGAATGCTGTGAGGAGAGGAGAGAGAGCTTTTCTGAAATCAAGATAAATTTCATCTATGATTTCACCTTTCTTTACACATTTAATAATGTGCTCCCCACACCTGATCACACAGACCACACTGCAGCATCCATCACCTATAACTCCGCCATGGTGCACTTTATTTACAAACAAATCACATATCTTGTTTTTGTTAAGTTTCCCCATCCTCCTCAGTGTACTGTTCCCACCTGAGAGACCTCAGAGAGGTAGTGCCTGAGAGCTGACCTTTCCCAGATGATACCCACCTCTCT
Source organism: Potos flavus (assembly GCA_028534135.1). NCBI lineage: Eukaryota > Metazoa > Chordata > Mammalia > Carnivora > Procyonidae > Potos > Potos flavus. The sequence continues at coordinate 32,397,307 of CM052888.1, read as the reverse complement.
TGCTCTGCCATTTCCCTCTTCCTCAAAGTATGTTTCATATCTCAGACTGAGATGCATGGCAGCCCACACCAGCCCTGGAGTCCCCTCCCAGGTCACCTTACACATTCTGACCTCATCTAGAAGTTCTATGGTGTCTGTCATCTCACCACGTACACCCCTATGGTTTTGCACCATATTCCAGAATATGCAGAAAAAATCATGTAATCACAAGGGACGTGTGAAATATGGAGAAAGTATGTAGAACCATGCTTATGAGGTCTGACAAGTACTTCAGACAATTACATACAAACATACACAAACACACATACAATCACGTAAAGTTACACACACACACTTAGACACAGAAACAATGCATACCCAGCTTTCAGTCACTCCTTGAGAAATTTTGCTTTTGTGAGGAGATGACATTCTTCCTTTGAGTCCCTGTATAAGGGATATTTGTCCATTCTGGCACTAGTTTTTAGTCAAGTAGGTAAGAAAATGTTATGCCTTTCCCATGAAACTTGTATTGTTTTATTCATATGCCTTCTGAGCCACCTCTTGTCCAGTCATTCTCAATCTGGCATCTCTTCTATTTTTTTGTTAATTTAGATTTTTAAAAATAATTTTAAAAATGATGTCTTCTCACTGATGTCAATGACTACCTAGGCTATAGAAGGAATGAACTCTAAGGTCTGCCTCCAGCTGTAGGAAAGAGAAAAGGCCCTACATCCCCTTGGTTCTTCTATAGGTAGTACTTTGCTCTACAATGCTGCTCTCAGGACCAAAAAATTGCCCTATTCCCTCAATCAACCAAGCCAGGTCGAGTCAGCAGTGGGGGTGGGGAATGGGTACAACTGATGCAGAGAAAGACAGGCAATGGGAAAGCAATCCCTAACATGTTTCTTCTACCAGTCTATTTATTCACTTAACAAATATTAATTGAGCATTAATTATGTTTAGAACTGGCCCAAAACTTAGGGATAAAGGAGTAAATAAGACAGACAAGGTGCCTGGTCTTGGGGATTCATATTCAAGTGAAGGTAGGGACAGGGAACAAGGGGAATACAATACATAAACAAGTGGACACAGCATTTTCAGATAACCTTATCTAGAGTTCTAGGAAGTTCTAGGATGGTAATGAAGAGGCAGTGTGGGGAAGTAGTGTGGAAAGAGAGGCTATTTTAGATTGGATGATCAGGACAGCCTCTCTGTATTGAGAACTGAGTGAAGAGAAATTACCGAGGTATTTATGCAAGAATGTTCCAGGAAGAAGCAAGAATGAAAGCCCTGAGTCAGTAATATAATACCCCAAAAATGGTTTTGCTCAAACCCATTCAGCCCAAATACCACCTTGTTCAGGGGGTCCTCAGGGTTACTGTGTACCCTTTCCTCTGTGGCATGTGAGGCACTGGACCCCTCTGACAGCTCAGTCCACCCTGTTGCCACCATCACCCCCTCTAGACTACTGCAATGATTATATCTTCTTCAGCTCTCTCTCTTCCTCATCACCAAGCATGGAGTTTAATTGATACCAGCTGTTCAACAGAAAGTTACTGAGTGAGTGAACCAATGACAACATTGGACAGGAATGGTATGTCTGTCTAATTGGTAATTATGGCAATGATAACTTTGGAGCATCCTCTACTTGAGGTTTAATTTAAGGTTATATTTCTCCCTTATAAATCAATTGTAAGGTAAAAGCCAATTTTGTTTTGAAGATTTCCCTGCATCTGTATGAGATAATTAAATACAGGTGGCTGCATCTTGTAGCCAAAATCAGTGTTCCGTCACTCTCACTGGCCTAAACTGACAGGATCTCTGATGCTATGTAGACTTGTCCCCAACATGGCCAGATAGGGTCATCGATACATCAAAAGGAAGAGAGTAGGTGAATACCAGTGAAAATGACAGAATATAGACCTGACAGGGATAGACCTCACTCTTTCATAAAATAATGAAAAAAATTGGCAAACACTGTCAGAATCAACTTTTTCAGAACTCTAAAAAGTAACCCAAAGCTTGTAGCAACTCCCAGCTGAATCTCAGTAAGAACAGGGAGCTTTGTAGGATTTTAACTTACCTTGGTATCCAACTCCCTTTCCAGCTCAGTAGGAGCCTTGAAAATTGTCTGCATTCCCTGTATTGGAGGGAACAGAATAGACCTCATTCCCAAAGAATTGTCATTATATTACCTGTCTGGTGTTTCCCTGAGGCAGACTTGTAAGCTGCCTGTCTGAGTGTTGAAGGTGTGCCCTAACACTACCATCCGTAAATGCTAGGAGACGTTTTGGTTCCATACATTTAAGGAAATCTCTTTCCAGTAATTAGCCACCAATAAACTGAGTAGAGACTTTGTTATGTGGCAGCACATAACAGAAAATACAAATTATATAGAATTAATTCAGAAAAGTCACTAGATAAAAACAACTATAACAAACCACAGCCACAAATCCTAAGGTGAGGGAAGAATCTGATTTCCAGAGTTGCCACATTGTATTATATTTTTTAAAAATCTAATTTGCAACAGCAATAAAATATTTGACATAAAAAGAAACGGGAAAGTATGGCCCATGAATAAGAAAATAAAAAACTTAATCAATAGAAATTGTCCTGAAGGAAACTCAAACATTGGACTCACTAAACAAAGATTTTAAGTCAACAAATTAAAATGTATTCAAAAACCTAAAGAAAATCATGTCAAATAATATATATATATAAATATAAATGCTATCGAATAAAGAATATTGATAAAGAAGCACAATAACTGAAAGGGAAAATCCACTAGAGGGATTTGTGCAGGCAAAAGGAAGAATCAGCAAACTTGAAGACAGATCAACTGAAATTATCCAACCCGAGAAACAGAAAGGAAAAAGAATAAAGAAAAATAAACCTCTGAGACCTGCTGGACACCATCAAGTGTATGGTGTTTTGTTTTGGAGTGATGAAAATGTTCTGGAATTAGATAACAGTGAGGGTTACAGACCTCTGTGAACATACTAAATTGTGCATTTTTAAATGGTGAATTTTATAGCATGTGAATTGTATCACAATAAAAAATAATTTTTAAAATAAAAGAGCAAATAGTTTGATTTTACAATACCTGCAAATGTGAAAACACATCATGGCAGGTGTGTCCTTTCCTCCCTTGCCCTGCAAGTATTCTGGCTTGTAAACTTGTACAATGAATTCCTCGTTTATTGTTACTGGTCGTATTTTTCTTTTCTATTCTCCCTTTTTAAGAATTAGATGATAAAATACAATAGGAAAATTTACCTAGAATAGTGGTAATTATACTTTTATTAATGTAGTATTGGCAATTACACAATGCTTTCACCTTTACTTGTACTCCTCCCTGTGAGAAAGATGAATTTTCTTTTGTTCAAAAGCAAGAAGCAAAAGCTCAGAGAGGTGGTTTCACAGGCCCAAGATCACCCAACTGGTAAATGGCTTAGCAGGGACTTATTTGATGCAGGCCTACAGACTTCACAGCCTAATGGGGTCTTATAATACCCCATTTCGATAAGGCAGAGTAGAGAGTAAGTTGCTTTTCAAAGCACAGCAAATTGTTCCAGGAATGCTGGTTCTAGGGCTATAGGGACACAAGAGCCATGCTCAAACTGGAGGACAGGTTGATGTTACTTGTGGGTTACAGTCTGTGCCACAGGACAGAGACTGGTCTCCATAGAAGGGCAGTCAAATTTGAAAATGGGACTCAGCTTAGCTTATAGGTTTGCACTAGCAGTCATGCATCCCCTTCAATCACCAGTGCCCTCTGCAGAACCCAAGTTCTTCCATGGCAATAGTGGCATAATGTTAAATAGGATATTAAGATGACTTGATAATGATCTAATCCAGAGAGTGAAAGGAACCTTCCTCAAGTCCCATAGCAGCCAGTTCTCAGGGTTTATTGAGGGAAAGGTAGGTATCTTATTAATTTTGTGGCTATCATGCCTATCTTTCCAGAAAAGAGCTTTTCAGCCTTTCCCATTCCCCAGAAACCAATGTGAGCACCCTACTTTGCTGCAGGGGTGAGGTCAGCCACCTGGCAGCTACACTGAGATAGAAAGTTTGGGAACTCTAGGGGTTCCAGAATCACAGAGTCTGGAGGGCCCCTTCCATGGCAACCCTCTTCTAGGTTTGGAATGAAAGTAATTCTTCCTTTTGAAAAAGAATTGGAAAAGAATTTCCCCAGTAGCAAAACTGCCTAGCATGGCAAGAAATGGTAGTCCCAGTCTCAGAAAGAAAATTTCATTCCTACTCTCCAACACAAGTATGGACAGAAACCTAGCAAAATTACATGGTGCAACAATGCCATCCAGTGACCAAATGAGAAAAATAGCTAAAGCCCCCCAAAAAACTTTGCCAAGAGTAAAATTCTGGGTGAAAATGCTTAAATGAGAATCATTCTTATCACCCTGATTCTCCTTTTTGTCCAGGTAAACATACCTAAACTCCACATTTTTAACTCTTCGGTCACTCAGTCAGTTTCTTTCAAGAAGTCATGCACAATCTCAACTCAGGGCCTTTGCCCTCGGCTTGACCTCTACTTGGAAGGCACTTTCCTTAGAACTTTTAATAAGGCATCATTCTTGTCACTCAGATATTGGCTGAAAGTCCATTTCCTCCAAATATTCTCCTCTATTCATTCCATTTAAAGTGCCACCCCACCCACAAGTCACTTTCTCATAAGACAAAGATTTAATTTTTATTTATAGCTCTTTTCACACCCTGAAATTAGCTTATTTACTTACTTATTTACTTGCTTCTTACATGCATACCTTCATACCCCACACCTTCTCTACATCTTTGTACCCCAGAATGAAATTTTATGAGAATAGGATTTTGTCTGTCTTCATCAACCTACCATCTGGAACAGTGCCTGGATGAGAGGGTTCTCCAATGCAAACACATGCTGCTTGGATGGATGGATGGATGGATGGACGGACGGATGGATGGACATATAAATAGATGGACATGCAGATAAACAGATGGGTGGATGAATGGATGAGTAAGTGAATAGGTTATATTGGTAGTCAAGTGAGTGCAAGGATGGATGGGAGGATGAAAGGAAGTGCAGACAAATGATAAAAGAAAAAGGCCAGTATTTTACACTGAAAGACCAAGTAATACCACTTCCATTATCAATTCCATGACCAACATTTGGGTTTTGTTTTTAAAGATTTAATGACTTTGCATGCAAAGACAGTCTATTACTTATTCATATTTAGAGAACACCTGCAATCAGTTAACTTGGCTTCTTAAAAAACTCAGGTTTTCTACCAAGGTTCAGAATTACCCCAGGTATTGTACACAGGCTGTGCTTTCCTTTCAATTGCCTCTATACTCACAAAGTTGGTATTGACACAAGAAGTCTTTAAATTATTCTTTCCTTTGTAAATTGAGAGCACTTGTGCTAAAATATAGACGATCTCTTGCAACTGAAAAACAATGCACATTTGCCTACTGAATGTGGCAATTTTCTAGAATCAAAGGCCTCTCTCGTGATAGTTTGCTGATGTTTTATGCCTGTAGATTCAACTTGCAGATGTGGGCTCATCAGTGTACCCTGTCAACAATGGGTATCCACTTAAATAAAATCAAAACCTACAGGCAAAGTTGCCAGAAGTAGCATTTTTCAGGGGCCTTTTCCCTCTAGGAGAACTAAAATTAAGCTACTGTTGATGTTGAATTATGTTCTTATTCACATATAAATAGCTTTATCAGGTCACAGTGGAGGTGATACTGCTAAGGAACCATGCAGTGTCTCAAATTATCACACCACTATCTTAAAAGGCAGACAGGTAGTCTGTAGTAACTGTGCAGAAAACTTCAAGCTTCTACTTAGATCCTTAGCCACAGCTCCGGATAAGCAGGTGGGAAAATTTTCCTTCTGATGCAAATAAAGGTGATGGAGTTTTCTGGATGAATTACATGGCAAATCTGGGTGAAAGCCCCCAGTAGATAAGAGAAAGTTCATTTAGACTAGTTGCCAAGCAGAATTTTCAGGAAAGGTTGGGGAAAAGCCATGTAAACTTGCAAAGATGATATTTAGCCCCAGGATGGAGAAATACCCTCTTCTCTAGTGACAGCCATTCTGGCTTCAGTGTAAGCACTCATGAATTGCTTTTTTAGCTTATACCCCAAACTATAACATCTACCTATTCTCTTCCAACTTTTCAAAGTAAATATGAACAGTGAATACACCTCATTTTCAGATTCATGTGTTTATTCCTTCACTCAACGAATATTTGCTAAGCACGTACTAAGTGTCCACCTATTACTATGCCAGAGGAGAAAGGTGATACTGAGATGATACCCAGCCCTTGAGGTCTAGAGGAGTTATGACACAAGGAAAACTATAACTAAAAAAGAAAATCTGAACCACAGTTAAGTGGTCTACCAATTATTCACTATATATGTTTGCAAAGTGACTTAAACTCTGTAAGCCTCAGTTTCCTTATCTATAAAATGGGGGCAATAGCAGAACCTACCACTTGGGGATGCTATAATCCATGTAAACTCTTCAGGATGTGTCCACACTACAGGAAGCACCTAATAAACTTGGAACTTCAAGGGTTCAGACTGGAGACAGGAAGCACTTCCAGGGATCCCTGGTCATACAACTGGCGGGTAGGTTCAGAAATACCTTATGAATGTCTAGCTCTTTGACTGAGTCATTTCATGGATCCAGGACTAAGTTTCCTCATTTTTTAGATGAGGAAGCTGCTTTATAGTTGATCCCATCCAGGTCTTATTTTTGGCTGTTTGATCTGGGTCATGAAAAAATGAGTAAGATTTAGACTTGCAGAAATAAAGGAAGGAAGATATTCTCAGTGGAGACTAGAAGAGAGTATGTTTTAACTTAAAATATCACCCTTGTTGACCTCTACCCATAGAACATTTAATTCAATAATTATTTCCTGGGTACCTGCTTTGTACCCTAGAATGACTTTCAAAATACTTAACAATCAGGCATGGGCTCCCACTGACCTACAGGAAAGGTTAGATGCTAGCCAATGGACTTAGGCAAGATCCAGAGGCCTCTTATGGGCCAGCATTTCCTAATGGTAGATTTTGGAGAGGTTCTGATAAAGGAGCAGGTATAGCTTGGACAAGAAGTTGGGAAAGGGTGTGATATTTTGTTAGTTCATGACAATAGCCTATTACCAATCAGCATGGAGAAAGTTCAGTACTCACCTTCTTATATGTCAGATTTTATTAAAACCCAGCCCCTGTCTTCAAAGGTCTCTGAAACGAGTAACGCCCCTCATGGGCAAGTAAGTTCAGCAATGAAAATTTTGATAAGTTTGAGTTGGCTAGCTAGACCAGAAGAGGCAGGAGTCAGCTCTCTCCAAGCTCTCAGCAAAGTGGAGTCAGAAACAGCCTTCCTCTACAGCTCTACTCCTACCTAACATAGTCACAGCTGTGTGCTTGGGGAAAGGGACAGAAATTTCCCTCAGCATGGAGCCAAGTGGCAGGCTGAGGAACAGAGGCCTACCTCTCTCAAACACAAATGCAGAATGGCAAATGGAGGCAAGGTCAAGAGTGTGTGCCAGCGGGTCCTCAGTAATAGATCTCCTGTGTCTGGACGACCCAGTCTTAGTCTGCTAGGGCTGCTAATCATAAACTGGGTGGCTTATAACAGCAGAAATTTATTTCTCACAGTTCTGGAGGCTGTGAATCCAAGATTCAGGATGCCAGGTTGATCAGGTTTTGACAAGGTTCTGCTTCCCAGGCTGTAAACTATAGACTTCTCATTGCATCCTTACATGATGGAAAGACAGTATAGAGAAGCAAGCTCTCTCCCATCTCTTCTTAAAAGGGCACTAATTCCATTCATGAGGCCTCTCACCTCATGACCTAACTACCTAATCACCTCCCAAAGATCTCACATCTAATACTGTCACATCGGGGGTTAGAACTTCAACATACGCATTTTTGGGAGACACAAGCATTCAGTTAATAACATACATCTACTCCCATTAATAACAATAATCTGAAAAGTCACTGGCCATAAAAAACTAATACATATCATCTGAAAATGAGCCCTTATATCTAACAGTGATAGAAGATTCACTGTGGGCCTGATGTTGTCTGTGTCAATGCATTATCCAAATGTGTTATCTCATGTGATCTTCAAAACAGCTCTATAAAGAAGGTACTTTATATTCTCACATTAAAGAAAAAGAAAATGAGGCTTTGGGGATTGTGTATCTTTCCCTAGTTCACAGAGCAAGTAGTAGCTTGAGCTAGGGCTTGCACTAATGCCCAACTTACTTGAGCCTACTTCTTAACCACAACGCTGAACTACATTCATAAACCTGAAAAGTTAATGTGTAACTCTGCCTTTAACTGAGAACACACCTACGCATGTGCTGGCTGACAGATCCTTGCTCCTGCGGGCACCATGAACATTTGATCACTCTAATTTTTCTAGACCCTAAGATCAGAGAACGAAAACACAGTGCTCTTGCCCAAAGAAGATATTGTTAGTCTTTCCATAAGTAAGATTACTGGGATAACGTATTAACTGAGAATTTTCCCCCACAGAACTTCATTTTATCTCTTTCCTTTTCCGCATTCCAACTAGTAGGTCATTTTCTGTTAGTTGCCTGAGGGAAAGGACAGACAGATGAATGAGAAAGAGCAAGGTTGTTAAAATATGTGCTATAGATACCATATCTATACTTTGAGGCCTTACCTTTTCCACCGTTGGTCCCAAAATTGCATTTTTTTTACCTGAGAGCTGAATACCAAGGAAGCCCCAAGTGTTGAGGAAGTAACAACTTTTCACCTAGTAATGAATAGAGCCAGTGGATAAATTCCCCAGCTGCCTCCCTTTGGGCCCAGTGTTCTCTAGTAGGAGTAAACTCCAGTTGCTTACAGTGGTTCCTGGTTTGAAAACACATTTCGTTGACTTCCCATTTCCCTTCCCCACTACTCTACGGTACTTCCTGGAGTCACCTCCCAAATAAACTACAACCGATCCTCGAACAGCATGGGTCCACTTACTTGTGGGTTTGTTTGGGATTTTTTAAATAGAAATACAGTACAGTACTGTAAATGTATTTTTTCTTCCTTATGATTTTCTTAATAACATAGGATATGTGTTAATCAAATTTATGTTATCATTAAAGCTTCTGGTCAATAGCAGTTGAGTTTCATTTAGTTTTGGGAGAGTCAAAAGGTATACATGAATTTTGAATGCAGGTGGTAGGAGGAGGCACCTCTAACCCCTGCATTGTTTGAGGGTCAATCGTATTTGCACTTAAATCCTGGTCTCAGTGTCTGCTTCGAGGAAGAAGCTAGCCCAAGGCAGGGGTGAATTCTTCATTTTTTAATCTTAAAGTTTAAGCCACAAGGAAGTCAAGGCATGGAATAATAGCAATCAGAAAACGGAGGTTTTGTTTTTTTTTTTATAAAGATTTTATTTATTTATTTGACAGAGAGAGAGATCACAAGCAGGCAGAGAGGCAGGCAGAGAGAGAGGGGGAAGCAGGCTCCCCGCTGAGCAGAGAGCCCGATGCGGGGTCGATCCCAGGATCCTGGGACCATGACCTGAACCGAAAGCAGAGGCTTTAACCCACTGAGCCACCTAGGCGCCCCCGGAGGTTTTTTTTTTTTTTTAATCCTCAGAACTTAGACATTTAGAAAAGATCCTTTGATTTTAAATAAAGAAGCACTGGGAACACCAGGATCCAAGTAGAGAGAAAACTAGATGCCAGAGACTGGGTGTTTTCCAGGAGAAAAGTGACCTGAGCTGCCTCTTCTGGTGAGAACCAGGACACCTCAGGACAATAGAAAAGAAATAACATCGCCTGGAATGTCCAGCCTGACCACCAGGCAGCCTCATAGAGCTCCAGTAAGCACAAAACCTCCATAACCCGCAGAATCCAGAACAGAGCATTCTCCTGCCTTTCATGAGTTTTGGCACAAGAAACCTAAGACCTGAGACAGGGCCTAGACAGGGTAATTTGTCATGTATGCCAAATAGGACACCGTATGTGCCTGTCTCATACCCTCTTGGCCACACCTCTGGTTTCACTGCAGCTTTGACCCACTTCAGACTGACAGCATTTTGGCACAAGTGCACACTGTACCTCCTTAATTTTGTGTGCCAGAGTTTCTCCAACACTGCCGGCAGGGGGAGTGTGAGGGCTGGCAGAAGTGTAGCCCAGCTCAACAGCACGAACAAGGAGCAGCCTAGAAGTGGAAGAGAGACTTGCCCTTGCACACACACTCAAGACAAGCCTCAACCAATGTAGAGAGATGGCAATTAAGAAATGGTCAGTATTCAGATGGATAATTCTTGGAAGCCTTCCTCCTATTCCTCAAAGTGCTCTGATGGAATTGAGCTCTACTGCCTACCACACAACCAACTCAATAATACGCCATGCTCTGATCCTTTCCACATTATTCATTCCTTGAGATCAGCTCCCAAATAAACCACCTACACACACTCCCTTATCTCACTCTCCTTCCAGGGGGAACTTACACTAAGACATATGCCCAGAAGAGGCCAAGTAGACAATGGCCACAGTGAGGACCTTACCTCTCAACACTATAGAAGACCCTCTGAACCAGACTCAACCCTTGAAAGTGCAAAAACCCTGATTGACTGGAATTTCCATTAACTGCAAAAATGGGGACTCACAAAATAAAGTTTAATTATTAAAAAGAGACAATTTCATTTATAGCACATATGAAAAAAAATGACCTGCAACCCAACCATGAAACAAGACTAAACAGCATTCTTGCTCATCCTTCCCATGAAGGGCTGGTTTCACAGACTTTAGTGAAGACCTGGAATACATGCTCTAATTCTTCACTCATGACTGAACATGATGAGCTAAGCCAACTGCACCTGCACATAGGCAGTTAAGGGGACGTTTGAGCCACCTGGCTGAGTTCTTCCACAGGCACTGGCTGGCTGCCCCCACCCAGTTCTCTTGGCCCACTCCACCAAGCCCAGCACAGTGTCTTTACCCAGCTCACCAGCATGGCTGCCTTACCACACCTGGTCCATGGGGATTGGCACAACACCTCCTTTGGTTCCATGCGACACTGCAGCCACCAAGGCTTCCAATGTGCAGTCCTCAGCTTTTCACTTTTATAGGATCCTGAGAAAGAGTTGATGAGGCCCCAAGGACCTTGCAGTCTGATCTAGGGTTTCCAGGGTGCTGATATGGGGCCACCTTCTGGCAGGGGTGGGGAGGAGAGCTTCCTTCTGTCTAAACTTTGCTTCTAAGAACAATCTTCCCACTGTCCTGTTCCTGCCTGAACCCCCAGATGCCTGTATCTTGCCCAGTCATAGATGCTGAGCATCGCCCATTTGTGTGGGCATATTATGTGTTGGAGAGACTAGGGAACATGGGTAGGGAAGCCAGTGACTTCAGACCTAAATTCTCGGGTCTCCATCCCTCTTTCCTGGTCCCAAGTAGCTAGTGGTATGAAGAGCATCTGGGTCAAATGTGGGAGGTGGGGCAGGAAGTGGCTGGACAATTATGTGGCCCCTTACCTTCCCACCTCCCAACTCTGATCTGGAGATAGGTCTGTGGCTACACCCGTCATGGAAGACATGAGATTGGGTTTCTGGTTTAACTTCATTTCTGTCTTTTCCACACACACAACAAAGGAGGGTATTTGAGGATATTCTCCAAGTATATCTGGATAGAAGAGGTATTTTTTAAGTTTTAATTTTAATTCTGATTAGTTAACATACAGTTTTATATTAGTTTCAGGTATACAATATAGTGATTCAACAAGTGGATGCAACAATTCCATATCACTCTGCACTCCACAAAATAAGTTCACTCCTTAATACTCATCATTTATTCATCCCTTCTCCCACCTACCTCCTCTCTGGTAACCATCAGTTTGTTCTCTGTAGTGGAGTCTGTTTCCTGATTTCTCTCTCTTTCTCATTTTTTCCCTTTGCTTGTTTGTTTTGTTTCTTAAATTCCACATATGAGTAAAATCATATGGTATTTTTCTTTCTCTGACTTATTTCACTTACCATTTTACTCTTTAGTTCCCAGATGGAAAAGATTTTGATGAAGCAAGCAGGTCAAGGGACATTGCTGCCTACACAATGTAAAAATTTGAATGGGTTTTCCCTTTCTCTTTATGTCAGGAGCTCACATGAACTAGTTTCCAGAAATCTCCATTTCCACACAACAAGGGGTCTTGGTGCCTGGGTTTTTCATCTGGCCCTAGCACTAATGGAAATAAACTGTGATGGCATCCAGGGGCTTTGTCAGTAATGGGGTGTCATGGCTTTCTTGCATTTCCATGTAAAAATGGAAGAGATACAGGAGGAAATAATGAATGAAAAATGGCTTATAGTAATCGTAGCCAAATTCTAGGTATCTGAGCCAAAGATGGAAGAAAAACATGTTCTTAAAGATGCTATTAAAGGGGAGGACACTTTGGGTTTCTTGAATTCTGTTTCACTCATCCTTAATCCTAGAGACAAGGGACAAGTTGTGGCAGATGCTGAAGATTGCCTCCTAACAGCCATTGTATCTTTTTTTGTTTGTTTAAATCCTAGAAACTTTTTTTTAAATTATTTTTTTATTTTTTAATTAACACATAATGTATTATTTGCCCCAGGGTACATGTCTGTGGATCCTCAGGCTTACACATTTCACAGCACTTACCATAGCACATACCCTCCTCAATGTCCATAACCCAGCCACCCTATCCCTACCCGTCCCTACCCAGCCATTTTATCTTTAATTCTTTTTTACAGGATCCTGAACTTGTTTAAGTGTTGAACAACAATTCCATCTAAGAAAGCAGTAAAGCAACTCTAGCTCCAGAGGGTGATTGATACCAGCCAGTCAATAATTTCATTTACCTTTTCAGAGATTGGCTAGAACTAGGTCGAATGGCCACCGTTAAACAAATAAATGATGGAGAAGCGTGTGACCCAGTTTTTAGCAATAGTATGTGAGAGGTCAGCTAGGTTGCTTTTGAGGAAATTTTCTTCCCTGATACAAAGAAGTACACTTAAAAATCCCTCTTTGGAGCTGAAAAGTATTGTGTCTATGTGTAATGCCTGAAACAGCAGCAGACATTTTTGTGTCCTTGATGAGGGAAACCTATGGAATAAGGCAATAGTCTCTGAATGACATAACAGAAAGTTAAAAAAAAAACTTGTATTTTTGAAATTATTGTTAGCCACTGAATTAATTCTGTAACTGTCTTTTTTTTTTTTTTTTACTTTATCATTAACATAACAAGTCCTGTATTGCTTAAACCATTTTTTTTTCTCATTAAACTTTTGTTTTAATGGGTCTCAAAGTTCGGTGACAGATTTTTGGTCAAGTTGTTTCCACTAAAAAGTACTGAATTTAAAAACTAATAACTTAAAACTGTCACACGCACAAACAAACCAAATGGTCCACAAGACATTCTCCTTTCCTTCTGAAGGTTTTAAGATGCACTGTTATCACTAACCAGTCTTTCACTGTTAAATTTATTTTTTTTCAAATACTTTTATTTTTTCGGTATTACAAGATTCATTGTTTATGTACCACACCCAGTACTCCATGCAATACATGCCCTCCTCAATATCCACCACCAGGCTCGCCCATCCCCCCACCCCCACCCCTCAAAACCCTCAGTCTGTTGCTCTGAGTTCACAGTCTCTCATGGTTCTTCAACCCTCCGATTTACTCCAATTCATCCCTCCCTTCCCTCCCACAATGTCCTCCATGTTTTTTCTTATGCTCCACAAGTAAGTGAGACCATATGATAATTGACTCTCTCCCCTTGACTTATTTCACTCAACATAATCTCTTCCCGTCCAGTCCATGTTAAAATAAAAGTTGGGTATTTATCCTTTCTGATGGAGACATAATATTCCATTCTATATATGGACCCTATCTTCTTGATCCGTTCATCTGTTGAAGGGCATCTTGGCTCTTTCCACAGTTTGGCGATTGTGGCCATTGCTGCTATGAACATTGGGGTACATGTGGCCCTTCTTTGTATTGCATCTGCATCTTAGGGGTAAATACCCAGTAGTGCAAGTGCAGGGTCATAGGGTAGCTCCATTTTTAATTTCTTCAACAAATCTCCACACTGTTTTCCAAATGGCTCCACCAACTTGCATTTCCACCAACAGTGGAAGAGGGTTCCCTTTCTCCACATCCTCTCCAACATTTGTTGTTTACTGTCTTTTGATTTTAGCCATTCTAACTGGTGTGAGGTGGTATCTCAGTGTGGTTTTGATTTGAATCTCCTGATGCTAATGATGATGAACATTTTTTCATGCGTCTGTTAGCCAATTGTATGTCTTCTTTGGAGAAGTGTCTGTTCATGTCTTCTGCCCATTTTTTGATGTGATTATCTGTTTTTTGAGTGCTGAGTTTGAGGAGTTCTTTATATATCTTACATAGCAGACCTTTGTCTGTAGTGTCATTTCCGAATATCTTCTCCCATTCCGTGGGTTGCCTGTTTGTTTTGTTGACTGTTTCCTTTGCTGTGCAGAAGCTTTTTATCCTGATGAAGTCCCAAAAGTTCATTTTC
>CM052888.1:32362290-32382290 GCA_028534135.1 Potos flavus | reverse complement strand
GGGTTGGCTTAATCTGTTGTTGATTTTTCAGTTCTTTAAGGTATAAAGAGCTGGTGTATTAGGGATTTTTCAATTTTTTTGAGTGAGGCTTGGATGGCTATGTATTTCCCCCTTAGGACCGCCTTTGCCATGTCCCATAGGTTTTGGACCGATATATCTTCGTTCTCATTGATTTCCATGAATTGTTGAATTTCTTCTTTATTTCTTGGCTGATCCAATCATTCTTGAGCTGGTTGGTCTTTAGCCTCCAAGTGTTTGACTTCCTTCCAAACTTTTTCTTGTGGTTGAGTTCCAGTTTCAAAGCATCGTGGTCTGAGAATATGCAGGGAATCATCTCAGTCTTTTGGTATCGGTTGAGTCCTGATTTGTGACCCAGTATGTGGTCTATTCTGGACAAAGTTCCATGTGCGCTCGAGAAGAAAGAGTATTCTGTTGTTTTAGGATGGAGTGTTCTGTATATATCTATGAGGTCCATTTGGTCCAGTGTGTCATTCAAAGCTCTTGTTTCTTTATTGATTTTCTGTTTAGATGATCTGTCTGTTACTGAGAGTGGCGTGTTAAGATCACCTACAATTAATGTATTCATATCAATATGACTCTTTATTTTGATTAACAGTTGACTTAGCAGTTGGCAGCTTCTATATTGGGGGCACATATGTTTATGATTGTTAGATTTTCTTGGAGGATAGACCCTTTAAGAATGATGTAGTGTCCTTCTGTATCTCTGACTACAGTCTTTAGCTTAAAGTCTAATTTATCTGATATGAGAATCACTACCCCAACTTTCTTTTGAGGCCCATTGGCATGAGAGATGTTTTTCCATCCCTTCACTTTCAGTCTGAATGTATCTTTAGATTCCAAATGTGTCTCTTGTAGATAATACTATCAAATTTAATTAAAGTTCGTTGCTGATATCCAGTGTAAAAATGGCGAACTTTATTAGTCATCTTATAGAAAAAGTGATGATAGCGCTTTTTTTTTATAGCATGAATGGGTTTTCATTTATACTTCATGTAAAACAAAGTAGCTAGTATGATGAGACAGTAATTTGTAACACCCAGAGTAAACATCTTATGAGCAGTAGTATCAAAAGTGAGTGCTAATTAGAGAGCTGTTAGAGAAAATATGGAAGTGGTAACAGATTGACAAGGTATAATAAATAGCAGGCTATTTATAACTCCATGCTGTTTTTAAATTCTATTTTTTTTAATAGTCTTTGGGCCACTCATAAGAAGGGAGAGCTTCACAACTTGAGTTGCAGTTTAATTTCTGTAAATACAACTAAACCTTGCGGACATGATTGCAATGGAGCTAGTTGTGATAATTAAAAAGGTATTATTAACCTGATGACTTTCTGACTATGTCATTTGAGATACTAATATCTTTTGTGCTCCATCTCCACAAAGAGAGGACAAATCCAAGCATTATTTAATTATTTTTTTTAACAATAAAGAGCACTTTAATCAGGAACCTCTCAGGAACTCTTGCCTTGTAGTCATTTATTCAAACAATGAAAAAGTCAAGAAATATTTATGTGAAAGTGGGGGGGTGGTGAGTCACAGGTACTTACTTGGGCTGCTGTTGACACTGTGGACACTTGACCTCTGGTTTCATTAGCAAAGCTGAAAATGATTTTCTGCCAAGTATATAGACTTCTTCTGGATTTCTTAGCAAAATTTTAAAAAAATAGTCTTTGTTGGGAAAGGAGAGATGAATCAGAATTTGTAATTGTTAATCTCTTCTCCAATGGTATTCTCCTATGAAACCAACTGCCAGGATCCATGAGATAGTGGAGAGAAGTGAATGTGTGTAAAAAGGGAGAAAGCCATGTGTGATATTTGCTTTTTCCCCCCAAATACTTTTATTTTATTTTTTCAGTGTTACAAGATTCGTTGTTTATGTACCACACCTAGTGCTCCATCCCACACGTGCCCTCCTCAATACCCACCACCAGGCTCGCCCAACCCCCCACCCCCACCCCTCCAAAACCCTCAGTCTGTCGCTCAGAGTCCACAGTTTCTCATGGTTCATCACCCCTCTGATTTCCTCCAATTCACCCGTCCCTTCCCTCTCACAATGTCCTCCATGTTTTTCTTATGCTCCACCCATAAGTGTGACCATATGATAATTGACACTCTCTGCTTGACTTATTTCACTTAGCATAATCTCTTCCAGTCCAGTCCATGTTAAAATGAAAGTTGGGTATTCATCCTTTCTGATGGAGTCTTCTGCCCATTTCTCGACTGGATTTTTGTTTTCTGGGTTTTGAGTAAGTTATGTTCTTTATAGATTTTGAATACTAGCTCTTTATCTGATATATTATTTGCAAGTATTTTAGTTTTGTTGACTTTCCTTTGCTGTGCAAAAGCTTTTATTCTGATGACGTCCCACTAGTTCATTGTTGCTTTAGTTTTGCTTGCCTTTGAAAATATGTCTAGCAAGAAGTTGCTGTGGCCGAAGTTGGAGAGGTTGCTGCCTGTGTTCTTCTCTAGGATTTTGATGGACTGCTGTCTCACATTTGGGTCTTTCATTGATTTTGAATTAATCTTTGTGTATGGTGTAAGAGAAGGGTCTGGTTTCATTTTTCTGCATGTGGCTGTTCAATTTTCCCAGCACCATTGATTGAAGAGACTGTCTTTTTTCCATTGGATATTCTTTCCTTCTTTGTGGAAGATGGAGTTGACCATAAAACTGAGAGTCCATTTCTGGGTTCTCTATTCTATTCCATTGATCTACGAATCTGTTTTTGTGCTAATAGCATACATGTCAATTGATAGATGATGGATAAAGAGGATGTGCATATAAACACACATATACATGAACCACTGAATTCTACTCCTGAAACATAATACACTATATGTTACCTAAATTGAATTTAAATAAAATAATTTTTAAAAATGAGATAAAATTCACACAACCATTTCATCATTCACCATTTAAAAAAATTTTTAAGTGTAAAATTCAGTTACCTTTAGAAAATTCAGTGTTCTGATAGCATCACCTCTACCTAATTCCAGAATATTTTCATTACTCCTTGGAGAAACTATACACATTGACATCAGTCCCCATTTATCCCTCCCCAAGCCCTGGCAACCACTAATTTGTTTTGTGTCTCTGGATTTGCCTATTCTAGGCAAATTGTTTCATATATATGGAATCATAAATATGTGGCTTTTTATATCTGAATTCTTTCACTTAGCATGTTTTCAAGGATGATCCATGTCGTGAGAGGCATCAGAAGTTAATTCCTTCTCATGTTATTTTTAATTTAAATTCAATTAGCCAATATATAGTACATCATTAGATGTAAATGCACTGTTCAATAATTCATCAATTGTGTATAACATCCACTGCTCATCACATCATGTGGCCTCCTTAGTCCCAATCAGCCAATTACCCCATCCCCCCACCCACCTCCCTCCAGCAACCCTCAGTTATGGGTCTCTTGTGGTTTTTCTCTCTCTCAGATGAGTTCCCAATCAGTTTTCCCTCCCTTTCTCTATGATCCTCTGCAGTGTTTCTTATATTCCACATACGAATGAAACCATATGATAATTGACTTTCTCTGACTTATTTTGCTCAGCATAATACCCTCCAGTTCCAGCCAAGTCAATGTAAATGATAAGTATTCATCCTTTTTGATGGCTGAGTACTATTCCATTATATATATATACGCACCACATCTTCTTTATCCATTCATCTGTTGATGGACATCTTGGCTCTTTCCACAGTTTGGCTATTGTGGACATTCTTGTTATGAACAATAGGGTGTAAGTGCCCCTTCAGATCACTACATTTGTATCTTTGGGTTAAATACCTAGCAGTGCAATTGCTGGGTCATAGGGAAACTCTACTTTTAACATCTTGAGGAACCTCCATACTGTTTTCCACAGTGGCTATACCACCTTGCATTTTCACCAACAGTGTAGGAGGATTCCTCTTTCTCTGCATCCTCACCAATATTTGTTATTTCCTGACTTGTTAATTTTTACCATTCTGACTGGTGTGAGGTCGTCTCTCATTGTGGTTTTGATTTGAATTCTCGTAATGCCAAGTGATGCGGAGTCTTTTTCATATGTTTGTTGGCCATTTGTATATCTTCTTTGGACATATGTCTGTTCATGTCTCATGCCCATTTCTTTTTTTTTTTTTTTAAGATTTTATTTATTTATTTGACAGAGAGAGCAATCACAAGTAGGCAGAAAGGCAGGCAGAGAGAGGGGGAAGCAGACCCTGCCGAGCAGAGAGCCCAATGCGGGGTTCGATCCCAAAACCCTGAGATCATTACCTGAGCCGAAGGCAGAGGCTTTAACCCACTGAGCCACCCAGGCATCCTCCTGCCCATTTCTTGGCTGGATTATTTGTTTTTTGGATGTCGAGTTTGCTAAGTTCTTTACAGACTTTAGATACTAGCCTTTTATCTGATATATCATTTGCAAATATCTTCTCTCATTCTGTAGGTTGCTTTTCAGTTTTGTTGACTGTTTCCTTTGCTGTGCAGAAGGGTTTTATCCTGATGAAGTCTCAGTAGTTCATTTTTTGCTTTCGTTTCCCTTACCTCTGTGTCTAGTAGGAAGTTACCGTGGCCTAGGTCGAAGAGGTTGCTGCCTGTGTTCTCCTATAGGATTTTGATGGATTCCTGTCTCACATTTAGGTCTTTCATCCGTTTTGAGTTTAATTTCTGTGTATGGTGTAAGAAAGTGGTCCAGTTTCATTCTTCTGTAGGTGGCTGTCCAAGTTTCCCAGCATCATTTGTTGAAGAGAATGTCTTTTTTTCCATTGGATATTCTTCCCTGCTGTGTGGAAGATTAGTTGCTAATCGAAGGTCCATTTCTCAATTCTGTTCGATTGATCTGTGTGTACCATTGGATCCTATTGGCTAGTTTCTTGGTGAGAATTTTGGTATCCATGTTCATCAAGGATATTCGTCTGTATTTCTCCTTTTTAGTGGGGTCTTTAGTTTTGGGATCAAGGTACTGCTGGCTTCATAGAACAAGTTTACAAGTTTCCTTCCATTTCTATTTTTTGAAATAGTTTCAAAAGAATAGGTATTAGTTCTTCTTTAAATGTTTGGTAGGGATCTGCTGGGAGGCCATCTGGTCCTGGACTCTTGTTCATAGGGATATTTTTGATTAGTGATTTAATTTATTTGCTGTTTATGGGTCTGTTCAGGTTTTGTATTTCTTCCTATTTCAGGTTTTGTAGTTTATATGTTTTTTAGGAATGCATCAATTTCTTCCAGATTGCCTAATTCGTTGGCATGTAATTGCTCATAATATGTTCTTATAACTGTATTTCTTTGGTGTTGGTTGTGATCTCACCTCTTTTATTTATGATTTTATTTATTTGGGTCCTTTCTCTTTCTTTTTGGTAAGTCTGGTTAGGGGTTTACTGATCTTAATAATTCTTTCAAAGAACAAGCTCCTAGTTTCATTGATCTGTCTACTGTTTTTTATTTTTCTAGAATTGATTTCTGCTCTGATCTTTATTATTTTCCCCTGCTGTATTTAGGCTTTATTTGCTGTTTTTTCCATCTCCTTTAAGTGTAAGCTTAGGTTGTGTATTTGAGACTTTTCTTACTTCTTGAGGAAGGCCTGTATTGCTGTACATACTTCTTTTTTTTTTTCAATTACTTTTATTTTATTTTTTTGCGTGTTACAAGATTCCTTGTTCATGTACCACACCCAGTGCTCCATGCAATACGTGCCCTCCTCAGTACCCACTACCAGGCTCATCCAACCCCCTACCCCCTCCCCTCCAAAACCTTCAGTTTGTTGCTCACAGTCAGCAGTCTCTCATGGTTCATCTCCCCCTCCGATTTCCCCCCATTCACCCTTCCTTTCCTTCTCACAATGTCCTCAATGTTTTTCCTTATGCTCCACACGTAAGTGAAACCACATGATAATTGACTCTCTCCGCTTGACTTATTTCACTCAGCATGATCTCTTCCAGTCCAGTCCATGTTGAAACAAAAGTTGGGTATTCATCCTTTCTGAAGGAGGCATAATATTCCATTGTATATATGGACCACATCTTCTTTATCCATTCATCTGTTAAAGGGCATCTTGGCTCTTTCCACAGTTTGGTGATTGTGCCCTTTGCTTCTATGAACATTGGGGTGCATGTGGCCCTTCTTTGTATTGCATCTGCATCTTAGGGGTAAATACCCAGTAGTGCAATTGCAGGGTCATAGGGTAGCTCTATTTTTAATTTCTTGAGGAATCTCCACACTGGTTTTGGAGGGGAGGGGGATGGGGGAATGGGCAAGCCTGGTGGTGGGTATTGAGGAGGGCACGTATGGCATGGAGCACTGGACGTGGTACATAACAATGAATCTTGTAACACTGAAAAAATAAAATAAAGTATTTGGGGGAAAAAAAGAATCTGTTTCTTAATTTGTCTCTCTTTTTTCTCTCTTTATTCATTTGTTGTGTTTCTTCAGTTTCACTTATCAGTAAAATCATATGGTATTTTTTCTGACTTATTTTGTGTAGCATAATGCTCTCTAGCTCCATCTACACCACAACAAATGGCAAAAGTGTATTCTTTTTTTATGGCTGAGTAATATGTCATTTTATACATATATAGGTATACATACATATATGTATATATGTGTGTGTGTGTGAGAGTGCGTGCATATACATAGTTTCCTTGCAATTTTGGGATATAGTGTCTTGTAATACACAGGCCAAAATTCATCCAGGAACACGTGGAATACCTGCTTTGTCCACATTGAGCAATTATAGTCCCTCTTCCCCTTCCCCTTTTTTCTTTTTTTAAATTTTTAAATTTTATTCTTGTGTTTCATTTTGTCTTTGTTTTTTGGTGGTGGCTTCCAACCACTCTGGATTTTGCTAGGGTGCATCTTGCTTGGGTCATGACATAATTTTGACTCTTGACAGAATGACTAGGAAGAGGAGCACTCAACAAAGAAAAGAACTAGAGACAATGTCCTCTGTCACAGAATAAATTGATACAGATATAAACAAGATGTCAGAGATAGCATTCAGGATAGAAATAAAAAAGTCAATAGCTAGGCTTGAAAAAAGTATTAGTGACAACATATAATCTCTAAGGGCAGAAATGAGATATAATCAGGTTGAACTTAAAAATACTATGAATGAGATGGAATCTAAACTGGATATACTCTAACAGCCGGGGTAAATGAGGAAGAAGATAGAATTGGTGATTGAGAAGATAAGCTGATGGAAAGGAAGGAAGTTAAGGAAAACAGACATAGGAAGCAAGTAGCCCATGGAAAAAAAAAAAAGCTTGGCGAGATTAATGATGCCATGAAACATTCCAATGTCAGAATTATTGGGGTCCCCAAGGGGGGTGGAGAGAGAGATCTAGGAGGTATATTTGAGCAAAAAACAGCTGACAACTTCCTTCGTCTGGGGAAGGAAACAAGCATTCATGTCCAATAGTCAGAGAAGACCCCTCCCAAAATCAATAAAAATAGATCCACACCCCAACATAGAATAGTGAAGCTTGCAAATCTTACAGCCAAAGAAACTATCCTGAGAATAGCTAGGGAGAGGAGGTTCCTTATGTATGGAGAGAGGAACTTCAGAATGACATCAGACCTATCTACAGAAATCTGGCAAACCAGAAAGGGCTGGCAAGACATATTCACAGTAATAAGTGAGAAGAACATGTAGTCAAGAACATTTTATCCAGCATGGCTGCCCTTCAGAATGGATGGAGAGATAAATAATTTCCAAGAGAGGCAGAAACTGAGAGAATATGTGATTACCAAACCAGCCCTGCAAGAAATATTAAGGAGGACTCCATAAGCAAACAGAGACCCCAAGAGTAATATAAACCAGAAAGTAACAGAGACAATCTACAGAAACAGGGACTTTACAGGTGATACAATGGCACTAAATTCATATCTTTCAATAGTTACTCTGAATGTAAATGGGCTGAGTACTCCCATCAAAAGGCACAGCGCATCAGATTGGATAAAAAGCAGGACCCATCCATATGCTGTCTACAAGAGACTCATTTTGAATCTAAAGACACACCAGATAGAAAGCTGGGATAACAATCCTCATATCAGACAAATTAGATTTTAAACCAAAGACTGTCATAAGAGATGATGTAGAGGGACACTATACCGTACTCAAAGGGTCTATCCAACAAGATCTAACAATTGTAAATATCTATGCACCCAACATGGGAGCAGCCAATTTTATAAACCAATTAATAACCAAAATAAAGAAACATATTGTTAAAAACACATTAATAACTGAGACTTCAACACTCCATTCACAGCAATGGACAGATCATCTAAGCAGAAAATCAACAAAGAAACAAGAGTTTTGAATAACACTTTGGAACAGCTGGACTTCACAGATATATACAGAACATTCCACCCTAAAACAACAGAATGCTCATTCTTCGTGAATGCACATGGAACATTCTCCAGAATAGACCACATACTGGTTCACAAGTGAGGTCTAAACATATACCAAAAGACTGAGATTATTCCCTGCATTTTTTCAGACCACAGTGCTTTGAAACTGGAACTCAACGAGAAGAAGAAATTTGAATGGAACACAAACACTTGGAGGGTAAAGAGCATCCTCCTAAAGAATGAATGGATTGACTAAGAAATTAAAGAACTTAAACAATTCATGCAAACCAATGAAAAAGAAAACACATTGGTCCAAAACCTATGGGACACTGCAAAGGCAGTCCTTAGAGGGAATTACGTAGCCATCCAGGCCTCTTTCAAAAAATTGGAAAAATCCCAAATGTACAAGATACTTTACACCTAAAGGACCTGGAGAAAAAACAGCAAAGAAAGCCTAAACCAAGCAGGAGAAGAGAAATAATAAAGATAGAGCAGAAATCAATGAAATAGTAACTAGAAGAACAGTAGAACAGATCACTGAAACCAGAAACTTGTTCTTTGAAAGAATTAATAAGATCGATAAACCTCTGGCCCAACGCACCCAAAAGAAAAGTGAATGGACTTAAATTATAAAAATCATGAATGAAAGGGGAGAGATCACGAATAATTCCAAGGAAATAGAGACAATTGTAAGAACTTATTACCAGCAACTATATGTCAACAAACTAGGCAATATGGAAGAAATGGAGGCACTCCTGGAAACTTATAAACTACTAAGATTGAAACAGGAAGAAATAGAAAATCGGAACAGGCAAATAACCAGCAAGGAAACTGAAGCAGTGATCAAAAATCTCCCAACAAACAGGAGTCCAGGGCCAGACGCATTCCAAGGGTAATTCTACCAAACATTTAAAGAAGAAATAATACCTTTCAAAAATGGTAATGGAAGGAAAACTTCCAAACTCATTCTATGAAGCCAGTGTTACCTTGATCCAAAAACCAGGCAAAGACCCCATCAAAAAGGAGACTTACAGACCAATATCCCTGAAGAACATGGACGTCAAAATACTCACCAAGACCCTAGCCAATAGGATCAACAGTGCATTAAAAGAATTATTCACCACGATCAGGTAGGATTTGTTCCTGAGAGGCAAGAGAGGTTCAACATTCACAAATCAATCACCATGATAGATCACATTAACAAAAGAGACAAGAACCATATGATCCTCTCAATTGATGCAGAAAAAGCATTTGACAAAATACAGCATCCTTTCCTGGTTAAAACTCTTCAAGGCTAGGGATAAGGTAACATAGCTCAATATCATGAAAGGCATCTGTTTAAAGCCCACAGAAAATATCATTGTCAATGGGGAAAAACTGAGAGCTTTTCCTTTAAGGTCAGGAACATGACAGGGATGCCCACTCTCACCACTTTTGTTCAATATAGTGCTAGAAGTCCTAGCCTCAGCAATCAAACAACAAAAAGAAATAAAAGCCATTCAAATTGACAAAAAAAGAAGTCGAATCCTCACTCTTCACAGATGACATGAGACTTTATGTAGAAAACACAAAAAACTCCACTGCAAAAATTACTAGAACTCATATAGCAATTCAGCAAGGTGGCAGGATATTAAGTCAATGCACAGAAATCAGTTACATTTCTATACACTAACAATGAGACAGAAGAAAAAGAAATTAAGGAATCGATGCCATTTACAATAGCACCCAAAACCCTAAGATACGTAGGAATAGCCTAACAAAGGACGTAAAGGATCTATACTCAAGGAACTACAAAACACTCATGAAAGAAATTGAGGAAGACACAAAGAGATGGAAAAACATTCTTTGCTCATGGATCAGAACAATAAACACTGTGAAAATGGCTCTACACTTTCAATGCAATCCCAATCAAAATACCATCGACATTCTTCACAGAGCTGGAATAAACAATCCTAAAATTTGTATGGAACCACAAAAAGAACCCAAATCACAAGGAAATGCTGAAAAAGAAATACAAACTGGGGACATCACAATGCCTGACTTCAAGCTATATTATAAAGCTGTGATTATCAAGACAGCATGATATTAGCATGAAAACAGACACCTAGATCAAAGGAACAGAATAGAGACCCCAGAAATGGACCCTCAACTCTACATTCAACCCGTCGTCCATAAATCAGGAAATAATATCCAATGGAAAAAAAGTCTTTTCAACGATTGGTGCTGGGAAAATTGGGCAGCTACAGAAGGATAAAACTGGACCATTCTCTTACAGCATACATAAAGATCAACTCAAAATGGATGAAAGACCCAAATGTGAGACAGGAACCCATCAAAACCGTAGAGAAGAACACAGGCAGCAACCTCTTTGACATCGGCCTCAGCAACTTCTTTCAAGACATGTATCCAAAGGCAAGGGAAACAAAAGCAAAAATGAACTTTTGGGACTTCATCAAGATAATAAGCTTCTGCACAACAAAAGAAATAGTCAACTAAACTAATAGGCAAGTCACGGAATGGGAGAAGATATTTCCAGATGACATTACAGACAAAGGGCTGATATTCAAGCTCTATAAAGAACTTCTCAAAGTCAACACCCAGAAAACAAAAAATCCAGTCGAGAAATGAGCAGAAGACATGAACAGACATTTCTCCAAAGAAGACATACAAAAGGCTAACAGACACATGAAAAAAAAAGTTCATTATCATTAGCCATCAGAGAAATTCAAATCAAAACCGAGACTCGTTTTGAACCTAGATAGCATATGGATGGGTCCCATCTTTGTATTCAATTGGCAACCCTGTGCTGTTTTATGGGAGCATTTAGGCCGTTCACCTTGAGAGTGATTATTGAAAGATATGTTTTTATTGTCATCTTGTTGCCTGTGAGGACCTTGTTTCTATAGATCGTCTCTGTAAGTTTCTGTTCTATATCACTTTTGGAGTCTTTCTTCTTTTATAGAACCGCCCTTAATATTTCTTGTAGGGCCAGCTTGGTGGTCACATAATCTTTTAGTCCTTGCTGGTCTTGGAAGCTCTTTATCTCTCCATCCATTCCGAATGTCAGCCTTGCTGGATTAAGTATTCTTGACTGCATGTTCTTCTCATTTAGTGCCCTGAATATGTCTTGCCAGACGTTTCTGGCTTGCCAAGCTTCTGTGGACAGGTCTGACGTTGTTCTGATGTTCCTCTCTCTGTATGTAAGGAATCTCTTCCCCCTAGCTGCCCTTAAGACAATTCCTCTGAATTTACAACACACAATTTTCACAATTACATGTCTGGAGGTCTTTCTACCCTCATTGATCTTGGGGGAGGTTGTCCTCTCAGTCTCTAATACATGACCACTTGTTTCATTCCCCAGATTAGGGAAGTTCTCAGCTAGGATTTGTTCAACTCTATCTTCTAGTTCTCTCTCTCTCTCTCTCCACCCCCTCAGGGATCCCAATAATTCTGATATTGGAACATTTCATGGTATCATTTATTTCTCTATTTCTGTTTTCATGGACTCTAAGCCGTTTGTTCCAGGCCTCACCCTGATCTTTCTTTTCTATCAGTTTGTCTTCTAGATTACTAATTCCATCTCCTGCCTTATTTACCCTAGCTTTTAGAGTATCTAGATTAGATTGGATTTCATTGCTAGCATTTTTAAGTCCTGCCAGATCAGCTCTCACTTCTGACCTTAGAGACTCTATGTTGCCACTAATGGTTTTCTCCAACCTAGCCATTGTCTGGATAACTGTTACCCTGAATTCTAGTTATGACATCTTGCTTATGTCCATATCCAATAGTTCCATGGCAGAGGTCGCAGTCTCTGAATTTTTCCTCTATTGTGGGTTTCTCTTAGTCATTCTGGTGAGAGGTGGTTGAGGGAATGTACAGAGTCCAAACTATTGACCACAATCCAAGCAAGATTTACCTGTTTTATAGGGACTTCAGGGTTCTTGGCCTCTTTTTCTTGCAGAAAAATCTTCTGATTTTTTCATCAGGTGTTGAACTGTGTAGCTAAAACTCTGTCATATTATTTCCCTTTATTTATATGTAAATGTTTTATGGTTTTGCTTACTATAAACTCTTAGCAGCTGAAGACCATGTATCTCCCTTCTTTTGTAACCTACACAACGCCTAGCATAGTTCCAGACAAATAGCTTGGTGCTTGGTTGTTGACTCAACAGCTAACCTGTTCATTAGCAGGCTATCTGCTCCATTTTTCTAGAAAATCTAAGTAGGTATATAAAAAGTAGTGCTTCAATTTCCTAGACTGTGTTTGGTACAAAATGTTTGCTGCAATGTGAACTATACATAGATGGAAATATCTGGGGGCAATAAGTTATTCATTTCTTCGTTCTTGGGCTTACCCCCTGCATGGTAAAATCTAAATATTTGGATTATTTTTTGACAGCATTATTTAAGTGAAAAGGAAACCATTATGAGAAACACAAATAAAGCTCTTCAGATGCTTGGAGGCAAAAAGCAGAGTGAATGGAGAATAATGGGGGAGGGGGGGAAGCAAAGTACATATATGCCTGGATTAAGTATCTCCAGTTGACAGAGGAACAATCCCGTGCCAGCACCTAGTGGGTTGTCACGAGCTTGCTTTGCCAATACTCTATTTGCCCCCACAACACGGAGCCATTCTGAGCATTTTGACTTGTTCTGAACTTCAGAAAGTGAATGCCTAGCATTGATGTATGTGTTCACCCTGACTTGGGGAAATGCCCAAGAGGGACGATGCTCTTCCTGGTGCTGTGAATGCTTAGGTTACTTAAAAATCCTTTTAATCACACAAATTATAACCATAAAGAATGTACTGTATTCTATAGAAGGATAAGCCTCCAGTGAATTGCAGTTAATCAAACTTACAAGAGAAAGAATGTACCTTAAAAGCTTAATTAAATATGGTATTGGGTAATAATCTGTTTTCTTATGCTGTTAGTTTAATTCCAGGGAAGAAAAATGAGATGGCAGTGTTCTACTTAAAGTGAACAGTTCGGAACCAAACATAATTTAACACTGATCATAATGATCTCTTACTCAAAGACCACATTCTAAGAGAGGACAAAGTACTTTCACACCCATTATGTAATTTATTTCTGCCAGTAACCTTCATGGCAGAACAGATATTGAGAAATTTTTATTATATATATTTTTTGCTATAAACTCTATGTATTTGCATACTAGAAAATGTATAAAATAGGGGAAAGGGAGTAAATGAAGCAATATTTCATTATTTTCATTTAGTTTTTAAAAATTTAATTTTTCTTATTATATTGTAATCATTTTAATCTTGCTTTCTTTTTTTCAAGATTTTATTTATTTGAGACAGAGAGAGAGCATTAGTGGGTGGGGAGGGGCAGAGGGAGAGGAAGAAACAGACTTCCTGCTGAGCAGAGAGCCTGATGCGAGGCTTGACCCCAGGACCCTGAGATCACGATCTGAGCTCAAGGCAGACACTGAACCAACTTAGCCACTCGGGCACCCCAGAATCTTGCTTTCTTAACCTAATGAGGTCACATAAGCATTTGCTTGTGTTTTTCTATACTCTCTGTAGTCATAACTTCTGATGTACTTATCATATTTTACTCTACATATTGTTCATTTCCAATTTTTCTGTTATTTTAAACAATATTGAGAAGAACATTTTAGTATACATAATTTTTGGTATTTAAAATTTTTTACCTCAATGCTGAATTCCTGGAAATGGAAATTGGGCAAAAGGTATGAACATTTCTAATGACTTTTGATTTTTATTATCAAATTATTTCTCAAAGGGTTGTGCAAGCAGCATACACACCAGTTTGTATGCACCAATTCTCTGCAAGCTAATCAGAAATAGGAAATATGATTTTTAAAAAAGATTTTATCTATTTATTTGAGAAAGAGAGAGAGAGAGAGAGAGAGAGCACATGCATGAATGGGGGAGGGGCAGAAGGAAAGGGAGAGGGAGAAGCAGACTCTCTGCTGAGCACAGACCCAATGCAGGGCTTGATCTCAAGACCCTGAGATCATGACCTGAGCCAAAGTCAGACAATTAACTGACTGAGCCATCCAGGCACCCCAAGAAATGTGATTTTTAAAAATTACTAATTTAATACACAAAAAAATGATTTTTCATTTTTAATCTCATTTAAAATCTTATTAATTTTTTCTCCATGTTTACTTTCTAGTTACGTTTGATGGGACAGACATTTATTGGTCATTTTGCAAATGAGGAAACAGTTTCAGAGAAATTAAGTATCTCGCTTTTGGTGGCACAGCTGGGGAGTGGCATACATAATAGACCCTAGGGATCCTGACTCTCCCTCCAGACTTGTGCTAGTTAAGGATTAGCGCCCACTCTGTCAGCATCTCACTTGGGGACGTCTCATTTCCTTGAGCCTCACTCTTTCCATCTGCATAATGTAGTACTCAGAATGGAATCAGTGGTTTTAATTTTAAAGTAATTAAGTTGAAGAAAAATTTCTTCCAATGAATCTTGTGCTAAAACTCAACATAGATGGGCTCTTGGATGGCTCAGTTACTTAAAACATCTGCTCTTGGCTCGTCATGATCCCAGGATCCTGGGATTGGGCCCCACATCAGGTTCCCTGCTCAGGAGGGAGTCTGCTTCTCCCTCTGCCCCTCCCTCCTACTCATGCTCTCTTTCTCTCTCTTAAATAAATAAAAACTTGGAATTTTATCTTAAAATTAAAATCTTAAAATTAAGATTTTATTTATTTATTTGAAAGAGAAAGAGAACAAGCAGGGGGAGGAACAGAGGGAGAAGGAGAAGCAGTCTCCCACTGAGCGGGGAGCCCAATGCAGGACTTGATCTCAGGACTCTGGGATCGTGACCTGGGCCAAAGGCAGATACTTAACCAACTGAGCCGTCCAGGTGCCCTAAATAAAATATTTATTTATTTATTTATTTATTTATTTGAGACAGAGAGAGTGAGTGCACAGCTGAGGAGCAGAGGGAGAGGCAGAGGGAGAAGCAGGCTCCCCACTGAGCAAGGAGCCCAGTGCGGGAATCAATTCCAGGACCCCAGGACCATGACCTGAGCCAAAGGCAGTCGCTTCACCAACTAAGCTACCCAGGCACCCCTGAAATCTTTAAAAATAAAAATCTCAACCTAGAAACTGCTAAGGCAAAGCTACTCTGAGTTGAGCTGGTGAGAGAGCTGTAGGTCAGGGTCATCTCCTCCTCTCTCAGAATCTCAACGGGTCATTCTAATATGTTCCTGAGAAACACAGATGTCATCTAGTACAGTGGTTTTCATTTTTTCTTTATTTTCAGTTTTATTGAGATATAATTGAAATATAGCACTGTAAACATTTAAGGTGTACAGCATAAGAATGTGATTTACATACACTGGGAAATGATCCAGTTCTTTTCAAGCACTGCTCCCTTTATCCCATACAGCTTTGATATTCTGTAAACTAAAATGATACATTTAAAATTCATTTTCATGTCCCTTTGCTAGCTTGCCTACAAGTGACTGATAGCTGGAAATCCCAGTTTCTGATGATAAAGCATTCATGGCATACTGAAAAGAAAACTGGGTTTAGAGCTAGGACACTATTACATATGCCCTCTTTCTGTTACATATGGGCTTTCTGTTAGTTTCTCCATCTAAAATGGAAAGAATGATCTCTGATTCTCCAACTTTGTAGAGTTGTCTGGGGTGGGGATCACTAGACGTTAAAGCTGTGTGTGTGTTCCTCTGTTCTCTTTCCAGGAACATGGTAGTTCTACTTCCCTGTCTCTTTTGAAGCTGGACATAGGCACGTGTCTTGCTAGCCAATGATATGTCTGTGGAAGTGATGTATGTGATTTCTAGGTGGAAATTTTAAGAGTCACTGCACAATTCATTACATTCCTTCTCCTTTGCTGTGGTGACTGTGGAAGCACATTTAAAAATCAGCTCCTGGTCCACCCGGGTTTAAGAGTGATGATTATGAGCAGAGACCTTGGCAGAACCAAACTGTCCTGGAGCATAATAAAAATAAATAAATAAAGGTTTGTTGTGTTAAGGCCTGAGATATTAAGTTTGTTATTACAGCAAGACCTAGGCCATTCTAACTAGTACAGTGTTGTCTGGTGACAACTAACATCATCCACATTATCCATGAAACTTCTTCCTCATTTCTAGAGTTGCTGAAGCCCATAACCCTGGAAACCTAGTAAAAATAATTCCCTGAAGACTGGTTTTGAACTGTACAGTTCAAAGCACATGTAGCAATCACCCAAGATTTGTAAAAGCTTTTCTCTTGCAAGTTTGAAGCCAAGAAGGATAGTGAAACAAACATTGGCCAGATACCTGAAGTGCCTCTCCCTCCCCCAGATACGGGATCTTTAAGAACTTAAAGAATGAATGACTGTTTTTTTTTTTTCTTCCAAGAAATTCAAGATATCTAAACTAATCTCTTACTAATCCTCTTATTCTCCTAGTGAATTCAGGAAATCAATGAGTGAAACACTGCACAGTACATGGTTGTTAGAGCAAAATGTTGGAAAAGAAGCTGCTTGTGAAGATTTCACCTATGCTTTATCTCAATACAGTTCCCATAATACAAAGATGATGCTCTGAGTGGTGTTACTGATAAGGAATAAATTCATCCTGACCTTGTAAATCTTGAAGGTGATGCTTTGTAGAAATTACATAGGTGAGCGTTCCCTGGTACACATAGCCCTAGAGTGTGGCTGGCTCTTTAGCCAACACCAAGGGATCCTGCATAACTCACTGCACCTTCTGGACCTCAGGTCCTTCACCTGTAAAATAAAGGCTCTAATCCCTGACCTACTGCCTCAGGATGAAATGAGACAATATATAGACGAAAGCTTTACAAAATAACGGGTGATTTTGTAATGCTTTGTTACTACCTGAAATTTCTATTCTATTTATTTGGAAGTTTTGTTACTCAGACTCTTTAAGTTGCAGATGACAGGAAGCCCTTTAAAAATATCTCAAAATTACTATAAAAAAACATTTAAGAGAAAGCATGAGAAGGAATTTGATTGCAAATGTAATTGAAAACTCGGGGGCTCTGACACCGCTCTTGGTTGTCTCCCTCTCCTGTGCTTCCTTCAGGGAAGCTTCTCTCCACATGGTGACTTCTGCAATCTCCAATTACAGTAAAGGGAGTGCTTCCTGGGACATAAACCTCTGCACCTAGTTGCACTTGGTGTGACTTGGCTTTGTTTGGGTCACGTATTCATTCCTGGACGTTCACATGGGAGAAGCATTCCCCAAAAAGAAAACTGAAGTGCTTGTAACCAGGCTGGATGACCCAAACCAGTGGATGTCCACTGCAGGAGGTGAAAATATCCTTTTACCTTCCCTCCTGGGTTCAGAACTCTGAGATGGGCTGCCACCCCAGTAGCCTCAGTATTGGGGCATAATGTAAGCACTTATTGACCATTTAGCTCTTAATCCCCTTTGAACCTAGAGCTCAGAGGTCTTTAGGAAAGCCTTTGGGGACCTTCTGTTGGCAGCTGCAGCCACATAGCTAGAACTATGAGATGTGATGAGGGGAATAGAGAGAATGTTATCTTTGATGTTGAATTGCAAGAAAGGATTTCTAAAAAGTACTACTCATTCTGTAATTTGCTGAAGTATACATTAGGAATTATCTTGAGAAGAGTCCATATAAACCCAATAACTGGCATTCAGAAGAAATGAATGTCTTCACATGACATCCTTCGCCCCCATGCCCTATCCACCTGGAAAGGGGTCAGGATGAATGGATTCAAACAGGTGTTGTATACTTTACACTGACTGTGGGGCTAGAGGATGGCACAGGTGGGATAGCAGTGGGTCTTGCCTTGGGGGGACTTCTAATGTTATTAGAGATGAAACTTTAACATAACAAAAAGCTAGAGACCATCAGAAAGATATTTGAGATAGTTGGATATATGGTTTGCAAAAAGTGCTGTGAGTCCAAGGAAGTGAGGAAGCAAGTTTACTAGAGGTGCAAAGGGAGGCCCTACAGAGGAGGGGTGGAAAGATGGTTAAGAAACAGTGCCATTTACGATGGTTGCATGTTCACTATGTGCCAGGGTCTGCTAAGCACTATACATCTTCCCATGCATTCTCTTATTTTCTCTCCTCTTCACCTGTGAGGGGTCAATGCTAATGACACCCTCACTTTGCGAATGAGGGTCTGGCTCAGAGACCTTAAGGCCACCCAGATAGTAATGACAGAGCCAAAACCAGTGACCTGAGCATTACCTACTGCTGTATGCTTAGCTTCTTCTGCAACAACTTTGATTCAAGGTTGATGACAACCATAATGATCCTGGCTCTTGGCTGGGGATGTGCCAGGCTTGATGGTTATTTTATTTTATTAATTTTTACTTAAATTTGAGTTAGTTAACATGTAGTGCAATATGGGTTTCAGGGGTCGAGTTCAGTGATTCATCACTTACATACAACACCTAGTGCTCATCATAACAAATGCTCTCCTTGATCCCCATCATCCATCCAGCCCATCCCCTACCCACTTCCTTCTTTCTCCCCTCTGTTTGTTTTCTATCATTAAGAGTCTTGCATGGTTTATTTCCCTCCCTCTTTTTCCTCCCTCCCATATGTTCATCTGTTTTGTTTCTTTTCCCCCCATAAACAGAATTTTATTGGAACACAGCTATACACATTCATTTGCATGTCAACTATGGCTGCTTTCATGCTACAATGGCAGAGGTGAGTCATTGCAACAGAGACTGCATGGCTAGCAAAACCTACCACATTTACTATCTGGCCCTTTACAAAAAAAGTTTACTGGTTGTTGCTATAAGATCATACTTTGAACTGGATAACATAATCTAACTCTAACATGTATATTCTTCAATGATAGCTCTCATCTAAGTTAGGGCTCTTAATGGGACTTTGTCAGAATCTCTTTTCCTTACTGCTATAATGCTGGGCATCTTTATCAGGAAGGATGGATTCTAGCATATCTTCTTTTAATCCAACTCCAGAAATTCCTTGAGGTATTTAGAATATGAATGACATTCTTCTTTATTTTGGCTTCAATGTACATTTTTGTCCATTTTAAATTCTTTTCCCTATTTTAATACCAGTTTGAGAGATATAGAACCTTACCCAAATTACCTTCTTAATCCAACTCATGGCTATTTATGTTGTAATTTAATTTTTAATTTTTTTAATTTAAATTTTAGTTAGTTAACATACAGTGTACTATTGGCTTCTGGAGTAGAATTCAGTGATTCTTCACTTACATACAATGCCCAGTGTTCATCACAATAAATGCACTCTTTATTTTTTCCCCAAATACTTATTTTATTTTTTCAGTGTTACAAGATTCATTGTTCATGTACCACACCCAGTGCTCCATGCAATACATGCCCTCCTCAATACCCACCACCAGGCTCGCCCAACCTCCCACCCCCCTCCCCTCCAAAACCCGCAGTCCGTTGCTCTGAGTTCACAGTCTCTCATGGTTCTTCACCCCTCCAATTTCCTCTAATTCATCCCTCCCTTCCTGTCTTCCATGTTTTTCCTTATGTTCCACACCTAAGTGAAACCATATGATAATTGACTCTCTCCGCTTGACTTATTTCACTCAACAGAATCTCTTCCAGTCCAGTTCATGTTAAAATAAAAGTTGGGTGTTCATCCTTTCTGATGGAGGCATAATATTCCAT
>CM052888.1:32346433-32361790 GCA_028534135.1 Potos flavus | reverse complement strand
ATTTATTTTTTTAATTAAAGCATAATGTATTATTTGCCCCAGGGTACATGTCTGTGGATCCTTAGGTTTACACATTTCACAGCACTTACCATAGCACATACCCTCCTCAATGTCCATAACCCAACCACCCTATCCCTACCCGCCCCTACCCCCAGCCACCCTCGGTTTGTTTCATGAGTTTAGGAGTCTCTTATGGTTTTGGACCATATCTTCTTGATCCATTCATCTGTTGAAGGGCATCTTGGCTAAAAGATAAAGTTTTAATCAATCAAATATTTTGGTTGCATTTGGTGTGGAATGTTGGTCCCACTTTAAATGAATTTCCTTTAGGATTTTGTCCAGTGCCCTACCCTGATAATGTGAGCCTGCTTGGTGTGTACACATGTCAGGCACTTTCCTATGTGCAGTCCAGGAGGCAGCAAAGCCCCTGTCACCTAGAAACATACCCTCAAGACGTGGGCCAAGTTTGCCAGATACATGTTGAACAAATCAGTAAATGGAGATATTGTCCACACAATGTCATTTCTTAGCCACCATTCCCAGAATAGTATTTTGCATTATATTTCCAGGAATAGGAAATACACTTTCAGGGAGTACTTTTCCTCCTACCCAGTGCCCCTTGTAACAATCATGCCTTACATTTGTACCCGTACTTTCAGCTTTGGTAAAGGGCTTTCATATCCTTATCTATTTTTAACTTTACAACAACCACCATATAAAAGTTTAGAGCAAGAGTTATCAGGCCCATTTAAGAGGCTGAGGTCAAGAAAAGCTGTGTCCAGTACACCCTGACTGCCACCCTGGGGCCTCTACCTCCCAAACCAAACACCTGGTCTCTGATCTGTTGTTCCTGTACTTAAGTCTGCTCTGACCCATTCCCAAACCCACAGTGTGATATTTAGCATCCCAACACTGTTAGGATTGGGGCAAAGAGAACCTAACCATGCAGGAATTCTGAATTCTGCCAGTAGTGAATAAGAGGATATTAGGGTTCAGTACTGAATGAGAAGCCAGAAACATGAGGTTCAAACTCCAGCTTTACTCTGCATCAGTTGTGTGACTTTAGAGGGCAGGCTGCTTAAAAAACTGAACCACATTTGCATTTAAGTTGAATTTTTTTTTGAAATGTATTCTTAGTTCCAGAAGAGGCCTAAGGATCAAATCACTTCCCTGCTACAAATTATGCAAGAATGTTTGAGGGGCAAAAGAGCTCATGAAAATCTTTTAAACTCTGACCCTACAAAAAGTATGATTATGGATCATTGTCATCCATAAATGTCCATCAATACCTCATTTATGGCAAAATAATAAAATTTTCTTCAAGTAAAATTTATGTAAGACTCAATCATTTTAATAGTAACAATGAAAATCAAGTGAAAAGAAAACCTCCATAGTCCCATCAACCCAATAAATCCATTTTTTCCTTCTTGTGCGTGTGTGTATGTGTTCTGCTTTTTTCCCTGTTCATAAACTGATCTGTCTTAATATAATTGTAATCACAGTATATATTATATTGTAACTTCTACATTTATTCATACTGTTCTATCACTCACTACCAAGAACAAAAGAAAGGCAAAATATGTTCCTAGTCACTTTTCCTTTTTGACACCCTATACCCAACCTCTTTGTGTAAATGAACAGAGAATAAATGGCCTTGGAGTTGATGTCATATAAAGTGAAGATACAGAGAAAGGCCTGGGTAACCCATCAAACCTCTAATACAGTCTATTGGGATGTTCTGAAATTACAGAAATATTCTATAATTTGTCCTGACCAATTTGGTAGCCACTAACCATATGTGGCTCTAGAGCATTTGAAAAGTGTTATAATGCAAAGAGGAAACTAAATGTTTAATTTTATTCACTTTTAATTAATTTACATTTAAATAGTCACATGTAGCTTGTGGCTAGTGTATTTGTATAGCACAGGAATGGTTAGGCTAAGTAGAGACCTGGCTGAATTTCAGTAATAAATCATGCTCCCACTCAGAGGCCCAGAATTCTGTTCCTAATTAAGCATGCTGGCCCTTTGTCATTTTTTGGCTCCCCAAGGTCCATTTCCTCTCATAAAAGCACCCCAATTTCCTACAAATCAAAACCACAATAAGATACTACTTCATACCAGTCAGAATGGCTACAATTAACAACTCAGGAAATGAGATGTTGGTGAAGATGTGGAGAAAGGGGAACCCTCTTACGCAGTTAGTGGGAATGCAAACTGGTGCAGCCACTCTGGAGAACAGTATGGAGGCTTCTCAAAAAGTTAAAAATAGAGCTACCCTATGACCCAGCAATTGCACTACTAGGTATTTATCCAAAGGATACAATCATAGTGATTCAAAAGGGCACACGCACTGCAATGTTTTCTTTTTTAAATTTTATTTTATTTTTTCAGTGTTCCAAGACTCATTGTTTATGCACCACACTCAGTGCTCCATGCAATATGTGCCCTCCTTAATACCCACCACCAGGTTCACCTATCCCCCCAACCGTCTCCTTTCCAAAACCCTCAGTTTGTTTCTCAGAGTCCACAGTCTCTCATGGTTCGTCTCCTCCTCCAATTTCCCCCAATTCACTTTTCCTTTCCTTCTCCTAATGTCCTCCATGTTATTCCCTGTGCTCCACAAGTAAGTGAAACCGTATGATAATTGACTCTCTCTGCTTTACTTATTTCACTCAGCATAATTGCACTGCAATGTTTATAGAACAATGTTCACAATAGCCAAACTAAGGAAAGAGCCCAGATGTCCATCAGTGGATAAATGGATAAAGGAGATGTGGTATATGTATACAATGGAATATTACTCGCCATCAAAAAGAATGGAATCTTGCCATTTGCAACAATGTGGATGGAACTAGAGGGTATTAGGCTAAGCGAAATAAGTCAGTCAGAGAAAGACAAATACCAGATGATTTCACTCATATATGACATTTAAGAAACAAACAGATGAACCTATGGGAAGGGAAGGAAAAATAAAATAAGATGAAAACAGAGAGGAAGAAAAACTATAAGAAACTCTTGACTAACTGAGGGAACAAACTGAGGGTTGCTGGAGGGGGTGGGTGGGTGGGGGAAATGGGGTAACTGGGTGATGGACATTAAGGAGGGTACTTGATGCAATGAGCACTAGGTATTATATGCAACTAATGAATCACTAAATTCTACCTCTGAAACTGATAATACACTGTATGTTAATTAAATTGAATTTAAATTTAAAACATCTAAAAAATAAAGCATCCCATTTCCTTTGGCTACCTACTATTTCAGACAGTCTCCAAGAGGCAGTAAACCCAGGATCTCATCATCTCCCAGTACAATGAAAAGGCACAACTAGAGAATGGGTATGTACTGCAAGCCCACCCAATCAG
This sequence comes from Potos flavus, assembly GCA_028534135.1. NCBI lineage: Eukaryota > Metazoa > Chordata > Mammalia > Carnivora > Procyonidae > Potos > Potos flavus. The sequence continues at coordinate 32,358,422 of CM052888.1, read as the reverse complement.
ATGGCTCCTCTTATGATTTGGAATATTTAGAATCCAGAATGACTTAAGTTATCCACTGCAGTGATAACAGTGGACCAGATGTTGCTAGCCACATGGCAAAGACTACAATATTCACCTTTTGGGCATCTCTAACTCCTCCAGTCCTACTTATTCCCAAACCTAGTTTTCAACCTCCATCATACTTCCCATAAATTCCTTTTTGCACAAATTAGTGACACACTGTTGTTTTCACAGTAGGAATTCTAGCAAGTCATAAGGATGAGCTGACAATGGGTCAGAGTGCTCACTATGTATCCTGAATCCAGGATGTGCTTCAAGTACTCCTTCATTGACGTTCTTCCCTTGGTATGATCCACTCACCCAGAAACTAATATCATAGCTATTTAGGTTTGCAACTTAAGCATATTGAAGACAAACAGTGCAGCAGATTTTGTTCTCTTTCTGTGAAATAGGGCTGTCAATTTCTAATCTTAGCATGCCCATTGTCTGTCTAGGAACCTGATGTACATGGATGGATGTACCTGGTGGACATGGATGGTCCAGAGCCAGAGAAACCCATCTTGACCTCTGAAATCTTCTCACCTGAACCACAACCCCCCAACACTGGCATATAAACATCTTATCTAGGCACAGAAACTTTATACCTGGGGCTGGTGGGATCACTTATTTTTTTTTTTAAATATTTTTACTCATTTTATATTTTATTTAAATTCAATTAGTTTTTGATATAATGTTCAATGATTCAATAGTTGTGTATAACACCCAGGGCTCATCATATCACATGCCCTCCTTATTTACCCACTCATTTTAAAGATTTATTTATTTGAGAGAGTGAGGGGGGGACAGAGGAAGAGAATCTTCCAGCAGACTCCCCACTGAGCACAGATCCCCATGTGGAACATGACCTAGGGCTTCACAGGGGCCTCCACGGAGGGGGGAGGGGTAGAGAGGGGTGTTGACCCCACAAAGCATGAGATCACAACCTGAGCTTAAACCGAGAGAGTCAGATGCTTAACTGACTTAGCCACCTAGGCATCCCTAGAGGGATCTCTTAAAAAGCTTTTGTGCCTACTAAAATTCTCAAAGATTCAGCCAGAACTAAAGTACTAGCCTCAAAGTATCCCTTCAAAGGACTTGAGCAATCAGAGAGGCAGAGCATTCTGAGTACTCCACTTAACTTATTTCATCAGTGTGACATAATCCAGCAAAGTGAGTGGCTTTGCTTTTGATATTCTGACACTTTGAAGACAAGTGCTGATTACCAACAGGGCAACCATGAAATGGCACTTTTGGGAACACTTTTTAATGGGGACACTTTTTAACATATTTATTTAATTAGCTCATTATAAAGTGTAATGTGATTTCTTGCCGTATCCTCATTAGTTTTATGAGAATCTTTAAGAAATGACAGAGGCAGAAAGGAAAAGGAAGAGGCATATTGTGCCCAACTCCATATGCTTCCCAAATGGCCCACACCGTCCTTGAATGTAACATGGTGCACATGAAGCACCCCAGAGCTCAGCACAAGGGCTGAACTGCTTTTCAAAATTATGGGACAGGTTCCCCAAGCAATTTACAAGCTCATGAAGATGATGTATAGAACCTAACCACTGCATATTCCATTCCAAAATAGCTTTGGAGAAATGAGCACTGCTGTAGCAATAAGGAAAATTAGGTTTCAATCTTAGATGTGTCTTTGACTAGTGAAATGACCCATTTCATTTAACCACTTGAGCCTCAGATGAATCTTAAGTTGCACAATGGGAATAACAATACTCAGCAAGTCTACTCATGGACCTATAACATCGTGACAAACCCATGAGATAATGGAGGTGGAAGTGTTTATTATAGTAATCACTAATATGTATTGAGTGTTTACTGCATTCAAGACATCCTTGAGATGATTTCTCAATTGTACAATTAACATGATCAAAAACTTTCATTTATTCTTGTTTGGATTTCAGAGACAACCTTCTAAAAACAATATCCTTAGAGAAATCTTCTCTGATAACCCCCAAAATAAGCGTCTTTTGCTACCTTCTCATGAGATCCCTTCTTTCTCTTTTTAGCCCTCAAAGCACATATAGTTATAACTTGTGGTAAAGTTCTGACTTGTTTAACTCCTTTCCCCCCATAAGACTATAAATTTCATGAAGGCAGAGACCATGTCCATTTTGTTTACCCAATTCCTTAACATAAACCCTATCACATAAACAGTGCTCCATAAATATAGAAATGGCAACTACCTCCCTTTTAGAAAAGAGTATTTTCTGTAGGCTTATGTTAATGCTGATGGATTGTCTGTATTTAAAAAGAGAGCTGCAAAGCTATAGATTGCCTAAACTAGCACCTTTCATTCCAGGTACTCTGTGCATCATGGACAGAGCTTCAAAGAGGACTCACTCTATTGACTGAAAACTATACCAGGGGGGAAATCAAATGAATGTTTTTAAGTTATGTTAATCATTTTATTTATTGCTAATACATCTCACGATTATATATTGCAATATGTAATATTAGTCATCTTAGAATTAACACAAGGTAAAGAGCACCTCGGTGGCTCAATCAGTTAAGCCTTCAGCTCAGGTCATAATCTCAGGGTCCTGAGATTGAGCCCACATCAGGCTCCCTGGTCAGTGGGGAATCTGCTTCTCCCTCTTTCTGCCCCTCCCCCCATGCATGCTTGCTTTTTCTCTCAAATAAATAAATAAAATCTAAAAAAAATAGAATTAAAGATATGAACAGCCTAGCATTGTCCTTCTTTCATTCACTCAACACAGATTAATCAATTGCCTAGTGTATAAGTAGGTGCTGCGATGGTCCCTGGTTAATATTTATAGAAAGAAGGACTAAACCTTATTCTTAGAGTTTGGGATAATAATCTGAGCACCAATATTGCATACCTCATACCATCCTATCCCAACCCCATTCTCCTGAGTGCTCTTGATAAGAGCCCTAAATGTAACATTGTTCTGTAGGAGGCATACAGCCATAATGAAGAAAGCTCTGTTCTGGCATGGAGCTGACAGGTTTGGGTTAGGTCCTGTCTCCAACACTGGCTCTCTGAATGAGTTACTTGCTCAAATAATTCCCCTCGTCTAGTCTCAAATTCTTAAGCCAACAGTTTCTCTAAAGCTCTTTCAGCTCTAGCATCTATGACCCTCTCTCTGTCCCCTATACTCAGCACTGTGTTTGTTGCAAGGCACCTGCCATACAGGGAAGCCTGATCTCCCACAAATGGATCAGCACACCAGGCTGTTAACACTGGTTACCTGAAGGGAGGAGGAGTATTAAAATTAATATTATTATTATATGTAATCATGTATGTTTTATACATAATTAATATGTACTATAATATTATTATATATACTAATATTATCATCATCATAGAAAGATAAGATGCCAAACTGAAAAATACACATGGTATAATGTTAAATAAAAGTGCAGAAAATAAAATCGCATCAATTCCAATGCCATGAAAGAGTAAATATTACAAATAGGTGTATCAACCTTACATTGTTAGCTATGCCATTGTTGAAAGCAGCAGAAACCAATCAGGCTAACTTAAACAGAAAAACAATTAAATAAGAGAATATTGGGAAATTCACTGAAAAGTTCCGGGGTTTGGAGAACTAAGATAGGAAGCAAATTAAACATTTCCCAAACCACACCACAGAGTGACTTGCCCCACCCACTGATCCTGGACACCAAACACGGGACATCATCACCATCACTACCACTGTTGCTGCTGCTGAGAACCATTCTTGCTTAAACTGCCAAAGCTTCCACAGAGAGGGTGCCCCTGGATCCACCTTGTGTCTGCATAGGAGTATCTGACTGGCAGAGCCCAAGATACATGGCTGTGCTCTAGCTGCAAGGGAGGTGGGAAAGGCAGAAGCTGATGGGTTCAGTTTCCATGGGAGCATACAGAGCCTGTTTCATAAGGTGGGGGACAGCCCAGACAGAAGAAGGGAGCTTAGATTTTGGCTGGGCAATGAGAATAATATGGATTGCATGGGCATATAGAGAAAGACCAGAGGGTCACAGGGACAAATGGCAGTATTTATTTGATTAATTAATGGGAATAGGGGAGAAGAGCTTGGGAAGATGGTGGAGTAGGAGGAACCTAAGCTCACCCCATCCCATGTTTTCAACTAGATGTCCTCCACATCCAAGTCAATAAATCAGAGGGCTATCCAAAGACTGGCAGAAGAAACTCCACAACTAAATATAGAGGAGTGGCATCTGAGATATTAGGAAGGTCAGAAAGGCAGAGGGAGGCTTCCCACAGGAGGGAGGGAACTGGGCACACATAGAGGACAGAGAAACAGGCCCTCACACCAGGGAGCTCACATGGGGAAGACTAATCTCCATAACATTCAGCTTTAAAACCAGAGGGGCTGAGTTCTGTGAGTTTATGTAACTGGTGGGACTTGGAACCTGGACCTTTTGAAGTCAGCTGACTCAGCACTGGGCAAGCAAAAAGGCATGTGAGAGCTGGGTTGCCACTGTTAGAGACAGTAGCCTGCATGGAAAGGTAGCATAACCCTCTTACACTGTTAGTGGGAATGCAAGCTGGTGCAGCTACTCTGAAAAACAGTACGGAAGTTCCCCAATAAGTTGAAAATAGAGCTACCCTACCACCCAACAATTGCACTACTGGGCGTTTACCCCAAGGATACAAATGTAGTGATCCAAAGGGTCACCTGCACCCCAATGTTTATAGCAGCGCTGTCCACAATAGCCAAACTATGGAAAAAGCTCAGACATCCATCAATAGATGAATGTTAAAGAAGTATGCTCACACACACACACACACACAATGGAATGTTATGCAGCCATCAAAAAATGAATCTTGCCATTTGCAATGATGTGGATGGAACTAGAGGGTATTACACTAAGTGAAATAAGTCAATCAGAGAACTATAATTAGCATATAATCTCACTGATATGTGGAATTTAAGAAACAGGCAGAAGATCATAGGGGAAGAGAGGAAAAAATAAAATGAGACAAAACCAGAGAGGGAGACAAGCCATAAGAGACTCTTAATCATAGGAAACAAACTGAGGGTTGTTGGAGGGGAAGAGGGTGGAGGGATGAGGTAACTGGGTGATGGACACTGGGGAGGGTGTGTTGTAATGAGCACCGGGTATTATTTAACACTGATGAATCACAGACCTGTACCTCTTAAACAAATAATACATCATATGTTAATTAAAAAAATATATTCAAATACATGTTTGTGCAGTTTTTGAAAAAAAAATAGAAAATGATGGACAGAGTGTTTGGAAAACTACTGAGCAGGGAGCTTCATCTTTCTGAATCTGATGACTATGACTATGACTATGATATTTTTGACATATCATTTATTTTTTTAATTCATTAAATTAATGGGTCTATTAGTAATCATAAATTTTAAATCAACAATACTTTTATCTGTAGCCATATGTAAATTTTGGTGGATTCAGAAAAATAGACAGAATGTATACATCGGAAAAAAGAAAAGCCCCAAGTGCTTAATGGATTAGTTCAACAAACAATAAACAAGTATCATTCAAGTGGCATATATAGAGATAGAGATAGAGATACAGAGAGATAGACATAGAGATGGTAGAGATAGAGAGGAGATAGAGATATAAAAGGGCAGTTTACACAATGCCAGGGGAAGCAGGAAACAGATCTGTTCCTACTGATTTCCAAACCCGTTAGGGGACTTCTCTGAAAACAAGGGAGCTAGCCAGTGCCATTTTCCTTCCCCACCCCAATAAACACAGAGACACCTGCAAGAGGTGGGGTTATACAAAAACTTGCTACCTAATCTGCTAACAATGCTCCCAAGTTCTCCTAAGGACTTGTGTACTCCAACCCTGCTGGCTTTGGCCCTGGGCTCAGGTCAAATTTTATTAAAGTCCTGAGGGTACCATGTCCAAGCACCTGATGCATAGCTGCCACCTCCCCCCCCCCCCGGGACACATCCACTTGCTGCACTCAGCTGGATGCCACCAGCCATGTTGCAGTCTGCTCCCACCGCCAGGTAAAGAGTTGCTGCAGCTTGCCACACCCAGTTGCCACACAGGACCCAACTGCTGCTCCACACCCAGCCACATCTCATCAGCCACCATTGCACACTGTGACCAGCCTCATTCCCCAGCCTCCCAGGTGCATAGCCCTTAGGTGCCACAGGGCTTCAGGCATCCAGCATAGGACTAGTGGCCCAGCACAAACTTTGATAACATAGACACTCTGTCCCCAAGTTCCCCGGTGGGCATGCCCTGTCCAGAGCTGGCCTGACTGGGTCCCACTAACACCACAGAAAACAAGCACAGCATACAGTAGGCAGTCAGTGCAGATGACTTGGACAAAACAGCAGGATGTAAGCAACACACCTAGGATACTATCCTGAAGGTCCAGATCCTGGTGAATAGAGGACACTGCACTACAAGGCACTCCAGTACTTCTTCATAAAATCACTACTTTTAAGAGCAAAAAATACAGCTGACCTTTTTTGTTTTGTTTTATTTAAGTTTTTATTTAAATTCCAGTTAGTTAACATAGAGTGTAATATTAGTTTCAAGTATGCAATTTAGTGATTCAATGCATACATACAAACACCCAGTACTCATCACAATAAGTGCACTCCTTAATCCCCATCACCCACCTCTCCTCTAAGAGCCATAAGTTTGTTATCTACAGTTAAGAGTCTCTTTCTTAGTTTGCCTCTCTCTCTCTTTTATTTTCCTGTGATCACTTGTCGTGTTTCTTAAATTCTACATATGAGTGAAATCATATGGTATTTGCCTTTCTCTGACTGACTTAGTTCACCTAGCATAATACTCTCTAGCTCCATCTACCTCATTGCAATTGGCAAGATTTCATTGTTTCTATGGCTGAGTAATATTCCATTTTATATGTATGAAATATAATATATTTTATACATTTTTATTATGTATATATTCTTCTTTATCCATTCATCAATAAATGAACACTGGGGCTATTTCCATAATTTGGCTATCATAGATAAATGCTATTATAAACATTGAGGTGCATGTATCACTTTGAATTGATATTTTTGTATTCTTTAGGTAAATACCTAGTAGTGCAATTGCTTGATCTTAGGGTAGTTCTATTTTTAACTTTTTGAGGAGCCTCCGTACTGTTTTCCAGAGTGGCTGCACCAGTTTGCAATCCCACCAACAGTGTAGGAAGGTTCACCTTCCTCTACATCCTCACCAACAACACAGCTAACTTTCTTAACACATAGAAACAGACCCAGAGAGGCATATGAAATGAAGAGGCAGAGAAATTTATCCCAAATGAAAGAACAGTACAAGCCCATAGCCAGAGATCTAAGTGAAACAGATATAAGTAACATGCCTGATAGAGAATTTAAAGCAATGATCAAAAAGATACTCAGTGGACATGAGGAAAGAGGAGAAAACATGACTGAGACCCTTAACACAGAGATAAGGAATAATATAACAGAGGTCAAGGGCACAATAAGTGAAATGAGAACATGCTTGATGTAATGCACAGCAGGATGGAAGAAGCAGAGGAATGAATTAGTGGCCCCGAAGACAGGAATGGAAAGTAATTAGACTGAACAGAAGAGAGAGAAAAGAATTATGCAAAATGAGAAAAGACTTGGGGACTCAGTGATTCCACCAAATGTAATAACATTCATAGTATAGGAGTCCAAGGAGAAGAGAAAGGGGGACAGAAAATTTATTTGAAGAAATAATAGCTGAAAACTTCCCTAATCTGGGGAAAGAAACAGATATGCAGATGTAAGAGGCACAGAGAACCCTCAATAGAATCAACAAAAGCAGACTGACACCAACACATATTATAATTAAATTTGCAAAATATAGAGATAAAGAGAAAATTTTTAAAGCAGCGAGACAAAAGAAGTTATTAACTTATAGGGAAAATCCATAAGGCTAGCAGAAGATTTTTCGATAGAAACTTGGCAAGCCAGAAGGGACAGGCATAATCTATGTGCTGAATGGAAAAATCTGCAGCCAATAATAGTCTATTCAGAAAGGCTATCTTTCAGAATAGAAGGAGAAATAAAGAGTTCCCAAACAAAAACTAAAGGAGTTCATGATCAGCTTGTTTAAGCTCTGCAGCACATATTAAAAGGGACACTTTGAATGGAAGGTGAGACCAAACGTGACAGTGTAGAAGTAAGAATCACAAATGCAGTAAAAATGAGTTTTTCTGTAAAAAAAAATTAGTCAATAAACTCTCAAAAATATATATATAAAGTATAATAACATATACCTAAAACGTGGGGAGAAGAGGAGAAAAGAATGAGTTCAAACTTAAATGACCATCAACTTAATATAGACTGCTATATGCAGAAGAGGTTATATACAAACCTAATGGTAGCTATAGATCAAAACCACCAATAAATATGCAAAGAATAAAGAGAAATAAATCAAAATATATTACTAAAGAAAATCAGCCAAATATGAAAGAGAGAAAGACAGGAAAAGACCAGAGAAATTCTTCAGAAATAACCACAAAACAAGTAATAAAATGGCATTAAATATATATCTATTAATTATTACTTTGAATGTAAACGGACTAAATTCTCCAATCAAAAGACATAGGGTTACAGAATGGATAGAAAAACAAGACCAGGGTGCCTGGGTGGCTCAGTGGGTTAAAGCCTCTGCCTTTGGCTCAGGTCATGATCTCAGGGTCCTGGGATCAAGCCCCGCATCGGGCTCTCTGCTCAGCGGGAAACCTGCTTCCCCTTCTCTCTCTGCCTGCCTCTCTATCTACTTGTGATCTCTCTCTCACTCTGTCAAATAAATAAATAAAATCTTAAAAAAAAAAAGAAGAAGAACAGGACCATCCATATACTGCCTATAAGAGACCCATTTCAGATCTCAAAACACCTGTAGAGTGAAAGTGAGAGGATGGAGAAACATCTATCACGCAAACAGGTGTCAAAAGAAAGCCAGAGTGGCAATGCTTATATCAGACAAAATAGACTTTAAAACAGACTTTTGAGGGGTGCCTGGATAGCTCAGTTGGTTAAGCATCTGACTCTTGATTTCAGCTCAGGTCATAATCTCAGGTTTGTGAGATCAAGCTCCATGTCAGGCTGGGCATGGAGCCTGTTTAAGATTCTCTCTCTTGGGGTGCCTGGGTGGCTCAGTCAGTTAAGTGTCTGCCTCCAACTCGGGTCACGATCTCATGGTCCTAGGATGGAGCCCCAAATCAGGCTCCCTGCTCAGCAGGGAGTCTGCTTATCCCTCTTGCTCCTCCCCTTACTCATGCTCTGTCTCTGTCTCTCTCTCAAATAAATAAATAAAATCCTTAAAAAAAGACTCTCTCTCCCCCTCTGCCCCTCTACCCCACAGGGGGAATAAGACTGTAACAAAAGACAAAGAATTATGTACTAATAAAAGGGACAATCCAAAGAGAATATACAACCATTATAAATATTTACATACTCAACATAGGAACACCCAAATACATTAAACAGTTAATAGCAAACATAAAGCAACTAACCAATAATAATACAATAATAGTAGGGGACTTTAACACCCCATTTATACCAATGAACAGATCATCTAAAAAGAAAATCAACAAGGAAACAATTGAATAGCTTTGAATGACATATTGGAACACATGGATTTAACAGCTATATTCAGGATATTCCACCCTAAAACAGGAGAATATATATTCTTTTCAACTGCGCACAGAACATTCTCCAGAATAGAGCACATATTGGCCCACGAGACAAACCTCAAGAAATTCAAGAAGATCGAAATCATATAATGCATATTTTCTGACCACAACACTATGAAACTAAAAGTCAATCACAAGAAAAAATCTGGAATGACCACAAATACGTGAAGGTTAAATGACATACTAATAAACAATAAAGGCTCAACCAGGAATTAAAAGAAAAATATTCAATATTCAATATTTTGTTCAGACTTTTTAGTACATGGAAACAAATGAAAATGAAAACACAACAGTCCAAATCCTCTGGGATGTGGCAAAAACAGTTATCAGAGGGAAATATATAACAATACAGGCTTACCTCAAGAAGAAAGAAAAATCTTAAATGACCTAACCTTACATCTAAAAGAGCTAGAAAAAGAAAAACAAATGAAGCCTAAAGCCAGCAGAAGGAAGGAAATAATAAAGATTACAGAAGAAATAAAGGATATAGAAACTAAAAAACAATAGAACAGATCAATGAAACCAGGAGCTGGTTCTTTGGAAAAAATCAATAAAATAGATAAACCACTAGCCAAACTTATGAAAAAGAAAAGAGAAAGGACTCAAGTAAATAAAATCACAAATAGAAGAAGAGAAATAACAACCAACACCACAGAAATACAAACAATCCTAAAAGAATATTATGAAAAACATATGCTAACAAATTGGACAGCCTAGAGTGGATAAATTCCAAGAAACATAAAGTACCAAAACTGAAACAGGAAGAAATAGGAAACTTGAACAGACATAACTAGCAAAGAAATTGAGTCAGTAATCAGAAAACTTGCAACAAACAAAACTCAAGGAGCAGATGGCTTTGCAGGCAAATCCTACTAAACATTTAATAAAGAGTTAATACCTATTCTTCTCTAACTATTCCAAAAAATAGAAAAGGAAGAAAAATTTCAAAATTCATTTCATGAGGCTAGCATTGCCCTGATGCCACATCCAGATAAAGACACCACTATAAAAGACAACCACAAGCCAATACCTCTGATAAACAGAGATGCAAAAATTCTCAATAAAGCACTAGCTTTATTGATTTCAACTGTATGTTGAAATCAACATACATTAAAAAGTCATTCACCACAATCAAGTGGGATTTATTCCTGGGTTGCAAGTGTGGTTCATTATTCATAAATCAAGCAATGTGATATATCACATTAATAATAGAAAGGATAGGAATTATATGATCATTTCAATAGACACAGAAAAAGTATTTGACAAAGTATAACATCCATTCTTGATAAAAAACCTCAACAAAATAGGTTTGGAGGGAACACACCTCAACATCATAAAGGCCATATACCAAAAAAGCCACAGCTAACATCATCCTTGATGAGGAAAAACTGACAGTCTTCCTCCTGCAAAGAGGTGTCAAAAGAAAGCCAGAGTAGCAACGTCAGGAACAAGACAAGGTTGTCCAAACTCACCACTTTTATTCAACATAGTACTGGAAGTTCTAGTCACAGCAATCAAACAAAAAGAAATAAAAGGAATCCAAATCAATAAAATGGAAATCAAACTTATGCTATTTGCAGATAATATGATAATATACATATAAAACCTGAAAGACTCTACCAAAAACCTGCTAGAACTGATAAATAAATTCAGCAAAGTCACAAGATACAAAATCAGTGTACAAAAATTTGTTGTCTATCTATACACCAATAATGAAGCAGCAGAAAGAGAAGTTAAGAAAACAATCCCATTTCAATTGCACCCAAAATAATAAGATACCTAGGAATAAACCTAACCAAGGAGGTGAAAGACCTGTACTCTGAAAACTAAAACACAGATGAAAGAAATTTCAGACAACATAAAGAAATGGAAAGACATTCCATTTTCACGGATTAGAAGAAAAAAATATTATTAAAATGTCTATACTACCCAAAGCAATCTATACATTTAATGCAATTCTTATCAAAATATGTATGGTATTGAAGATGGCGGAGAAGTAGGAGGCGGAGATAGTGACTGATCCCAGAAGTTCAGCTGGATAGTTATCAAACCACTTTAAACAACTACAAACTTAGCAGGAGATAGAAGAGAAGAAGAACAGCAACTCCAGGAACAGGAAATTGACCACTTTCCAGAAGGTAGGACGTGCGGAAAAGCGAATCCAAAGCGACAGGCAGATAGACCGCGGGGGGAGGGGCCGGCTCCCGGCAAGCCGCAGAGCGGCGGAGCACAAAATCGGCACTTTTAGAAATCTGCTGCACGGCCTCGAGGCTGCCAGAGCGCGGC
>CM052888.1:32321903-32345933 GCA_028534135.1 Potos flavus | reverse complement strand
CTGCCAAGAGTTCCCCACTTGGGTTTCTGAGAACAGCTCGGAAGAGCAGAGGTGAGATTCTGCGGCCTTGTGGGTTTCCAGGCCAGTCATCTGTCCCCCCACTACCTTCACAGCCCTCCAGGGCTAAGCAAAACCCATGTTTCATTAACACAAAGATATTCATAGTTTCCTAATACATTCTGTAAGCCAAGATGACCTCAAATTAAATCATGGAAAATGTGAGGACAGAGCCCATGACTACAGCCAGACCAGTCTCAGACAAGCAGCTCATGGGGAGGGATTTAATTTCTTGGTGCCAACCAAGGTTTCTTCCTCTGAACCATAATGACTGAAATTCTCCACTTGCATTTCCTTTGTGTCTGAGATCTCTAAGCTTTCTCTACTGAAGTACAGTTTTCAGTGGAGGGGCTGCAAAATGGAAACATTATGAGCATAATCTTACAACCTGTAACAAAGGAAAGAGGTTCAGTAGGGGAGCCCAAGACCTGGGTTCCATTCCTGGCTCTCTCACCAGCAGACTGTGTGACATGGTGCTCTTTGGACCTTCATTTTCTCATCCATAAGTAAGGGAAGGGGTAGCCATAAAGATCTACAAAACTAAATGCCCTAAGGATCATGCAAGTGATGTAATGGCAAAGTTGACCTTTGTAGCTGACTAAATGGAGTATGTGACCCCACCTAAATTCTGAACTTACACCTGAATTCTACTTTCAATTTGCACTGTCAAACACAGCATTTCTGCAGATGAAATTCAGCTGACAGCCACCATTTATAATCCCTGGACTAGAAGCTTTCCACTTCTGACAATGCTTTCAATTGACTTTCCTCTAAAAGCAATATTTTCCATAGTGATTTGATCTTTGCTGCCACAGACAGGGGCCTCCCATCTTGTTATGGAGAGTCCCACGGTGGGAGGAGGGGGCATTTACATAGTAGGCTGAGTGTCCCAAAGTTCATGGGACCTGGTATTTGGGCAAATAAACTCTAAACAGGCCCCATCTTATATTACCCAAACAGAAGTTGGAACTCAAATAGGGAATTCAAAGAGGGAGCTTAGGGTAAAAACAAAGAATGAACTTTATGGGATCCATCCCTTCCTCTCCATGGCCTTACTCTGAAAGATCCCTCTCCTGAATAATACAGGGAAATGTCTTAGGTCAAGTTATACCTTCTGTTCATCCAGCCACGTGTTTTTCTGAGATCAGCCTGACTTTCCATAAGTTCATCCATTACTAAGAGAGAAGAGTCTATGTTTGGTCTGGGGTGGATTAGTCAGACAAGAGGACTGAGGAAGACATTAAGGGCTCTCTAGTCACTTTGTGGGGTCTCCTGCAGAAACAGGGATGGGGGTCAACACTCTCCCCACAACCTTCCACCATGGATTACTAAGTGATGTTGACTATCAGGAAGTCCGGCTTAAGCACACATGTAGACACACACACACACACACACACACACACACACACACACACACACACACATGGGCACCACCCAGGAAGAAAGATAAGAAGGAGGGGAATTTCCTGGTTATGCCATGGATCAGCAGGAACAGATAAGGACAGGCTTATGAAACAGATAAGGAGAGGCTGCCCTATAATATAAGGAAGGCTCTGGGCTTCTTGGAAGAAAGATAATATGTTGAGGAGCTACAGAGGGGAAACTAATCAATGAAAGTGTTGCAAGTGTGTAGAGGACAGACTTTACAGTGTATCACAGAAGACCTTGGAACTTTCCGGGGCTTTGAAAAGCCCTGAGTTTGATGGACCAGCTGGTCCAGTCACCTGCCTCCTCAGTCTCTCTTCTTAAGTTTAACTGAGCAAAGAACAGAAGTCTGCTAATCCCTTTACTCATTTTCCTCATTCCTGTGCTCTCATGCCAGGGGTGATCATCACCTCTGGGGCTAGCCCCACGGGTACACCAAAACTGTGACTCAAATCTCAGACAGGCCTGCTACTGTTCACACAGATGATGTCACCTCGCCTCCACTCAAATAGATGATGTGGGAAACAAAGGCAAAAGAAAAATTAAATTTCCTTACTACCTATAGCCCTCTGACCAGTCCTCAAAATAGGCAGAGTGACATTCCTCTAGAAACTCAGTTCCCTCAATGTTAATACTTTGCTAAGGACAAAAGGACACACACACACACACACACACACACACACACACAAGATCCTGCCCCCAGGATCCTGTAAGTCTACTTTAAAATATTAAAATTCCTTTGTTTTTACCTCCCAACATACTTGTTGGCAATCATCCCCCAAGCATATGACCCACCAATATACATCTGAAGGGTCTCATGATGAAGGTTTTATTAGACAATAATAAATGACCTTTTCCCAATAATAGCTAGCCCCCTCAACGTCCTAGAAAACTTGCTTCCAAAATTCCTTAGAGACATGTTATCCCTAACCCCCTTCCAACTTGAAAGTACATAATGGGCCACTCCTCATGACCCTGGTACAGTTCTTTCTGCCCACAGGTCCTGTCCTCATGCTTTAATAAAACCACCTTTTTGTACCAAAAACTTCTCAAGAATTCTTTCTTGGCTTTTGGCTTTGAAGCCTAACATTTTTCTATATCATACAGAGCACAAGGTTCCTGGACTAATTCAAAGGAAAACAAGCTGGAGATGGAAGGATGGGTAGGATGGTAGAAGTTGCATCCTTGGTTTATGTGGGCTCTGTCTCTCAGGGCAAAGAGGAACCCTGCCATATCCCCTGAGACACATTTGCTTTCCTCCTGAAGAAAGAAATTTCCTAGGAGTTGCTGCCTCTCCACCACACTCCACACATGTAGTTCAGAAGGGGTCCACCCCAAGTTCCAAAGAGGAGCCTGACTTTCTGCATACTGAATCCCCCTTAGCCCTTGGGACTGGCTTGGGGAAAAGCACATGACCTGACAATCCAGTCAGTGAACCCCAGGTATTGTGCAGTAAGAATTGTGGGCAAGAGCTGTCCTTCCTTCTTTCTTCTGAAGCTAAGAGCAAAATGGTGGTGTTAAGACTAGAATCTATGTCTTCTAGCTGCCAAGAATCCCTCCACCTCACCCTGGGAAACTGAAGACTGAACAGAATTCCAAAATTTAACATCCAGAAGACAAAGACCAAGTCTGAGTGGCCCAGGTTCTAGACTGACTTTGGTAAATTATCTCTCAGGCTTTCAGATCTGGAGAAGGGACTAGGAATGCTGAGAGTAATATTCATGCACACCACACATACACCTACATATACACATATACATGCAACACACATTTATGCACATATATATGCATATATACACTTACACACATGCATACATATAGGTACATGCACACATACAGATACAGGCATCACACACACATATACATGCACATATACACACACACACACCCCACCATGGCTCCAATACTCTGAAACTGAAATTTCATGTTTTACTTACAAACACAAGCTTTTCAAAAAAAGAAAGAAACACAAATATTTTATCACTAAGAATTTAAAGTAGCACACTGCCGCTTCTAGGGTCAGAAGGAACCATTTATCTGGTAGACAAAGACAGGAAATGAAATGTAAAAAAATGGATTAACAGCACCTTTTAAATTATACAGTTGACTTCCTGAAAGGAAAGGGGGAGTTTGAAATCTGAGATGGCCTTGGCATAAAGGAGCAGGAAAGTTTTTTTTTTTTTTTTTTAATCTCAGGTGACCTCCTTTCAGTTGTTTGTGCTGTGGCTGTTGATGCCCCCTTGGTGTGGACTCTCACAGTGCTTCTTGGGAACACAGTCAGGTGGGGCATATTTGGTGTGCTGCCACTGAGGCACAGGATCTCAGTCCTTCACTGTTCCTTAAACTTAATTTTCTTTCATGTGCAGAGGCTAGGGAAGTTCAGTTCCTGCTGCTGGTGACTGAGGATGGAAACAGAGAGAGCAGAGAGAAAGAAGTGGGGAAGCGGGGCCAAGGAGAGCTCCACTGCTCCAAAATATGTTTAGGGATTTATCTGAAAACATGGGTCCTAGACAAATAATGTGATAATTAGTGAGATGATTACTGTCATGGGTTGAATTTCATCCCTGCCCCCCAGAAAAGTATGTTGAAGTCTTTTAACTCCTAGTACCTCAGAAGGTCACCTTATTAGGAAATAAGGCCATTGCAGATGTAATTAGTTAGAATGAGGTTGTACTGGAATACGGTGGGCTCCCGGTCCAATGTGATTGGTCCTTGTGAGATAACAGCCATGTGAAGTCCAGAGAACAAGGAGAGCACTATATGATGACAGAGGCAGGGATTAGTTATGCAGCTGTGAACAAAGGAACATAAAGATTGTGGCCAAGCACCAGAAGCTAAGAAATGGTGAGGAAGGATTCCCCTGCAGATTTCAAAGGGAGCGTGGCCAGGCTAAAACCTTATTTCAGGCTTTCCCCTACAGACTATGAGACAATAAATTTCTGACGTTTGAACTCCAGTTTGTGGTAGTTTGTTACGAAGCCCTAGCAAACTATGACAGTAGAATATTTTTACACCTCTGACCAACTCTGAGGTCCACCTCCAGGGCCCTGCTTTACCCTGACACCCCACCCATCATTACTCCAGAATGATGTGCCACAAGGGAAGTGAACAATGGTGCATGTAAATCAGGTAAGGTCAAGGAACCTCTCAGGGAGGACACTGTGGTGAGCCTGGCAACAGCCCCACCTTCACTCCAGCTGGATGGTCCTTGCAGCAAGTAAGCAGCTCAAAATGCAGATCATGCCTGCTGTTGTCAAAGGAGCCAGAGCACTCTTTTTTTTTTTCATTTCATTTAATTATTTATTTATATATTATTTATTTATTTATTTCAGAGAGAGAGAGAGCAGGTAGGGGGAGGAGCAGAGGGAGAAGGAGAGAGAGAATCTCAAGCAGACTCCCTGATGAGTGGGTAGCTCAATATGGGGCTTGATCTCACAACCCTGAGATCATGACCTGAGCCAAAATCAAGAGTCTGATGCTTAACTGACTAAGCCATGCAGGTTCCCCCTAGGCAGAGCAGTCTTTTTTGTTTTGTTTTGTTTTAAAGAGCACTTTTAAAGGCTGGCAGAGCCTGGAGAAGACAGGAACTAAAGCTGCTTTGGCTTTGAACCAGAATTGGACACCCCAGTGCCCCAGGGCCCCTCACCATGTGCCTAATTTGCTAATGAACTGATTGAGGAGACCACTTAAGCACCAAAAGGATTGGCAGTCCTGGGGTGGCAAAGCCTCAGTTGGACATTTCTGCAGTGGCTGTGAGGGGAAGACTGGACAAGAAGACCCTAAGAGCCCATCCTTCTGAGATTCCTCAATTCTCCTACCGATTTGCAGAGTTCCATGCTTTAATGTTGCTACAAAAGCACTGAAATATTGGATCCTCTGAGGTGAAGGCAATTTTAAATTATATCCCCAAACCCCTAGGAGGTCAGAAATCAGTTCTGTGTGGCTTATCACTTCATCACTTGTTGTCACCATCTGTCCCACAGTCTGGGCTGCTCCAGAGGTAACCCAGAAATAGAAGCCAAGGTTCCTTCACCAGTTTATAAACTTACACTCAGAGAACAAACACAAACTCTGACACTCATGCTTTCCACCAAGGTGGATATGCATCCACAGGCTCACACTTAGACACATTCACAAAGCACCACATTTATACATGGGTTGCCACTCACATTCTCCAACATACAGAGTCACACACCTTCAAATAAGCACAATCATACATACCCAGCACAAATTCACACACATGCACACATTCATAATTTTGTTTTCCAAGACACAGAGATACACCTCCTCTTTCCCTCTCTCTCTAACACACACAGTCACACACCCCATACACACCACAGTACTCAGTAAATCAATATAGGACTTTATAACAGATCCAGAAAGCTTTTCTCAGTCAGGATCTTCAGTCTTCAAACAAAACCAATTAAGGCTACAAATAAATGGTTACAAATAAATCTGTTTAGTGTGGAGTTTTACTTGATTTTTTGATAGCAGGGAAAATATAGTTTGATGTGGGAAAGAAAGGCAGAAGAAAAATTACATTTCCTTCCTACCTACAGCCCACTGACAGCCCATGTATTACCTACATACCATTACTTCCACTCAGCCCACAGCGGAGTGACATTCCTCTACAGACTCAACTGCCTCGATATTAATACTTGACTAAAGGCAAAAGACAATCCTATCCTGACCACCCTTCCCTGAATCCTGTAGGTCTACTTTAACATATAAAAATTCCTTTAGAAATTTCCTTTATCTCTAAACACCCCAAGATATGTGTTGACAATCACCGCCCCCAAGCATATGGCCCACCGATATACATCTGAAGGGTCTCATGATGAAGATTTTATTAGACAGTAATAAATGACCTTTTCCCAATAATAGCTAGCCCCTTCAAGTTCCTGGAAACCTTTCTTACAGATTTTTTATAGACTTATGCTATCCCTAACCCCCTTCCAACTTGAAAGTACATAATGGGCCACTCCTCATGACCCTGGTGCAGTTCTTTCTGCCCACAGGTCCTGTTCCCATGCTTTAATAAAAACACTTTTTTGCACCAAAGATGTCTCAAGAATTCTTCCTTGGTCATCAGCTTCAAACCCTAATGTTCTTTCCTGCATCATAGTTCATTCTCCTCAGGTGATCACCCTCTGGGAAAGCCTCTAGGCCATGCCCTCCTCCTTAGCGCCCAGCAGGATCCTGCCTTCCATCCTCCTAATCTTGTGGCACTCCATATCTGTATCACTCAGAAGGAACTAAAAAAAACTGGGAGCACAAGTCCAGGCCCGAATCACAATAAATACCAAAGACAGATGAAGAGGGAGGTGAGACCAAGATAGAGAATAAACTAGGGATAAAAATCAGGTTGGAAAGCAGACACAGTACCTGAGGAAGGGAGGACAAGCCACCCAGAAAAAGGACAGTGAGGCAGGGACAGGAAGCATGGAAGAGCCCTAACACAGTCACCCACAGTCACCCATACACACACCTCCCCAGGCCACACATCAAGTGTGAAATACAAAGAAATAGAAGGCTTAGAGAGGTGGTCACCACAGAAGATGGAGACAAAGAAGAAGAGAAAGAGCTGCCCTTCCTCCACCCGAAATTGTTTTCCTGAGTTCATACTGCTGTCCTGTGATTTTCAATAAAGTTATTAAAGTGTGCTGCCTTTTCAGAGCCAGGGGCATTAATAGAGAACTTTTACCCTGAGATACAGATGAAAACAACCAATGACTTTTTTTCTTTAATAAAATCATGTTTAAAGGAACTAAAACAGATGACAGTATAAAAACATGCATGGAAGAATGAGGTGAGGAATAGTGGGATAGATCCTTGGTAGAATCAATATTTTATTTCTTGGAGGGAGGAGAGGAAAGAGAACAGAAAGCAAATATTAACATCTGTGAAATCAGTATGCTGGGTACACAGGAATCTTATATTTATATTTATTTTATTCTATATATCTGCTATGTTTTATAATTGAAAAGAAAATTAAAGAGAAAAATTGCAATGTTAAAAGGGTGAGGAGAACTCTATGGCTAATCCTACTAAAGAGAAAAAAAATTACTTTAAAAAATGAGTAGCCCATAATATTTCACCCCTTCAGTAATAGACTGTGTTTTTCCCAGTCCTTTATCTTTCCTGTATCCAGGGAACATGATAACTTTGCAGCTCTTTCCACCAGAAGCAAAGTGCACGTCCTTTCCCTATGACTTTGAGATTGGCCATTGATTTGACAGCGGGACATTAGCAGATGTGACATAAGCTGGGACTTGAAATGTGTTTAATGGTTGGGCGTGTGCTCTTATGTTTCTGCTATCGCCATGAGAACATTCTCCAGCTAGCTCACTGGTTCAAGGAAAATGAGCGACCCATAAAACATGCCTGGAATTGATCAGCCAATTCCTAGTGAACCTGCAGAGAAGTGAATATAAATGATTGTTATTGAAAGTCAGTGAGTTTGTGGTGATGGTCTCACAGCATTATCGTGGCAATAGCTAACTGGTAGTCTTCCTTTCTTCCTCCCACATTGTCACCACCTGTTCCACCCCAGTCTGCTTGACTTTTGTCTCTTATTCTCATTTCCAACACATCTGCTAAGTTGATCTTAATGACCAACCCCCACCATGCCACTTTCCTACTCAAAATTCTATAGAAAGCTCCTAGGGCTTCACATGGCCTGGATCCAACCAATCAATCCATTGGCAGTTGCCAATAAGCCACTTGCAAATAAGCCACTCCAAGCCATTGTCCTTTCTGGACATTCCCATGTCCCAGCTTTGCTCATATCAGAACTCCTACTGAAATGCCCTCTCTATTCTAGATGATCCTAGACATCTTCTAAGACACTGTTCAAGTGCCACTCCTTCTTAGGAGGCTTCCATCTAATGTATGTAGCTCTTATTTTTCCTTACCAGCACCATTTTCACTCCTTGTTCAGCACCTTAATTTCCTGGGGACCCATCTCTCCTTCGGTCTCCATTCTTGCAATCTGGGTGGGGTACAGTCCACCTTCTCAGCAACCAGGCTATGACTACAACTTGGTCAATCTAGGAGGGAATTCTACCTCCTTGGCCAATCATTGGTTCAATTATGTGCAAATGACTGGAACAGAGCCAGTGAGAGCCTGAGACGTATGCTGGCACACTTGGGAAAGAAGAAGCCTTTTGTCTGGAAAATATAATCTGGCATTGTTTGCTGCCCCTTAGGGAAGTTTGCCTGAGAATAAAAACAAAACAGAGTAAAGCAGAGCCAAGATGGGAAAAGGCAGATCGTTGATGAATCTTGGAGTCCTATATCTAGCCCTGCCTGAAGCAGATGCTCTCTCTCTGGACTTTCCAGTTTATAAGCCAATGACTACCCTTCCCTCACTGGATCTCTGTATCTTACAGATAACACAGACCTGACACGCCCTGACAAGGGTGTACACATCTCTCCATCCTCTTGTGAAAATGTTTATACTGCCCAGAGCAATCTATACTTCCAGTGCCATCCCGATCAAAATTCCACCGGCATTTTTCAAAGGGCTGGAACAAACAATCCTAAAATTTGTTTGAAAGCAGAAAAGGCCCCGAATTGCTAAGGAAATGTTAAAAAAGAAAAACAAAGCTGGGGGCATCACATTGCCTGATTTCAAGCTCTACTACAAAGCGGTGATCGCCAAGACAGCATGGTATTGGCACAAAAACAGACACATGGACCAGTGGAACAGAGTAGAGAGCCCAGATATGGACCCACAACTCTACGGTCAAATAATCTTTGACAAAGTAGGAAAAAATATCCAGTGGAAAAAAGACAGTCCCTTCCATAAATGGTGCTGGGAAAATTGGACAGCTATATGTAGAAGAATGAAACTTGACCATTCCCTTATACCATACACAAAGATCAACTCGAAATGGATAACAGACCTCAATGCGAGGCAGGAATCTATCAAAATCCTAGAGGAGAACATGGGCAGTACACTCTTCGACATCAGCCACAGCAAGTTCTTTCAGGACATGTTTCTGAAGGCAAAGGAAACAAAAGCGAAAATGAACTTTTGGGACTTCATCAAGATTAAAAGCTTCTGCACAGCAAAGGAAACAGTCAACAAAACAAACAGGCAACCCACGGAATGGGAAAAGATACTTGCAAATGACACTGCAGAGGTCTGATATCTAAGATCTATAAGGAACTCCTCAAACTCAACTCTCAAAAAACAGATAATCACTTCAAAAAATGGGCAGAAGACATGAACAGACACTTCCCCAAAGAAGACATACAAATGGCTAACAGACACATGAAAAAGTGTTCATCGCCGTTAGCCATCAGGGAGATTCAAATCAAAATCACACTGAGATACCACCTCACACCTGTTAGAATGGCCAAAATCAACAAGACAGTAAAAAACAAATGTCGGAGAGGATGTGGAGAAAGGGGAACTCTCTTCCACTGTTGGTGGGAATGCAAGTTGGTGCAGTCACTTTGGAAAACAGTGTGGAGATTCCTGAAGAAATTAATAATAGAGCTACCCTATGACCCTGCCATTGCACTACTGGGTATTTACCCCAAAGATGCAGATGCAGTACTAAGAAGGGCCACATGTACCCCAATGTTCATAGCAGCAATGGCCACAATTGCCAAACTGTGGAAAGAGCCAAGATGCCCTTCAACAGATGAATGGATCAAGAAGATAGGGTCCATATATACAATGGAATATTATGCCTCCATCAGAAAGGATGAATACCCAAGTTTTATTTTAACATGGACCGGACTGGAAGAGATTATGTTGAGTGAAATAAGTCTAGCGCAGAAAGTCAATTATCATATGGTCTCACTTATGTGTGGAGCATAAGGAAAAACATGGAGGTCATTGTGTGAGGGAAGGGAGAGATGAACTGGAGGAAATCGGAGGGGCGAAGAACCATGAGAGAATGTGAACTCAGAGCAATGGACTGAGGTTTTTGAAGGGGAGGGGGTTGGGGGGATGGGTGAGCCTGGTGGTGGGTACTGAGGAGGGCACATATTGCATGGAGCACTGGGTGTGGTACATAAACAATGAATCTTGTAACACTGAAAAAATAAAATAAAAGTATTTGGGGAAAAAACAAAAAACAAAAAACTATTTGCTTATTGGTTAAATTTCCTAGGCCCCATTTGTTTTGTTTTCATACATGAGACAGACTCATGCCACTTTTCAAAATATTTGGACCCATGATACCATAGAAATCATCAAGACAGTATGGTACTGGCACAAAAGCAGACACACAGATCAATGGAACAGAATAGAGAGCCCACAAATGACCCTCAACTCTATGATCAACTAATCTTTGACAAAGCAGGAAATAATGTCCAATGGAAAAAAGACAGTGTCTTCAACAAGTGGTGTTGGGAAAATTGGACAGCCACATGCAGAAGAACAAAATGACCATTTCCTTACACCACACACAAAAATAGACTCAAAATGGATGAAAGACCTCAATGTGAGACAGGAATCCATCAAAATCCTTGAGGAGAATACAGGCAGCAACCTCTTTGACCTCAGGCACAGCAACTTCTTCCTAGAAACATTGCCAAAGGCAAGGGAAGCAAAGGCAAAAATGAACTATTGAGACTTCATCAAGATAAAAAGCTTCTGCACACACACAAAAAAAAGCTTCTGCACAGCAAAGTAAATAGTCAACAAAACCAAAGGCAACCGACAGAATGGAGAAGATATTTGCAAATGAGTGACATAGCGGATAAAGGGCTAGTGTCCAAAATCTATAAAGAACTTCTCAAACTCAACACCCAAAGAACAAATAATCCAATCAAGAAATGGGCAGAAGACATGACCAGTCATTTCTGCCAAGAAGACATCCAAATGGCCAACAGACACATGAAAAAGTGCTCAATATCACTTGGCATCAGGGAAATATAAATCAAAACCACAGTGACATACCACCTCACACCAGTCAGAATGGCTAAAATTAACCAGCCAGGAAATGACAGGTGTTGGCAAGGATGCAGAGAAAGGGGAACCCTCCTACACTGTTGGTGGGAATGCAAGCTGGAGAAGCCACTCTGGAAAACAGTTTGGATGTTCCTCAAAAAGTTGAAAATAGAGCTACCATGCAACTCAGCCATTGCATTACTGGGTATTTACCCTGAAGATACAAATATAGTATCTTTCAGATACAAATATCCAAAGAGGCACGTGCACCCCAATGTTTATAGCAGCAATGTCCACAATAGCCAAACTATGGAAAGAGCCTAGATGTCCATCAACAGATCAATGGGTAAAGAAGATGTGATATATAGATAATGGAATACTATGCAGCTATCAAAAAATGAAATCTTGCCGTTTACAAGGACGTGGATAGAATTAGAGGGTATTATGCTAAGCGAAATATGTCAATCAGAGAAAGACAATTATCATATGATCTCACTGATACAAGGAATTTGAGAAGCAAGACAGAGGATCATAGGGGAAGGGAGGGAAAAATGACACAAGATCAAACCAGAGAGTGAAACAAACCATAAGAGGCTCTTAATCTCAAGAAACTAACTGAGGGTTGCTGGAGAGAAGAGGAGTGGGAGGGATGGGGTGGCTGGGTGATGGACGTTGGGAATGGTAGGTGTTGTGGTGAGTGCTGTGAATTGTGTAAGACTGGTGAATCACAGACTATAAACCTCAAACAAATAATACATTATATTTTAATAAAAAATAATAGAAAAAGAAACTTGAATTGATAGTAAATAGTCCTTGAACAATACAAGTTTTCAAATAAATCCTATATTGTTGATACTGTGTCTAAAAAATACTTTTTACATTTAAAAAAGGTCCTCAAGCATTTCCACCATAGGTTTAACCACAGTGCAAGATATATTTAAGATATAGGCAGTCATGGGAAGAATTGAAGTTCTCTCAATTTTGCAACAGGAATGATGAATAGAATTGGAAGTCATCTATTTTGCTTTTCCTTATTTCCAATATTTTTATTCAACACAAACAAAAGTAATTTATTTTGAGATCATTTGATTTTTCTTTCCAAAATTATTGGTCCTCCATGATGAGAAAGAGACCCAGCCCTAGAGATTCCTACTAGTTCAAATATCTTATCTACAGGACTGAGAGTGAGGGCAGTTAAGTCATTTGACAGAAAACAAAACCCCACAGTGTTCTGAATGGAAATAAACAATGCACCTGTGGGAATTCTAACTGGGAAGATATGATGAATCCACCAAGGATGGAGTGGTTTGGGACACAAGTGGTAGAGACAAGGAGGTGGTGGTTGCAAAAGCTTGTCCTTTGGGAGCTGCATGGTCTGAGTCTCAGCCTCCTCACGAAGTGAGGGGAACAGATTATACTTCCAGGGACCATCCTCATTTGTAACCACATTTTATACAGAAAACAACCTAAACGGGTTAACTAAACACAGCCACCTAGACTCAAAGGAATAGTGGATAATGGCTAAAGGACAAAACAGATGTGATGAAATTAT
The DNA here is from genome assembly GCA_028534135.1 of Potos flavus. NCBI lineage: Eukaryota > Metazoa > Chordata > Mammalia > Carnivora > Procyonidae > Potos > Potos flavus. The sequence continues at coordinate 32,332,989 of CM052888.1, read as the reverse complement.
ACTGTGACACAAGTAAAATTTAATTCTTTTGACTCTTCCTGCTGTGTTCTTTCTGCTACATGGATGGCTGCCTTAGCAAAAAATATAAGTCACTGGATGATGAGGGCAGATGTCCTCAGTATCAGTCTCCTAGAGCTGATGCCTGGATCTGCCTCTTCCTCCTGGCCTTTGGACATCGTTATGGGACCGGGAGGCTTTCTAGGTATCTTTCATATACAGGCCATGCCCCATATTTAATGATTTTTGTTCTGCATACTTTACTGATTTGTCAAGATGCCCTAAATGTCTACAGTCACTTTTCTTTTTTCAATAAATTACAAAACGTCATCAGTGAGAGCTATTTTTCAAATTTAGCTCAACATCCCATATTTTTATTTTTGAAGTCTGGCAGTTATTGCATGCTAGGCACTGTGTCATCTCACTTAATCTACACACAACCCCATGAAAGAATTGTACCTATTCTCACCTATTTTCACTTTACCAAGAGAAAACTGGACATAGAGTCAAGAATTTGCCCAAGACCATGCAACACTAAGTACTGAGATCTGGCTTCACAACTACAAAGCCCTAACCAGGAGGTCACACTGGGTGGGTACTTAAGCCAGGAGCAATGAATAAATGTGTGATAATTTTAAAACTAGATAAAAAGCAATAACCATTTCTCTTCACTTTGACTTAAATCCCTCTGCAAGCCCTGAAGCATCTGGAGCTGTTCTTAGGGTATGGATGAGGGTGAGCTGGCCAGGCAATGTAGTAGGAATGGGAGTCAGATATGAAGCTTGCTGGAGACAGAGATTAAGGGCAGAAAAAGGGGTAAGAAGGGCAAAAACAACAGATCTTAGAGTCACAGATGACCATTGGGAGCAAGAGAGAAAACCCACCCCTGGCAGGACTGACTTCACTAAGCACAACAGCACAATGCCTAGGGCCCATGACTTGTTGGGGCCTATAAGAATATTTAATTTTCTTTTAAAATAAGAAGGTAAAAAGGAATATAATAATAATGAATATAGCCTAGATTGCATACATCTTTATCTGAAGTCATTCATAAAGTACAATTCATATTTTTTTAAGGAGGAAAGGCCCCATGAAGACAAAAGTGCACTAGGCCCACAGAAGTCATTATGTGGCCCTGCCCTGGGGTGGGGAGTGTGCACAAGCTCCCACACACAGCTGGTGCTTGGGATGGACTGCGTCACCTTGTGTCTGGAGGGTTGGGTAATCACTGATCTTCTGTACCGGGTAAGAAAAATTCTAGTGCTAGTTTGTGCTTCCTCAGTGTTCTTAGTACTGCACCCAGTTCCTCTGTAAGCGGAAAGCAGCTGAAAGTCAAACCAGGCTTTCGAGCTCACTTTTCATGGTGTGCTGCTGCACTGGGGAGTGGTCAAAGCTGGAAGAAGGAGGGGACAGGTGGGGGGACAGGAGGAGGAAGAAGAGGAAAAGGGCCAATGCACATGCCAAGGGGCAAAGGTTGTGCTGAGGTGCAAGAATTCTGAGTATTGGATGCCTTATCCCAGTCAGCAGGGTCACGTTGAGCTGTAACAACCTAGCTTTGCCATGGTCCCCACCTCTTCCCCAAACACCATGGTTACTAATGGGAGGAAGAAAAGCCAGCTCAGGAAGAAGAAATACACATAGAGACACAAATATACATATACACACAACATACACATCCATACATAGACACACATATACACACCTACACACATATACCATGCACTTATAGGCACACCACTGCACACATACATATGCCCACATACTGATATATGAACACATGTACACATAAATACACACAGAGGAAAAAATTGAAAATAATTATATATAGAAATAGGTGGAAACTTAAGTCTTCCACTGGGGAATGGCTAATTTTTATAGGAGTCTTTAGATTAAGGCTAATTAATAATGGAATGTCAGAACACAGCTATTCTGAAGTTCATCTAGTGTGGTTTCCTCATTTTACAGACAAGTAAATGAGACTGGGAAAGGAGAAAGGGCTAGTCCAAAGTCATCCATTGTCAGTGGAAGATAGTCTTTAATGGTGGAACTGCCAGCACTGGTCATCGTTAGGAGAGGTTTTCTCAAAGACAATGAATACCACATACAGTGAAGAGCCTTCCCAAGATCACTCAAAGCATGTGAGCCCCTCACAGACCCCAGTTCACAGTTACTCATAAAGTATATATCCAATCTGCAAGAAAAGAATCTTCCCAAGAATGCAAGGGAACATCAAAAAGGAGACAAGTAGCTCTCACCCAAACTCTGAATGAAAGATTAGTCATTCTATTTGAACTTCATAGACTCCTGGAAGGAAGGCAATTGCAGCATTCAGAAGACTTGCACAACATACCCAGTAATCTTTCTATCTGCTTACTAGTGGATAGACAGGATTCCTTCTTCCTGAAATAATTTAAGGGACATCAAGAGTGTAGCCTGGATTACATTCATCTTTTTCTGAAGTCAGTCATAAGGTACAATTCATAATATTTTTCATGTTCCTCAAGGGTACCTGGACTCAACCATCAGATTTACTCAGGATCCCTTTCCTTCCTGGAACTACCCTTTTCGGAGATCCTCCTTTAAACTGTAAACCTTTCTAAGAAGAAGCCCCTGCAGTGCCAGGCAGTGCCTTTCAGAGGGAGTACAGATACATACAGGGGACCAGGATAGGAAACGGGCCTAACCCCCATCCCTGCCATCTTAGGAGTGATTGAAGAAGTTGGGCATGCTTACCCTATGAAGGAGATGACTCACAATGAACAGAATCTAAAGCAACATTTCTTGACAACAACAACAACAAAAGATCCCCTTGGCCAGGACAAGGGTGGGATGGGGAGGGGTCATGTATCACACCCAGAGAAAAACTCCCAATCTAAATGAACAACTTCTGATTAATGGCTCAGACTTCTTTTAGCAGTTATTAAGAGGCACCTAGGTCAGAGTAAGTGAGAATTTGTTAACAGCTGGTGGATAGAGTCAACCAGAAGAGAAACATACTGAATCAACCCATATTCTGGAATTAAAATATGAAATTACTCATGAGAATGTTGGTGAAGATTTCATTAGGGGGTGATGTGGGCTTGGAAAAGGTCCACGTGTAGATATTAGAAATTGAAAACTTCCAAGTTTCCAAGAATGTTTGGAAACCCATTCATGGTGAATGTCCTCATCAAGTCCTGATCAAGTTCTTGACAACATCAAGTTCTGTGCAGAATAGAAGTTAAGCTGTGGCTAGATAATCATTTGGTGAACATGTTGACCAGAGAAATAACAATTATAACACAATTACTGAGCACTTATTATGCAGCAAGCAGTATTCTAAATACTTTGCATCAGCCTATGAGGTGAAAACTGTCATTTTTCTATCCTACAGATGAGGCTGTCCTAGGGCTCCCAGCAAGTAAGCCATGGAGTCAAGTAAGCAAACCGAGGAGTCTGACCCAGTGCCTGGACCCCTCTCCACTCTACCATTTAATTGAGCACTCATGTGAGACCTGCATGGTGCTCAATATTTTATAACATTTTATATAAACATATATAACATTTTATATATAATATATAAACATGTTGACAGTATTTGAGCCAGAGTTGAGACTGATAGGCCAGGAAGGATAGACAGGCTCTTTGGGAACCTGCTGTGAGCTCTGGGCTGAGCAACCAACAACCTTCTCATGATGCTCCCAGATATGTTCCCCAATTCTCTAGGACCCAGGAGCCCTGTGGGGGTGCCCTAAACCAAGTCATGCCTGGCTTTCATAAATATGTAGACATAACTGACAGACTAGGGAAGGCCAGTCCAGGAGGAAAGGAACTAGCCACATGGCAGAGTAGAGTAGTGTGGAAAGTAAAGGTAAAGGCTACACCAGGCCATTTTCTATCTCCATTCTCACTGATGCAGTTTTGGAATATAAGCAAGATTTGGTTGGATGAGGTCCGGAGCCCACGACTAAGAATCTTTGAGTCGTCTTTGGTGCAAAATTGTTTTATTAAAGCACGGGGACAGGACCTGTGGACAGAAAAACCTGCTGCACCAAGGCTGTGAAGGGTAGCTGATTACATACTTGGGGGTTGGGGGAAGTAAGGAAAAGGGAGGTTTTCAAAAGGATTTTCATATGTTAAAAAAGACTCACAGGATACCAGAGGCCTTGCCATTGTCAAGTTCAGGTTGTTTTTCCCTCTAGCAAGGCATTAACATTAAAAGAGTTGGGAGCTTCCTGGAAGAATGTCACACATATCCCACCCAGGAGTGTGTGTGTGTGTGTGTGTGTGGCGGGGGGGTGTTGTCGAAGGATGTCAGCTTGTACTTTGTTCTCCGCTTGCCTTTTGCTCCCTGATCATCACTTCCTGCCCCCGATGCTTCAGAATGGACAGGGCTATTGTACAAAGATCAGTCAGTCAGTCACTAGGTGTCCACAGCAGAGCTAAGGGGACAGTCTCCCAAAGGGAAAGACAGGAGAATCAAGAAAGCTGAAGGAGGCCATCAGAGGAGTAGGTAATAGCCTGTGGGCAGGGATCAGAGGGAGATTTTGAAGGGGCTAGCAGTCACCAGACAGGCACCCACCCTGGGTAGCAGAGTCAGGAGGACAAAAGTGAGGCTGTGAGAGGGGACTTTAGACAGCCATGGTTAAATGCGTGAACACTGCCCCCTGCAAGGATTTCTGTTGGACATTGCTGGGGAAAGGGCTTGGGCTGTGCACTGGTGAGGAAAGGTGTGGCTGAGAGCCAGGTTCTTGTAGTAAATTGTTTACATTTGCATTCATCATCAGTGAAGGCTGAGACCACCAGTTACACTTCCTTGGGCTCCTTTAATTTTCTGAAATCCTGTAAACAGGCACAATTTATAATCTCAAATTACAAATGAGGAAACAGCACACAAAGAGTAAGTAAATGTCTCAAATCTCATAGCTACTAAATAGGAGGACCAGGAACCAAACTGAACACGAGCTGGTCTCACTGTAAACATCATGTTCTCCCTGAGAAGTTGACCTAGATGATGTCTCAGAGAACTTCCACCCTGAGTACATCTCCTAGAAAGTCATTAACACCATAGTATAATGATAACAAAACAATAATAGAAAATACTTATATGATCTCCACAACAGCATAAGAATATGAAATACTATTACTAATACTCCTGTTTTATAGATGAAAAGGAGTACAGTAAACATTATTAATATTCAGTAATATCCAAACTTCCTCTACTTCCTGGTCCCTGAAGAACCGTAATTCCTTTGAATTTAGTCACTGCCACATGACTGATTGTAAGCAGTGAAAGAAGAGAAGAAGAGATTTGTGACACATCCAGGCCAAAGCATTTAATTGCAGGTTTTTGTCTGCCAGCCCCACTCTCTCTTCCCTTTGCTATGGCAAAGCCTGGAGCCTTGTGCAAAGATGTTAGTAGTTTCTGTCAATCTGGATCCCTGACTGGTGAATTTATGGAGTGATAAGGAAAAACTATACTTTAAGCCGACCGACCAAACCAGCAAGGGAACTTCAGTCCCTGTCTCAAAGCCCTTCCGGTTCTTCTTTCCTACCCCATTTCTCCTACCCTGTTTCCTGCCCGTGCCAAAATACCAAGTATGTGCAAGTAGGAGGGTATAAATTACCCTCCCTGCTTGTGCTTGGGGCTCAGACCTTTGTAGAAGGGTCTCCTCTGAGCCCACCGGTCTTTAAAAAATAAATCTCCAATCCTCCTTAGTCTCCAAGTGCCACTTGGTTCTTCCCCCAGGATCCAGTCCAGGTTCCATAACATATGGTTCCCTGACCGGGAAACCCAACCGCACTGGCCCATTGTGCCTCCGGTTTGGGACAACAGCACAGTGATGATGGAATGAGGGGATCGTAAGGGAGAAGGCTCACCCTGCCTAGTTTTCTGCAGTGTCCCATCCACTCACCTCGGGCTGACCCTGCCCCACTCTTCCTGCTGGACTCAAAGGAGATTTGGTAGGTGAGGACCTGGTCCTGATGTTGGACTCTGGTAAGGCGGGGGGGCCCCAAAACCCATCAGGCCCACCCCATGATGGAAGCAGAGGCTGATCCCCTCCGAGAGATCTCTTAGGTCTTACAGATAAGGCTTCCCAGGGGGGGAGGTCCTTTAGGTCAGGAATCCCCCAAAAGGGGGGACAGGAAGGAATTTCCAAAAGGAATTCCACAAGTCAGGGCCTCCCGGGGGGAAGGAATTGTAATAACTTCTGGAGTGAGTGCATGAGTGAATGTGCAGTTTGACCTGGCTTGTCGGGTGGACTGATTCTGTGGCTCCTCTGGGAGGGTGGACAGGCAGGGCATCTGATTTGTCTCTCCCTTGGAGGGAAACTCACCCTTTGTCTGTCTTTACACCAATGACACAGGGTGGGGGGTGCATCTGGGGGGGGATTCAGTCGGTCAAGTGCCTGCCTTCTACTCAGGTCACGATCCCAGGTGTCCTACAGCATGGAGACTTTAAGGAATAGTCTGAAGCAACTGCTGAAACTCTCTTTGCTTTGGGGAAATTCCTGTCTTTGGCCTGACTTGGCCTGCCTATCCTCCTTTGTTGGTGGGGAAAACATGGCATCTGCCCTCTGGCAGCACTTACTCTCTTCTGCCTCCCCACCCCCCTTCTCCTGTTTCTGCACCACCTTGGGTGTGACCTGCATTACTAGCTTTCAGGCCACCCTTGCTGCCTCAGGCACCGAGGCTGCTCCCTTCACTATCAGGAGCAAGAAGAGCACCCCTGGACCTAACACCACCCATGCCAGATTTCCGCAAGTGTCTCAGGTGAAAATTGACCATGGGGAGGGTCCAGGTGGAACATAAAGTTAAGTATTTAAACTAAGTTTGTTGGTTTCATTAAGGTAGACGTGTCTTTTTGGGGCAGATGGAATCCCCCAGGCCCCAGCCCCTTTTTGTCCCTCCATTAGCTCCTGCTGAGGTGAAAGAAAAGACCAAATGGCCATCCCGTTTGGTTCAGAAAAGGAAACAAGCCCCCTGGGGTGATTCAGCACTCTCTTGGGATGTTTGCATATAGATTATATGTTCGCATGAAGGAACCAATTGGCTCCGAGAAACTGTGGGGATAAAAACAAGCAAACAAACAAACAAATAAACAAACCAAAAAGTCCTGTTACCATCCCCCATCACCCATAGCCATAAAAACTTCCCCCCACCCACAACTATGCTGATGGTTAATGGTCTCGAAGTTTTCTGAAATAATTGTTAAGATGGCTTTCAAAGTCTTTGGTAAACTAAAACTTTAAAGTTTTGCTTGGATGATAAATGGAATTACATTTGTTGGACATCTGGGTCTTTCCAAATAGGATAGAGTGCTAAGTCATTAATGACTGGACATAGGTTTCTGCTTTTGACCTCTTAATGCAAAGAAACTGAGGATATTTAAATCTGTTGGTAAACATGTTTTGATCTTAACTAATTCACAAATTTGTCATCTAAAGAATTCTGGTGTAACAGTTCACAATTGGTTACTCCTTAGTCTTCACTGGAGGTTAAGGTTTCTTAAAGAATGAAAAAAAAAAATTCTACTAACTGTAACTAAGACTGGAAATAAGGGAAACAACTGTATGTAAAATAGTAGGAGATATGTAAAAAAAAGATAAATGGAAATGCATTTTGTTAAAGATAAAAAAGGTAATCTTGTTCTAAATGAGATGGTTGTTTAAAAAAATGGCTTGGGACAAAATCTGAATACAAAGAAAAGTTGTAAAATGTGAAGGGAAAACTTTGGAAACGAATTTTAGATGTGGTCAAGGTGGACTAAGATTGAAATGAATGAATTTAAAACACACTGGTATAAGATTGTAAATCGGCTTACTCTCTGTTCACAAGATTTAAATTGTAAACGAAGTCTCTTTAACTCGCTAGGCCTTTTCTTTGGTTATGCTAAGTTACTCAGAAAGTACTGTTAAACGATAAATCTTGGGTTACATTTGGGTAAATGCTGTAACTATTCTAGAGGTTCTATACATTTCCTACAGTTCTAATGTTTTAATAAGGTCATCACTTGATATTTTAATTATTGAAGTGTTTTGTGTCACAGAAATAACCTGATTTCCTTGCCAGCTATATTGTAAACTCTCATCTCATCAGCTCTTTAACCGTGTCTGAGTTTTTATCATTTATAATTGTTCTAATTCTCTTGTAAATAAGTTTCATCTTCAAGGAGAGTCATATAAAGGACTTTTAGGACAAATACAAGTATTCAATATATTAAAAATCCTAAAACTAAAATGGGTAAGAATTTCCAGAACTAACTAAAGCTGCATTCATTCTAAATCAGAATTAGTAACATTAGATTAAATAAACTAAAAGATTATGGTGTTAGGACTCTTATTTGAAACACTGCTAGGTCTCTAATGTTTGCTCTTACATACTAAGGAAACTTTCTTGATATCTGGCTTACAGAAATGTAAAATACTCATTTGTAAACAAACCAAAACATTCAACTTCTCTCTACCTGAACCCTCACATTCAGAAGGTCTCAGTAAGTCTTCTTTCTTCCATGATAATCCTAGTCATTCGCATAAATTCAACAAAAATGTGTTCTTGTAACAGGACACCATTGGTTATTTTACCAAGGCTTCGACTGGAATGCCATATTTGAGAAAGACGTGCATAGACTCAGATATGACCAGACAGCTTTAAGGAACTAAGGTTCACTTTATGAAACCTGGAGCCATAAAGCTCCTTGGAATAGTTCACCTGATACCTTGCTTACGGAGTTCTGGCAGCCTCACCAGGTGAGTAAAGAATGTCACTTCCTGGCAGGTGCAGGCACCTCAGAGTACTTTGGGAACCTCAGGAAGAGGAATTCGTCCAAATCTACAGGTATTGCAGGCATGTCTGATGGCAAGTACTTGGCTTCACTTCTGGCCTGGAGAGGCTACTAAAAGTTCAACCTAGAGATTCTTTATAAAGTTCCAGCAAAGCAGATTCTAAAAGATCTATATGATCACTCACTGTTCTTGCTGAGCTTATGTAAATAACTAGGCCAAGTTTGTTAAAAGTGGACTTGTTTCTCAAATAAATTAGTCCTGATTTGGCTATCTCTGGAAATGAAGGTTATTTTAGAGAGAAAGATTATGTTTCAGCAACACCCCTTTGTGGATGTTAAATTCTAGATCTAATTAACTTTAAATGTTTGTTGTTTACCTAAGTTAGACAACTTGAGGGAAACTTCAGAGAAACTACCACAGTAACTCATATACAGACAATTTTCTTGCTTGTTTTTCTGTGGGAATAATAACAGAACCCTATGGGCACATAATTATTTAAACAGCTGGAAAATGGGATTAGTTCCCCAACAATTGTGTAACTTATCACCTTGAGCAGTTCTATGTGGCTGGGATAATGAAATCATTCTCTAAAAGCCAGAACATACCCCACTCCATAGGGTTAACTATGGACTTGTGGAGATAATGGATGACCCCACTTTCTTTATAATTGGATTGAATAATGTATATGGGAACACCCTTAACCTTTTGATAAGTCTTTCTCCACTTGCCAGTGATTCCTTGTAGTCAGGATATTGACACTTTACCCCAAAGAGGTTTTTCTTAACTGTTTCATCCCTCACAGTCATATTTATCCTAGAAGTCACCTCTATTGAGGTATAATTGGAAACAGAGGCTTTAGCTAAGCCTGCAACAGTGCTCCTGGTAAAAGGAGCCTCAAAGCTCACTATGGGCCAGTCTCTGACTGTAATGACTTCATATCAGGTCGAGTGTCCTAAAAACTGAAGGCCACTACCAATACATGATGGAGGCTGATTTACTAAATACCAGGCTACACTTAAAACCTGTCAAACTTTAAACCCAGCTACCCTTATGCCTGGACCTGAACGTCATACTTCTATAACACATAACTGTTGGAGGTCATTGATCTTGTTTATTCCAGTCAACTGGATTTTAAAAATTCCTGCAGCTATAATTCGCCTCAAAGGCTCTATGGCAGACCACCCCCTGTAATAAGTGGGCTTAGAAGAGACCTTGAACAGATTGGAAACTTGGAAGTGTCCCAACACTTCCAAGCCCTGGGAAAAAGATGTGCTCTAAGGCACATCTCCCGAGAAGCTTTAGAAAGGACCCCCTCAAACCATGGTGGACAGGGCTCCACACTGTTGTTCTAACCATCCCTACTGCCCTCAAGGTATCAGGTGTCCCCCAATGGGCCCACCACTTTAAAGTAAAGAAGGCTCACCAGTTGGACGAATCACACCAGTGGAAAGCCCAACCAGACCCTACGGACCGGCTCTAGCTCCACCTTTGATGAGACACCACCAACTGATGGACATCTGTTAACCGTGGTCACTGGTTTGTTGGCGTGATATCCCTCACCTAGGGAGTTGGGACTTTACGATGCTGCACCCTTCTAACTGGACTTTCTCCCAGAAACTTGTTATTGCTTATTGGGGCAGCCTTAGGAACCTAAAATGGATTGCTAAGTTCATAGAAAACACTGTTACCAGGCGAGCTGCTGCCCAGATACTAGCCTTGCAGCATATCGGCCCATAGTAGATGATAATGATGCCTTATAAACTAGGGGTTTAAAGAGGCATCAAAGGGGAGGATGATAAGGAAAAACTACTTTAAGCCAACGGACCAAACCGGCAAGGGAACTCCAGTCCCTGTCTCAAAGCCCTTCTGATTCTTCTCTCCTACCCTGTTTCCTGCCCGTGCCAAAATACTAAGTATGCGCAAGTAGGAGGGTATAAATTACCCTCCCTGCTTGTGCTCGGGGCTCAGACCTTTGGAGAAGGGTCTCCTCTGAGCCCACCGGTTTTTTTTTAATTTATTTATTATTAATTAATTAATTAATTAATTAGTTTATTTATTTATTTATTTTTCGCTTGTGCATTTTATTTTTTTTCCCCCAAATACTTTTATTTTATTTTTTCAGTGTTACAAGATTCATTGTTCATGTACCACAATCAGTGCTCCATGCAATGCGTGCCCTCCTCAATATCTACCACCAGGCTCACCCAAACTCCCACCCCTACCCCTCCAAAACCCTCAGTCTGTTGCTCAGAGTTCACATTCTCTCATGGTTCTTCACCCCTCCAATTTCCTCCAATTCACCCCTCTCTTCCCTCTCACAATGT
>CM052888.1:32304930-32321403 GCA_028534135.1 Potos flavus | reverse complement strand
ATTTTCTTGTTGACATCTCCCAGTAACTCAGTGACATCAGCCAGCTGGACAATGGCCTCTCCCCACGTTATAGATGAGGAAACAAACTCAGAGATGCAGGGCTGGCCCACAGCCAGTTATTATTATTGTTATTACAACCACAGCCACACTTAGTATTTAGCTCCAGTGCTCCAGTGCTCCAGTGCCCTACCCCTCAGGCCAGCAGTCACTGTTTGCTTGACCCTCAGAAGCAGCTGGGCAGAGGGAACATGCAAGGACAATCTTAGGCTGGGCTTAGACAAGCAACAACTGCAAGTGACTCCTGTCATTCTTATATCCAAAACAATCAAGTCTTTTATTCCTGAGTCAGAGATGAGGTTTAGAGCTCAAAATCCTGTGGGGTTGGGAACAGGGAGACTTCAAGTTCAGCCTATGGGGAGGGGAGATCACCAGTCCCTCCACACTGACTTTTGGAGCACAGCATCCTGTTGCAATCCCCATGTCTCCTCTGCAGGTCTGCTGCCTGGGGCTTAAGTGTCATTAAGTCTACCTGATGGAGGTAAAAAAAATGCAAAGGAGAATTGGCAGGAAGTTTCTGTAAACACACAAATGGCCAGCCTGAGGGCCTCTGCAAACAAAGCCTGAGGCAGAAAATAATCCTATTCTGAGATCCTTTATAAGGCATAATCAGGCCCTTCATAAAGCCCTATAAAAACAAGAAGGTGGTAGGTGCCTAAGATCCTCAAACCCAGCTGTTCCCCATTATCACTGCCTCAGTGAGTCCTTTGTCATGCTTTTCACAGCCAGCAAGACCCTGAAGCTAAGAGTTTTCAAAAGATACCTCTGGGGCCTGGAATGAGTAGCTCATTTGTAAACACAGGAGCAGGTGGCCAGAGGTAGTACAGGTAATTCAGATAAGCTGAGGCAAAGGGCCCTTCTGAGCAAGAAAGTGCTTCCAAACATTGCCTGTCCCCTCTGTTCTCAAGTCCTGTCACCTCCAAAGCAACTTCCTGGATCTTCCAGCCAAAGGGAGACCCTCTTGAGTTTTCCTCCTAGAAGTGCTTATTTTCTGGCCAAGACATTTGGCATGGTGGATGCTCTTTTTCTTTCATGCTTGGCTTTAGGTAATCATGGGTGTTCCTTGTTTCATATAGTGGTGGAGTTAGGAACTACAGCCTGCGTACCTAGCATGCACAAAATACCCAACGAATTGAAATAAATATTATTTGGCAAACTGACCCAGTGGATTATATGCCATGCCAACCTGTTTTCTTGAATTCCACTTCTAAATTCTTACACTCTTTAAGGCATAGCCACATGTGACTAGAAAGCAAAGATTCCAAACTGATTAACTCCCTCCAATTGGGGTCATCAGTGACTGATCTTACCTAGCTAGACTATCTTACCTAGTGCAAATCTAGACCAACTTCAGCCTTCACTTTCTCACAGATATATGTTCTCCCTCAATTTTCCTCAAAAAACATGACCCATCTTGGTCTATATTTTGTTTTTTTGCTTTTTACAGAGATACATACCAGAAATCTTTTCTTTTGTCCCCAGATACTACCATAAAAACAAACAAAATCACACTAGATAATAACAAATGGCACTTGAAATTCAGTTTCAGTACTCAAGGGGCAAAACAAAGTGGTGGGGAGTATATCAGAATCCAAGAATAAAGGTTCAGTGATGTCAAACCACCAAACATTTTCAGAAGTTAAAAATCTGGATTTTTATGTGAAATTTCCCTATCTTCAAATATTAAACCATAATTATCTAAAAAAACAAAACAAAACAAACAAAAAACACACAAGCATGTGAGCTGTGTCCATTCAAACAAAACCCCATCTGAACACCGAATCTGGCCACCTAGAAATGCCAGTATGCAGTTGCTGCATCAAATCAGTGGGTCCTCAGCACCATCTAGCAGCCTCTGCAATGGGGACTATTTGTATAAAAAGTCCTAGCTTGGCCCCTTGGTGCCAACTCTGACATTAAAGGGTAAAGGACTGTATCCAACAGGCACTGAGTTTCCAGATGCAAATACCAACACTTTGTCAAAATCTGCTTGGTACTTCTCCATCCCTCCATCAGTCTCCCTAATGACAAAAATAATTAACACATTCATATAAAAGCACAGAACGAAAGAGCGCCTTAATTTATCCATCTATTTCAGGGTCATCCCTGTTATCAATATATGACAAGTTAATGGGTCTTAATTAAAAAAGCAGCAGTAAAGCAATTTAGGAAACTGAGGGATTATTATGAGTCCTAGCTGTGACAGCGTGTTTTGTGCACCATGGAGGATAACAAATTTGCTTTCCATGGTGTCTCAGATCCATCATCCTGAAACTACCTGCTCTTGGAGGTAGAGGGACTTGTTCTTGTCTTTGTAAAAAGTACCTGGGTTTGGTAGTTGCTCCCTGAATGGCAGCAACAATGCACTATGAGAATTAGCGAAGGGTATGAGAACTAGGCAGGGTAAGAAGGTATTATTAGCAGGGCTGATTGTGGGCTAAGGGTCATGACCCCGGAAGTACTAATTAGCCAAAGATCAAGACAAAACTGTACATCAGAGCCATTCTCAACCTATCTCTGCCCTCCCCCAAACCCAATAGGCTTCTAAGCACTGTGGATTCTATTTCAAAAATATTTCTCAAATCCAGATCCTCTTTGTCATTACTTTCTGGCACTCAACATTTCTTCCCTAAAATGGTGCAAAAGCCACCATGGAACTTGTCTCCCTGCTTTATTTTATGCATTTGGACTAGGTCCTTTCTTCCTAAAACATCTTCCAACTTCCAAAGCAGAAATTAAAAATGATCCATCCGACAAACACGTTTATTTTGGCTCACTGAGTGTTTATCATGATGCTGAATTCATTTTATGCGTTACATTAACCTATGGATTTCTTGAAAGTATGGGTTCATATTCCCAGGTGACAACACTGAGATAGAGTTACTCCATTTGGCAGCGTGTATGACTCACCAGGTGGTCTCAGTCCCCACCACTCCCCACCCTGCCTGGGCCTACTGGCATTGGAGTTTGCGAGCCATGGCAAATAGGACCCCTGAGGTTGGAAAAACAGAAAACGGGAATCCAGGACACAGAAATATTCTAACAGAATATTCAGATGTTTGTTGGTAGGAGAGAAAATAATCTTGGGACATGAGTGTTGAGTGCTCACCAGTGAGCATAGGTGAGTGGTGTGTCCAGAGAGAAGGGCAAAGGTCATGAGAAAAGGACACAGGGACAGACTTCATTGCCTTGCATTTTGTCACAAGATAAGAAATCGAGCCTTCCTACAAAAGAAAGAAGCACAGCAAGTCCCTCAGAACTAGGACATCTTTAAACTTGACCTAAATGGCATCAGCTCAGAGTGGCCCCTTGGAAATCCATGAAAGCCAGAAAAGAGGGACAAGGAGGAAGACAGCATCTTTCACTTTTCCTGCTGTGCTTTGAGTATTGCAATGTCTGCACGTGAAGTCTTTTGAAATGTCTGAATCAGAGAGTGAATTCACAAACCAAGCCTCTACCATGTTGTTAAATACTTTCAGCTTCTTATTTTGAGCTTCAGGGACATGGTTAACATAAATTGTTGATCCAGGACCTGTTTGGTCCCCAGCCAGTATGAAACCACAGTGTGATCTCCTAGGCCTGATGAAAACAATCCATGGCTCCTTGAAGCAGGCCTCTGAAATACGTGTTCAGTCTTCCCTCCAGGAGCCTTTGTGCTGCCCTTCTCCCGTCCTCTGCCTTGCCTGACCCCCAGCTGTATGCCCAGGGGCCCGATGCCCATTTGGCCTCTGTATAGCTCTTTTTGGCTCCATGTAAAGCAGAAGGAGAGTAAAACTGGGGCCCAAATTAAACAGAGCTATGCAGGACAGTAGCCAATAAGTGCCCTGAGCTCCTTGAGGTGTTTCTCACCTTCATTTGCTTCTTAGGACTCAGGTTTACCAAGACTCAGAAGCAAGAGTCTGGGAATTATTATTACACGGAACAGATTTGAACCTGGCCAGCCTGAGTGAGAAAAAGCCCTTTACACATGATTTCCTGAGGTCAGCCCAGCCCCCAAATCCCACCACCCTCCTATAATCCCTCAACTAGTTGGCAAAACACAGAGCAAGTGGAAATAGAGATCTACTCAGAATCAAAAATCATTTTGCACAATAGCTAGACACATCTTGGGTGGAAATCATTGCTATAAAAACTGTTCTTTCTATACCCTTAATCTTGGCACATCCATGGCCACAACATTGTCTATCTAAATTCAGATTCTGTTCAACTTTAGGTCAATAGTTTTCTGTACTCAAATACTTTGTACTTTGAGACAAGGTCTGTGGAAGTGGTTTAAACCTGTCTTTTAACGTCAACAATAACCATCTTCTACGTTTTCCTTTCCATTCACTAATTTGATATCTTCACTAAAAGAAATGCCAATAATTTGAGGGTTTACAGAGTAAAGTGCCATGAACTCCTCCAGATAACAAGGAAGTGAGGTGTCACTGTTATTATTCCGAGCTGATAGGAAACACACTCATATACTGGAGGCCTGGAATCAGTCACTGCTTGCCCAAAGTATGGATAGAGCAGGTGTTGGTTATAATTGCTTCTAGACTTCCTGCCATGGTCAGTTGAAAGTCAAACCCGTAAATGCTGCCTGACTACAATAAAATTGGAGTACGCAGACATTTTTGCATCACTGCCTGGTGAAAATATACTGACTGGGGTGGGCTGAAATGGATGCAGATGCATAAGGAGGGAATGCTGCTGGAATAACAATGAGCAAACTGTCAGTCTTTGCTGCCTTTTCTTATCTTCCTTTTTTTTCTTCCAGGAGCAAAACAGATGACAGTTCTGTAAGGAAAAGGATTTCTCCACTTCCAGAAGCAGTTTTTCCTTTGATCCTTCTGACAGCAAGTCGGTAGAAGTCATTTTTTTTTAAAACCTGGGTCTTCACTATGGATATTTCCTGAGCTTCTACATGGCAGCCCCACTCTTTCAAGTCCCCTTTGGCATCAAAACATGAATCCATATGATACAATCACCCCTCTGAGGTTCTCTTTCCTTTCTAGGAACCCAGGATGTGACTTAAACAAGCTCAATTATTACTTACAGATCCTAACAAAGTCCCAAGGACACAATGATGCGGAATGACTGCCTAACTGCAAGCATGGTCTGATACTGGGTAGAATAACAATAACAACAACTATAATAATGATAATAAATATTATTTATTGATTGCTGACAATGTGCCAGGCACAGTTCTAAGCTGTTTGTAAACAATAATTCATGTATTCCTTCAATAATCCTATAGTGAACTCTATTCTTAACCTCATTTTACATACGAGAAATCTATGGCACAGAAAGATAAAGTAACTAGCCAAGGTCACACAGCAGGAAAGTGGAAAGGCAGGGATTTGAGCACAGTCAACCTGCCTGCCAAGCTGGTCATGATGCTGCACTGCCTACAGCCTCCAGGCAGGACGCAAAGGGTGAAACAGATCAGGTATAAAATAGCAGGGAGTTGTGTGAACTGGGGTAAACTAGCATGAGCATGCTCTGACTTAAATGAAGCAGTTTCTACTCAGATCCAAAGTGGAATACAATTTTTTTTCAAGACACACTGGAAATCTGGATGTTATATGAAACATGAAAAAAGCATGTGACACAAACCAAGCCAAGCTCAAATGGGGCTGCTCTGTGTGCCACTATTTTATCACCATCACCAGTGGTCAAAAGTCTGGTTCCAGGTCATTTTCTAGAAGGCCTCCTATGACTCCCCACTTCCCTGGATACATCCAAGACAACATTCACAAGGAAATCCCAAGCGCTGATGCAGTCCCAAGGAGTGTCCTTATATAACTCTATGCCTGTCACCCAGGGTCTGGCTAGAGTAGATGTTTGGACTATGAGAGAAAAAGAGAAAAATGAGCTCACTGCCCCTAGTGCCATAGCTTAAGGAAACTTAATATTAGGAATTCAAGTAAGTAAATAAATAGAATTGGGACAGTGGCAATAACAGCCGTGGTCTGAGAGTCTGGAGACATGAGCTTCTCAATCCTGACACAAATTTGGGTGTGGCCTTAATCACACCTTCAGGGTCCTTCCCCATTCAATCCCATGTGGGCTTGTGCAACCCAGAGCAGATGCATTCAGATGCACATGATGAAAGGGTGTTTATTTTTCCAAAGAACTCACCATAGATTTCCATAAGTTACACGGTGAATTTGCCATGTTTCGTCCCAGCTCCCATGATGGGGCTGGGAACTTAAGGCCCAAGTATCCCCAGCCCATCAGCAATAATCATGTTAGTAAGGACAGTGAACTCATGCGCACTTCTGAAGAGTTGCTATGGCAGAAGAGGCTGTGCTAAGGGAAAGAGGGCAAGTCTGAGGAGCCAGAAATGCTGAGTAGGAACAAGAGAACTCAGCCACGATGGCCACTTCTTTCTGAGACAGGCACTATGAGATTTTACTTCAATATGCTTTAAGCAAATGCCAAGGGAGCACTCCACCAAGCTGGTACAGAACAGACTCCCTTCTCTAGATACCCATGGCATCTGGGATCCACAGTGCATAGCTCAGAACTCTCTTGTCTTCAGCTGGATCCTGCTTACTAAGCATTTGCCTAGACAGCAGCCACAACAAATACAGTGTGGGTGAACAAGAAAAAGGAGAGGAGTCGTCCCTCTACTCAGGTCCCCCTTTGACCCTGTCTGAGGTCAGGCTCCCCAAAAGTAAGATATAAGGAGGACTTTGTTATGCTCCAGGAGAACCTGGAAGGGAATAGGGGAAGGACAGAGGGGGGAGAAACCAAGAAGAGAACGATTCCAGGATAAGTGACACTCTCCACTTGATCCTGCAGCATAACCCTGGTGTGTGAATTACATCTTGGAGTTTATCCTGATTTGAATTAAAGCATTTGAAGTTTTGTGCCCTAGCACAAGTCACATTGGTATAGGCCAAGTTGGAAGGACATGAATTCCTAGCAACATCACTTCCAGTACACTGTACCTGTGAGCAAAGCCCAAAGGTAGGTCACTGAAGAGAGAAATGGGTGTGGCCCTTAGATATGGAAGAAGACGAATGCTGAAGAGTGATGAAAGGCACAAGAAGTACACTGGGAGAAACACCCATGTGCTATACGACCACATTCACAGTCCCTGCCAACCATACTAGATACTCCAAGTAGCCAGAAACCAGGTCTTTTATTTTCTTTTTGACTTCACAGGTGCTAACAGAACTGAGAATAGAGAGACTCTTTGTTGTAATTTTTTAATTAACCCTTATGTAGCACTTACTTTATGCCAGGCATTGTTTTAAGCATTTTACAAACATTAATTTACTTAGCCTCTCAATGCCTCAGTTTCTTCATAAGTAAAGTCAAACTGATAATAGCGACTTCATAGGCTTGGTGGGAAGCTAAATAGCCCACCTAAGGTTACAGAACAAATCTGCCAGAATTTGTACCCAGGCAATTTGGCTCCTGAATCCACACCCTTAAATGCGCCACCATTAAAATGAGTGAGGGTTTATAGAACCATACAGATCCAGGTTTGAGTCCCAGTTTACATCAATAAAACTGCATGTCATCTCTCTGCCTTTGCTTTCCTATCTTTAAAATGGAGATTAAAAAAATAACAACTAATACCCACATCTATATAAGACATGCCCAGCAGGTGCCAAGGACGTGATAGGTACTCGATAAATGTCAGATATCCTTATAAAAATGCTCAGCAAAATTGACTGCATGGTAATCTGTGATAGTGCAGACTGTCCCCAGAACTCTCAGTGGCAGATATGTAGAAAAATAAAAATACAGATCACCCAGTGCGTTATTATGGCGTTATCTAGGCTAGAGATTTCTTCCTAGGGGGCATTTGGCAATGTCTGGAAACATTTTTAGTCATCACTTGAGGGAGAGGTGTTACTGGCCTCCAGTGGATAGAGGGCAGAGATGTTGCTGAACATCCTACAGTGCATAGCATGGCACCTCAACAAAGAACTCTCCTGCTGGAAGTATCAATAGTTAAAACCCTAACCTTTGTAGATGGAGAAACTAAGGCACATAACAGTAAGTCCCTCACTGTGGTTGCACAGTCCAATTGCACGTCCAGCATTCTATACAGAAGTCTCTTGATATCCACAGAATTGGGAGCAATGCCTGCTTGGAGGACTCAGAAGTTTGTTTGAGAATCACATAAGGCCCAAAAGTAAAAGCCCTTTCCTAAATGCAGCATGCCACACAAAGGCGAAAGTTTATTACCCATGCTCTTTTAAAATATGTAAATAGATCTTATATTAGGTCAGGTAATTTTCCAACAACTGTATCTGAGGCTTCAGGCAATGACACCTTTATACAATCTGAAAAAGTTCTCCCCCATGGTATGAGCAGCATTAGAAAACTCCAGGTCTGGTTTATCTACCACTCACCTAACCCCTGCATGATTAATAAGGTGCTGACAGATGCTAGGCTATAAATTCATTCACATCACATCTGTTATGCCTGTGGAATAATAGGGTTTAGCACACAGGAAGAGGCATACCTGTCTCACTCCCGCCACCATACAGCAAACAAGATCCCCCAATCTGATTTTCACCACTTCCTGCTATTCCAAGGGCATATGGCACTATACTGCACTTTACCTCAAGTCTCTGCAAATTGCCATCCAACATTCCGCTACAGCATGGGATTTCAGGCTCTGGAGAAACACCCCTGCCTTGCCATGCTCACAGCACAGGTCTAGGCAGAGCCCCTACCAAGACAATCAACCCACACCTCTCACACCATAAAAAGGACTAGAAACAAGATTTGAGAAGTTTCTTGTCAAGAGTAGATCTCATCTTCGCTGCCTTCCCAGAGTGACAATGCATGTGCAGCTGACAAGGAAGAAGCCCCATTCCTGTTCCCCAGTCTCTTCTCTGCCTGGCACTAGCCAGAGGCCTTTCCCCCTTGTTGTAATTACTGACATGCCTGCTGTTCCACCACCCTCCCCAACCACCTCATCTAAATCCAAGGGGGATAACCACATCTTGTTTGCTGTTCTCCCTCCCCTCAGCTCAGGAGTTACTACTGAACTACTGATTGATTATCTAATCAATCACTGCTTGCTATACCTTCAGCAGCCTTCACATTTACTGGGGAAAACAAAAAACAAAAAAACAGACACCTCCACTGCCCCTGCCAAGTTCTGTGAAGTACCCTTTTGTGTATATGTGCATGTGTACACATATGTTCACATACACACAACACACACACAGGGGGGCTTCTGCACATTTTTTGCCTTCATGATTGCAGTTAGAGTGGGGAGGAATAATGACAGATGAATGGGAGTGAGAGCCTTTTACTCCCTCATTTTCCCATAACAACTAACTATAAACCATTCTCTACTCTTTTTCCTTTCTTTCCAAAATAATAATAATGATAAAAACGGCTGTCAGTGCTTCCATAGTCAAGGCTCAGTTTTAAGTACATTATAAAGACAATGTCTAAATGACATCTCTCTGAAGAAGGATTTCTTTCTCTTTTTTTAAAATTTAATTAAAATTTTTCAGCCAGAGGATGGCTTTTGTATTGGCCCCCTTTTATAGGTCAGAGAGTGGGGATCCACAGAGGTTAAGTAATATGGCCAAGATCACACAGTAAATGGGAGAGACTAGGTTTCAACTCAGGTCATTCAGACTCCAGGGTTCATACTCTTCATCATCACACTTTGATTACTGAATCATTGGAAGTTTGGTTAGTAACAACAGGGAAGGAAAATTTTAAAGTGCGTAGCTTGTAGTTTTAGCATTGGTTTACTTCTAGAAGAAATTATTTGGTTCTAGAAAGCTCTATATCTATATTAATGATAACATTAAATTAAATTATGGGCTAAGCTGGCATAAAATTTTTAAATAGTTTATGAAATCTAAACATTAATTTTTCTCATAGTTACTAATGGCTAAATTCAGACTCCCTTATAAGCCTCTAAGTTGGAAGGAAGTTTGACAAGAACACATATTAACGTAAGACTTGAATTCAACTCATTTGAATTCAAGGATAAGGCAAATATGTTATCTTCTGTTCTCTAAAGGTGAAGTCAACCAGCTTCTCTGTTCCTCACTAGAGAGGGTATTGAACAAAATTGTTTACACATGAAAAAAAAGTTGATTCTAGGAAAGAAATTGGTGGCAAAGGCCTTTGGTTGGAACATCTGCACATATAGCACCTCCAAGATAGCAGGTCATCCAAGTGCCCTGGAACCTCATGATGAGTCTTTAGCCTTTGAAATTGATAGTCTTGTGAGCAGCAGGAGGGGAGGCAATTACCAAGAGACCAGGACCTTTTGGTGCAAATCCACTTATGCCCCCTAAAGTGTGGTCTCCCGTGCAAAAGGCAATCCACACCATGGGCCTCAAATTGCCCCTCAGCAAAATGAACAGACTACCTAGTCAAGGCAGGTGAGAACATGAAAGTCTGCCATGAAAAGAAACACAAGGTAGGCTGGTTCTCCTTGAATTAGCCATCTGGACTCTCCACAGAAATATTTTGCTTGGCCATGCAGGTTTGGTGATCCTTCAGTAAAAGCAATTCTTTCTTTACAAGAAAACTACCAAACACTGTGCAAAGAGGGCTTTGGGCTCCACTAACTCCTCTCAACAACCCTGCAACGAAATTATCGGTTCAGGAAAGCCCAGGTTATCCAGCAGTAACAGATTAACCCTGAAATCTCAGTGGCTTAAAAATCTAAAAGTTGATTTCTTGTTTATGCAAATTATGATGCCAACCAGACAGTCCTTCAGGAGAGCCATCCTGCATGCAGTAACTCAACAATCCAGATTCCATCACATTTGGGGCACCACTGTCTCAAAAGTTGGCTTCTAGGTCACCACAACAGGCAAGTAGAGAACTGCAATGTATGATCAGCTCTTACTTAAATGCTTTGGTATTTCTGCTTATAGCACATTGGTCAGAGCTAATCATATACCCCCCACACACATACCAATGCATGGACACAGGAAAAGGTAGTACATAAGAAATATCTTTGCCATGTGTGGTGTATACCAAAGATTCCCACCCATCAAACCAAAACTTATGTTCAGAAACTCATGCTGATTTTTGGAAAATTTTAGAAGATACTTAATTTGGTATGCTATATGTTAATGAAACTATACTTCTCCTAATCACATCATATCATTTTCTATAATCTTGTTACTCCAGCTTCAAATTTAAGATAAGAAATATATTTAAGCTCCATATCCATAAGCAATAAGATCATTAAAACTCCTTGGGCACTATTACTTAAAAAAAGAGAAAAAATATCTGTCCAATTATTTTCAGCAGGGAAAATTTGCCAGAGCTTATGGCCTAGCATTTAATTGTTTTGTTTTGTTTTGTTTTGTTTTGTTTTTTGCATTGGTGAATCATTTTGAACTTATGATAATTTCAAAATAAATATTTTTCAAAGCCTCAGGGCATTCATTGTATAATGATCATTTGAAAGATTTCTTGGTTATAGGATTCTCAAAAGAATAAAAGGCTGTCCACAGCATCAGTTATTTCTATATTAAAAAGATGAAATTGCTCATTAAGTGGTACAAGTCAATTTCTTTCATCAGCCTAACTGCCCATTTTAGCAAAGATTCAATCTCTGGATTAAGAAAATGACTCTACATTTCAAAGTCAATAACTATACTCTATTTCCTTTAACATGAACATCTTACACATCTAATAAACAGTGTCAGCCTCTTTGCTGTGCCTTTTCCTGAGCAGACTGAAGACAGTTTTATTATTGCTGTGCAATTTGTGTTTTTGCTTTCTTTAAGCAATATATTTGTGTGTTTTAGCTAAGGTCCTGCTGGTCACGACATGCACATTTTTGAAAGTATGGTGAGACTGAATAATTCACTTAACAATAAAATACAAAATGCTCATATTTCTGTTTGCATATTTGCAATTTCCCTAAGGAAACTTGTTTCTTTCTGTAGTAAAATCAAGTCCAATGCAATGAACAATGTTAGGTCTATGGGGGTTAGTGACCAATCTGAGGATAGAAGAGCCCAAGGACTTTCTTATTTCTTTTTTCCAACCAAATTCTTGGAGCTAGAGGCTGGAGAGTAGAAGTAGAGTTGAGGGAGTAGGGAGGGTGTAGAAAGAGGTGAACTTATGGATCATTTCAAATTCTATAATGAATGCAAAAAGTAATCAGAATGAGATACTTGGAGATTCAATTCTTTAGAGAGAGATTCAAATTCATTTGTGCCCTACAGGAGCCAAAGAAAAAAACCATTATTAATTTAGGCAATTAGAGAAAAAAAAAAAACCTATCCCAAGAGTGTAGCCCACAGCCTAGGAAAACTTAATTTTTATAGCATTTAGAATGAAGAAAGGTCATTTCTTAGATGTTCTTGACAGAAGACTATAATTTTAAACTGGTAATTTTAATGAGAAGTGGAGTTTTCATAAAAAGGGAATACATGCTTGAGTGAGTTTGAAATGAAATTAGAGGTGCATGTTCTGCCCATCATGGCATTTCCAAATGAATTGGTGAATCCAATATTTCTTCCTACTCTGCCACACTCCCACTGGAAAATTCCAAAGCCTCAGTGCCTACATCTGCTTCTTCTGCTTTCTCAATGACATTAAACAAAATATTTTACCTCTTCCTCACATGGGAGGCCTTGGCTGGCTGAGATGTGCGATCCATGGGCTATTTCTCTTCTGTGACTGATAAACAAAGAGAGCATCACATGGGGACCCTTCCTAGCATCAGGGCAGAGATGGGGGTCACAAGCTGAGAAGGGATCCTCATGGAGCAGGCCCAGAGTGTGGAGTCATGGGGGACTTTTTGATGAATCTTGCCCATTCTTCAGTCCATGTGGACAGATTCAGGAAGTCACATGAGGAGTTTTGGACCACCTGTACCATAATGTCCAGAGGGTGGTTCTCAGTCTCATCTAAACATTGGAATCACCAGGGAGCTTTTAAAAAGACATCTGGGTCCCATCCCCATAAAGTCTGATTTCACTGGCTGTCACTGCAACTTGAGTGTTTAGATTTTTTAAGCTCCCTAGATGATTCTCCTGTTTGGCCAGGGCTGAGAACGATGGTGTCACTTTCTGAGAAGGAATTTCAGGAGAAAGCTACAGGCAAGGCCTTTGTCAGGAGCCTGGTGAGTAAGGGGTGAAGCAGCACAAGGGGAGCCTAGAGGATGGGCAGAAGGAGGCCTTTGAACCGTGTTAAGATAAACACCTAATCCCTGAGAACCATGGGAAGCCAAAGAAAGGTGTAGCACAGAGCAATGTGGCCAGTTCTTTGTTGCCATATTTCTGGTACTAAAATAAAAGTTTATTGAACACCTGCATTGGTGGGAACATCAGAGGCTGAGGAGAAAATCTAATGTTGCCTAGAAACTAAGACTTCTCTGGCCAAATTTAACAAGTCTCCCTTCAGGTAATAGAGGGGTCAGATGTCATTCATCTCTATTTGGGCAATAAGCAATTGATTTCATTCAAAGCCTACTACCACAACCATGCCTCATTCCCCTCAGTGTCCTCCTTCCCTACCATAATAGGTCATTCAAGAGCACCATGCTTCACTTAAAAATAAACAAACACCTTCTGTCTCCATTCTGGCACAGTTTCAGCTTATTTAGCATTATAATACATGTCATCTGTTTCCTAAACAATCTAACATGGTCATGGCATGATGGGATTGGTAATTCGGGCAAATGAGAAACAGCCTGCCATCAGGACAATCATAATGACATTTGATTTGCTGTCAGTAGATATTTCTGTGTGTTCTTTCTCTTGTTCCTGGAAAATAAACATAGTAAAAGACGGTAAGATTTCTAGCTACAAGCCCTTCTAAAATGTCAAAATGATTGAAACTGCTCACCTTTAAGCACCCTATTCATTTAGCAAACACCAAGGAGATGTTAACCATGTAAGACACATGTTGGGTCTATTCGAAAGATGTAGAAATGGACCCTTCCAGCAAGGGGCTTCCAGCCTCATGTGAGAGACTAGATTATGAAGCATGGGAAATTAGATAACAGCTCCAGGAGGAACAAGAAGAAAACTCACAAGGCAAGATGTGGCCGAGCACCACTTCATCTGTCCACCCACACATGAAAAAAAGCTTTGCCAGCATTAACTGTAAGAAGTCACTGTTGCTATCAATCAACAATTTCTGTTTCATCCTGTACAGGCCGAGGAGTTTCACAAAGAGCTTTCTGAGTCCTTAGGTCACTTCATTACAGGATGACATTCTCTTTGGTTGAAAGAGAAACATCAAAGGAACTTCTGCTTTATGGACAACTTGCTGTCGAAGAATGACACTTGTTTTTTCTAAGAAAGGCTCAGCTAAAGCCTTTCAGGTAATAACACAACAGAGAATGACCACTGTGTGAACCACAGAATCCAGAAATACTCAGACTCCCAATACCACCTGGAGTGCATACCAGTTTCCTCCACTTACTCATTTGTTCACTGGGCCAGTCCCTCAACAAATATTTACTGAGCCATCACTGCTCAGCAAAGCAGAATAAGACCAACACATTGGACCTGAATTTGAGCTTGAGAACTGTCAATCTAATTGAAGAGGTTTCTACAAGGAATATGGGAGTATAGGAGGTGCTAAAAGGAACCTAGGTGATGTCTTATAGAGATTAGAGATGGAACTCTGAAGCTAGATACACTTTTGTCTTTTCTAGAGAGCCCCTCAGATACCCTGTCCCTGAGCCAGGGTTACATCTGCACACCTTCCCTGAAGTAAGCAAGCAAAGTTGTCCTACCTTGGTTCCCATGCTTGATTCTGGCCCCACCATGGGAAGATCCAGCCTTGGTCTTGTCCCTGAATCTGAGAACCAGTAGGGGAGAACCCAAGGATAGCAGACCACTCAGCCTGCTTTGTTTGGCCTAATACTCGTTCCCTGCTCTAGGTCCACTTATTCATTCATTCCCATGAACACTATTCAGTACAGTGCCTCCAGTTGCTTTATGGGCCTGAAGTTCTGTTAATGCTAACTGCACACCTAATGACTTTTCCACTGTCTCAGGAAGAAAAGTGGGCATGAAGATTCCCACTGTTACTTTTTGTACTCGAGTAAGTCCCACATTCTCAGAAAGATAAATTTCATATTACTACCAGAAATGGAACATGTAACACTTACAAAATTCTAATGAGAAGTCTGTTCTAAAATGGTGCCACCTTTCTGCCCCATGTAACCCTAAAGAATAGAGAGGGAACAGACCCAGGTAGATACCAGCAGTCCAGACTGATCTGAGAGGGAGGGGTAATCTGAAGTAAAAAATAAAAACTCACTCTTAACTCCCCACTGTTCTCCTTCCTTTCTTGATATTTAGTCTCCTTAAGGAGCAGTAGAGGCTTAGAGGAATAAAACCAGAACAATGAATGTGGACCACAAGGAGACAGTCTTTAGCCCCAAAACTGGAAAGAGTTAATAATTTAAGGCCATGACCTCTTTGTCCTTAGAGGCATGCAGGCAGATAATAGACAATATACAAGTGATAAAAAATATAGGAGGAATTTATGGAAGAATAAACATTGTTAAAATGTCTATACTGCCCAGAGCAATCTATACTTTCAATGCTATCCCGATCAAAATTCCACCGGCATTTTTCAAAGGGTTGGAACAAACAATCCTAAAAATTGTATGGAACCAGAAAAGATCCCGAATTGCTAAGGAAATGTTGAAAAAGAAAAACAAAGCTAGGGGCATGACATTGCCTGATTTCAAGCTGTACTACAAAGCTGTGATCACCAACACAGCATCGTACTGGCACAAAAAGAGACCCATAGACCAGTGGAACAGAGTAGAGAGCCCAGATATGGAACCGCAACTCTGTGGTCAAATAATGTTTGACAAAGCAGGAAAAAATATCCAGTGGAAAAAAGACAGTCTCTTCAATAAATGGTGCTGGGAAAATTGGACAGCTATATGTAGAAGAATGAAACTTGACCATTCTCTTACACCATACACAAAGATCAACTTAAAATGGATAAAAGACCTCAACGTGAGGCAGGAATCTACCAAAATCCTAGAGGAGAACATAGGCAGTAACCTCTTTGACATGAGCCACAGCAACTTCTTTCAGGACATGTCTCCAAAGGCAAAGGAAACAAAATTGAAAATGAACTTTTGGGACTTCATCAAGATAAAAAGCTTCTGCACAGCAAAGGAAACAGTCAACAAAACAAACAGGCAACCCACGGAATGGGAGAAGATATTCGCAAATGACACTACAGACTAAGGTCTGCTATGTAAGATCTATAAAGAACTCCTCAAACTCAACACTCAAAACACAGATAATCATGTCAAAAAATGGGCAGAAGACATGAACAGACACTTCTCCAAAGAAGACATACAAATGGCTAACAGACACATGAAAAAATGTTCATCATCATTAGCCATCAGGGAGATTCAAATCAAAACCACATTGAGATACCACCTCACACCAGTTAGAATGGCCAAAATCAACAAGACAG
>CM052888.1:32282781-32304430 GCA_028534135.1 Potos flavus | reverse complement strand
GTAACATAATGATTTATAATGAAATGAACATATAAATAAGTCTTTGGTCGGGCAGAGGAGCAGGGAGCACAGGGCCCTTTTAAATAAAACAAGGTAAAGATTTGGAGGGAAGCCCAAATGTCCTGAAAATGGAGAATCAGGGAGTAGTGAGGGAGTGAGGGATTAATGAGTGAGGCTCACTGGGCAGCTGCAGAAGTCTGCCAGCAGCCCTTACAATGGAACCCCATCTTCCAAAGTCTTCAGAAAAAAGCACATGTTTGAGATGAGGTATTATCCCTGTGAAGTAGGAAGATGCTGACAGAAGTGCCTGCCTAAGCCATGATGAAGTCAAGTGAGGCTGAGAAGATGTGAGGTGGGCACCAACAACCACAGAATACATGAATGACAAGTCAAAACAATTGGAACATTCCCCTTGCTCTCTGCACTACCTCCTTCCACTGCTCATGGACTGAATGAGACAGAGTCCCCTGAGAAAGGCTCGCATTTGCAGGACCCAGGTGTGGCTGAAGAGAAAAGGGCACACAGTAGGTTGCTCTAACCAGGTATCCATCTAGATCTGGGTTCTGGATGACAGAGGTGGCTTCAGCCTGGGTCAAGCTTGGATGAGGATTTGGAGATCAGGATTCTGGGCCACTTCTTTCCACCAGGGGATGTTACCTGACATCTGCAAACTACTCAGAGCCTCCTCTCCCAGGTATATTCTGGAAACAAACTTCCGAGGATGCCAAGACCAAGGCTATCTTGCTGCAGACTTGACAAATACTTTGTTTCATTTGCAAATAAGTCTCACTACCTCTCAGAGGCTGCACTCAACCATTATGCACAGTCTCTTAGAAATGTTGATGACAGGACAAGATTTCCTGACCATGTCCCTGGTTTTGGGGGCCCCTATGCCATGGAGCAATCCATTAGAGCTCTCCGAAACTGCCTAAACCTATTCCAGCCTCTCCTCTCAACCATGGGAAAAGCAAGAGGGGAGACAGTGTTTCAGGAAGTTGCTATACTGGAGTGCCTGGGTGGCTCAGTTGGTTAAGCAGCTGCCTTCAGCTCAGGTCATGATCCCAAGGTCCTGGGATCGAGCTCCACATAGGGCTCCCTGCTTCACAGAGAGCATGCTTCTCCCTCTCCCTCTGCCTGCCACTCTCCCTACTTGTGCTCTCTCTCTGTCTTTCTGTCAAATAAATAAATAAATAAATAAATCTTAAAAAAAAAAAGGAAAGGAAAGGAAGTTGCTATACTGTGAGAGGTAGGCATCCTGGCTTGGGATCAGCAAATTCCTCAGTTCTCACTTCTCATCTGAAGAAACAGGCATGAACATACCAATAGCCTCATATGTTTGTTTAGTGGATATTCTGACAAAGCGTATGTCAAAGAGCTTGGGAAAAATCAAAAGGCTAAATACAGGTTAGGAAGTGATGGTAGGATGAGGATGACAAGCACAGTGATGAAGATGGCTTCTTACACTCCCCACTTCTTAAAAGAACGTGCCATGAGGGAGAGCCTTCATCTTGCTGAGCACACTGATGCGTGGGTTTGTCAATTTACTATGGCTACAATTACATAGCATGACAGACTGGGTAGCTTAAAGAACAGAAATTTATTCTCTTGCAGTTCTAGATACTAGAAGTCTAAGATTATGCTGTTGGTGAAGTTGGTTTTTTCTAGGACCTCTCTTCTCTGCTTGCAAGTGTCTGTCTTCTTCCTCTGTCTTCACATGGTCTTCCCTCTGTGTGTGTCTGTGTCCTACTCTCTTCTTCTTGCAAAGACACCAATCATGTTGGATTAGGGCCCATCCACATGACCTCATTTTATGTAATTAACTCTCCAAAGGCTCTATCTCCAAATACAATCACATTCTCAGGTACTACAATTAGGACTTCAACATGTGACTTTTGGAAGGAATACGATTCAGCCCATAATAACAGGGATAAAAGGGGTAAAAGCTGATGGGGATAGAGTAATGATCCCAAGTTCAAATGACTACAGAAGCCAGAAAGATAGAAAAAATGAGTAGAGCAAGGATGGGGAATGTGCTCTCTTCGGAACTCATCCCCTTTTAGAAAAAAGACAGTCACCCTCAGCCTTGGCAGACTGTCATAGAAGAATCAGACCTAATATAGCCAGTTTTCTGATTTTTTAAAAGAGAAAGCAGAAGTCTGTTTTCTCATGTGGAATCTCCTAATTTTTAAATATTGGCAATGAATTCAAAACAAGTTTTAAACAGTGTGGAAAGTGTATGTTTACACCTGAGGGTTGGATCTGATACAGGTGTCACCACTGTGCAATGTCTGAAATGGCAAGAAGGCTCTGCATTGGCCCAGTGGTCAGTACTCAGGGCTCAGACACACAGACACAGCCCCTTCTTAGGAAAGGGCCACCCAGGTTCAGACATGTTTTTTTTTAAGCTGATTGTTAATGAGCTGGAAAGGAAAGGAATAAAAACCATTATGATCACTCCAAGAAAGCATTTCTAATTCATGGATCATTTACTATTGATTATTGAAACAAATGCTATTGTGCATATCCTATGGCTGATTTAACCTATATCTTTGGAGTTTTTAATTTTTTTGGAAGCACTATAATAAGCAGCACATGACAATTACTTCCTTCAGTACTCCCTTAATAAAGATAAATTATCTTGCTATTGATGTAAATGGGATATAAAAATCTATAGAGTTCTCTTGAGGAGTATAAACTCCACATTATGCTCACCACATTTGAATTTTGCAGCAAAATCATTTTGGAGTCAATCAAAAATACATTCCCCCAAACTTTTATTGCCATCCATCCTAAGTCACTTCCACAAATAATTAGCAAACAATACCAATGAGGAACTATTTGGTTCAGTGTTGGGCTACATTGCTATTACTTACACTTTATTGAGCACTTTACACTCTCAGACCTATGTCTTATTATAAATGTATTTACATATTATGCATATTTATTTACAATTCCTTTTCCCCATTGTCAAACAACCTCTTATAAAAATTCAAAGACAATTATTCATAGACGAGTTTTTTTGTAAACACAATAAACTCAATTTGCATTATTTCTCCTTCTCTTGTTTCTCTCTCTTTTTTTCCATCAAGAGCTTGTCTTCTGAGCCAGTTTTTCTCTAGCTAGTTTCTCTTCTGCCAGAAGTGTTCCTCTGAGCACTTTCATGCCATGGTTCTTGTTATTCTGCCCCCACAGCCACATGCTTTCTTCAGTCATTAGGGATCACACAGCCTTCCTTCCTAAAAATCCCCTCCAATGCAGAACACTTCTGGCAATTGTGGTGTTCTTTTATGCATCTAATCACTCTGATTTTCCTATTTAATTTATTGTCTTTTTATTCAACATCTTCATTATAAAAGCTTCTTTGCAGCAAGACAAGCATTAAGTCCTCTCTCTGCCATACCTTTTCTTTCTTTTTTTTTTCCCAAATACTTTTATTTTATTTTTTCAGTGTTACCTTTTCAAGTCATTTCTTCCAGCCTCAATTTCCTGTCTCACCTGTGTAAATGACAGAGAAGGAGACAGAGGAGAGAGGGAAGGAGGGAGGAGGAGAAGCGGCAGCCTCAAATATACCAATATATTCACAGTGGTTATCACTGAATGGAAGGATTATGGGTGAGTTACTTTATTATCTTCTTTATGTTTCTCAGGATTTTACAAGTTACCTAAGATGAGCGTATACACTTTATTCTAGTTTCTCTGGAAAGCAGAGCCTGTGGCAAAGCTTACATGTTGAAGCTTTATTGGAGGTGCCTTCTCAGAAAAGCAAGAATGAGGACAACAGAGCAAGGCAAGGAAAAGAAAAAAACAAATACTAGGTGTTGAAATTTCAAGCTGTCACAGCTCCACAACAAGGCACAGCTGACTGCTCAGTCATTTAGGTCCTCTTCAGAGAGGCCACATGGAGCTGCATCTTAGTACAGCCAGCCAGGGGAAGGAAAGGCACCTCACTACCTGTTGAATTTCTCTCCCTCTACTGGTTAAAGTCAAGTTGGCTCAGACTTCCACATGTGCAGATCATGTTACCCAGTTCCTCCTACAGCCATTGGAAGAGCCAAGGCCTCCACAGACCTGGTCCAGCCAATGCACAGATGCCATCCTTTCTCCTGTTACCTAGCATCATGCATGGGGACTCCGAGTCTGCAAAGCTGGTGGCAGAAGCAACAGCTGGGGCATTGTGACACACAACAGCCTGAACCATTGTTTAGGGCTGCTTTCACTGGGAAAAAAGACATGTGGCCAGGGCCTAGTGATCAAAGTTTCTTGTATCTAGGAAAATAGCAAGAAAAGTTTCTTTTAAAATATTCAATTAAATTTAAATAATTTTAGCCTTTGCTTGTTCAAGTTTTCTTCCAACATCTTTACATCCTAGATCCAAACTGGGCATAGTACTTTAAAATGGAATTCATAAACTCCAAAGTCCACAGAGGACAGGCTAGTAACATGAACAATAAAGCCCAGTGGAGGCTGTGAAAGTGCTTGGGCTGTGGCAAGCAGAGGGGACATACCTAGAAGCCTTAAGTGCTCAGCTCCAGCCAAGGATTGTCACACTTGCTGATTTTTTCAAAAAAATAATAATAAAAAGTTGAAAATCGGGACTTCTCTGCAAATCTCCTCAATTTTCATTGTTGACAACAAATGTACCTTCCCCTCCCCAAATTCTTTGAGCTAAACAAAACATGTCAGCTGGCCACAGATATCATGTAGTCGTCTACCAGCTTATGATATCTGATCTTAAAGACTGTGTCAAACATAGAAAAACTTCATTTTCCCAATCTTTGCATTGCCTCATGATGATAACTTATTGAGAATATTCCATGTGCAAGACACTGTTAGGCATTGTATGCAGTCTTCCTCATTTAATTCACAGAGCTTCAGGGAGGTCCTGGGATGTGGAAGACCAGATGGAGATGGACAATGCTGCTCACCTTGGAGAAAGTCTCCTGGACACACATCAGCCTTTCTGCTCCAGTTTTCCTGGGGCTCTACTGAAAACAAGAGTTTCTGATGAAGCCCAAAACTTGCTCCCTCTGGCTAGATGGATGTCCCTTGTGGCCTTCTCTTCCCAGCCTGCACCTCACAGCCCACAGCCTTTTCTCCAAACCGAACTCACTGAAGCAGGCACTGTGTATCTTCCGGGAAAATTTACTTAATAAAGCAAGAGATCACCAAACACACCAATTAGTAACTTTCCATTGTCCTTGAAGTCCTCCAGAAGGCTAATGAAAGCTATTGGTCATCTCCTCCAAAATACGTACCAATTAAATCAAATGCTCCATCTGATTTCAGAGAGTTCCCATGCTACCTAAAGCACATCCATGAGCCTGGATTTAAACTCCTGATCAAAACAAAAACAAAACAAACAAAACAAAACAAAACACTTCTGGTCCAATCACATGTTCCTTCTTTATAGATTAGCCATTTCTATCCCACAGACTTGTCTCAGATCATATCATCATATCATAAGTTGGTGACAGACCAAGAACTACTGATTCTTAATGGTTTTTTTTATGGTCTGTGATCTACATGGAATAAATGCCAACTCAAGCTAGCTTCATAAAAGGAGGAGGAGGTACAAAATTTTAATTTGGGATGATGAAAACGTTCTGGAGATGGGTTATGGCGATGTTGTACAACAACGTGAACATAATATCACTAAATTGTATGCCTAAAAATGATCAAAATGGTTTTATGTTATACATATGTCATCACAATAAAAAAGGCAAAATTTTCAAATAAAAAAAAGGAAAGTGCAAGTTAAGCAAATGAAAGCATACCAAGGATCCCAAGGCAGCCAGACATCAGGAAGGAAACAGAACCTTCTATTTGTGTCTCATCTCTGCTCCTCTTTTTGTGGCTTCTCCCTCATTCTGTTCTTCCATTTTATGCTGATGCCACAGCTGCCAAGTTTTTATCTCCCCAATCAATCCAGGCTAAGTGGTCATATCTCAGACACAGATACAAACTCCCTGGAAGAAGAATCTGATTGTGAAACCATTGTGAAACCATTAATAATACCTGGCCAGAAAAAGAAAACCAAAGTTGGTGGCATCACAATTCCAGACATCAAGCTATACTACAAAGCTTAATCATCAAGACAATATTGTACTGGCACGAAAACAGACTCATGGATCAATGGAACAGAATAAGAAACCCAGAAATGGACCCTCAACTCTAAGATCAACTAATCTTTGACAAAAGAGGAAAGAATATCCAATGGAAAAAAGACAGTCTCTTCAACAAATGGTGTTAGGAAAATTGGACCGCATAAAAATGAAACTGTAAGAGAATGCTCTTACAACATACACAAAGATAAACTCAAAATGGATGGAAGACCTAACTGTGGGACAGGAATGCATCAAAATCCTAGAACACAGACAGCAACATCTTTGACCCCAGCTGTGGCAACTTCTTGCTAAACATGTCTCCAAAGGCAAGGGAAACAAAAGCAAACATGAACTGTTGGGATTTCATCAAGATAAAAACCTTTTGCACAGCAAAGTAAACAGTCAACAAAGTAAAAGGCAACCTATAGAATGGGAGAAGATATTGGCAAATGACATATCAGATAAAGGGCTAGTATCTAAGATATAGAAATAACTTACCAAATTCAATACACAAAAAACAAATAAGGGACAGAAGACATGAACAGACATTTCTCCAAAGAAGGCATACCAATGGCCAACAGACACATGAAAAAATGCTCTACATCACTTGGCATCAGGGAAATACAAATTGAAACCACAGTGAGATACCACCACACACTGGTCAGAACAGCTAAATTTAACAAGTCAGGAAACAGCAAATTTTGGCGAGGATGTGGAGAAAGGGGAACCCTCTTACACTGTTGGTGGGAATGCAAGCTGGTCACATTGGGATAGCCAGTCTGGAAAACAGTATGGAGGTTCCTCAAAAAGTTAAAAATAGAACTATCCTATAACCCAGAAATTGCACTACTAGGTATTTACCCAAAAGATACAAACATAGTGATCCAAAGGGGCACATGCACCCCAATGTTTATATCAGCAATGTCCATGATAGCCAAACTATGGAAAGAGCCAAGATGTCCATTGATAGGTGAATGGATAAAGAAGATGTGGCATATATATACAGTAGAATATTACACAGTCATCAAAAAATGAAATCATATGATTTGCAATGATGTAGATGGAACTAGAGGGTATTAAGCTAAGCTAAAATAATTCAATTAAAGAAAGACAATTATCATGATTTCGCTCACATGTAGAATTAGAAAACAAAACAGAGGATCATAGGGGAAGGGAGGGAAAAATAAAATAAGAAAAATTAGAGAGGGAGACAAACTATAAGAGACTCTTAACTATAGGAAACAAACTGAGGATTGCCGGAGGGGAGGTCTGTGGGGGGATGGGGTAATTGGGTGACAGGTATTAATGAGGGCATGTGATGTAATGAGCACCAGGTGTTATATGCAACTGACGAATCACGGAACTCTACTTCTGAAACTAATAATATACTATATGCTAATTAATTGAATTGAAATAAAATAAAATTTAATAATAATAATATACCTGGCCAGAAAGGCAAGGTCGCTTAACATAATCATGGCAGCCAGAGAAGGTGTCTACCACTGGGAGAATGGAAAAGAAAACAATGTAGATGAACATTATGGAAATGAAGCAATTAAAAGCAACAACTGGATGTACACAGAGCAACACAGAGCTTATATTATTGAGTAGAAAAAGGAAGAAAGAGAATGAGAACTAGATCAGAGTTTCTCCAACTTAAACATACAGGCAAATCACTAGGATCATTAAAATGTAGGGTCTGTTTCAGCAGATATTGGGCGGGGCCTGAGATTCTGTGTTTCTGGCAATCTCCAGGTGATGCTGCTGGTCCAAGGACCACACTTTGAGTAGCCAGGCTCTAGAGCACAAGCTCAGCCACGAAATTAAAAACACAGGCCAAAAGAACTCTACCTATTTTACAAAGAAATATGCTTTCTCCAGAACATATATCAAACATAAAATGAATATCTGGGGGGTGGGAGAGTCAAAGATGTGGAAGTGAGATGAGAAAACAAGGAAAAACAAATGTACAGAACAAAAGAGGAACTTTGCTCCAACTGATAGTGAGAGCCTTCTGAGATGGGAAAATTATTAACTCAGCTGTCTGTACTCATAGACCAACAAAGGAGGAGGAGGGAGATAGGGAAGAAGAGAGGGAAGAGGGAGAAGAGAAGATATGAAGTCGCAGCAGCAGGGCTGTTGAGTGCTTCCCCTGTAGGACGTTCTTAGTGAAGGGAGCTGCCAAGGGCTGAACAGACAACCCAAACAGGATTTTCCACCAGTCACCTTGTAGCTTCCCTAGCCGAGTGGCTTGGCAGGTTTGTGTGCACAATCTGTGCAGGCTTTCTGTTTTATACTCCTTCAGTGTCATTTGAAATGATGGTCTAGTTTTCAGCTATAAGAAGATGGTTTGGTCGAGATGTTCATTGGTAGATGAATGGATAAAGAAGATGTAGTATATATATACAATGGGATATTACTCAGCCATCAGAAAGGACAAATACTTACCATATACATCGACATGGATGGAACTGGAGGGTATTATGCTGAGCAAAATAAGTCAGAGAAAGACAATTATCATATGGTTTCA
This sequence comes from Potos flavus, assembly GCA_028534135.1. NCBI lineage: Eukaryota > Metazoa > Chordata > Mammalia > Carnivora > Procyonidae > Potos > Potos flavus. The sequence continues at coordinate 32,295,796 of CM052888.1, read as the reverse complement.
CTCATATATGGAATTTAAGAAACAGCACAGATGATCATAGGAGAAGGGAGGGAAAACTGAATGGGAAGTCATCAGAGAAGGAGAAAAACCATGAGAGACTCTTAACTATAAGAAACAACCTGAGGGTTGCTGGAGGGGAGATGCATGGGAGGATAGGGATAATTGAGTGATGGGCATTAAGGAGGGCATGTGATGTGATGAGCACTGGATGTTATATGCAACTGAAGAATTATTTTCCTTAAAGATTTTATTTATTTATTTGACAGAGAGAGAGAGAGAGAGAGCGCACAAATGGGGGATTGGCAGGCAAAGGGAGAGGGAGAAGCAGGCTCTCCATGCAGCAGAGAGCCCGACATGGGGCTCAATCCCAGGACTGTGGGATCATGACCTGAGCCAAAGGCAGATGCTTAACCAACCAGGTGCCCCATAACTGATGAATTACTGAACACTACATCTGAAACTAATAATGTACTATATTTTGGCTAATTGGATTTAAATTTTAAATTTTAAAAAATTTAATTTAAAAAAAGAAGAAAGAGGGCCTCCTGGGTGCCTCAGTGGGTTAAAGCCTCTGCCTTCGGCTCTGGTCATGATCTCGGGGTCCTGGGATCGAGCCCCGCATCGGGCTCTCTGCTCAGCGGGGAGCCTGCTTCCCCCCCCTCTCTGCCCGCCTCTCTGCCTACTTGTGATCTCTCTCTGTCAAATAAAGAAATAAAATCTTAAAAAAAAAAAAAGAAGAAGAAGAAAGAGATGGCTTGGTGAAGGTGGTGAGATTTAAAATCCACTACCCTGAACTTCCCACATGATGGCATTCAATGTCTTCCCAGGATATAGGGAAACCAACTGCTTAGACTTAGTCTAACAATTTGATTTGTATGCATAATGAAAAAAAAAATTAAATCAACATCAGTAATCAAGGAGGCTAATAAGCAAATACATCAATCCTCTTCCACAGGATTTTCTAATAAAGAAAAGACAGAGCCAACAGCCAGTGACACTGACAGAGCTACAACCAGAGCAAAGCAAGGGGAGAGGATTCCATAGCCCATCTCAGGAGGCCATGGAGCATGTCACTGAACAGTACCGGTGTGATCAACTCCTCTTGCCCCCATATCACATTCTTTCCAATGTGTTAGAGAGACTGAAACACAAATGTGTCTCAAGATGGGAAGAATTGGAAATATGAAATACCTATGCCAAATGGGACTCCCACACTCTGGTTTCTTCAAAACCTACATTATATTCCTGTGCCATTCACTTTCATCTTATTACCTAGTGAGTGAGGGAAGATAGTATTTCAGACAATCATTCAACCTAAGGAGCAAGTTTTCAGTTCATGGAGTCCCTCTAAAGTTGGAACATGAAACTGTATTTTGAATTGCTCATTACCCACTGATTAACTCAAGAGTAAAATGATCCAACATACTGCTACCAAACTTAGTGACCTAGGTTCTTTGTTAGTCACCAAATAGTCACCAGATAGTCTGATCAACTGCTGTATGTTTAGTAGTATACTGAGCACTGTGATTAACAACAACAACAACAACAACAACAAAAGTGTTGGGGTTAGAATTTTTCTCTAAAGTACCTACTATCTACCTAGAGAGATAGGATCAACATACAAAAAGTAAATTAGAGGAATGAATTATATTCCTATACATCCAGTGGTCCTACTTCATGCTTCATGCTTAGGCATGGCTGGATCTGGAGATGCAAGCAGTTTCACCAAAATACAACTGCCCATAGAGAGAACCTTCCTAAGCATGAAGCTATCACAGAAGGAAGCAGAGCCTAGAAACAGAAGGAGAAGTAGAGAGAAACCATAGCAAATCCTGGCTGGGATCTACTCTTCTGTAATATTATAATACCAAAGAAGAGAAAGAGCCCTCTCTCCCCCCATCTGTGTCAATCCCCCAAACAAATTCTGATGTGCTCTCTCTGGGTCATCTGCCTTTTCTGCCTCACAAGAATCACTGAGCCAGCCTGCTGGACACTCTGATTGGTCAGTCTAAATGCTCTACCCACCCCCGAAAGGGTAGCAAAGGGAGCTATCTGATTAATAGGCCCACCAAAATCACATGGAACCATGGAACATGGAAAAATCTGCAGACACATAAATAACATGATGTGATGGACACTACAATGACACTGCAAAGTGGAGACATCACTGTAGGTTGAAATAAGTCAAGTACAAGTGGAGTGTTTCTAAAAGTGGTGAAATTAAATGCAACAATAAATCTCATTTTGGATCTACTGTATGGCAGGTATGTATTAGGCCCTTTATTATACACTATGGAAACTCAAAATTCAAGACTTGCAAGAGCTGCAGAACCCATTCCTGCCCATGTCCACATCCCCATCTTTTGCCACCTCACAGACTCCTCCCATCACTGGGTTTACTTCTATTTCTGTTATTTTTTGTACTTACCTCGGGGCCCTTACATTTGCTTTTTTCCTGCTAGTAATTTCCTTCCCACCTTATCTTAAGATTATCTCTACTTATCCTTCAATTTCTATCAAAAATACCATTTCCTGGGGTGCCTGCGTGGCTCAGCAGGTTAAGCCTCTGCCTTTGGCTTAGGTCATGATCTCAGGGTCCTGGGATTGGATCAAGCCTTGCATCAGGCTCTCTGCTCAGCAGGGAGCCTGCTTTCTCCTCTCCCTCTCCGTGCCTCTCTGCCTACTTGTGATCTCTTTCTCTGTGTCAAATAAATAAATAAAATCTTTTTAAAAAATGCCATTTCCTTAAGGAGGTCTTTCCTCTCTTTGATGAAGTAGGTAGCCCACCATCTCCATCTGACTATCAGTAGGTAGCATCACTATCTCCATCTATCTCCATAAATGATACTTACCCCTTCAGGGCAGGGAATGATCACCGCTGTGTCTCCACTGCACGCCCCAATGCACAACAGGAATTTGATGAACATTTCATTTATTCATTTAATAAATATTTGCTGACTGTGTGGCAGACACTATGACAAGTGTTTAAAATACTTCAGTGACCAAAATAGACAAGATTCCCTGCTCTCAAGAGGCTTAAATACTTTTCGAATCAATTAATGAGCAGACTGAACAGAGACTCAGAAGCTGGGTAGCTAAGTAGAAAGAAGCTGGGAAAGCATCTTAGGTGGAGGGACAAACAAGGATGATAGTAGCAAAAGGATGATGAGGGTTAACAAGATTATCTCCTTGTCACCCTTCCATGAGACTAGCCTTGGTTTCCACAAACCCACAAGGCTGCAAAGAGCACCTCAATGCCCTCATGCTGTAACAGCACTCCATCTGGGCTTAAGGATCAAATAGTTTCAAGATAACACACTCCTTACTTGCTGGTCTAAGTCCCTTGATCCATAAAGGACAGACCACTGGCCTTGAGGAGTGAAGAATCAAAACATTCCAAGGCCACAGATGCCAGCAAGTCTGTTTGATGCCACCTCAGCTTTCTGATAGCTTAGCAATGTTTTTAGCAAAATGTTTTTCTTCTTTTAGGTCATGCAAGTGATTTTACTAACCTCTCTTTGTGTAGACCTTACTCTGCTTTGCAGAAAGAACAGAGTACTCCTGCACATCACCAAACAGGAACCAGACCCCTTTTCACAACCCCAAACACTGAGATAACATTTTCAGATGGCACTATCAAGTCTCATGTAATCAAGAAATGTTGTAGACCACTGCATATCCTTTCCTGATTAACTATGCTAAGCCCCTTTAAAAACTCCTGAGCCAGGCAGAAACCTCAGAGTTGGGTTTTGGACAAAAGTCTGCTTTTTCCCCAAGTTGCTAGCCTTCCGAATAAAGCTCAAATTCCTCTCCAACCAATACTGAGCTTGGAGTTTGGTAACAGTGGCACAACTTGGCCTGTAGGTGTATGATGTGCCATGGCTCCCCATCCATCCTTCTTAGAGCACAAGGAGCAAACCAAGAACCCCTGTAAACAGCACCCTAGAAAAGTCAAGTGTCATCTGCCTACTGAATCACACTTGACTTTTTGCTAAAATCAAGACAATTACTAGATTGTTCCTGATCCTTTTAAGTATGGCTCAATGGCCCTTGAGTCAAATTAAATGTAAGATGAGCCTGGGAAGGGGAAAGATGAAATAGGCTCTACTGAATTCACATAAGGATTTCACTTCTCAAGAAGCAATGTCATAGTCTTCCAGGTTGCACTAAATAAAAGGCCAGTTTGTCTTATAGGTGTTCATTCATTGTTCAAGGAAATTTTATTTCATTTAGATCCCTAAAACACTCATTTGTATAATAATAGTAAACATCCAGTTAAAGTACCCTTTTACCACCCATCCCTAAGACCAGTCTCCTCTCCCCATTTTGGAAATAACTGCCATTACCAATGTGGTGTATATTCCTTCCAGACTCTTTTTATGCATTACATATTTTATTTCTTCTTCATTTTGTTTCATGTAAATGATTTCATATTATACTTTCATTTCTATAACTTTCTTTTTTTCTCCACACTGTATCATAGAAGTCTTTGCACATTAGTATACATAAATCTACTTACTACTATTAATTTTTGCATAGTATTTCAGAGTAATTTTATGCCATTATCCATTTAACATTAAAGGTTAAGTAATCCCACAATAATAAACACTTAACTTGTTTCAAATTTTGCACTATTACAAATAATACTTCCAGACCAAGGCACAGTGAGTATTTTTCTAGAGTAAACATCTGCAAGTGAAATTGTTCAGTCATTGCAAGTCATAGGGCTTACACACTTATATTAATAGATACTACCAAATTCCCCTCCAAAGTAGCTGAATTTACTCTCCCACAGCAGTGCTTATCTCTCCTATAGATGTTGATAAAGCCATCTTTCTTCAAAGTTATTTGGCATCTTTCCCTAAATCCTGCCAGGCTTACTATGACCAATTGTACAAGTGTGCCACCGAGATCGCCCTGAACAAGGAGAACTCATGGCCTCATAAATAAAATTCCTTCACTGAGCACTAGAATTACCTGTAGTATTCCAAGTTTTCTCCCCAGGATCTACAGCATGCTCATAGCCTACCCAGAGGAGACACTCCATGTAAGGGAGAGGGCATTGGCATAAGCAGCAAAACCTGGGAACTAGTCCTGGTTTGGGGCATACTAACAGTGTCCATGACCTTGAGCACAGCTCTCTAATATTATGCATCTTTGCTTCCATCTCTAAAATTATACCTACCTCACACAGTTACCATAAGATTCAAAATAAAATTTAAAAAATGGGAAAATAGGAGTGCCTGGGTGGCGCAGTGGGTTAAGTGTCTACCTTTGGCTCAGGTCATGATCCCAGGGTCCTAGGATTGAGCACTGCATTGGGCTCCCTGCTCAGTGGAGAGTCTGCTTCTCCTTCTCTCTCTGCCCCCCCACCCTGCTCATGCCCTCTCTCTCTCTCTATCTCAAATAAATAAAATCTTAAAAAAAAAAGAAGAAAATGGGAAATTAAATAAATAAACAAACACACATTAGCACCAAGCTGCTGGAGAGGCTGTTGACTTCTCTATTAAGAACACTCTAGGGTTGCATAGAGCACTGGGTGTGGTACATAAACAATGAATCTTGTAACACTGAAAAAATAAAATAAAAGTATTTTGGGGAAAAAAGAGAACACTCTAGGGGTGCCTGGGTGGCTCAGTCAGTTAAGCTTTGGCTCAGGTCATGGTCCCAATGTCTTGGGATAGAGCCCCGTGTTGGGCAGAGAGCCCGCTTCTCTCCCTCTGCCACTCCCCCTGCTTGTGGTCTCTCACTCATGCACATGCACTCTCTCTCTCAAATAAATAAATATCTTAAAAAAAAAAAAACAACCACTCTTGGTGCCTGTGTTGCTGCCTAACATAGCCCAAATCTAATTTGGATGGGGTGATTCCCACCAAAAAGAACAAAACAAAACAAAACAAAAAACATTAAGCAAATCCTTCTCCCTACCATCACATCAACAAAAGACAGCATCCTGAAACCCCTAGGCAAAAGATATTTAGTCATAGAGCACAGTTGAGTGATAGCCTCCCACAAACACAGTCAGACTCAGCCACCCCTCATCGGGTGGACATCAGTGAACAGCTTTCTGCACACCCTACTGGAAGACAGTGAGACCTCTCTGGAATACAGCTGATGGAGACTCATCATAAGATGACATTAGAGCAGCAGTTCTCCACATTGGCTGCACAATGGAATCACATAGGGAGCTTTCTAAAGGATGCCAGAGTCCCACCAGAAGAGATCCAGATTTAATTGGCCTTGAGTGTGGCCTGAGAATAGATCTTTTAAAAGCTTTCCCAGTGATTCTAATATGCAGCCAAGGTTAACTACTCTTGACTTAGTGGAATTACAGATGTAAAATCTGACAATATTTTGAAATTACGATTAAGAGACTTCAATTGTTGGTAAATGTCGAAGATGAGTGATGAGATTAGGAGAGTAGTTATACTATACTAGTTATACTATGTTCTCTATGTGTTTTTACTCTGAAATTTTTTAAAGAAAAGAAGGAAGATCTTGAATATAGGACACTCAGAATTGAGAGCATTTAAGATAAGAACACTGAGAGATCCAGAGGAATAGCAGCAGAACTTAAACAAAACAGCAGAAGACAAAGGTGAAAACCATGCCTGGCCAAGTGTTTTCAATATAATCTTAGTAAAAAAGAAACTGCGTGATGATAGCAGAACCGTGTTGAATAATTTCTGCAGTCTTCTATACATAATTACATACAATTTTGAAATAGGGTTTAATAATTCTCAGTTAATTCCTTCTGCTCTCTTTAGAGATTAAATTCAATGAGAGTGAGGCTTCTGGAATTTGCAGGGCAGAGAACCAGAAAGAAAGAAGCTACACAAAGAAAGAATTCCAAAAATCTACATAAGGGTGCCATCTACTTTGTTGTTAAACACTAAATCTCACTTGTGCCAGAAGAAACCCTGCAAGGCAGGGCATAGAATGTCAAAGAAGCTCACCCTGACCTAGGAGATGTTCAGGCTCCCCAGGAGGAGTGGAGACTTCTGTTGAACATCCAGGGCTTTCCATTTGGATCCCAGAGGGTCATGGACTAGTGGTAGGGATAAACTAGCCAGGAAGGATACTTTAAGCCCAACCTAACAAAGCTTCCCCAGTCTCAAAATGTCGACTTAATCTTCATGTGACTTGAGGACATAATTTAACTGCCAGGACTGCATCAAACATCCCTAGAAGGAACACAACAAAATCCAGCAATCAGCAATGTAAAATCCACAATGTCCAAAAATTAAATTTTTAATTTAAAAATTACTACACAGATAAATATGAGATAAAGCAAATATAATAAAATGTCAACTGTAGAATCTAGATGGTAGGTTAAATTTTTTTATAATAAGATATCGGAGGAAAAAATACTAAACAGAAAAAAGAAAATATGACTAGAATGACTAGAATAAAAATCATTCAGTTAAAACAAATTCAGAAATGACAGCCAATTGAGATGCAGACTTTATTTTTTCAAAATTTTATTTAAATTCTAGTTAATTAAGGAGGAATTAAGATGGCAGAGAAGTAGGGGTATCTGGGGGCTTTCCTTGTTCCTTGAACATGGATGTATTGAGGTTAGATCCCTTGGAAAACCTAGGAAATCGATCTGAGGATTCAAAGAAGGATTTCTACAGTTGGAGGGAGTCAATGCGGCAGGTGCAAGGTGCTTGGAAGTGAATTGGGGGAGGGAAATTTGCTGTGCTACAGATGGGAGGGAACATTTTTGGCAGTGAGAGAAAAGGGAGAGAGGGAGAGATGGATTGAGAGAATGTGGCATCCGGTTCATGCAAGAAGAAAACCTCTTGGACCACAGACTGGGGAGCTGGGGGAATTGAGTGGCACAGGTTTTTTGCAAATAGCGAGCGTAGCTAAAACTCTGAGCTTTTGGAAGTATGCAACTTTCCCAGGAGAGTTGCTGCTATAGTGTGAGCTCCTGAAAAGAAGGACAGCTCTGGCCCAGGAGTGCACACAAAGTGGTGTAGGAATCTCAGGGGTCACACTGGGAGAGATCATTCTTCTTCTTGAAGTACATTTGGAAGAGGTTATATATCTTCTTCAAGGACAAAAGATCCTGCAGGCACCAGCAAACAGCCTTTCATCAACAGTGAACAAAGGCATGCACAGAGGCTACATAACCTGGTCACTGTTTTTTGGGTTGCCAAAGCATAAAATCCTTGCATTGCACAAGTGGGGGACTGTTTTTCTGAGACAAAGAGCTCTAGATAGAGCTCAGGGAGCCTCTAACCCAGAGGAAGGAGTGTATCCAAGAGGTGCCAGCTACTTTAAGATTTGGAGTTTCCAATTCCAGGCATGCCAGAGATAAATAGAGGAGGTTGTGGTGCCAGATGTGCTGAGATCCCTCAACCCTAGCTTATCTGTGAAAGTTTCCTGAATAGCAGGGGATGTGAGATCCCCTATCCAAGGATGAGAGAGTGGGGTATCACCATTTTACCTCCACTACCAACACGGTCAACATAAGAGAGCAACACAGCAGTCCCCAGTGGAGGTGGAAGCCACTTATATCAAATCCCATACCCCTGTGCTTAGCAGATGCTTTTTAAAAATTATTATTATTATGTTATGTTAGTCACCATACAGTACATCATTAGTTTTTGATGTAATGTTTCATGACTCATTGTTTGCATATAACACCCAGTGTTCCATGCAATATGTGCCCTCCTTAATACACATCATGGGGCCAATCCATCCCCCCAGCCCCTCCCCTCTAAAACCTTCAGTTTGATTCCCAGAGTCCATAGTCTATCATGGTTCAACCCCCCATCCCCCCGCTTCATTTTTCCCTTCCTTCTCCTAATGTCCTCCATGCTATTCCTTATGTTCAACAAATAAGTGAAACCATATGATAATTGACTTTCTCAACTTGACTTATTTCACTTAACATAATCTCCTCCAGTTCAATCTATGTTGATGCAAAATTGGGTATTCATCCTTTCTGATGACTGAGTAATATATTTTTTTCTGATGGAGCAGGATTGACTCTGAGCCAGCACGGCAGGCTTATCCCCAGAAAAACAACACAGGCAGCACACCTCATGCACCAAGTCTACTGATCTTACATTGCCTCCATGCCCCTTCAGTTCTGGGGGAAATAAGACCACACTGTATTTTTTTCTTTTATTCTTTTTTTTCTTTTTCTTCCTTTGGAATCAGAATTATAGTTTTTTGTTTGTTAGATTTTTTTCATTCCCCCCCTTTGGATCAGGCTTCTTTTTTTCTTTTTTCTAAGGTTTATTTATTTATTTTGAGACAGAGAGAGAGAGAGAGCAAGGGGAGAGGCAGAGGGAGAGAATCTTCAAGCAGACTCCCCACTGAAAGAAGAACCCTATGCAGGGCTCATTCCCACAAAGAGTGAGCTCATGACCTCAACCAAAAGCAAGAGCTGGAAGCTTAACCAAGTGAACCATCCAAGCACCCCTAGGCTTCTTTTTTCTTTTCTTTTTCTTTATTTTTTTCTCTTTTTCTTTGGAATTGGGCTTACAGTTTTTTTTGATTGTCTGTTTGTTTTTTCATTCTTTTTCCTTTTCTCTTATTTTTGGATCAAGTGTGGGTTTTTTTTCCCCTTTCTTTTTCTTCTTTATTTCTTTTTTCTTTTCTTTCTTTCTTTCTTTCTCTCTTCTTATTTTTTTTTTTTACAGGCTTTTTTTCAACAAACAAATCAAAGCATATCTACTGAAAAGACCAAACACTCCCCACTGCAAGCAAGAAGGAACTCTGCAAAGAACTGGCTTGTGGGAAAGAGCAACTAAAACACAACAGCAGAGTGCACACAACATACATGAGAAACACTTTCTGAAGTTCCAGGCCCTGTACAGTGTATGATCACTTTTTAATGTAGCATTACTCTGAGGTGCAGAAAACAGTAAGATTTCATAACATACAAAAGATAGAAATTTAGCCAAAATGACAAGATGGAGGAATTCTCCCCAAAAGAAAAGTGAAGAAGGTATCACAGACAGGTACTTGTTCAAAGTAGATATAAGCAATATATCTGAACAAGAATTTAGATCAACAGTTATAAGAATACTAGCTGGACTTGAAAAAAGCATAGAAGACACCAAAGAAACCCTTGCTACAGAGATAAAAGACCTAAAAACGAATCAGGCTAAAATAAAAAAAATGGTATAACTGAGATGCAAAACTAACTGGATATAATCACTATGAGAATTGAAAGAGCAGAGGAGAGGATAGGTGATATAGAAGATAAAAATATGGAAAATAATGAAATTGAAAAGAAGAGGGAAAGAAAACTATTAGATCATGATGGCATATTTAGGAAACTCAGGAATTCTAGAAAGCAAACTAATATGCATATCATAGAAGTCCCAGAAGAAGAATGGGGAAAAGAGGCTGAAGGTTTGTTGATATTTATATTTACTTATAGCTGAGAATTTCCCTAATTTGGGGGAGTAAACAGGCATTCAAGCCCAACAGGCACAGATAAAAATAAACAAAAAACAGGTCAGTACCATAACATATTATAGTGAAATTTGCAGAATATCTATCAGTATGACTCTTTATTTTGATTAACAGTTGGCTTATTTAGTTGGCTGCTCCTATATTGGGGACATAAATAGTTAGATCTTCTAGGAGGATAGACCGTTTAAGAATGATGTAGTGTCCTTCTGTATCTCTTTAGTTTAACATCTAATTTATCTTATATGAGAATCACTACCCCAGCTTTTGAGACCCGTTGGCATGAAAGATGGTTCTCCATCCCTTCACTTTCAGTCTGGATGTATCTTTAGTTTCCAAATGTGTCCCTTGTAGACAGCATACAGCTGGGTCCTGTTGTTTTATCCAGTCTGTGACCCTGTGCCATTTAATGGGAGCATTTAGGCTGTTCACATTGAGATTGACTATTGAAATATAAGTTTTTATTGACATCATGTTGCCTGTGAAGTCCTTGTTTCTATACACTGTTGGTGGGAATCCAAAGTGAGGCCACTTTGGAAAACAGTGTGGAGATTTTTTTTTTTAAGATTTTTTATTTATTTATTCATCAGAGAGAGAGAGAGAGCCCAAGCAGGCAGAGTGGCAGGCAAAGGCAGAGGAAGAAGCAGGCTCCCTGCTGAGCAAGGAGCCCGATGTGGGACTTGATCCCAGGACCCTGGGATCATACCCTGAGCTGAAGGCAGCTGCTTAAACAACTGAGCCACCCAGGCATCCCCGGTGTGGAGATGCTTGAAGAAATTAAAAATAGAGCTACCCTATGACCCTGCAATTGCACTACTGGGTATTTACCCCAAAGATGCAGAGCAGTACAAAGAAGGGCCACATGTACCAATTGTTCATAGCAGCAATGGCCACAATTGCCAAACTCTGGAAAGGGCCAAGATGCCCTTCAACAGACGAATGCATAAAGAAGATATTGTCCATATATACAATGGAATATTATGCATTGATCAGAAAGGATGAATACCCAACTTTTGTTTCAACATGAACAGGACTGGAAGAGATTATGCTGAGTGAAATAAGTCAAGCAGAGAAAGTCACTTATCATATGGTTTCACTTACATGTGGAGCATAAGGAAAAACATGGAGGACATTGGGAGAAGGAAAGGAAGGGCGAATTGGGGGAAATCAGAGGGGGCGACGAAGCATGAGAGACTGTGGACTTTGAGAAACAAACTGAGGATTTGGAGGGGAGAGGGGTAGGTTGTTGGGTGATCCTGGTGGTGGGTATTGAGGAGGGCACGTATTGCATGGAGCACTGGGTGTGGTGCATGAATAATGAATCTTGGGGGGCACCTGGGTGGCTCTGTGGGTTAAAGCCTCTGCCTTCTGCTCAGGTCATGATCTCAGGGCCCTGGGATCAAGCCTCGCTTTGGGCTCTCTGCTCAACAGGGAGCCTGCTTCCTCTTGCCTCTGTGCCTGCTTGTGATCTCTCTCTCTGTGTGTCAAATAAATAAATAAAATCTTTAAAAAAAAATAATGAGGAGGAGGAGCAAGAAGGCGGAGGAGTAGGAGGCGGAGAAAGTGACTGATCCCAGAAGTTCAACTAGATAGTTATCAGACCACTCTAAAAAACTACAAACTTGGCAGGAGATAGAAGAGAAGAAGAACAGCAACTCTAGGAACAGAAAATCGACCACTTTCCGGAAGGTAGGACGTGCGGAAAAGTGAATCCAAAGCGACGAGAAGATAGACCGTGGGGGGAGGGGCCGGCTCCCAGCAAGCTGCAAAGGAGGGGAGCACAAAATCGGGACTTTAGAAATCTGCTCCATGGCCTGGAGGCTGCCTGAGTGCGGTGTCTGGGCCTCCAGACACAAAGAGTGGCGGGAGGGACGAGTGGTGGGTTCTCCCCCTGCGTTAGCTCCCTTGGCTCCCGCCCTGTGCCCCGCGCACAGGGGAGAACCGAGGCGCCCACCGCCCAGAGGCTGGAGAGAACGCGGTCGCTTGGGGCAGGAATCTGAGCTCACCTGGCGCGGACCCAGAGCCCGGACAGCAGTCACGGCGCCGGCAGCCACCAGAAACCAGTTTCCTAGATCTCGCAGCTTTGATCGCGGGAGGGTGCAGAGGCTACTGAGGGCCTCTCAGGGACACTGGGACGGTGGCTGGGGGTGCGCACTGCCTGTGGCGGGCTGCGGTGTGAGCAGAGTTGGCAGAGGGGAGCAGACTGAGGCTCCTCTGTGACGCGGAGGTCTGGGGACGGGCAGACTCCTTGCTTGGACTCTCTGAAAAGGTGAAAAAACTGCAAAAGAGAGAAAACCTCCAGAGAGCAGAAGCTTGAAAAACTGTTTTCCACAGAGCCCAGCCCCTCGATTGGGGGGCAGGGCGACTCAACCAAGGCAAAATTGACTGGACAACAACGCGACAGGCCCCTCCCCCAGAAGACAACCCAAAAACAAGAAGACAATAACCACAGGGCCCCCATAAAAATATAAAACCCCTACATTAGGGGAAATCAATATATTAAGCTTCTAATAATACCCCAAAACCCGTATTTCATAGATACAAGTTTTTTTTTCTTTCTTTCTTTTCTATTTTTTTT
>CM052888.1:32257670-32282281 GCA_028534135.1 Potos flavus | reverse complement strand
GGTACATCAAAAGGAGCATTGACCACAAGCAAGTGGGATTCATTCCTGAGGTGCAAGGGTGGTTCAACTTCTGCAAATCAATGTCATACACCACCTTAAGAAAAGAAAGAATAAGAACCATATGATCCTCTCAGTAGATGCAGAAAAAACATTTGACAAAATACAGCATCCCTTCTTGATAAAAACTCTCTGTAGGGATAAAGGGAACGTACCTCAATTATCACTGAAAAACCCATAGATAACATCATCCTCAGTGGGGAAAAACTGAGAGCTTTTCCCCTAAGGTCAGGAATTTCCACTCTCACCACTGTTGGTCAACATGGTACTGGAAGTCCTATCCTCAGCAATCAGACAACAAAAAAGAAATAAAAGGCATTCAAATCAGCAAAGAAGAAGTCAAACTCTCACTCCTCCCAGATGACATGATACTCTCTGTAGAAAACCCATAAGATTCCACCAAAAAATTGCTACAAGAATTCAGCTAAGTTGCAGAATATAAAATAACAGAAAAAATGACAGGAGTCCGTTGCATTTCTATATATCAATAATGAAGCATCAGTAAAAAAAAAAAAAAAAAAAAAAATCAAGGAATCGATCCCATTTACAATTGCACCAAAAACTATAAGATACCTAGGAATAAACCTAATCAACAAGGTAAAATATCTGTACTCTGAAACCTATAGAATGCTTATGAAACAAACTGAAGAGGACACAAAGAAATGGAAAGGTATTAAAATATGTTAAAATATTTATACTATCCAAAGCAATCTACACATTTAATTCAATCCCTATCATAATAGCACTGGCATTTTTCACAGAGCAAGAACAAACAATCTTAAAATTTCTATGGAACCAGAAAAGATCTTGAATAACCAAAGCAATCCTGAAAAAGAAAAGAAAAGCTGGAAGCATCATAATTCAGGATTTGAAGCTAAATTACAAAGCTGTAGTCATTAAGACAGTATGGTACTGCACAAAAACAGACACATAGATTAATGGAACAGAATAGAAAGTCCAGAAATGAACCCAGAATAAAAGTCCAGATATGGTCAACTAATCCTGGACAAAGCAGAAAAGAATATCCAATGGGAAAAAGACAGTCTCTTCAACAAATGGTGCTGGGAAAACTGAGCAGCCACATGCAGAAAAATGACACTGGACCATTTTCTTACACAAAAAAAGACTCAAAACGGATGAAAGACCTAATGTGAGACAGGAATCCATCAAAATCCTAGAGGATAGTGCAGGCAGCAACCTCTTCAACCTTGGCCACAGCAGCTTCTTGCAAGACATGTCTCTAAAGGCAAGGGAAACAAAAGCAAAAGTGAACTACTGGGAGAAGACAAGATTTGTAAATGCAAATCAGATAAAGGGCTAGTATCCAAAATCTATAAAGAACTTATCAAATTCAACACCCTCAAAAAAAAAAATGTAGTCAAGAAAGAGACAGAAGACATGAATAGAAATTTCTCCAAAAAAGACATACAAATAGCTAACAGATAAATGAAAAAATACTCAACATCACTCAGCATCTGGGAAATACAAGTCAAAACCACAGTGAGATACCACCTCACATCAGTCAAAATGGCTAAAATTAACAAGTCAGGAAATAGCAAATGTTGGCAAGGATGCAGAGAAAGGGGAACCCTCTTACACAGTTAGTGGGAATGCAAACTGGTGCAGCTTCTCTGGAAAACAGTATGGAGGTTCCTCAAAAGTTAAAAATACAGCTACCCTACAACCCAGCAATCCCACTACTGGGTATTTTCCCAAAAGATACAATCATAGTGATTAAAAAGGGCACATGCACCCCAATGTTTATAGCAGCAATGTTCACAACAGCCAAACTATGGAAAGAGCACAGATGTCCATCAGTGGATAAATGGATAAAAGAAATGTGGTCTATGTGTAAAATGGAATACTACTTAGCCATCAAAAAGAATGAGATCTTGCCATTTGCAATGATGTGGATAGAACTAGAGTGTATTATGTTAAGTGAAATAAGTCAGAGAAAGACAAATATTGGATGATTTCAGTCATATGTGGAATTTAAGAAATGAAACAGTTGAACATGGAGAGGGAAGGAAAAATAAAATAATATAGAAACAAAGAGAGATGCAAACCATAAGAGATTCTTAACTGTAGGAAACAAACAGGGTTGCTGGAGGGGAAGTGGGTGGGGAGATGGCGTAATTGGGTGATGGGTATTAAGAAGCCACTTGATGTAATGAACACTGGGTGTTATTTGCCACTAATGAATCACTAAACTCTACCCTGAAATTAATAATACATTCACTATATGTAAATTAACTTGAATTTTAAAAATATAAAATAAAATAAATTGTAGTTAGTTAACACACAGCACAATCTCGGTTTCAGGAGTAGAATTCAGTGGTTCATTACTTACATACAATACCAATAGAGACATGGACTTTTAAACAGCCTCTCTCTCTCTCTTTCTCTCTCTTTTTCTCTCATATGAATATGTATGTATATGCTAAACAGAACTTTTTAAAGTAAAAGGTTACTTTCTTAAGAGTCATTACAAGACAAAACAAAAATACACTAACCCTCCCAATGGTTGGGGGTGTGTGTGCAGGGGGTTGGAGGGAAGCAAAAGACAAAAATAATTCACCAAAGAGATGAAAGTGACAAACATATGGGGGAAAAAAGATCAACCACTCTAGTATAAATAAATTAAACATAAAATATTACCAAATTATCATAGATTTTTAAAACTATGTTCAGTGTTGAAGATCACACAGGAACAAGCACACTTGCCTACTGCTGGTGGGAGGGTAAATTTTGGATTCATACTTTCTGGAACGTGAACCTTAGAAGGGTAGATCTTTTACCCAAGTGACTTAGCTACTAAGCACTTTTGACTGACTGGCTATATTTCATGCCCAAAATTACAGAGTCTAAAACAAGATGAAACTAGGTCTCCTGTGCCAGTCTAATCTGCCTCTCTCAATATAACCATGTTCATGGAAGTGGCATGAGTCACTCTCATAGACAAGAACAGGAAGAACAGTCATGCACCAAGGTGGAGGACCAGGAAGGGACGCCACATCCCTGGAATAGCCTCTAAGTGGTGCAACATGGATGTGTAGCAGCCATATAGTGCTAACTCTTCCTTGTGTCTCAGAAGCTATGTCTGAAGGGGTTGGGGTCTTTGTGGCACAGGGAGGCAGAGTAGTGCAGCTCTGCAGACCAAGGACATGGCCATGTCACTGCCTCCTGCTCCTGTTCCCCCCCCCCACCAAAGCTTAAAGGGCCCCCCCTCCCTGCTGCCCCGACAGGCCAGGTTGTAAGCACATCTGAGACACTCCCTGGGGACCCTCAAACATAACAGGTCCTGCTACTTGGCAGGAAATCAATATCAAATGGTCTTTAGTGTTTCCAAACGTGGCAACCGAGACAGAGAAGTTAAATAATTTGCACAAGGTCACACAGCTAATGAGTAACACAAGTCAGACTTGTCAGACTCCAGAGGCCAAGGATTTTCTCCCACTGTAGTTTTTTCCAAAACTACAGCCACTTGCAAACCACTTTCACAATTTTGTCCATATCTTTGTATACTCTCTACTATTATTTACCTAGAAAAAAAATTTAACTGCCTTTAAATCAAATCACTTCTTTAATATTTGGCTTAATTCAAAAAGTTATAGGTTTTATGAAAAAAGGAAAAAGACAAAGATTTCAGATCTTTTTAATTCACATTAAAATATATCACAACTATTAAACTTTGTACAATTGTCTGTCTGTCCTAAAAATCACCTCACAAATGACAGGCGGTCATTTGCAACACATGTGGTAGGCTTGGGCCCCATATGTCCAGTCCTGTAAATAAAATTGCTCTGTTATGTGTTCAAATGTGTTGTGCATGCTTCTGCTTATCATTCAAAAGAAACCAGAGTGAAAGCCAGACAAGTTACTTACAGTCACCTTCAGAAGGAAGAGGGTTTACTGATGGATGCTCCTTGTGGGGTAATACCCTTTTGTCCAGACAGACAGGGCAGGGATGCTCACAGGCCTCCTTGTTAGATGCTTTCTTTGGATGAGGGCCTCTGATCTTCCCTCTGTGGGGCCAACTTGTTTACGATGACTCTCCTCCACTACCCTGTCTTCCAAGCCTGAACTAAAGACCTCAGCACATGCTGCTTTGTTTCTGCTTTTTGGAGTAAGGATTATTCTGCCTCAGGCTGTGAGGTCTGATTACTTAACCAGAGGTAGGTTCCTTCATCCCCAGTGGGCTCCCAAATACCCCTTCAAGTCGTGATCTCTTTCCCTTCCAAGTTGGAAAATTAAAAGATGTAGGAAGTCTCTCTCTCTCTCTCAGAGCTCCCTCTCCCCTTCTCCCTCCCTCTCTCTCTTTCTCTCCCTTTCCTTCTCCTTCCTCTTCTCTCCTTCCCCCTCTGTCCCCTCCCTCCCCCTTTCTCTCTCCCTGTCTCCCTCCCTCCCTCCTCCTTCCTCCCTATTTCTCCCTCCCTCCAATGTGTCTCAGATCAGTTCCCAGATGAGGCATCTGCAAGGTGGTTCCTAATATGTCAGATCATTCCTCTCAGGGCTTTCTACATAGTTCATTCTTCTACTTTCTCCACTCTCTTTCTAAGTAAGCCTGCTGACCTTGGGAAGGATGGAAACTATCCTATTAGCAACTTTCTCCATCTGTCCAGACTGTTGTTTTGAATATCCACAAAATGAGATTCTTAGAGGAGCACTGCTCCCTTTCCCTTCAGAATGCAGGCTCCCCTCACTCTGCCACCTCTGACCATCAGAACTCAGGAGCCAAAAGTATCAGGTATATCTCTCCCTGTATGAACTCCCCCTCTGAAAACTCAGGAACCAGAGTCAGATCAAGTGCTATCTTTTCCTATCTGAACTCGCTATCCAAATTCTCACTCTTGGAACTTGGGAACTAAAGAGATTTGGAGTGCAAGGGACACTGTCTTACATTAGTCCCACTGCAGTCAACACAGTTCCACAGTGACTTCCTCTCAGCAGTTCAATAGAATCAAATTCTGACAGAGTGCATCCCAAAGAGAATTCTGGGCAGCAGTCATGTAACTGGAAATGCTGCAGACATCATCCTTGATAGCTCCATGAGGCATATTGGCCAAACTGAGTTACACAAGTTGTCAGTATCTTTGCTTCAAGACTCTTCAGAGCTAAATATATTTGACGACACAAACTTTGTTCACGAACGTATTAACATCCTACAGAATTTTATTCTTCAAAACAAACATTCTTAGAAATGCAGGTTTGGGGTTTTTTCGCCAGCACTTTGTCCTAAGACATTAGCCTGAGGTAACCACTAAGTCATAAAGTAACAGCGCAAATTAGAAAAAAAAAAAGTGTCCCTTCCTCAAGACACGTTTTGCCTTTACCTGTTGTAAAATTGTGGTAATAATACAGGTTTTGTTAGAATGAAGCGCCTTTCAGAAGTTAAATGGAACTTTACTGCCATCTAGTGGAGAATTACTCAAATAAATATAGCAATCTGCAGGCTTCATGAACAGAGCCGCTCGGATGCCAACCTAGTTCTGCATGGAAGCCCTGCATATGCCTCCCTTCCCCCCAAAAGAACCTCCAAATCACGATCTGGGGAGAGACCCAGGGGGGTGAATTTTCAAGAAGCTCCCTGGGTGATCCTGAGGTATAGCTCTGGTTAAGAAAAAATTTTGTCAGTGACAATTTGCACACAAATCAGGATGTGCAGGTAATGAGAAGGTGTGGAGGACATTCTTAGGCTTTCAGTCACATAACACATGCTTGTGATAGAATGAGCTTTCAGAATCTGTTGCTCTGGAGAGAGAAAAGTCTTTTTAAAAAAACAGGTGTTTTTTTTTGTTTTTTGTTTTTTGTTTGTTTTTTGTTTTTTTTTTTTAAGATTTGGACGAACGTACTGGTTTTGAGGGGAAGAGATTATTAAGGTTTTGAGGTCCCGTTGCTAAGCTGAGATACAGTGAAAGAAAAGTAGCCAGGCTCACATTCCTACTGATTCCACCGAACAAGAATCACAGGGAGAAACCATGATTCTGGACAAATGTGGCACTTTCCTACTTAGTAATATAACCCAATGCACTTGGTAGAGTTGCCTGGTGGGGAGAAGGTCTTAGTTGTGCACCTACTTGTTGGGGAAAATGACACAGTTAGTCCCAGTATCTTGTGAAATGGAGATAGAGTTTCTGCCCTGCCCCCCTCAAAGTAGTGCTTGGAGGGTAAATATGTAGCTGGAGGTGAGAATGCATTATAAACTCTAAAATGCTATATAGGTAAAGGCTGATTTTTATCGCTCAAAGATGCAAATAAGCCAAGGCTGACTGAAGATGATAAGGTCACCTTGGTATGCAATCCTGTAAAATTCCTTTTCTTGTCAGCAAGTTGATTTACTGAGCTTTGTTTCCTGAGACCATGGAGAAAAAGATCCTTTTTTTCCTTTTGCCAGAGTCATCTGTCTAAAACATAAATCTGGCCATGTTACTCCAGCTCCTTCTTACCTGTCAGATCTCAGATTAAATGTCAGCTCCTCAGAGGGCCCTTCCCTAACCCATCTCCCTTGACAGCTGCAGATCTCCCCTCCACAGTCCCTCCTCAATCTCCCTCTAAACTATTTGTCACACTCCCCTCTATGTCAAATTGCTTTGTTATTTCTTTTCTTTGTCTCTCTACTCTCCAGAGAATGTAAGCTCCCTGAAGGAGGTAAGGATGTGTTTGTGTTATTGACTATTTTCTCTAGCAGAGGCTAGATCAATGTCAGCTACCAAGCGAATGAAGTATTCTTCCTTGTGTAGGAGGCCTCTTTCAGACTACACTGTCCCCTTTCTATGAAAATTCATCCCCCATCCACCCACAGGGATGGGTCCCTAGAAGTCATATTTGAATGTGACTGGAGCAAGAGTCAGGACCACTCAATACTCTCTCCTGAGAATTTGGAGCAGGCTGAGCTCCAGTCAACCTGATCTGTGGCCTGAACTGAAGAAAGGTATATCGGTAGTTACAGAGAGACCATGTTTGTTCATGTGCCTGCCTAAGAGAAAAGGCCTATATATCCAGGAGAGAGAGGAAAAAAACAAAAAAAAAACAAAAACAAACCTAGGAAACTATGAGGGTTCAAGAGAGAGTGTCTTGATTTTCCAGAGCTAACTCCAGGTTCTCATGAGGCCCAGTTGCCCATGGGTTCCATGAGAACCACGGGTTCATGGGTTCCTTCCAATAAATTCCCCTTTATGCTTAAACCAAATTAAAATGCACCTAGACTAACTTATGATTTCCACTAGATGAGGGGCTTCTGTAGGCAGGGACTGTTTCTCATTCACCCCTAGATCCCAGGGCCTGGCATATTGATCGACATGAGCAAACACCTGTGAATGAACGGAGTTCATCACTTCACTGCACAAAAGCCAGTTTGTCATTTTCCACTTATACTGTTTCACAATGCTCCCACTTAACTGTAGAGGTCAGATGTCACAAACTGGTTACCCAAGTGTTGAATCAGCCCGCAGAGTTGTTTTGTTTTGTTCTGTTCTAATTCTGGTTTGGCCTGTACAGTTTTGGAAAGAAGGAAGGAAGGGAGAAGGAAGGAAGGAACAGAGGGAAGGAGGGAGGAAGGAAGGAAAGGAGGGGAAAGGAGGAAGAGGGGAGGGAGGAGTAGGAGGGGAGGGAGGAAGAGGAGGGAAAAGAGCTAACATTTAATCATGGAGAAATTTCACATAAAAATCCAAATTTCCAGCTTCTTTTTAAAAATCAGAATATTCAGGCACCTGGGTGGCTCAGTCGTTAAGTGTCTGCCTTTGGCTCAGGGCATGATCCCAGGATCGTGGGATGGAGCCCCACATCTGGCTCCCTGCTCAGCGGGAAGCCTGCTTCTCCCTCTCTGACTCCACCTGCTTGTGTTCCCTCTCTCGCTGTGTCTCTCTCTGTCAAATAAATAAAATCTTTAAAAAAAAAAATCAAAATATCCAACAACATCAAATTCTAAAAGCCAAACTTTCTACATCTTCCTTCCGATGGTCCAGGGAGAAGCAATCTGTTCTCTCATTTGAGGCAGGCAACAAAATTCAAGACCCAACAGTCCCAAAGGGAAAGAATAAGACCAGAAAGCTTTTTTTTTCCTCTCTCTCTTTCTCATTGTTTGTCTCTCAACAAAAACCCTGCTCCCTCCCAGAGATAGCTGCCACAGGATTATAAAACAGAGGTTCAGCCAAAAACTTCGGCAGCATCACTACAAGAAATGTCTCTGAGTTTGGACAGTCATAGCTAGCTACAGCTTCTGCTGACTGGAGTCACCCTTGAAGCTCATCTGCATAAGGCTTTTGGCCTTACTTACTGAGGAAATCTGCTAAGACAAATGATGGTGTCAAAAGCAAGCTCATTAAATTTTTACACTGCTCTACTGCCTGACCCACACTTCCTCGGGCACTCTTACCTCTCAGAGACTTAGGGTTTCTGCCTGGGAGGCTCTGTCCTCAAGCTCCAAAGATAGCAGACAATCCCATCAGACACACAGGAAAGGGTGAAGGCTTACCAAGAGTAAGGATGACATCCACCCATCACCACAGCACATTCCCACTATACAGTAGTCCCCCCTAACCCATGGTTTCAGTTACCCACAGTCAACTGTGGCTTGAAAACATTAAATGGAAGTTTCCAGAAATAATTCATAAGTTCTAGATTGTATGCCATTCTGAATAACATGAAATATTGCAAAACCTGCCAGATCCACTTGGAACATGACTCATTCTTTGCCCAGCATGCCCTTGCTGTATGTGCTACCACCTGGTAGTCACTTAGCAGCCAACCCAGTTATCAGATCTACCATCATGGTGTCACAGTGCTTGTGTTCAAGGAAACCTTATTTGACTTAATAATGGCCCCAAAGCACAAGAGTAGTGATGCCAGCAATTCAGAGATGCCAAAAAGAAGCCATAAAGTACTTCCTTCAAGTGAATGTTCCCACTTAATACGAAAAGAAAGCAAAATTGCATGCTGAGGTTGCTAAAATCTATGGTAAGAATGAATCTTCTATCCATGAAATTGTGAAGAAGGAAAAAGACATTCATGCTGGTGTTATTGTTGTTTTGCCTAATTTATAAATTAAACCTTATCATAGCTATCTATGTTTAGGAAAAAACATAGTATATTTAGGGTTCAGTACTATCCATGGTTTTGAGCATCCACTGGGGGTCTTGGAACACATCCTGTGTTGATAAGGAAAGTGATATACTGTTGTCTTAGGCTAGAAGCAAACTCCAGGATGGGAAATTGAGGGCAAAGATTGCCTGGGAGGTGATCCCAGGAGTGAAAGAGGAAGAGAAGGCAGGCACCATAGAGCATATTATCAAACTGGTCACTACTGTGGGCCACTGGAATTCAATCCACTGGAAAATTTTGGAAGACTATGTGGAACGTCCCTCTGAGTCATCTGCCCCAGTCCCCAAAGGTGAGAAAGCTGGGGTATTTATCCCCCAAACCCCATCCACCATGAGCTGAGGGCTGTTCTCAGGGCTACTCACTCCCAGCACCTCTGGTCCATCCCAAGGATGGAATCCCTCAGGTGCAAAGCTGAAGATGCTTGCAGAAACACAGGCTTACTAGATTCTGATCAGGGTGTTCTAAACAGCTGCTAAACTGCTCCATCCCATGTCCCTGCCTCAGCTTAACACAGCAATCACCCCAACAATTGGGGAGGTAGTTGCAGGGAGACAAATGTGACAATTTCGTATCACATCATGGAAATTAAGCATATGCAGAATGGTTTGCTTGCCTGGTAAAATAATTTTCTTTATTCTAACCAAAATAAAGTCAAATCCTTCTCTGTTTTAAAAATCACCACAGGAAAAAAATAAAAATAAAAATAAAAATCACCAGAGAAAATCCTAATTCAATGAGCTTCCCACCTTCTGCCTCCTCAGACCCAGGAGATGTTCAGGCTAGATTAATTCTCCTCAAAGGAACACATTACAAATGGGGAGAAGCGGACATTTGATTTTGAGCCAGTTGTTCTCATCTTTGCCAGGGTCCACTGGGACCTGACATGTTGAAATCCTGTGATTTCCAAGGCAAATAGCTTTCCCCCTTGCAGTCCTTTTACACCTACCCATCCATGCCTTTCTTCCTTTGTGGCAGAAAGGCCAACTAAGCCTTATGGTAAAGTTAATTTTGATCATTTATCATTGGAACATTCTTCATTCATGTGCTAATTTTTACATCTCGCTGTCACTTCAGGAAAGTTCACCAGATGTTATGGATGAGTATTTGATATTTTCTTTATAGAGATGCTAACTTCCCAGTTGCTAGAGGGTCTCCAGCCACATAAAAATTCCAGGCGTAACACAGTCTTCCACCTCTTCACAACCACCAGTCTCATTAGAGAGTCTGTCACTCAACTCTCATCAGAGCAAAAGAACAGTCCTAAGGATGCCATAAAAAGGAAAAGGCTCTCAAGGTGCCTGGGTGGCTCAGTGGGTTAAGGCCTCTGCCTTCAGCTCAGGTCCTGATCTCAGGGTCCTGGGATCGAGCCCTGCATCGGGCTCTCTGCTCAGCAGGGAGCCTGATTCACCCTTTCTCTCTGCCTGCCTCTGCCTACTTGTGATCTCTCTCTCTCTGTCAAATAAATAAATAAAATCTTAAAAAAAAAAAAAAAAGGAAAGGGCTCTCAATTCGTGGTTCTAACTCACAGATCCAGATGTCAAATCCCTAGCATTTGATTCAATCCAGCAGGCTTGGTTAATTCTTACTTATTATGCCCAATGCTGGGTGAAGTGCTAAGGATAGAAAGGCAAGAGGGCTCTATCTCTGCTTACAATAAACTCACAAAAAGGTGAGAAAGATGGAAAAGTAAAGGAATGATGGCAATGCAGTGTGTGTGTGTGTGTGTGTGTGTGCGTGCGTGCGTGCATGCGTGCGTGCGTGTGTGTGTGTGTGTGTGTGTGTGTGTGTGTGTGAGAATAACAACTGTCTCCAGAAGGAAGCAAAGGATTTGGTTACCAATTAGATGTGGATGATGAGAAAGACTCCCACCTCTGGCTGGGATGAAGAGGGTGGCCAAATAACAGCTGAAGTTGGAAATAAAGGGCAAGGAGGCTGTTGAATGGGATGGTGTGGGAGAATGACAGTGGGAAGATCAGCTCAATAGGCTCATTCACTTTTCTCATTCAGCTGAAGCCCTCCAGGTGCTAGACTCCATGCTGGGAAACCACACAAGGTATTTGTCTTTATGGACTTGACATTCTGTTGGGAAAAAACAGAAAATAATCCAGAAAACTAATAAATAAACAAGATGTTTTTGTAGACTTTGTCTTTGTGGCAATGTGAGAGAGAATAAGAGTAAGAATGAGAGTAAGTTATAGACACAGTGTTGTATGGCAAGACTTCACAACCCCGGCTTTATATTAGAATTATCTGGAAAGGTTTTTAAAACTATGCTAATGTCTGATGATTTCTTAGATACAACACCAAAAACACAAGTGATAAAAGAAAAACTTGATAAACTGGACAAAAGATTCCATCAAGAAAGTGAAAAGACAACTCAGAATGAGTGAAAAGACAACTCAGAATGAGAGAAAATATTTGCAAGTCATATAGACTTGTATCCATAATATATAAAGAACTGTTAAAACTTAAACACTCTGGGTCACAAGTTGCCAGATAATTATAGAAAGCTGGATGTGTTCTTAAAAATCCATTTATCTCAATGTTATCTACTTAAAGTTATCTACTTAAAGTTTTCAGAGTCATCTAGGATAATGTCATCTACAAGGATATATTTTTTTCTTTTTTCTTAGGTTTGTTTATTTGTCTAGATAAACTGATCTGTCCTATTTGGAAAGATAGACATTTAGATAAAACACATTGAATTGTACCAGTCACTAGCATGTATGGGCCTATAAAAAATAAATAAAATACAACAAAATGAAAAAAACTCAATAATAAGAAGACAATTTAAAAAGAAAATATCTGAATTGGCATATCTCCAAAGAAGATATACAAATGACAATAAATACATGAAAAAATGTTCGACATCATTAGTCACTACAGAAATACATACCATAATGAGATATCACTTTATATCCACTAGAATCATAATAATCAGAAAGATAGACAATAATAAGTATTGGCAATGATGTGCAGAAATTAGAATCCTCATTTATTGTTGACAGGAATATAAAATGGTGCAATTGCTAGTTTGGTAGTTCCTCAATGACTGAGGAATTAAATTAAACACAATAATGACCTGGAAACTTCATTCCTAGATATCTACCCAAGAGAAATGAAATCATATGTCCACATAAAGATTTGTACATGAATTTTCATAGCAACATTATTCATAATAGCCACAAAGAGGAAACAAACCAAATGCCCATCGACTAATAAACAGATAAACATAATATGGTATATCCATATGCTAGAATATTATTCAGTCATATAAAGGAGTGAAGTACTGATATTTGCTATGACATTTATAAACCTAGAAAACACACTAAGTGAAAGAAGTCAGTCACAAAGGATTGCATATTGTACAATTATATTTATATGAAATCTCAAGAGTAAGCAAATCTATAAAGACAGAAAGTAGATCAATATTTGTCTAAGGCTAGAATGAGGATGGGGGAATGGGGAAGTTATTAGTTAAGAGTCTTATTTTTAAGATGATGAAAATGTTCTAAAATTAGATTATAGTGATGCTTCTACAACTCTGTAAACATACCAAAAATCACTGATTTGTACACTAACTAATGAGTGAATTTTATAGCATGTAAATTATATCTCACTAAAACTATAAGAGAATTTAAAATAAAATATGCATAATTTGAAATATGTATGCATATATGTATGCATCGATGCCTATACTAGGTAATAATTCCCAAACTTGGCTGCAATTAGAATCACCTGGGAATGCGTACATCACATCCCATATTGATTAAATCAGAATGTCTTTCAGAGTGGGAATCCACTTCTAAGGTACTTCTAAGTGTGTAGCCAAGTTTGGGAACCACTGGCCCAGTCCCATACCCATGAAACCAAACTGGGGAGCAGCTTGGGAGTTGACCATTTAAGATTCCCAAGTGATTCTGGAGGGCAGTGCCTGAGAGCCACTGGTGAGGGGATGTCACCACATCCATTCCACTCCATCAGTTCAGTGTGGGGAACTAAATTGAGCCCAAGGCAGCCTGATTGTTTTAAAGGTCATCATATTCCCTGAACAGTAACTGGCTCAGGAGTGAACATGTGATATATTAGAATATTGTCAAAGAATTTGAAGGAAGTTTTTTCTTGCTCTTAAGAGAGAACAAGAAGCCAATTCTCTTCCCTATTAAATGGGACTGGGAGAGCATGTAGCACAGTTGACACTGATGGGAGAAATCAATCTTGGGATGAAGCCAACACTTGGATGCAGAGAGTTGGAGAAGGCCATGATGTCATGGTCAAACTGCTGGGCCAAACAACCCTGAAACCCTCACTGCCTCTGGCCTGTCTGGTACATCAACCAATAGATTTCCATCTTATTTAGGCCAGTTTGAGTTAAGTTTTCCATTACTGACTTAAACTAACACAAGCAGTCATAGATGGTATCTCTAAGAGAGTAAAATATTAAAGCAAACCAAAGGATACAAAGGATTCAGCCTGTAAAAATATGATAGAAGTCTGATATGGGGATATGAACACAGGGGATATGAACACAGAAAACAGCATGTACAAATGCCCTGAAACAAAAATATGCTCGGTATGTTCAAAGAACAGGAAAAGTGGCCAGAGGGAGCAATTCTACCAAAAGCTGGTCCATCAAGAAATAGAAGGTGATTCTAAGCAGGGATATATTGACACATTGAAAGCTGTAAAGGTAGCTCAAGTGAAATAACCAACTTCATTATAAAGCACTCTGCTTGGCACAAAAGAAAGCAAGAAATGTCTGGAGAGTAATCCTTCCATTGGGATGCAAACTATCCCATTGGAAGAAAAAACAATATCTTGATCATTACAAGGCAGCTTCCCAGTCATAATGCCATTTGATCCTAGTGTACTCAAATGGTATGATGCTCTGATTTCTTAAATCAAGAGAAGACAGGTAGAGGGGTATGTGTGTACATGCACACTTGTGTGTGTGCGGGGGGGGTATGTGTAAAGAAAGAGTTGGTGATTTTGCTAAGCCAAGGATGGCAAAGAAGAATTCAGAATCCCCATGACCATAAAGAACATAAAAATTGAAAGTCTTTATTCTCTGAGAACATTCATAAGCTGCAAACTTAAAGCTCATGCTTGCATTCCTAAGTGTTTTCCCTTTATCTAAAAAGAGTGAAGAATATGAGAGAGAGAATATGGTCTTTAGAAAAAATTTTTAAAGGTCATTTCTCAAGATAGCCTTGAATATTTCATAGCTTTAAAGTGAGGGAGCAGCATCAAAGGAAAGCTTAGCGCCATCTGCCTCTTGTCTCAGCTATCGGCTCTGGCTTCTCAGGGGGTAGACTTTATTAAATAAACAGCAAAGAGCCGGGTTATTGAGCGGATTACGGGCTCTTGCATCTTTGAAGAGGTTGTATGTGCTCACACCACTCTGGAATGGTGGTGTGGAGAGGTGCTTCTCGACAATCCCCAAAATCCTGGAACAAGAAGGGAAATAACTGCAGAGCAAGTGAGGACTCCTGGGCCCTCTGTGTCCCCAGGAGATTAGAATGGAGTTTCAATTGAGCATTGAATCTCTCTGAAATCAGTTTCCTTTTCCATAGAGCTGAAGTGAAGCTGTCCTTGCTCCCTTGCAGGGTCACAAAGGCATTCATGGCATGGAGGGGTACTGAAACATGTGAGAAACTACACTGGTGGCAGGAGCTGTGTGTAGAATAGGGCAGAGGGCCTGGAAAGAAGAGGGGTCTTTCCTCAGAGAAAATGGTTCTCTCCAAATGCTAACCCAAGACTCAGTAATGGTCTCAGTCCATTCATCTCCTTTGTGGAAACCCTCCAACATCAGTGAGATGATTTCTGTGAGTAATAATTAGGAAGATTACAAAGAATCTCAATATGAGTCAAAACTTGTCAGCAGTTCCAATTGTTTTAACCTGAATCAATAGCCATCATCTCATTTTATAAGATAATACTTTGTCCTGGTGACTGTGTGCCTGTGTCTCACTAAATGCTTAGCAAAGTGAGCTGGGCCCATGGTCATTACCACCACAAGTGTCTGCAAGTTCCCTCAAAAGCTGACTTAAAACTTCTGTTGAAAATAAAATAGTATTTTTAAGAACCTCCATCCATTGTCTCCTCTCTTTGATATGTTCACTGAAGACCCCAATGAGAGAATTGGCCCTCATGCTGTCTTGTTCAGTGTGGGCAGGGCTGGGGCCAGCCATGCTCTGTCGGTGGAAGCACAGTGTTGATCGGAAAGCAAGCTTCTTGACTGACGTTATCTCCTCCTGGACAGAAACCAATTTCAGTGAGAACTTTGTAATTTAGAACTCAAGGATATAAGATGCATTCAGGGAGTCATTTTCCCTCTACAAATTACGGGTTTGTCATTTAAGAGGTTTAATATCACTGAAAAGGCCTGCTTCTTCTTCTTTTTTCATTCTGAAAACTGCCATATTGATACTCTCAGAACAGAGGCTTAGAAATAAGAATAATGGCCTATATTTCAGACAAACAAATCCATTGTTCTCTACATAGAGGCAGAAGAATTATGTCAGGCAACAAATATTTATTTATTCAGCAAGCACTTGAGTGTTTAGGCAGAGTGGCAGACCTAAATGTCTGGCACATAGCAGGTGTTCAATAAATCTGTGAAGGAAGGAAGGGGGAGGGTGGGAAGAACAACTAGGCAAAGACTCCATGGCAGAAATTCCAAGACTTCGAAGACTGTTCGTTCCAAACACCAGCACACCTAACAATGCACAGTATTTAAGTCAAAATATCCCCTCTGGAGGAGAGGAACATGAGTCGCAGATGTCTAGAATGATAAGAACTGATTCAGAGGGAAGGCTCTTGGGTCAGACACAGTCACACAGAATCTTGTTCCTTTTCTTACCAATTGTTTGACAATAGGCAAGATACTTCATTTCTCTGTGCCTCTTTGATCTCATTTAAAAAACAGGCATTGGGGTACCTGGGTGGCTCACTCGTTAAACGTCTGCCTTCTGCTCAGGTCATGATCCCAGAGTCCTGGAATCGAGCCCTGCATCAGGCTCCCTGCATCGGAAGCCCGCTTCTCCCTCTCTGACTCCCCTGCTTGTGTTCCCTCTCTCACTGTCTCTCTCTCTGTCAAATAAATAAAAAATCTTAAAAATAAAAAAATAAAATTAAAAAATTAAAAACATGTATTATTCTTATTTTAGAACATACTGTTAGTTTACTCAAGACCCATCTGTAAACCCCTTTTCCTTTTTCTTCCTCAGCTTTAAAAAGCAGAAAGCTCAATATCCAATTCCCTAGCCTTCTTGTCCTTTAGAGGCCAGGTGTGACCTGGGGGATAGTTGGCTGTGGGTTTATGGGAAAGCTGTTGCCTTCCTGATAAAGGGAAGGTGCTGTTTTGTTTTCTCTACAAGTGACATCCTGAGGGCAGAGACTATACCTTCCCATCCCATGGGGTTCCATGAGAATCCAACTAGCTGAGACCAGGCTTAGGCATGTAGTTGGTCTTATTGGAAAACTCAACTTGAAATCAAGCATGGTCTGTGTTGCACTGAGTTGTGTATTTGCTTCAGTAACCTTTAAATACAAAAGCCAAAAAATAATTCTGTGTGGTGGGCTTTGGAAAGGTTGTCAGGGAGAGCTAGAAAAAGGTGATTATTGACAAAGCAAAAAAATAATGAGAATCGAGGAAATTTGATGAGCAAGTTTGTAAAGAGAAGAAATAAAACAATTTGTCCAGCACTCAAACACGTGTTCAAAGAAACCCGGCTAGATCTATTTATTGGGTTTTTGTTTTTAATTTCAAATTCAGCCACTCTCTGGAGGACCTATGGGGATGTGATCATGATTAAAAATACATTACAGTATTCTTAGCTATCATAAAACAACATAAGAGTAGCGGCATAATTACATGTGACTTCTAAAATATAGCTGGCTCCCTTGGCTTTGTGCTTAGCAAGCCCCTGAAGGATCGATGAAACCACAAATGTGGATCATTTCTCCTCCTGATCCCCTGCCAGAATTGAGGTTACTTCTTAGCCCCCAACTGGTATCCTCCTTGCAGGCTTGAATTTCTTCACCCAGAGCTTTCACAGACAGATTTCCCACCTCTGCTGTGAGTGACTCATATCTTGGGCTGAATTGTGAGCTAATATTTAAAGCCCGAGGAATGAGAGTAAGCACTACACAGTGTGACAGATATTGTCTCCCTTGATTGATAAAGTGCAATACAAATGTGAAGTTTTGATTTTTTTTAAGTTAGCATTGAGTGTTCATTCTGATCCCCAAAGATTAGCAAATGTTTAAATATTAAGCAACACTATAACATTATCCCAGAGTAGCTTTTACAACTGAACATATGTATTATTTTCCCAAAAGAACTCATCATTAAGGAGGGGTAATATGCAAGAAAAACACAGCACAAAAACTTCCTGATAAATGCCAGTAAATAAATGTCTATGTGTAGGGTAAATGCTTTAAAAACTGAAAGCAGATTGGTCAGCCTTGTGACACCTCTGGTTCCTACAAGCTTTTCCAATGCCTTCACTTTGAAGTTGTATGGCTACATTGAGATGCACATTTTGGTTCTGCACAGTCCAGTTGCATTTCTTTATAGAGCTTTCATAATAACCTGCTTATCAAATTACTCTTTATAAAATTGGAATGGTATAGATTAACTGAGGAGCTCCTTGACATTTTTAAACCCCAATGTCAGCTGCCCAAATACAGGCTAGATTATCATGTACTTTTCAAAAACACTTTACTACCTTGCTCTCATAAACTCTGACAGTCTGACAATTAAGATTAAAAAGAGACATTTGTTTGTAGAAATTGCATAAGGACCCAGAACTGACATTTCTTGCAACCAATCCTGCCAACCCTCCAACCGGAAATCAGGACTGGCACAGGAAGTTGTGCCAGTGATCTATAGGAGCTCACCGTTGGACCCTGTCTGCAGCAGACATCTGTGGGGGCCCCCCATTCATGGCCCCGTGGCACCTAGCATTTCCATGCCTACCAGCCCAATTTCCAAGGGCAGGACTGCCTTCCCTTGCCTGAGAGTTTTCTCCTGCCACTGGAGCCCATTCTGGCCATATTATGTGGCAGGCCAGAAATGCTGGGAAATTAAGCTTCCCAAGAACAATACTCAACCAATTACTGACTGATGTAGGTGATGGATACATCCCCCAGCTCCTTTATCCATCCAGCAGGATAACTCTGAGGTGAGAGTTCCACCCTGTCTCCCAGAGTTCCCAACAAGTTAATCTACAGTTGCTCACAGTGGAAACTGAATTACTCACACTTGTTGGCTGTCTTCCCTTCCCTGACTCACTTCTATCCCTATCAGTTCACCTCTCAAATAAACTGCTTGCACTCAGATCCACGCCTTGGGGTCTACTGCTGGGGGAACTCAGAGTAGGACACTTCCACACTTACAGGTTTTAGAGGCAGTACACATCCCCTAGGCTGGAGGGGGAATACCACAATGCTATCTGCTTTCCCAAAGGCTCTGCTACAGCTGTGGTCATTACGAATGTGTGTAATCTGATCTTAGACATGAAATCAAAGGTCAGATGATACCTTCACACCACACAGCAGTAGTCACCTCTTCCAGTTTCCAGGTGTGTGCTGCATAGGAGGAGGAGAAAGGGCAATATTTTTCCAGCTATCCATCTCTTTCCATAAGCAGCTTCCCTCTGGCTGTTGTTTCTCTTGTCATCTCTGTAGGCTTAGAGAGAAAATCAGGAGGCAAGAGAGGATCCCACAATCACAGACTCGTGAGCTCTAATGGAATCGTAGAGCTCCCATGAGCCCCATGGGAAACTTGTATTTTTGACGGTGACAGGAACACCTGTGCCTTTAGCAGAGGCCGCCTCAGTAAATTCAGTATCCATACTTTTCTTATTGTGAGAAGATAAACAGCATTTTTATTTCATGAACTTGAATTCATCGTTTTGTATCTAAGATTGCTATATCAATATCAATCTAATGAACATTCACTGACTCTCCATTATATGGTCAGCCCTGTGCTGAGACTGAGGACATAAGGATAAATAGGGTATAGTCTCTGACCTTGCAGTAGCATATGGGAGACAGACACATAAATAGATAATACAGCATGAAATGACGTGCACTATGTGATAAAATAATGTACCCAAAAAAGACAAAATCTTGCCATTCACAACAACATGGATGAACCCAGAGGTATTATGCTAGGTGAAAAAAAGCAGATAGGGAAAGCCAAATGCTGCATGATTTAACTTATACGTGGAATCTAAAAAACAAAACAACCAAAAGAGAAACAGATTCATAGACACAGAGAACAATCTGGTGGCTGCCAGGGGGAGGAAAGTGGGGGATGGGCAAAATAGAGGAATGGGATTAAAAGATATGACCTTCAGTTATAAAATAAATAATACACAAAGATACAATATACAGCATGGGGCATATAGTTAATATTGTAACTACTTGGTATGGTGACAGATGGTAGCTAGATTTAGTGGTGATCACTTTGTAATATATATAAATATTGAATCACTATGTTGTACACCTGAAATTAATGTAATATTGTATGTCAACTACACTTCAATAAAAAATGTACCCAGGAACTATGGGGGTACTGATTCAAACAGTGAAATTAGGGAAAGCTTCCAGAAATGATGACAAAACTGAGTCTCAAACGTGGGCAGAATTAGCAAGTAAGGGGGCATGACAAGAGAACATTCCTGGCAAAAGAAACAGCTTGAAAAAGGAATGTATGTTTAAAGAACGTCACCTTATATCAAATAGTCAAAGGAATGCTGCTGCTTTAATACAAGTATAAATGATGCTCTATTTTAATCTAAGTACATCAAAATCTAACAATATTGATCTTTTTAAATTAACAAGTAGACAACAATTAAATTAATTGTTAAATTAATTAATTAATTAAATTAATCATCGTAGACAACATTGACACTCTATCCTTGAGCCTCAGATGAGCCTTCCCCCAGGGCTAAGAGATGTAGTGTGGGGGAAGTAAGGGGTACAAAGGTGAGGTCAAAGTAGGAAGAGGTGGTGGATAGGATAAAGTGAAGGTTGGAGGGAGGTAAGGATGGGAAAAGATGAAGGATCTGAAGAGGTGATAGGGAAGGAGAAGGTGGTACAAAACATGTTATTCAGTATTTCTTAATAAAATGCTTCTGTTGGGGCACCTGGGTAGTTCAGCCAGTTAAGTCTCCAACTTCTGGTTTCAGCTCATGTCATGATTTCATGGGTCATGAGATTGGGTGCTCAGTGGGGAGTTTGCTTGAAGATTATCTCCCTTGGTCCCTGCCCTGCACTCTCTCTCTCTCTCTTTCTAAAATAAATAAATAAAGCTTTAAAAAATGCTTTCATTTGGGGACCATCACTAAACAACCTTGAGTCATAAGAACCCTACTGAAAAAATTTGTCAAACTGCACAGTGTCCTCAATGATCTGTGCTATGGAAATTGGGTGCTTTCTTTCTCTCTCTCTCTTTACTGTCCCCCACTTCATGCAGCATAAAGATAATTGACACTTATCACATGGAGTTGTGTTGTCCCTCGATGAGCAACGAAGTGGACTCTCTAGGACTTGTCATTAAATTTTCACACCACCTCTAAATCACCTCAGAATTTTAAACCAATGAGGAACTTCTCTGACCTGCTTTTCTTGGATCTTATCATGGTGATGGCGATTTAGTGTTGATAGCAAATGAGGCAAAACAGGGTTATGACACATTTCTGAAGAAAGAAGTAAGAAAGTGAAAGCTGAAAAAAATTAATTATTTCCAAATCAGTATAATAAATAAGGAGGCTTGCTAAAGAAAATAATCACTAAGACCTCTCCTTGCACCAAAAAATTGTGAGTGCCTTCTCTAGAAATGCTTAACCCTTTCCTTCTCACCAAAAGCTGGATCATCTCGGGAAGGCTTCTTCTAAGGTGGTAAGGATTATTCCCATTTTGGAGAGACCCAGCATTCAGAATCTCCACAAGGAGAGTGTGACTGCCCCGTAAGTCTGAAGCATTTAGATGGCACTGAAAAACAACTATTTGCTTTGCATGACTGGTTTTACAGAAAATAGAGATGTTAGTAAATATCCCACTTCTGTAATAACATTAATTTTGGTGACTTTGTCCCTTAGCAACACATGCAAATGAATGGATGATGTAAGTGTTAAAACCATAAATGTCAATATTTAAATGCAGAGAGTTAATCAACAAGTTGAGTAGTGAAGAGAGAGGGGTTTTGTTTTGTTTTTGTTTTTGTTTTTTTCAAGTAAAAGAGATAGTCCCCAGCCTCAAAATTCTTCCATATTTGTGGAGATAGAATATCACAGGAAACAACACAAAACCTCACATTGCATTGTGTGGTGTGGACTGGAAGTCCAGGTGAGAGGTGGAAAGTGGGTGGAGAATAATGCTGATGTCTTGCATTTCCCTTGGGATGAGCTAGGCTTTTATGAATAGGGCACTTTACAGTTTACAAATGACTTCCATTTTTCATGATCACATTCAACCCCCTACAAGAAGCAAGCAAGGAGTCTTCTGTTCTCATTCCCGCACTACAAATAGAACACAAGCTGAGAGAGGCCCAAGGCTGGTCAGTGTAAATAACAGTTCTGAACTTGACACTTGCAAGAATGGAGAAACACAGTGTAGAGTGAAAGTGAACCCTGCCCACACTGGTTCTAAATACCTGGTCTCTCTGGATCTCTTCCCTCTGCCTTTCCCGCATCCCTAAAACTCCAGTTTCTCTCTGTACAATGACCCAGTTGACAGAGCAAGCTTCTCTGAGAACTGCTGAGTGCTGCAGAGAAAATCCTTGTTTCCCAACAGGAATAAAGGCTTTCAGGGCCTGAGTCTGAAATTCACGTTGTGAAAATTCAGAATTGAAATGTTTGTTTCATTTGCATCTTTAAATTAAAGGTCTGTGAACACACATCTGGCTTACATTTATATTGAAAATTCTTTTAGGGTTTAATATTTACAACATAAAATGATTCAGTTTTTCTTTGATGGCACTTGAACCGTTTCAGCTATCTGAACCTAGTTTAGCACTTCCATTCTGTTCCCCTCTTCTACACTCAAACACACACATGCATATACATGTAAACATGCACACACGAGTGCTTGCATGTACACATGCATGCACAACACATATAAACACAGAGTTCATTTGTATGCATTCACATATGTGCATATGCACACATACATACGTGCACACACACAAAAGCACATGCACTCACACTTCAGACTTTTCATGGATAGACTGATCCAGTCAATGCAAGGAGTGTGGGAGGAATGAGCATTGGGCTGTGCCCCCTATTGTGGTCAAATCTTCACTATTTAATTGCAACTCTCCTCTACCCTCCCCTTATTATTCTTATATTGTAATTTTGGAGACTCTACTCTAATGTATCATTGTACCACAAAATTCTGGGATAGAGGGCAGTTAAAGTCACCAGAATCATGAATTACCTCCCACAGGATCCAGGCTGAAAAGTCCAGACTCTCTCTCTTTTTTAAAATTTTTATTTAAATTCTAGTTAGTTAACATACAATGCAATATTGGTTTCAGGAATAGAATTCAGTGATTCATCACTTACATACAACACCCAGGGCTCATCATAACAAGTGTCCTCCTTAACACCCATCACCTATCTAGCCCTTCCCCTCCCCACCTCCCTCAAACAACTCTAAGTTTTTCTTTATTAAGAGTCTAAGAGTCTCTTATGGCTTGTTTCCCTCTCTCTTTTTTTACCCCTTCCCATATGTTCACCTGTTTTGTTTCTTAAATTCCATATATGAGTGAAATCATATGATATATATCTTTCTCTGACTGACTTATTTCACTCAGCATAATACTCGCTAGCTTCATCCACATTGTTGCAAATGGAAAGATTTAACTATTTTTGATGGCTGAGTAGTGTATATACCACATCTTTTTTTCCCCCCAGATACTTTTATTTTATTTTTTCAGTGTTACAAGATTCATTGTTCATGTACCACACCCAGCGCTCCATGCAATACGTGCCCTCCTCAATACCCACCACCAGGCTCGCCCGACTCCTCACATCCACCCCTCCAAAACTCTCAGTCTGTTCCTCTGAGTTCACAGTCCCTCAGTTCATCTCCCCTCCGATTTTCTCCAATTCACCTCTCCCTTCCCTCTCACAATGTCCTCCATCTTTTTCCTTATGCTCCACACGTAAGTGAGACCATATGATAATTGACCCTCTCCACTTGACTTATTTCACTCAGCATAATCTCTTCCAGTCCCATCCATGTTGAAACAAAAGTTGGGTATTCATCCTTTACGATGCAGGCATAATATTCCATTGTATATATGGACCATATCTTCTTGATCCATTCATCTGTTGAAGGGCATCTTGGCTCTTTCCACAGTTTGGTGATTGTGGACATTACTGCTATGAACATTGGGGTACATGTGGCCCTTCTTTGTATTGCATCTGCATCTTTGGGGTAAATACCCGGTAGTGCAATTGCAGGGTCATAGGGTAGTCCCATTTTTAATTTCTTCAACAAATCTCCTCACCGTTTTCCAAAGTGGCTCCACCAACTTGCATTTCCACCAACAGTGGAAGAGGGTTCCCCTTTCTCCACATCCTCTCCAACATTTGTTGTTTACTGTCTTTTGATTTTAACCATTCTAACTGGTGTGAGGTGGTATCTCAGTGTGGTTTTGATTTTAATCTCCTGATGCTAATGATGATGAACATTTTCTCATGCGTCTGTTAGCCAATTGTATGTCTTCTTTGGAGAAGTGTCTGTTCATGTCTTCTGCCCATTTTTTGACGTGATTATCTGTTTTTTGAGTGCTGAGTTTGAGGAGTTCTTTATAGATCTTACATAGCAGACCTTTGTCTGTAGTGTCATTTGCCAATATCTTCTCCCATTCCATGGGTTGCCTGATTGTTTTGTTGACTGTTTCCTTTGCTGTGCAGAAGCTTTTTATCCTGATGAAGTCCCAAAAGTTCATTTTCGCTTCTTTTTCCTTTGTCTTTGGAGACATGTCCTGAAAGAAGTTGCTGTGGCTCATGTCGAAGAGGTTACTGCCTATGTTCTCCTCTAGGATTTTGGTAGATTTCTGCTTCACATTGAGGTCTGTTATCCATTCCGAGTTGATCTTTGTGTATGGTGTAAGAGAATGGTCAAATTTCATTCTTCTACATATAGCTGTCCAATTTTCCCAGCACCATTTATGGAAGAGACTGTCTTTTTTCCACTGGATATTTTTTCCTGCTTTGTCAAAGATTATTTGACCGTAGAGGTGTGGGTCCATATCTGGGCTCTCTAATCTGTTCCACTGGTCCATGTGTCTGTTTTTGTGCCAATACCATGCTGTCTTGGTGATCACCGCTTTGTAGTACAGCTTGAAATGAGGCAATGTGATGCCCCCAGCTTTGTTTTTCTTTTTCAACATTTCCTTAGCAATTCAGGGTCTTTTCTGGTTCCAAACAAAT
>CM052888.1:32244336-32257170 GCA_028534135.1 Potos flavus | reverse complement strand
CAATAAATGGTGCTGCGAAAATTGGACAGCTATATGTAGAAGAATGAAACTTGACCATTCTCTTACGCCATACACAAAGATCAACTCGAAATGGATAAAAGACCTCAACGTGAGGCAGGAATCTATCAAAATCCTAGAGGAGAACATAGGCAGTAACCTCTTCGACATGAGCCACAGCAACTTCTTTCAGGACATGTCTCCGAAGACAAAGGAAAAAGAAGCGAAAATGAACTTTTGGGACTTCATCAGGATAAAAAGCTTCTGCACAGCAAAGGAAACAGTCAACAAAACAAACAAGCCTCCCATGGAATGGGAGAAGATATTCGCAAACGACACTACAGACAAAGGTCTGATATCTAAGATCTATAGAGAACTCCTCAAACTCAGCATTCAAAAAACAGATAATCACGTCAAAAAATGGGCAGAAGACATGAACAGACACTTCTCCAAAGAAGACATACAAATGGCTAACAGACACATGAAAAAAATGTTCATCATCATTAGCCATCAGGGAGATTCAAATCAAAACCACACTGAGATACCACCTTAGACCAGTTAGAATGGCAAAATCAACAAGACAGTAAACAACAAATATTGGAAAGGATGCGGAGAAAGGGGAATCCTCTTCCACTGTTGGTGGGAATGCAAGTTGGTGCAGCCACTTTGGAAGTGTGGAGATTCCTCAAGAATTTAAAAATAGAGCTACCCTATGACCCTGCAATTGCACTACTGGGTATTTACCCCAAAGATGCAGATGCGGTACAAAGAAGGGCCACATGTACCCCAATGTTCATAGTAGCAATGGTCACAATCGCCAAACTGTGGAAAGAACCAAAATGCCCTTCAACAGATGAATGGATAAAGAAGATGTGGTCCATATATACAATGGAATATTATACCTCCATCAGAAGAGATGAATACCCAGCTTTTGTTTTAAGATGGACTGGACTGGAAGAGATTATGCTGAATGAAATAAGTCAAGTGGAGAGAGTCAATTATCATATGGTGTCGCTTATGGGTGGAGCATAAGGGAAAACATGGGGGACA
Organism: Potos flavus; assembly: GCA_028534135.1. Classification (NCBI taxonomy): domain Eukaryota; kingdom Metazoa; phylum Chordata; class Mammalia; order Carnivora; family Procyonidae; genus Potos; species Potos flavus. The sequence goes on along the minus strand of CM052888.1, from coordinate 32,256,123 downwards.
TTGTGAGCGGGAAGGGAGGGGTGAATTGGAGGATATTGGAGGGGAGAAGAACCGTGAGAGATTGTGAACTCAGAGGAACAGACTGAGGGTTTTGGAGGAGAGAGGATGGGTATTGAGGAGGGCACATATTGCATGGAGCACTGGGTGTGGTACATAAACAAAGAATCTTGTAACACTGAAAAAATAAAATAAAAGTATTTGGGGGGGAAAAAAAAAAGAACCTCTCCTGGGCAGTGGAGTCAAATTTGACTCAAATTTTGAGTCAAAATTCAGAAAGTGATAGTCACCACTGATGGGCTATCCATTCCCCTCTTCCAAATGATTTCAAAAACATTTTGAAACATATGATTATGGGAGAGAAAATACTTACGCAAAAAGGTATTTTAAAGCCTTTTGAAACTAATGTTCCAATGTTTTTGGTGAAAAAAAAAAAACCAAGCAAATGACTATCTTCTGAGAGAGTTTCCGGTGAGTTGGGGCTTGGCCTTATAATGTCTGCACTGGATGATGTTTTAAGGAATCCTGTGGGTTGTAGAACTTTGATGTTTAAAAGTAGCCCTTGGGCCCCTCCTGCTTACCCATTCCCTCACTCCTTCTAAAGCTGGGAATTTCTGGGGAATTAATTGTTTAGGCAAAAACAGTTTTCAAACCATTGATCTAGCCCATCACTTATTTTGATGGGTAAGGGAACTGGGAAAAGAGAAGAAAGGTGTGTCTAGAGCACAATAAAACAGTGGAGTCATGTAAAACAGCCTGAATCCTGGGGCTGAGAAGTTACACAGTCATCCTGCCTGTGGGTATATCGATAAGATTCTTAGCATGTCAGTTACCTGTTGACTTCTGGCAAGAGTGATGCCCATCTGTGACCCCAAATTTGCTTAGTCTTCGTGTGACAATATTTGTTTCAATGGCTTAGGATACTCAGAGGACCCCTGAGATGGAGGATAGAACCCAAGTGCTTCAATCAGACACACACAAAAAGAGAGCCTAGAGATTTACACATGTGTTAATTAAAAAAAAAAAAAAAACAAATCCCCCAAAAAACAAAGAGCCCATAGCTTTACCAGGGTGCCAGAGGTATAATGACTCCAACTGCTTCTTGCATCCTTGAATAACTCCATTAAAATTCACGATTCTCAGGTTATGAGTTGATTCCTATGCAGCCAGAGAACCTTGACCAGCAATCCCACCAAGGAAGAAGCCATATGCCTCAAAATCCAGGGGAGCGGAAGCCAGACAGTGACTCTCCACCACACCCTTCTTCTTCATGTTTGTGTCCTTCAGACTTCATGTTTGTGTCTAGCCAGACTAACCCAGAAGAAAAGAGAAAGGACCAAATTAATAAAATAATATGAAAAGGGAGAGATCACGACTAACACCAAGGAAACAGAAACAGTTATTATTAACCCTATACTCTGAAGAGTTTTAATCAGGAACAGATGTATTTTGTGAAATGCTTTATCTGCTTCAATTGAGAGGGTCATATGGTTCTAGTCTTTCTTTTATTAATGTGCTCTATCACGTTGACTTGCGAATGTTGAACATCCCTTGCATCCCAAGAATAAATCCCACTTGGTCATGGTGAATAATTCTTTTAATGTACTGTTGGATGTTATTAGCTAGGATCTTGTTGAGTATTGTAGCATCCATGTTCATTAGGGATATTGGTCTGTAATTCTCCTTTTTGATGGGGTATTTGCCTGGTTTTGGGATCAAAAATGGAAGTTTTCCTTCCATTTCTATTTTTTGAAACAGCTTCAGTAGAATAGGTATTAGTTCTTCTTTAAGTGTTTGATAGAATTCCCCTGGGAAGCCATCCAGCCTTGGAGTCTTGTTTTTTGGGAGGGTTTTGATCACTGCTTCAATTTTTCTCTATTCGGATTGTCTATTTCTTCCTGTTTCAGTCTTGGTAGTTTGTAAGTTTCTAGGAATGCATCCATTTCTTCCGGGTTGCTCAATTTGTTGGCATATAGTTGCTGGTAATAATTTCTAATAACTATTTCTATTTCCTTGGTGTTAGTTGTGATCTCTCCCAGGACCCTGAGATCATGACCTGAGCCAAAGGCAGAGGCTTTAACCCACTGAGCCACCCAGGCGCCCCAACCCCCATCAATATCTTAATGAACAACGAGTAATGTATAGAACTGTTCATTCACTATATTGTATGCCTGAACCATGCAGTTGCTTTCATTCAGCTGTCGGCCATCAGCACTCTGGCTCCCACAGCACCCACTGGAAGCACAGACTTCAGGTCAGTTCAGGTTCCTTGCAAACATAATGGCTTGAAACAATGCAGATTTATTCTCTTACAGTTCTAGATGTCAAACATCTAAAGCTGGATCTTATGGGGCTAAATTCAAGATGTTGTCAGGGACAGTTCCTTCCAGAGGCTCTAGGGAAAAATCCATTTTCTACCTTTTCCACCCTCTAGAGGCTACCTGCATTTCTTAGCTCAATGTTCCTTCCTTCATTATCAAGGCCAGCAATACAGTATCTTTAAATCTTGCTCTGTTTTCCTCTCTCTCCCTCTTTCTTTCAAATAATAAAAATAAAATAAAAAATTAAAATTAAAAAAGGGGACACCTGGTGGCTCAGTTGGTTAAGCATCTGCGTTTGGCTCAGGTCATGATCCCAGAGTCCTGGAACTGAGTTCCACACTGAGCTCCCCGCTCAGCAGTGAGTCTGCTTCTCCCTCTGCCCCTTACCCCACTCTTGTGTTCTCTTTCTCTCAAATAATAAAAATAAAATTTAAAAAATCTTGCTCTGTTTTCATATACATCACTTTCCCTCTGATTTTTCCCCATTTAGCTCCCTCTTAACAGGACTTGTGTGATTACATTAGGTCCACCTAGAAAATCCAGAATAATCTCTCCATCTCAAGGTCCTAAACCTAATCACATGTGCAAAGTCCTTTTTACCATGTATTGTACCATATTCACAGGTTCTGAGGATTAGTTTACGGCCATTTCAGGGTATGGAGAGACATTATTCTTCCTACCATAGAAAGAAATAAACTAATATTTATTAAGTAGCTACTACATGCAAGACACTGGGCAGGTGCTTTACACTGATAGCCACAGACCCTACCAGATAAGCCATTGTTAATCTCATTTTAGAAAATGAGAAAATTGAGGCTTGGATGTTTTAAGCAACAAAGTTGCACAACTAATAAGTGACAGATTTAACTAGAGTTAGTTCCTTCTGCTTTGTTCCTCCTGTGTAAGCAACTGACTATGACTAATCCCAAGGGGCTCTAAGAAACTGTGAAATTTTCAGGACATAAGGAAGCAAATTTCAAATTATAAGCATGCCACTAATAAATTCTCAGTCTTTGCATTCTAGAAATTCTGTGTGGTTGTTGACTCAGGCATGTTCCTAGAGAACTCTGCTTATTTATTCATGCTTGATCATTTATGCAATTGAGTGAAAATAGGAGTTTTATAGACCCCGGAATGTGATACCAAGAAATAAATGTTTATGCATTCATAAATAAGTTATTCACTAACTTTAATACAGAGTAATTAAATTAAATCACCTTTATTATAGAGTTGATGTATTTTCTACAGTTATAATAAGTTATATTAAAAAGGCAAGGGGGTGTTGGAATTCAGACCACCAGGGGCAGATTTTCTGTAGAAGCATAAACGTCTGCTTTTCAATCTAAATTGAATGGGGATTCTTCTCAAGAATATGATTTCTGGGACACCTGGGCGGCTCAGTTGGTAAGTGTCTGCCTTTGGCTCAGGTCACGATCTCAGGGTCCTGGGATCAAGCCCCATGTCAGGCTCCCAGCTCAACAGGGAGTCTGCTTCTCCCTCTCCTTCTGCCTCTCCCTCTGCTTGTGCTCTCTCTCTTTTTGTGTGTGTCTCTCTCAAAGGAATAAATAAAATCTTAAAAAAAAAAGAATATTATTTTTAAGCAGCCAAATGTAAGGAAGTTGGGTTTTCCAAAAGCTGACTGCTCTCAAAAAATCCAGTGGTCTCCAGCTCATAGGCCATGTTCCAGCCAGCAGAGAGCAGGGAACTGAAGCAATTACCCTGAACATTTAAAAGGTAGTTTATAGGGGTGCCTGAGTGGCTCAGTTGGTTAAGTGTCTAACTCTTGATTTTGTCTCAGGTCAAGATCTCAGGGTCATGAAATCAGATTCCATGCTCATTGGAGAGTCTGCTTAAGATCTCTGTCTCTCCCTGTGGCCCTCCCTCTGCTCATGCTCTCTCTCTTTCCAAATAAATAAATAAATAAAATCTTTTTAAAAAATAAAACAAAATAAAAGGCAGTTTACAGCCTCGTACTTTTGCCTCCTTTATCTGAATGTTTCAGGCAAGTGTGTTTTGGGGTACCTGAGGTATTCTGATAATTTTCCCATGATTGTTACAGAAGTTCAAGGAAGCTTTTCGAAACCTAGGAATCTTGTGACCACACAAAAAATAATAGTGAATAACATTCGTTGACTCTGTGTGAATGCCATTCCAGTATCTTACCTGTATTAACTCAGTTAATCCACTCAGTACACCACTGTCCTATTCTCATATTGCAGATAAGGTAACTGAGGCACAGAGTGTAGTCACTTGCTCACAGTCTTTAGAGTATGTAAGTGACAGAGCCAGAATTCAAACCTGGCAGTCTTGGTTCTAGAGCCTGCAGGCTTAGCTATTACCCCAAAATCCCGTCACCTGAGGTAGACAGCAATCGAATTCATGACTTAGCTTCTCCTTGACCTAGGACTGACCCCGAAACACAGGCATTCCTGAGGACTACTGCTGTTTCTGAAGACAACACTATCACTTCACACTCATTCTGTCTCCTTGCCAACCACTGACGAATAAACCCAAATTAACCTAGAGTCAGAAAAATTAAAAGTGCAAATGGATTTTGAGGATGTGGCCCAAGGTCCTCTCTCCTGATTCGTTCCTGATGGAATGTGCTCACAGACTCTGCCAGAAGATACTTGCCAGTTCTGTTATTGATTTCTACTTCACACAAAAGCCTCTTAAATCAAATCAAACTTGCTAGGAAACTGGGCAAGGGGAGGGGATCTGTCCTTTGTTTGGCTTCAGTTTCTTGAAGGTGTGCCCTCCCTCCCAACTGGCCCAGGAGGCCAAAAGTTGTCCTGAAAACATTACTTCAGCTCACTGCCTTCACCCCTGTCAACCTTAAGGCAATTCTTCACCTGCATTTGATGTTGTTCCTGCCTGATGCATAATCCATTAATGCAGAGGACAAACAATGTTGTTGCCACATTGCTTTCCTCTGCCCTCTCTGCTCCAGGCTAACCTGAGGGACTAAGGGATCTGCAGTTCCAAAGACAGGGATCTAACTAGAGGAGAAGTCAGAGCAAATGGAGCAGTCAGCACACCTTGGGATAAGCACCTGAGCACCTGGCCCTCTCCTCAGCATCCTTGAGGGTTCCGGATTTCCAATTCAAAAGAAAATCCCCTCTTTATGACCTTGAGGTAAGCAAGAAAACTTAAACAGGGCACAAATAACAGTAACCATAAAAGACAAATTTGATAAAGTGGTCCACATTAAAAATAAGAACTTCTGTTTAGCAAAAGAGACCATTAGGAATGCATAAAGGCCAGAGTCAGAGTGAAGTCATATATTCACAATACATATAGTGACAAAGGACCCATGGCCAGAATGTATAAGCTGGGGATGACAATATCCTCCCCAATCACCTCAAATTCCATAATGAATGTGAATATGTTTGGATACTGCAAATCACTTCATCAATATGAAGAGTGACAGGGCCACCAGGTGGTGCAGCCGGTTGAAAGGCAGCTATGCTCACCACTATACTACCAATGCTGGTGCAGTCGGTTGAGCATCCAACTCTTGGTTTCAGCTCAGGTCATGATCTCAGGATCCTGGGATCCAGCCTTGCGTGGGGCTCCATGCTCAGCACAGAGTCTGGTTCACACTATCTCTCCCTCTCCCTCTGTCCCTCCCACCCCATGCTCCCTCTTTCTTTCTTAAGTACATAAATATATCTTATAAAATACACATATAAGGAGTAACATACTTGGGTCTTCTTTGCGGGTTATTTCAGTACCAGATAGAGCCAAGTAGTGTAAACTGAGCACTGTCTCCCCCTCCACACCCCACAATAATTAAGGGATAAAATTAAGGGATAATCTTTATCAAATCATCCTCCTGCGTAATACCTTGTAATGCTCCCAACTTACCACATGTGATCCAGGGTCCTTCATCACCAGTCCCTGCTGCCATATTTCTACCCCCATTCTCACCATGGCCCCATCAATGCCAAATTCCAACCACCCAGACATTTTGCCATGTCCTAGGGATGTCACAGCCCTTAACATCCCTGTACCTTTTACAAGCTCTTCCCTCTGCTCGGAATGTTCTTTCTTCCCTTTCTGCCCTAGCAAGCTACCACACGCAGTCTAAGACTCCAGGGGCACATTTGCTGCATTGCAATGGGATCCTGGGGGGCTGCAGTCCCACTGCCCCACAACCACCTAGCCACAAGGATAGAGTGGCCCCAGGGTGGATTTGTGACACAAGTCCTTTCCTGGATTAATACACAAACATTTGAAAAAAGCAGTCCCTTTCCCTACAAGGTTGCCAAACTGGAAGGATATGAGCAGAGTGCTAAAAGCAGCCATGTCTGGTGACACATGGGGATGCCAGCCTACAGTATGAAGCCAGCACAGAGGGGAAAGCAGAGGGGGAGACAGACAGGGAGGCAGAGAGAGCCAGATGACCCTGGAAGGGCGCTTGAGGCCCTTCAGTTCTGTGAGATTAACCATCCCCTTCTTTTGTTTGAACTAGTTTGAATTGGGTTTCTGGCCAGCTAACCACAGTATATTCTCCCTAGTCCCTTTCCCTGGGAGAAAATGTATTTCATTATGCTTAAATATAAGAATTGCTTCTTCTTCCTCACCCTTCCTCTATCCTGGGCTGCTGTTAAAACAGGGGTTCTCATTCCTGGCTGCACATTAAAAACCCCTGGGCCTTTTAAAAAATACCAATGCCTAAGCCTCATCCCACTTTTGTCAGAATTTCTAGAGGTGAGGCCTGAGCATCAATACTTTTTAAGTCCCCCAGGAGATTTTAATGAGCAACCAGGGTTGAGAGCTGCATGGCCTGAGGAGTATACACCAAACAGAAGGACAGCTTTATCCCTTCATCTTGGTGATTAATGAAGAACATAAAATCATAACAGATAAAAACATAAGGAAGACTGGTGGGGAAACTCCAGGTGACATTGTGTGTGCGATTTCCTAGAATAATCATAGCAGACAAGCACCCATTAACAAGGCGAGGCAATGAAACACAATCCCAAATCCTTGCTTTGGCAGTAGACAGACATGGGCCCAAGTCCAAGCTCTGCCACTTACTAGAAAAGTGACCTAAGCAAGTCACTTCAGTTCCCTCAGTTTCCTTATCTATCAGTTGGGATTAACAAAGCCAACCTCTCCATCTACCAGCAGCAGACTAAGTCACTCTTATGGTTTACCTGGTGAGGGATGTCTGAATTCTATTTGAACAAGCCAATAAGGGATCCATCAGCTCAAACATTATAATGGCTTCTCCCATTTGCTACATCAGTTGTAATGACTCTAAAATGGCCATGATTTCCTTCATCTCCTCCATTTAGGGTCCTTTCCAGGCATCAGAAAAGCTCAGCCTTCATCTGCCTCTCCAGTTATTCCATCCTCCTATCTTTCCTGGCTCTGAAGATTCTTAGGTGTTGAACGTCTCCACCTCAACCAGACACAGCCTCATTGCTTGCAGCAGTCATGGCATCAACCATCCTTTCCACCTCAAAGTTTCCTATAAAGGCATTACATGAAAGTTTTCCTTTTAAATACCAGCACACTTCTCTGCTGTCTTGCCCAGAGATTTCAGTTTCATGCAGCTTCATGCTAAGAGCTTCCATGAAAGTAAATGAAGGAGACATCCTCACGGTTAGCAAAAAAAAAAAAAAAAGTTTGTTCAAAAGGAAATTATATAAACCGCTATAATATTTAGTTCTGGATATCTGTTAAAGAGATCTGTCTTGGAAGTTATGGGAGAAAGAAAGAGGTAGGTACTCAAGGATTTCAAAACTTGGGAACATAGTAGAGATAAGCAAACTTTGTATATTCAAAGTTGACACATTTACAACACACACACACACACACACACACACACACGCACGTATATATGCAGTGCAAGTTAAATGGAAGGTCAGAGATGAAGATTCCTAAAAAACAAAACAAAACAAAAAAACACAGCTTAAAACAGGCCTTTCTTAAATAAGTGTATTAGTTGTATCTAACTGCTATAATAGACCTCAAGACTTCAATAACTTAATGGAATAAAAAAATAGTATTCTTGCTCAGATAAAAGTTTAATATATGCTCCCAATCAGTGCACTCTCCTGGTTGGCTCTCTTCTACCCAAGCTCCTTCCACCTTGTGGTTCTTCCCTGCTCTGTACCCTCCAATTCTAATGGGTGGGAACCCAGTGGATGGGGAAAGAAAGAGAAAGTATGGAGGGTGACAGGATGTTCCATGTGCAGGATCTGAGAGGGCCTGCATTTTGTCAACCCCACTAACTGCATGAGAAATGAGTCTGTGCCCCTGGGTTTTGTGAACACATAAATCACTGCCACAAGATGCATCTGAGTTACCAGTATTCACCTTTTTATTTTATAACTGACTTTCATTACTATGTTCACAAATATGTTGAACAACTGCTCTGGACCAAACATATTCAACCAGAGTATCCAGAGAACTGTTAAGTGCATGGGAAGGAAAGGCCGCATAGCAATTGGGACCCTGGGCTCTGGAGTCAGAATTCAATCCATAGGTTCAAATTCTGCTACCATCTCTTTTTAGCCAAGTAACATCTTGGGTGATCAATTTAATCTCTCTCTACTCCCATTTTCTCATGTGTTAAATGGGGATATTAGTATTTATATCACAGACTGTGGTAAAACTCAAACAAGAGAATACACATAGAGCATAAGCCCTGCTTGGAACTTCTCATCTCCTCCTCCTCCTCTAAGGCTAATGGATCCCCACAGATCACAGAGATCTTTGCAGGTTTGTTTCACCTTTAAAGAGGAGGAAGGGATGTTTCCTCCCAGATGCCAGCCTGGAGGAAGCCAGGCCAGGTCATCTTGAGACCAATATTCAGAAGCTACATGGTGAGTACTTGTGTAGGTCACAGATCCAACAGGTTACCTGAGACCAAATCCCAAATTCACAGGCTTAGGGGCTGACACATCAGAAGCCCTGTCACCATTACCTCCAAAAGTAGGCTCTACCTTAATCCTTGTCACCCTGGGTGCCCGCTAAGCTGCTCTGCCCCTGCATTTTCCAAGAGCAAGCAGTCTGAGTGTGTTCAGACTCAACTTAGGTTAGTTCTGCCCAGATGGGGCAGCTGCATGGCAGACTTTCTTTACAAGGACTTAGACAGCCTGGGAAGAAGGGACAGAAGCCACTGTCCAGACTGTTGGGCCCAGGAAACTCTATAGTAGGAAGCTGTGTTGGTAGACACAGCCCTCCCATGTCTTTCCTCCATTTATTGGGGATCCATGCTATCAGTATAAGAAAAGGATAGTATTACCAAAAGTAGCAACCACATACGTAGCATAGAGAGTGCTTTGTATTTTTTCAAAACATTTGACCAATACGATGTTTTTATTCCTTGCAGAGGTGTGCAAGGGAAGGGAGTTTATTCAATATGTGACTGCATTTCATTTCCTTGACAGAGGGACAGTGACTTTTTCAAGGTGTTCAGATTTGTGGTATTCATGGAAGGGGCAGGATCTGGACCCATTCAAGTCTGTCATTCTCTGAATCCAGGGAATCTCTGAAAGCCTTGGCATGCACCCAAAACTTTCCAGGAATTGTCGTAAAGAATCAATTACAGCTGCAGATCACAAACCTCCTAGAAGGGGGTACAAAGGAGGTTGGCAACATCCCCTTTTATTCATCTCCAGGGCAGGAACCTCATTTCATCTTCCATTAGAAGGGAAGGGCTGCATGGCCTATCTCCCCTCTCACAGTCTTCCTGTTTATCAAACACATAATAGAACTATCTCTAAGAAGTCCACAAAACCCAATAAACATCCAAGAAAATAATAATTAGATTTCTGAGTACTGGCCTACATCTAAATGAGTTATGTGGGTTTCATTCGCATCTCACAAAATGAAGTTAACTGTTTCAAAACAAACAAACAAACAAAAAGAGTAGTCCAAAGCATTTTTGCTTTTCTGGCAGCAGCCAAACATGATGAGCAAGTAATATAATAATGCAATTCAAATCGCTCCTGTTCTCAGAATTCCCTCTCTTTCTGTGCAAAACAGATTATATTGGCTTGTTGTTGTTGTTGTTGTTGTTGTTGTTGTTGTTTTTCCTAAATCAATGCACTGGCTGTAATGACGTTATGAAGTAATTAATGCTGGTGATTGTCAGAAACCTGGCTTCCAGGTTTACTGGAATTGGGACATTTCCTGTCATGAAGGGCAGTTCCTTGTAAGAACCACAAATCCATTGCAAGAATCCAAATCAATTGGTAAGAAAGCAATGAAAGGTCTATGTGTCTGTTTTTGTGCCAGTACCAAGCTGTCTTGGTGATCACAGCCTTATAATAAAGCTTGAAATCAGGCAACATGATGCCCCCCGCTTTGTTATTCTTCTTCAACATTTCCTTAGCAATTTGGGGTCTTTTCTGGTTCCATACAAATTTTAGGATCGTTTGTTCCAGCATTTTGAAAAATGCCAGTGGAATTTTGATCAGGATGGCATTGAAAGTATAGATTGCTCTAGGCAGTATAGACATTTTCACAATGTTTATTCTTCTGATCCATGAGCATAGAATGCTTTTACACCTTTTTGTGAGATAAAAAGCTTCTGCACAGGAAAAGAAACAGTCCGCAAAACAAACAGGCAACCCACAGAATGGGAGAAGATATTCACAAATGACACTATAGACAAAGGTCCAATATCTAAGATCTATAAAGAACTTCTCAAACTCAACACTCAAAAAACAGATAATCTCGTCAAAAAAATGGGCAGAAGACATGAACAGACACTTCTCCAAAGAAGACATACAAATGGCTAACAGACACATGAAAAAATCTTCATCATCATTAGCCATCAGGAAGATTCAAATCAAAACCACATTGAGATACCACCTTACACCAGTTAGAATGGCCAAAATCAAAAGACAGTAAACAACAAATGTTGGAGAGGATGTGGAGAAAGGGGAACCCTCTTCCAGTGTTGGTGGGAATGCAAGTTGGCGGAGCCACTTTGGAAAACAGTGTGGAGATTCCTGAAGAAACTAAAAATAAAGCTACCCTATGACCCTGCAATTGCACTACTGGATATTTACCCCAAAGATACAGATGTAGTGAAGAGAAGGGCCCCATGTACCCCAATGTTCATAGCAGTAATGTCCACAATCACCAAACTGTGTAAAGAGCCAAGATGCCCTTCAACAGACGAACGGATAAAGAAGATATGGTCTATATATACAATGGAATTTTATGCCTCCACCAGAAAGGATACCCAACTTTTGTATCAACATGGATGGTACTGGAAGAGATTATGCTGAGTGAAATAAGTCAAGCAGAGAGAGTCAATTATGATATGGTTTCACTTACTTGTGGAGCATAAGGAAAAATATGGAGGACATTGGGAGAAGGAAAAGAAGGTTGAATTGGGAGAAATCAGAGGGGGAGACAAAACATGAGAGACTGTGGACTCTGAGAAACAAACTTAAGGTTTTGGAGGGGAGCGGGGTGGGAATTGGGTGAGCCTGGTGGT
>CM052888.1:32210591-32237846 GCA_028534135.1 Potos flavus | reverse complement strand
AAAAATAGAGTTACCCTATGACCCTGCAATTGCACTACTGGGTATTTACCCCAAAGATGCAGATGCAGTACAAAGAAGGGCCACATGTACTCCAATGTTCATAGCAGCAATGGCCACAATCGCCAAACTGTGGAAGGAGCCAAGATGCCCTTCAACAGATGAATGGATAAAGAAGATAGGGTCCATATATACAACGGAATATTATGCCTCTATCGGAAAGGATGAATACCCAACTTTTGTATCAATATGAACGGGACTGGAAGAGATTATGCTGAGTGAAATAAGTCAAGTGGAGAGAATCAACTATCATATGGTCTCACTTACATGTGGAGCATAAGGAAAAACATGGAGGACATTGTAAGAGGGAAGGGAGGGGTAAATTGGAGGAAATCAGAGGGGTGAAGAACCATGCGAGACTATGAACTCAGAGCAACAGACTGAAGGTTTCGGAGGGGTGCGGTTGGGGGGTTGGGCGAGCCTGGTGGTGGGTATTGTGGAGGGCACGTATTGCATGGAGCACTGGGTGTGGTACATGAACAATGAATCTTGTAACACTGAAAAAATAAAATAAAAGTATTTGGGGAAAAAAAAACACGAAAGGAAGAAGATTTAAACTTTAAGATTTCCTGAGTGGGTACAATTAAGTTTTAAGTGGAAATGCAACAATGGAAAATGAATTCTAGTTATAGAGAAAGAAGCTATATTTTTAAACTTCCACCTCCTCAGCCTATAAAATCTTCACCTGTTAGACAGGAAGGCCTCTTGAATTATGGCTTCACAACTCAGCCTCAAGTCCTGGGGTGGCAATCAGAGACATATTGGGACCTTCTGGGGGCTTTTAAAAGATGGACCAATGCCAGAGCCCACCACAAAACAATTGAGTCAGAATTTCTGAGAATATGGCTCAGAGAATCAGCACTTTCTAAAAAGCCACCCCCCGCCAAGTTGATTATAATGCACAACCAAAACTGAGAACCAGTTTCCCACCAAACCTAAAACCAAGGCTCAGTGAAGTCCATAAACCAAACAGGCCACACTGGAGACCAAGGGCCTGGTGCTCACTACTTGTGAGATTTATGATCCATCTTCAAGGAATCTTCCAGGCACAAGGTGGCCCAGGAGTTGCTGCTTTTCCACTGTATTTCCATCATTTCTCAGCTCCCTTTTCAGGTACACTGGTAATTACTGCAGGGCTCTCTGACAGACCTCTTCCTCCACAGCAATGCCTCTCTCATGGAATGTTTCCAATCCATGCCCTTCCTAACCCCTGAATATATTGTCTGTTGATTGCATGGGATTCATTACTTTCCATTGACTGCTCATACTATTCATATTACGTAGAAATGCTAATTCTTTAGTAACTTATACCATATGTGGATCACCCAAGGCAAAACAAACAAACAAACAAACAAACAAAAAACCTCTCTTTTTCTCCCTTTTATAGATTTTGTTCATTTCCTTTTGGAGAATTTCATAATCCACGTGAAATCCCGAAAATGAATGTGTCAAATTATTTTGATTTGCAGCCAGGCTGACAAATCGGCCTCCCTCATTGAAGTTGCTTTCAGGATGGTAACTATTAAAGGAAAATGGGACTTTTAGGGAGATGAGCCAAGGAGTGGGGTGCTGCCATCAGGGGAGGGAGCATCATACAGGTTCGTGAGAGCCCTTCACAGCTCCTAACGTATTGACCCAAGTCTCCCACCAAGACCAGGACAGTCTTTCATTCCTGCCCCACCAGCCCAGTTTTCCCTCTGCCAGAAATTAGAAACGGAGTGAATCCAGAGAAGTTTCCTCTGTCTTAAATAAAGACCTCCCCCACCTGTGCCCTCCTGCTTGGAATTCCATTCCACAGATGAAGCCTGAAAATCTCTTTCTTTTTAAATGGTAACAAATACAGAATTGTGATTTGGAGTACAGGTTTTTAAAAAAGGCTTCAAAAAGTTATTCTGGGTTCAAATAGTGGCTCCTGTGTGAGTTTGAACAAGTTACTTGATCTTTTGGCCTCAATCTCCTCCACTAAAAATCAGGGCTGATACATAAATAGAAAATGCTCTGCTTTTCTCATTAATATTAGCATTAGAAAATGTCCTGCAGCTTGCCCAGGAGATAGCAAACCAGAACTCTGTTCTCACCAGCTTCAGTTGTTCAAGGATGAAGGAGTTTAGGACACACCACCTCAAACTATGCCATTTGGCATAGTGAGTATTTTGAGCTGAAAGCACTTGAAAAACAGCAAATGCAGAGAGGCTTTCTCTGAATGTCCTTTATCTGCCTAAAGACAGACCCTCAGAAGGACCTCAACTGTCTTTAATTTCCTCCCCAGGAGTTTTACCCACCAGGTAGGATTGACTCTTGTCACAGGAGATGGGACCAGAAGTTGACACCACAAAGACAAGCTCTGTCACAGATTGTCATATCTCCCATCTATTCTTCAGAGGGCCCATTCATCTTTCCCAAAAATCAATAACCCTCTCCTATATGGCCTATATTCCCCTCCCCCTTCTGTTATTAAAATGGCATATGAGCTCTCAAAACTCACTGGTTTTTAGGAATTCGCCTTTTTTCCTGATGCTGCCATGCACATAATATTAAAAATTAACAAATTTATAAAACTTTTCTTCTGTTAATCTTCCTATTGTCACTTTATTTCATAGACCCAGGTATCAAACCCAAGAAGGATGAGAGAAACTTCCCAAGGACCATGAATTTTGGGTGTCTAAGAGGGCCAGATCCCATGCTGGGCCTATCCAAAGTTTCTTTCCTATGCTGTGAACATGGGTTTTCTTTAAACCAGTGTGTTTGGACCTATGGACTTACTCCGTCCTATTTAGAGCACTGGCTTTGAATCTTTAATCAAAATAACCACCATAAACCATGTTCCCAGTATTTCAAAACCCCTGGCTTTGGTGAATTTCTTCATTGGTGAGTATTCCCTTCATATCTCCCAGAGTTCATGAATCAGCTTTATTTTTTTAAATTTTTTTTAAGTTTTTAAGTTCCAGTTACTTAACACACATTGTAATATTAGTTACAGATGTACAATATAGTGACTCAACACTTCCATATAACACCCAGTGCTCATCACAAGTGCCCTCCTTAATCCCCAACACCCATTTCACCCATTCCCCCACCCACTTCCCCTCCTGTAACCATCAGTTTGTTCTCTATAGTTAAGACTCTGTTTCTTGGTTTGCCTCTCTTTTTTTGTTCCCTTTGTTCATTTGTTTTGTTTCTTAAATTCCACACATAAGTGAAATCATATGGCATTTGTCCTTCTCTGACTTATTTTACTTAACATAATACTCTCTAGCTCCATCCATGTCATTGCAAATGGCAAGATTTCATTCTTTCTTATGGCTGAGTAATATTCCATTTTATGTACCACTTCTTCTTTATCCATTCGTCAGTTGATGGACACTTGGACTGCTTGCATAATTTGGCTATTGTAGATAATGCTACAATAAACATTGAGGGGCATGTATCCCTTTGAATTCATATTTTTATATTTGTTGGGTAAATACCTAGTAGTGTGATTGCTGCTTCATAGGGTAGTTCTATTTTTAACTTTTTGAGGAATCTCCATGCTGTTTTCCAGAGTGGCTGCACCAGTTTGCATTCCCACCAACAGTGCAAGAGGGTTCCCCTTTCCCCACATCCTAGCAAACACCTATCATTTCCTGTGTTGTTGATTTTAGCCATGATATCTCAGTGTTGTTTGATTTGCATTTCTCTGGTGATCAGTGATGTTGAGTATCTTTTCGTGTATATGTTGGCCATCTGTATGTCTTTGGAAAAATGTCTGCTTGTGTCTTCTGCCCATTTTTCAGTAGGATCATTCATTATTTTGAGTGTCAAGTTGTATAAGTTCTTTCTATATTTTGGGATACTAACCCTTTATCAGACGTCATTTGCAAATACCTTCTCCCATTCAGTAAGTTGCCTTTTAGTTTTGTCGATTGTTTCCTTCACTGTGCAGAAGCTTTTTATTTTGTTATAGTTTTTATTTTGTTATTTTTGCTTTTGTTTCCCTGACCTCAGGAGACAAAGCTAGAAAGAAGTTGCTACCGCCAATGTCAAAGAGGTTACTGCCTATGTTTTTGTCTAGGATTTTGTGATTTCAGATCTCACATTTAGATCTTTCATCTATTTTGAATTTATTTTTGTGTATAGTCCTGTTTCATTCTTCTACATATGGCTGTTCAGTTTCCCAAAACCATTTATTTTACTGTATTTTTTCAATTGGATATTCTTTCCTACTTGGTCAAAGATTAGTCGTGCATCCATTTCTAAGTATTCTATTCTGTACCATAGATCTTTGTGTCTGCTTTTGTGCCAGTAGCACATTGTTTTGATCACTACAGCTTTGTAATATAACTTGGAGTCTAGAATTGTGATGCCCCCAGCTCTGTTATTCTTTTCAAGGTTGTTTTGGCTATTTGGGGTCTTTTGTGGTTATATACAAATTTTAGGATTATTTGTTCTAGCTCCGTGAAAAGCGCTCATAGTATTTTGAAAGGAATTGCATTACATGTGTATGTTGCTTTGGGTATAGACATTGTAACAATATTTGTTCTTCCAATCTATGAGCATGGGTTGGTTTTCCATTTCTTTGTGTCATCTCCAATTACGTTCTTTCACCAGTGTTTTATAGTTTCCAGAGTCCAGGTCTTTCCCTTTTGTGGTTAGGTTTATTCCTAGGTATCTTATTGTTTTTGATGCAATTGCATCTGATTAATTAAGGGATTAATTCCTTAATTTCTCTTTCTGCTACTTCATTATTGGTGTATAGAAATGCAACAAGTATACAGATCCGTTCCTGATAAAAATCTTTAAAGTATAGGGATAGAGGGAACATTCCTCAACTTCATAAAATCTACGAAAAAACACACTGCGAATATCATTCTCAATGGGGAAAAACTGACAGCCTTCCCACTGAGATCAGGAACACAACAAGGATGCCCACTCTTGTCCACTCTTGTTCAACATAGTACTAGAAGTCCTAGCAACAGCAATCAGACAACAAAAAGAAATAAAGAGTATTCAAATTGGCAAAGAAGAAGTCAAACTCTCTCTCTTTGCAGATGACATGATACTTTATATGGAAAACCCAAAAGACTCCACCCCCAAACTACTGGAACTCATACAGCAATTCAGTAATGTGGCAGGATACAAAATCAATGCACAGAAATCAGTCTCTTTTTTATACACTAACAATGAAAATGTAGAAAGGGAAATTAGAGAATCAATTCCATTTACTACAGCACCAAGAACCATAAGATACTTTGGAATAAACCTACCCAAAGAAGTAAAGGATCTGTACTCGAGGAACTACAGAACACTCATGAAAGAAATTGAAGAAAATACAAAAACATGGAAAAGCATTCCATGCTCATGGATCAGAAGAATAAACATTGTGAAAATGTCCATATTGCCCAGAGCAATCTATACTTTCAATGCTATCCCGATCAAAATTCCACTGGGATTTTTCAAAGGGCTGGAACAAACAATCCTAAAATTTGTATGGAACCAGAAAAGACTCTGAATAGCTAAGAAAATTTTGAAAAAGAAAAACAAAGCAGGGACCTCGTGTTGCCTTATTTCAAGCTATTTTACAAAGCTGTGATCACTAAGACATCATGGTACTGGCACAAAAACAGACACACAGATCAATGGAACAGAATAGAGAACCCAGATATGGATCCTCAACTCTATAGTCAACTAATCTTCAATAAAGCAGGAAAAAATATCCAGTGGAAAAAAAGAGTCTCTTCAATAAATGGTGCTGGGAAAATTGGACAGCTATATGTAGAAGAATGAAACTTGACCATTCTCTTACACCATACACAAAGATAAACTCAAAATGGATAAAAGACCTCAACGTGAGGCAGGAATCTATCAAAATCCTAGAGGAGAACATAGGCAGTAACTTCTTTGACATCAGCCACAACAACTTCTTTCAAGACATGTCTCCAAAGACAAAGGAAACAAAAGCGAAAATGAACTTGTGGGACTTCATCAAGATAAAAAGCTTCTGCACAGCAAAGGAAATAGTCAACAAAACAAAGGCAATCCAAGGAATGGAAGAAGATATTCACAAATGACTCTACAGACAAAGTGCTGATGTGTAAGATCTATAAAGAACTCCTCAAACTCAACACCCAAAAACCAGATAATCATGCCAAAAAGAAAAAAAAAATGGGCAGAAGACATGAACAGACACTTCTCCAAAGAAGACATACAAATGGCTAACAGACACATGAAAAAATATTCATCATCATTAGCCATCAGGGAAATTCAAATTAAAACCACATTGAGATACCACCTTACACTAGATAGAATGGGCAAAATTAACAAGACAGGAAACAACAAAAGTTGGAGAGGATGTGGAGAAAGGGGAACCCCCTTACGCTGTTGGTGGGAATGCAAGTTGGTGCAGCCACTTTGGAAAACTGTGTGGAGATTCCTCAAGAAATTAAAAATAGAGTTACCCTATGACCCTGCAATTGCATTACTGGGTATCTACCCCAAAGATGCAGATGCAGCACGAAGAAAGGCCACATGTACCCCAATGTTCATAGCAGCAATGGCCACAATCGCCAAACTGTGGAAAGAGCCAAGATGCCCTTCAACAGACGAATGGATCAAGAAGATATGGTCCATATATACAATGGAATATTACTCAGCCATCAGAAAGGATGAATACCCAACTTTTGCATCAACATGGACAGGAGTAGAAGAGATTATGCTGAGTGAAATAAGTCAAGCAGAGAAAGTCAATTTATCATATGATTTCACTTACTTGTGGGGCATAAGGAATAACATGGAGGACATTAGGAGAAGAAAAGGAAAAGTGAATTGGGGGAAATCGGAGGGGGAGAGGAAGCATGAGAGACTGTGGACTCTGAGAAACAAACTGGTTTGTTTTGGATTTTGGAGGGGTGGGGGTGGAGGGATGGGTGAGCCTGTTGGTGGGTATTGAGGAGGGCACGTATTGCATGGAGCACCGGGTGTAGTGCATAAACAATGAATCTTGGAACACTGAAAAAATAAAATAAAAATAAAATAAAATAAAGAAATACGACAAGTTTCTCTACATTGATTTTGTATCCTGAGACTTTATTGAATTTGCTTATCAATCCTAGCAGTTTTTTGGTGTAGTCCTTAGGGTTTTCTATATATAGTATCATGTCATCTGCAAATAGTGAAAGTTTTACTTCTTCCTTACTGATTTAGGTTCCTCTTATTTCTTTTTGTTGTCTGATTGCTGAGGCAAGGACTTCCAGTACTATGTTGAATAAAAGTAGTGAGAGTGGACATCTTTGTCTTGTTCCTCACCTTAGGGGAAAAGCTTTCAGTTTTTCCCCATTGAGGATAATATTCACTGTGGGTTTTTCAATGATGGCCTTTATGATGTCGAAGTATGTTCCCTCTAAACCTACTTTGTTGAAGGTTTTTATCATGAATAGATATTGTACTTTGTCAAATACTTTTTCTGCATCAACTGAAATGATCATATGGTTCTTTTCTTTTATTAATGTGATGTATCACATTGATTGATTTGAGGATATTGAACCACCATCGCAGCCCAGGAGTAAAGCCCACTTAATCATGGTGAATGGTTTTTTTGTTTTTTGTTTTTTTAATGTATCATTGGATTTAGTTTGCTAGTATTTTGTTGAGAATTTTTGCATCTGTGTTCATCAGGGATATTGGCCTGTGCTCTTTTTTAGTGGAGTCTTTATCTGGTTTTGGTATCAGGGTAATGCTTGCCTCAGATAATGAATTTGGAAGTTTTCCTTCCTTTTCTATTTTTTTGGAATAGTTTGAGAAGAATAGGTATTAACTCTTTAAATGTTTGGTAGAATTTCCCTGTGAAGCCATCTGGCCCTGGACTTTTGTTTGTTGGGAGATTTTTCTTTACTGTTTCAATTTCTTTGTTGGCTATCAGTCTGTTCAAGTTTTCTATTTCTTCCTGTTTCAGTTTTGGTATTTTATGTTTCTAAAAGTTTATCCATTTCTCCCAGGTTCCCCGATTTGTTGGCATATAGTTCTTCATAATATTCTCTTATAATTGTTTGTATTTCTATGATGTTGTCCGGGCTCCAGTCAATTTTGGAGGTGATCCCAAGAATCAATGAAGAAATGGTAAATTGAAACAGGGAAGAGAGAAAACCGATGGGTGGGTAACAATGAGCTGGTCACCTCTGTGGGGATGGGGGTCAGTCCTTCTGGGGACCCTATGAAGAATTCCATAGGACACACCTTGGAATTATCCTACCAAGGACCAAGGAACCTGAGGAATTAATCTCCCATCATTCCCACCCCTAAATGCCTAAGGGTTGCTCTGCTAACATCTCAGCCTTCCTGCTTCCCTTTCCATGGTCTGAGCCCCACGCACCATAGGCCATGGGCACCTGTGGCCAGAGAAAGTGCTCAGAGACTCAAGGGTTCATGGTAGGTATATATGGAAACTGTCCACCAACTCTGCAGATGGCTTCTTTCATGGGCCAAGGGGATACGAGTAGGGCATTGGCAGCATCTAATAAAATGTGAGCTCCTGAAGCCAGCACAAACATGGTCATTAGCCCTGGATTGATGTTTGGATGGACAGATAGAAGGAAGGTAGTAGAAAACTGGATAAGCAGAGGTATCTGGGATTGAAGGAAGTTTAAAATGGAGAATCAAGCTCCGGAAAGACAAAATTCACTATCTTTATAATTTTGAGACAATTTTGCTACACACACACATACCCCACCAAAAGTAAAGGGGAAACTAAGCCTCAACACAGATGTCAAAACTCCACCTACTGTTGCTACCTCCAAGGTCAGATTTTGGCTAGGATCCTTTTATGGCATTGCTTGCATAAATCATATTAAATACATTCTTTACTCAATGGCTTGTGTATGCCAGGATAGCCAGCTGTGCCAAGACAGCTGCTTAATTGGAATGGTCTTAAATTAGTCACAGATGCCTAAATGTTTGCACTCTGAAGTCCCCCCAGCAATGCCTCCTCCTTCTTCCTTCCACTAGCCTCATCTTTTTCCTGACAGAGAGAGCGAGCATAAGCGGGGGGATAGGGGGTAGTGGCAGGCAGAGGAAGAGGGAGAAGTAGGCTCCCCTATGGAGCAGGGAGCCTGATGTGGTGCTGGATCCCAGGACCCTGGGATCATGTCCTGAGCCAAAGGCAGTCACTTAACTGACTGAGCCACAGGTGCCCTTTTTCCTGCTTTTTAAAACCAGCTTTGGAGTGGAGGATGTTTGGAATTCAGGGCCCAGGGACAGAGGGACATTCAGGGTCAGAAACACACCCAAAGTCAGTTGGACCCTGGTCTGGGAAGGAGGATAGGAAAATGAGCCAAAGGGCAGCACAGGCTGGGGGCCACCCAGATTTGTAGCTTTCCTCACCTCAGGGCCCTGAGCTCAATATACCTTAAGCAGAATAAAACAAATGCACCAACATGGTAGAATGAAAAATGGTTGTGTTTGTTTTCAAGAAAAGCTGCCAGTCAGCTTCTCAAGCTAATGAAAGAAAGTCTTTCTGTCTCTGAGAAGTCACCTGAGTGCTCCCTTCAGGGGAAGGGAGAAGGTGAAGGTGAGGCCCCGAGGAAAGATATAAGGGGACATTGGTGGCACACTGCTTCCAGGGAAGGGGAGTTGGGGAGAGGGTGAGCAAATTCACAAAGGGTCAAAGGGAGGAAAAGCATTAAGACCGACCTTACATGCAGAGTTCTGACAG
Source organism: Potos flavus (assembly GCA_028534135.1). Taxonomy (NCBI): domain Eukaryota; kingdom Metazoa; phylum Chordata; class Mammalia; order Carnivora; family Procyonidae; genus Potos; species Potos flavus. Next base: position 32,228,107 of record CM052888.1, on the reverse strand, counting down.
GTTAAGGACCCTCAGGTGGATTTAGACATCCCTTTCTGAGCCTATTGGTGAGAAAAGGCCCTCTGGGCCCTAGGAAAGAACCTCCCATGAAGTAAACAGAGTCCAGACTGAAACTTGGAAAAGAGCAGGGAAAGAAGGGTCAGTTCTGGGATGGTGAGTCATGGAGGGCCACCCAGTTATTATTTGCTCTCTAAGAGAAATAAGCAGTGATTAACCAAGACTCCCATCTTCCTGGCTCTTGGACTCCTAAGCCAGGCTGGGTGAGGGTGGTAGGGAGCCCTAGGCTTTCTGCTAGGCAGACAAGTAATTAATCAGAGAAGCTGGTGAGGGTGCCTGGGTGACTCAGTCAGTTAAGTGGCTGCCTTTGGCTCAGGTCATCATCCCAGAGTCCTGGGATTGAGCCCTGCATCGGTCTCCTTGCTCAGCGGGGAGCTTGCTTCTCCCTCTGCCTGCCGCTCCCCCTGCTTGTACTCTGTCTCTGTCAAATAAATAAATAAAATCTTTTTAAAAAGTTGGTGAAAGAGCTGCACCTGTATCCCAGGCCAGTAGGTGTGTTAATTAAACAGATGCAAGGTCAGGTGTTCCAGAAGAAGCGGACTTTGCCCAGGTTAGAGTTCATAGTGGACAACTTTGTTCTAAAGGTCAGACAGTGGCTGCTCCCTGATGCTGACCATGTCACTGTCAGTGCCCCAGAAAGTACAGACATTTTGCAGTCAAAGGCTGTCCTTCCATAGAGAAGCTGGAGAGCCTCCCCCATACCCAAGGTGGAATGCTTAATGGTTCCAATTCTTTCCCCCTTGTGGTGTCCACCTTCACAAATTAATGTGCCATGGACAGAAAGTAATTCCCCACCCAGACTCAATCATGTGACTTATTTTGGCTAATGAGATGTTGGTAAACCTGACCCTCATGAAAAGCACTTGCAAGCAGGGCTTCTCTTTCTGGGCTCTGCCATCTCTGTGAGAAGGGTGAGCCCAGGCTAGCCTTTCACCACTAACCTTCACACACACACACACACACACACACACACACACACACACACACACACACAGTACACTTCTGTCCTGGCTCAAAACACAGCTGCTTCCTCAAGGACATTGCAGTGGAAGAAAGTAGAAAATATCCTAAGAGTCTGATTCCCTTGATTATGGGTGTCTTTGTTGTTCTGCAGGCAGAGCTGAGGCAAGGACTTGGGTATGGTAGATTTCTTTAAGATTAAATCCCAGAAAGCTGGAGAGAGGGAGAAGAGAGAGAAAGGCAAAAAGAGAGAGAGGTGCCATTAGTAGGGGTGTTGGGCTGGTTACCACTGTGGGCAACCAAGTCTCCCTCCTGCTGGGGACTGCTTGGGGAGCTGCACCTCAGAATTGTCTCTCCAAAGAATGGGACGCTGGGCATTTATCCAGATGCCACTTCCCCACTGAGGGCTGGTGTCCCTCGTGCATTAACAATACCCCCCTCCCCGGCAATCTCACCGTGGACTGACATCAAGGGTTGAGTAATGCACAGTTCAGAGAAAGCTGAGGCAGAGCAGCTGAAGCACTAGATGAGATGCCTGAGGTAAGAAGGTTACAGCCGATAGTCAAAGGCAGAGGAAGGGCAAGGAGACAATGGGGGCACCAACTGGGTCAGTTACACAGGGGCCTATGAGCCAGGTGGGTAAGCTCTGCACAGTGATCTCACCAGATCCTAATAGCAAACCTGAGAGGAGGGCAGGGTCATAAATCTTATCTTACAGCCAAAGCCAATAAGCTGATAGAGAGAGACGTCAGAATCCAAATTCTGGTTGGTTATGTTCCGAATTCATTGATCTTACCCTAGTCCTGGAGTAGCTTCCCCATTAATTCATTCAACAGATATTTTTTAGGGCCCAGGCACCAGTGGTAGGTACTGCGGAGGGTTACCAAGTATATTTGCTTAGTCCATGCACTGTGCAAGAATAACATATCTAAGGAAACACCAGTCACATCATAAACAGCATAGAATGGTATATTTATTATGATAATTTTCTAGCAGGTGGTAACAATGTGCCTTGTTCTAACAAAGTTAGTGTGCTAAAATAATTTTCCAATGGATACATCAAGTATTTCAGAAAGGAGCACCTGTCCACTTTGCACCATTTGGACTTGTGACAGCCCCAGGCTCAAAGAGTACAGTTAAAGGCAAAATAGACAAACCCTGCTCTTGTGGATCCTATAGATTAGCCAGAGAGACTGGTGTCAAACAAATAAATACACCACAATTTGTATTCATGCATATATTTGTAAATGCTGTGAGTGGGGAAAAGCATATTGGCAGGCCTTGTTCCAAAAGGCCTCCCTGATGTCCTTCTCTGGACAGAAGGAGAATGAAAAGGAACTACCCGGGCAAAAAGTGGGAGAAGACTGTTTCTGGAAGAGAGAACAGCAAAGGCTCAGGTAGGAAGGATCTCAGGAAGGAGCTCAGCAAGTCTGAGGAATTTTGGGAGCAGCCAAGAGAACAGTGAGTGTGAAGGAAAAGAGGTGAGGGAGAGGCCACAGGGAGCCAATCACACAGGGGATGTGAACTAAGGTAACTGAACTGGGTTGATTCTTTTTTTTATGTAAAGATTTTATTTATTTATTTGACACAGAGAGAGAGAGCATGTGTGCACACAAGCTGGGGGAGAGCAGCAGAGGGACAGGGAGAGGCAGAGGGAGAGGGAGAAACAGGCTCTCTGTTGAGCAGGGAGCCCAATGTGAAGCTTGATCCTAGGACCCTGGGATCATGACCTGAGCCGAAGGCAGATGCTTAACCAACTGAGCCACTCAGCACCCTTAAACAGGATTGATTCTAAGGGCATGGGAAGCTGCTAGAGGGTTATAAGCAGGCTCCTGGCTTATTTTAAGCAGCTTATTCTGCTAATCTGCAGAATTGGGGGAGGCTGGAGGAAGGCAAATTAATGAATAGGAAGAAGCCTGCCTTCCCGTGGGTGAGATAAAACTCTGTCTTCCAAGGTCAGCACCTTCCACCAGCTCTTCAGACAGAGTTAGCAGAGCTGCACAAAGTGGCAAGCGTCACAGCTTAGCAGTCTGAGAGAAGATTGGAGAGAAGGTGTAGGTAGCATCGGCTGGCATGCATGGGAGGGGACAGAGGAAGCTCACTAGGTGATGCAGTCTTGCCAACTGCACTGTCAGCTTTGCAGAGCCCCCAGAAGGCTGTAAAGTCACTGAATCACGACACGGTGAGAAACTCAACCAGGGAGACCACAGGGCAGAGATCACACCCTCAGGTGATAAATCTACTTCCAACCCTGGACTTTTGGTTTTTGAGAACACCGTATTCAGAGCTGAGTCTGGAAAGCTCCCTTGCAATACTAAGATGCACTGCACACCCAAATAATACCAGTAGCAGAGAGCCAGGCATATAGCCTTGCTCGATCATTCGTGGCCAACTGGCACATCTCACCTCACTCAAGCTCAGAATCAACGAGAGAAGGGAGGTTTGGAGGGTTGATTAATTTTCTAGGATTACACAGTGAGCTAGGTTTCAAGTTGAGATGTGTGCCTCATGCTCCATCCAGCAAGTATACTCCTAAGTAAGCACCGTGTTCCCTCCTGTCTCTCCAAAGCTCAGGCACCTTCATGCCCCAGATCCCATCTCAGTTTTCTCTCTATTCCATCCTAAATCCTTCTGATTGTCCCTGATGGTGGTTTTCTCATGTCATCACATGCACATAATAATAGCCTCCCCCTCTTCTCTCATAATTTGTCTCCCTCTCTTCAGTGCAAAGTCTCCACGAAGAAATCTTCCCTGATCTTACGGATTGGGCTGTCAGTTTAGGTCTACATATGACTGTGAGTATATGCAGGTACATCTGAAGTAACATGCCCCTTTTTCATGAAATAAAACTCAAAGAAGTCACACAAATGCAAAACAAGTGAGAATCCACAAAGAAACCCCCATGAAATCAGAAAATGCAATGCTCACTTAGATGGAGTGTTCCTAAGACATTAGGACCTTAGGTCTGCTTTCTACTCTCCCACCTTAGGGGTGTTTGAGACATCAATCCCAGTGAGATGAATGTAGGACACTTTCATTATGGTAGTTCATTAAGAACATAGAATCTCCTTGAGGCTTTGAGAGTAAATAGCAGCTGACAAAGTCAGTAGCTAATACTAATTATTGCAGAAAACAGCAGTGACAGACAAAGCAACTGTGATATTCATAAAGACATATTCCTTATGAATATTCAAGGCCTTCTTTTAAGAAGAATTAGGCACATGATGCCTGATTGAATAAAAAGGCAATCAGCGTTCGCAGCAGATCAGAATGTACAAATATGGCAGCTGATATTGACATTGAGGCCACATGGCAGAAAACAGCATGGCAAAAGATTTCCTAGGAAGACTGGGAGGCTCCAAAAGAGCACCTGGATTTGGAAATTGGTTGGGCTCATGTAAGTGAAATTTCCCAGTTTGACTCTACAGCCAGGGCCTGGGTTTGAATCCTGCTCTGCCACTGACAAGCTATGTGACCTCAGCCATCATTCAACCTCTTTATGCTTCAGGGTTTTTTATTTATCTCTTAAAATGGGAATAATAATCTTATTTGCCTCGAGGTCTTTATGAGGATTAAATAAGGTAATATAAAAAGTACCAAAGTAGTCACGGAACATAGAAAACATTCTATACCTGCTTTATGTGCATTGTTTCATTTCATTCTTATAGGGAACCTATGAGGTTGATATTCTTATTATTAATCTCTCAGTTTCCTCATCTACACAATAAGAATAAGCAGTAGTCTACAAGTGGTAGAGCTGGGATTTCGACCTAGATCACACCACATCTGTCACTGGAGCCAATGGTTGCTCGGCCTTGTTAAATTGGTAGATTTTTGGCTTGTTCCCTAAAGTCGACCCTCCACCATTGTGTATGTGTGTGTGTGCATGTGCTATTCATTTCACTTACTTTAACAAACATTTACTGAACATCTACTATTTTCCAGCACTGTTCTAGGTACTTGGAATCTACCAGTGAACAAAATAAATAATCCTGCCTTATATTCTAGCTTATAGAATGGTAATGATTATAATACTTATATTCTAGCAGTGAAATCATAAATATAATAAATTAATAAGTTAGATGACAAATACGGGGTCGGGGATAGGCAGTGAGGCTCTCCTTCATGGAAAAGAGTCCCCACAGTATGTGCCGATGATGAGCAGTCATTTGAATGTTTGTCTATAACAAGATAGGGAGTAACAACCAAAGGAGCTGAAGGAGACAGCAGACGGTGTGTGGGGGAGACAGCTTGATGATGTGGCGGGAGCCTGGAGGCCTGAGTTCGGGCGCTGCCCCTGCCAAACCTCCTCTCCATTTCCTGTTCTCATTTCTAAAGTTGCCGCCAGCTCTGACACTCCACTGCACATTCATCAAGAAAGTACATACCACTCTTCTGTAATAGTAACAGCTTCTAGCTGAGCATTTTCTGCATGCCAGACATTGAACTGAATGCTATGCCGTGGAGCACACTGCTCTCACCTTAGACCCTAACTCAGTGTAGAGGATGCAATCCCACTGTCTTGTTTGATCTTGACATCAAGAAACAAGTCTGTTTTCAGAAATTGATGTTCAAGGGGCTTGCTTTTCCAATTGAGGGGAGTAAACCCTGTGGGATAAACATCCTTGCCTGCTGCCTTGGAGTGACCTGATGCCTCCTAGGGGAGTGTAGCCACACAGCGGCATCTCCACTGTCCTCTGTGCCTTCAGCATAGTGTGCCCAGGAAGTGCTCCACAGTGCTACCTACAAAGCCCTGTGTGCTCCACTGGGCCTAGATGGAAAGGGCTTTTCGAGGCTAGTTTTAGCAACAGATATCATGGCATTGTGTGCATTTCATGTGGGATTAAGTTCTGCAAACATTTTCTTGTGCACCCAGTGCATGCTCATTGGTGGACCCGGAGAGACACAGCTGTGATTTCCTCCCCTTTATGAGACAATACCAACCATGGTATGCATAGGGACCCCACTCCCCACCAAAACTCAACCTTACACATATGCACATGTATGGGCGCTCACAGATGCACAGGCATATGGCACACGTCTTCCTAGAGGGAAACTTCTCAACAAATCTCTACTACCTCCTACCATCGATGAACTCTAGTCTTCATAACTAAGAGTTAAGGAATCCCAGGATGCTGTGAAAGGTGGGAAAACGTGTAGAAATTGAATATTATAGTGACATATAATTTATTTTTTAAAGATTTTATTTATTTATTTGACAGAGAGGAGAGAGATCACAAGTAGGCAGAGAGGCAGGCAGAGGGAGAGGGGGAAGCAGGCTCCCTGCTGAGCAGAGAGCCCGATTCGAGGCTTGATCCCAGGACCCTGAGATCATGACCTGAGCTGAAGGCAGAGGCCTTAACCCACTGAGCCACCCAGGTGCCCCAGTGGCATATAATTTAGAACAATCTTATGACTCATTAAGCCTTCAAAACTTAAAAAGATGTTTATTTTAAACTCCATCTAAAAATTAAGCAGTTAGCACACCCTTCAACCACCCTTCTTCGTGAGCAGGATGGCACAGCTAATCAGTGCACTTAGCTTTCACCTCTGGGGTGAATTAAATCTGTCTTCAGTCATAACAGACTTAAGCTTAATGGCTTTGATCCAGTCATTTCGGAGAGGGGCCTGTGTGCACAAGGAGGCCTCCATGAGATGGCAGGGAAGTTTCTATGGAAAAGAACTGGAGTGTGGGAATGAGGGTGCCCTCTGGGGCTGGCACCAAGCCCTCAGGTGACCTTGATCTAGAAGGGATAGCCACTCTCGGGGCTTGCCGTGGGCTCCCTGCTGTCATCCTCATATTAACGCCATTCTTTTGAGCTAACAGTCTCTGGAAACACCCAGCCTTCTTGTAGCCTCCTCTCCCTGCCTCTTAGCCTGGCAGCCACTGGAGATTTAACTTAGGTTTCTAGCTTGTACCAGGAAGCATTTTGGTCCCCCTCAAGGGATGGCATCGCTGGACAACACAGATGCTATCCCTGGGCGAGGATCTGGGGAGAGCTCTGTGTGGATAAGCCTCCCTACTTCAGTGCCGACTGTCATCAAGACAGTCAAGCACTGCTCTAGAAGAAGGAGGCATTATCCCAGTTGTTTCCAGTGACTGTGGCTGCCCCTTAACCCACATCAGTCCATTTGTGTCTGGAACGCCTGGATCATTGCAGACAACATGCTGCTCTGTCTATGGAAGACATGGAACCAGTTTAGGGGTTTCAACTGTTAGAAGGGACGAGGATCATAGGACTGGAGAGTGGGGGCGGGGGAGGGAGGACAAGGTTCTGAGCCACTGACTCAAACTCAGAACCACTGGGGCAGAGGAGGCCACACAGGGAAAGAGCTGTGAGCATGACTCTGACCTATCCTGCCTTGTGCTCCCCGCCTTCGCCACCCACTGCTACCCCCGCCTTCCACTCTAGGTTCTCCATCCTCGCCATTCAGCTCCCTCCACAACCTCCTGAATGTTGTCCTTGCCTCAGTCTCTCTCCACACCCCAGAATATTCTTTCTAAAACACTTTTCCATCTAGCACTGCCTGACTAGAAACTTCGGTGTCTCTCCCTGCCACTCAGACTAACCCCACAACCCTCTGCTCCCACTCCCCTATGCTCATAGGGCTTCTAGCCTCCATCGCCTTACCGGTGCCCCTGCTTTAAACACCCTGCCCCTTGCTCTCCATCTAATCATGGTTCAGCTCTGGGCCCATCTCCTCCATGAAGCCTTCCTGGCCTACACCATATCTCGCTTCATGTCTCCTGCTCATAGCAATGGTCACCTGCACCCTCCCTTTGCTCCTGCATCTTGAAAACTATTCCTCTGGTGATATGCTGTGTTACTGTATTCCTTCGACTCTAAAACTCTCTGAAATGGGATGTGGCTTAACCATCATGGTGGGCCAGGCACAGTTGTGACACAGTTGTAATTGCCTATGTACAGACATCAAAACTTGCAGAAGCGGTATACAGGCTTGGAAGAAAATCCCAGAAACACTGCTCACTGGGGTTCTTCACAGCACCCAGAACAAGAATGTGTAGAAAAGCACAGACATCAAAGACTCACAATCAAAACATAACTCAGAAATTTCAGATTCTGAACATGAAGAAGTTTGAGCAATATTTTAACCAATTTATTTTGCTTATATTTTCCTATTTGTGTGTGTGAAAAATAATACAGGATGAAAAATATCTATATCTAACTAAGTTTCTTTTCAATAATATAAGAACTCTTTCCAATATGTGCACAAGAAAAATTCCAAGTGATAAAGCATCATGTCACAAGTTAAACATATTCTTTCTTACACAAAATAATGGTGTGTCCTACAATCTCAGGAGTCCCCTGAAGAGAGCTGTAGGTTCCAGCACTTCGGAGCTGCTCTGAAGAGGGCCCTACAGACCCACAGCCACTGGAGGAATGGCAGTGAGACACTGACTATTTCTCTTCTTCCCATCCTCTATTGTTCCTGCAGACAAAAGAAACCACTGAAATTTCCGCAGATAAAACAATGTCATTTAATTCCTCAAGCCCAGAAGGAAAGGAAAAGAGTGTTTGGACACCTTTGCCAGAGTTGTTCCCTGGGCCTTCCTCCAGGGACCTGCCCAGACCCTCTCAGAGAAGAAAAGAGTAGAACATGGGTCTGACCCCTCTGCTGCGTAGAGGTCACTAGTGGAAGAGGACTAATCTGCCACCGGCTCGTGATTCTGACAGCTCGGTGCTGGGAGGAGCCCGATTCGGGCTGCCGCAAGGCCCTGCACCACAGATGTGTTCAGATGTGTCTCTGCTAATTAGTGTCACGAGCAGGCAGGGATGTGAGCGCCTTCGGGAAAGGGCCTTCTCCCCTCCTGCATGTATCAAGCTTTTCTGCCACGTAGCGGAGCCCCTGGACACCCGCTCCAGTGGAAAGGAGCGAAGCCGTGAGGCTCAGGGAACACGAGGGGCCACTCAGAGGTGGGGCTCCTCTTGCTGGAGATCACTGTGTGCCTCAGACCCCTGAGCTTCCGCAAAGAGGCTTGTCCAAGGCCGTGCAGGCCAGGGCCAAGATTAGTGCTCAGGACTCTCCTGCTCTTAAAACAGCGCCACCCAGCCCTTCACCCCATGGTGTTGGAAAAGAGGGCCCAGAGGAGACAGCATCCGAGAGCTGGAGCTGAAGCTGGAGCTGGAACTGGAGCCTGCTGTTCACGGGAGACCACAGGTCACCCCTCAGATAAGGGCATCACTCCCCCAGGGAGCACACATTTCATTTTGACACCATATAAACAGAAACCAGTGTGGTTAGAGTGGAGCAAAGGGGAGGCAACATCCACTCTCACTCCGGGTGGTCAGATAGGGCTTCAAAGAGGAATTTCAGTGTGCAAAGAACAGGATGAGGAGACAGGGTTTTCCAAATGAATCATGCAACACAGTCGAGGCTGGCAGTAGACAGGCTCCCAGACGTTCCCACCATCCCAGCACCATCTGGGGGAGAGCTACAGGTGCATCAGATCTTTGGGGAAACAGCATGATGGGGAGACCAAATGGAGACCACACTTGTTTGGCAGCTAAAGCCCATCTCAAAGCCTTCAGCTGTAACGCTTCCCCGGAACACTCTTCCAAAAAGTTCTTCATGTCCATCAGCAAAAGTGCTAAGTCTTGCCATCAGGAGTTGTCAGGGACATGGGGGCCATTTCCCATAATAAAAAACAGAATGAATACAAAACATAGTGGTATATTTGTAATTTACTTTAACCTTTTATATGAAGTATTTTCAAACACATAAATATCAAATAGTATAATGAACCCGTGTACCCATTACTCAGCTTCAATAATTATCAACATTTTCCCAGCCCTGTTTCATCTAGTCTTGCCACCTCACCACGTTGAGGTATATTTAAAATACCTACAGACAAAGAAATTTTTTTAAAGATTTTATTATTTATTTGACAGAGAAAGAGAGATCACAAATAGGCAGAGAGGCAGGCAGAGAGGCAGGCAGAGAGAGAGGGGGAAGCAGGCTCCCTGCTGAGCAGAGAGCCCGATGTGGGGCTCAATCCCAGGACCCTGAGATCATGACCAGAGCGGAAGGCAGAGGCTTTAACCCACTGAGCCACCCAGGCGCCCCAACAATTTTTTAAGACCAAAAACTGTAATATGGATGAAGCTCACGAGCTAATTACAGAATTTGTTAAAATGAATATTTTTTAAATTTTTTAAATTTTTAAAATTTAAATTTTAAATTTATTAAATTTAAAAAATTATATTTAAAATTAAAATTTAATTTTTTTTAATTTTTAAAAATAAAAAAAATTTTTAAATAAAACATCATGAGAGACTGTGGACTCTGAGAAACAAACTCGGGGGTTGGGAGGGGAGGGGGGTGGGGGCTTGGGTGAGCCTAGTGGTGGGTATTGAGGAGGGCACTGGGTGTGGTGCATGAACAATGAATCTTGGAACACTGAAAAAATTAAATTAAATTAAATTAAAAAAATAAAATTAAAAAAATAAAACACAATGAAAAAAATTCATGGTGTGCTAGAGGCAGTGCAACATGAGAATAGGATGTAGATTTGAGTTGCTAGATAAACATAGTCTCCTTCTCCTCCAGAGTGTGCATGCAGCTGGAGAGACATTCACTGTCTTCATGGGAAGTCCTTCAGAGACATGACCCTCCTGGGGCTTGGAATGGGCCCTGCCAATGAAGCCCCCCACCCCTGGGTACAGCCTCCTGGACTGAGGAAAGGGCCCCAAGCACAGCCAGGACAAAGCTGGGGTAGGAAGGACTGCAATGTGGCCTTGTGGCTGTGGCAGCAACAATGCTGAGAGAGAAGGAGCGGTGCCTGTCACAACATTAAGAAGCTTCCCGGGCTGTCGCTGAAAAGCTTCTCTCCTCTTCTCTGCCCTCCCCACCCTGTGCCCCCTCCTTCGAGGTTCAAAGCCTGATTATTGGAATCAATGCATCAATGGAGCCCTTTCATTCCGAGGCCTGCAGACACTGTGTAGCAACAAAAAGAACCGTAACAGCGTCATTTGGTTTTTCTTCCTTCTATTTTGAAGGGGAAATTTTTTTTTTCTTTAGCAGTGATTATTACCAGCTTAGTGAAATATCTTCTTTAATCTTAAGATCTGACAAACTCCTGCAGGTGGGTATTTCAATGTTCTCTGTCTTCCCAGAAGCAATTAGAGGTTTAAGCTAAGATAGTTAATTTCCTACTTACTCTTTTCACTCTAACTCTTCATGGATTCACGCAGACCCCACATTGTCTAATTAAACCATTTAAAATAGTATTCGAGGCTAAGGAAACTAATATGTTGTAAAATGCAGGTGAAAAATCAGAGCAGTCTTCAGAGGTGGGGCTGGCTTCAAGGTGGGTTTCCAAGGCATGTTGTCCCCTTCCCCTTCCTCGAAACAGCCAGTGCCAAAGGAAACCAGCTCCCAAGTTGGGGAGAGCAGGTGCTCTGAGGCCCTGGAGCCAGGCACACAGGGCACTCCCCACTTTCCCCACAGGCCTCCTCCTGCAGACTGGTCTAGGCCCACTGCCCTTGGGGTAAAGCCCGCACTCTCACCCTGGGTGTCCCAGCCTGCCTGCCTACGTGGTCTCATTGCAGTCTATCTTTGCTTATTCTCAAAGTTCCAACCATACTGGGCCCACCTCTTTCCCTCGGTCATGCCAAGCTCTTCCCTCATTGCGTGGAGCCAAGCTTTTCGATGTGCACTCCCCCCACCCTTTGGCTGGCTCCTTCTCTGTTAGGTCCTGGCTCCCACGTCACCCCCTGAGCAGGCCACCTGCCAGCTGAGCCAAATTGGCCCCCTCTTTGGTCATTCTTCACCTCACCTCGTGTTTTTTTTCACAGCACTCATCTCCACTTCAATTTCATTTGTCTGTTCACACATGCTCCACATCTTCCCTGCTAAAAGTGCCATCACAGAAGGGACATGCCGATCTCCCTGATGGTGCTAGCCCCAGCACTGGGCCTAGCACTGGTACGGAGAAGGCACTGGATGATAGATGTCGACCAACTGACTGTATGAAAAGGACTAACAGGCAGCTCCATCCTTCCAGCTGCTCAGGCCAACAGCCTTTCAGTCACCCTCAACTTCTCTTTTTCCTCTCCACACAACCATCTCATTGGTTGATATTAAACCTCACTCCACATCAGACTACTTTTATCCCCTCCAAAGCTGTGCCCTAGGCCATGCCCCTTGATCTGTCATGGTTTTGACAGCCCCTAGCTGGTCTCCCAGCCCTGGCAGGTGTGGAGTGTCCACAGGGCAGCTGCAGTGGAGCTCTTAGAACACAGAGCACCCTATGTCAGTCCCTGCCATCAACCCTCCGTCGGCTTCCCTTCACACTCACAAGGAAATCTAAACTCCTTAACGAGGCCTGGAGGTCCTGTATGATTAGTCCCCTGCCTGATGTTCTGACTCATTTCCTCATCAGCTCTGCTTCAACCACACTGGCCTCCCTGCTCCTCAATATTCAGCACCTGCTCTTCTCTCTGCCTAACACAGCCTTGTCCAAAATAACCACACCTTCTTTAAAGTGTCTACTCAAATGACAGCTTATCAGGCAGCCTTCCCTGGCTAGCTTATGTAAAAAGCAACCTCCAAGGCACCCCCATCTTCAGCCAACTTATTCTGCCTCATCTTCCACCATCTAACACATTCTACATTTATTTGTTTATTTGTAGCACCTCCCTCGATAGCCTGTGAGCTAAGCAAGAGCAGGGATGTTGTCTTGTACTGCCGTATCCACAGTACCTAGAATAGTACACAGTAGGCACTCAATAAACACATGTTGATGACAAGGCCTTTTTGCTTTGCATTCCTTAATTGATTACAACCTTCCCAAGGCCATCAGTTAACACAGTTATAGTGTACCTCCAGCCTGTTTCAGAGAAGACTCCTCCATCCAGGTACACTATCTTCTCCAGTGTCATCCCAGTTCTGTCCCAACCTATCCCCATGAGAGTCGGCAGGAGGGGAGGCTTCTGGATGTCCTTTCTGGAGTCTGATCTATCTTTCTAATACCCCTCAGTTACAACACTGTCCATTAATTCTGGACATGTTCAATTATGCCATGTTTCCCAGCACTCACCATAATTTACGTCTAATTCTGTGCCTTGAAGATTCTGTGCCTTGAAGATTCCAAATTTCTCCAATTTTATCTATCAGGGAATATGGAGCTCCTTTTTTTTAAATTAACATATAATGTATTATTTGTTTCAGGGGTATAGGTCTGTGATTCATCAGTCTTACACAATTCACAGCACTCACCATAGCACATACCCTCCCCAATGTCCATCACCCAGCCACCCCACCCCTCCCACCCCACTCCACTCCAGCAACCCTCAGTTTGTTTCCTGAGATTAAGAGTCTCTTATTGTTTGTCTCCCTCACTAGTTTCGTCTTCTTTCATTTTTTCCTCCCTTCCCCTATGATCCTCTGTCTTGTTTCTCAAATTCCTCATATCAATGAGATCATATGATAATTGTCTTTCCTTGATTGACTTATTTCATTTAGCATAATACCCTCTAGTTCCATCCATTTCAGGTTTTTTGATGGATGCATAATATTCCAGTGTGTGTGTGTGTGTGTTTGTGTGTGTGTACACACATACATACATATACAACATCTTCTTTATCCATTCATCTGTTGATGGACATCTTGGCTCTTGTGGATATTGCTGCTATAAACATTGGGGTGCACATGCCCCTTTAGGTCACTACATTTGTATCTTTAGGGTAAATACCCAGTAGTGTAATTGCTGCATTGTAGGGTAGCTCTATTTTCAACTTTTTGAGGAACCTCTATACTGTTTTCCAGAATGACTGCACCAGCTTGCATTCCCACCAACAGTGTAGGAGGGTTCCCCTTTCTGGGAATATGGAGCTCCTTGAGGCAGAGTCATAAACCACTATCAATAAGCAAATGTAAGATGAGTAGATCAAGGGTTTTCAAACTTGTGCTCTGCTTCATGATTAAGAGATCCATAGCCAGGCAAAACTGGGAAGTGCTGCATATAACAGACAGGTGTCCCTTAAACGGGGGTGCTTCGGTACTGTACACCCATATCAGAAATCCACATGCATGTGTTCATCTCACTGTTGATACCTGTGAAGTGTTCCTCACCATCTCTTATAGCCAGCCAGGTGGCTGGCACAGTTCGAATGGTATTAACTGCCAAATTATTTGGCCATGATCTCTTGTTCTGCCATTTTCTGTGATCCAATAAACAGATTTGACTTGTAAGGTCTATCAAAAGGCAAGCAGGTAATGGTGTGCAAAAGATGTCAAATACAAGTTCTATAGTCTCTAGAGGGCTTTCAGGAGATGGTCAATTCAACAGGATAACAGTCAGCAGGAAACTAGGGATGGCCAGTCCTTTCAGTTCATGAAGGGTCACACTGGACGACACTGCATAGCTTGATAGCAAGATCCTGGGGAGAAATTATGGCCAGGGCATATCTGTTCCTCGGGGAATTTGGAAAAGAATTTAAAAAGGGAACAGGGCATGAGTCAAACTCATCTCTGTAGGGAGTGGACTATAATGATCCTTATGATGGTTAATTCTTTAGAGTTCACCTTCGAATGACTCTATCACCACCACTAAAGGGGGTGCCCTTCACATCCCCAACTTGCAGACCCACAAAACACATCTGACATCCCTTGACAGAGAAGCCTCTTTATCTTAGCTAAGGAAGGAACCCTCTTTTATAAAGAATCCCCTACTCACTCCTCCCATAATGAACCCAGAGGATGTTCCAAAACAAAGTTTGGCAAATTATGGCTTGTGCACCAAATCCAACCCTCTGTCTGTTTCACAAATATAATTTTAGGGAACACAGACACACTCATTCTTTATGTATTGTCAATGGCTGCATCATGCTGCAGTGGCAGAGTTGAGTAGTTACAACACAGACTATATGGTCCACAAAGCCTAAAATATTTACTAACCCTTTATAGAAAAAAATGTGCCAACCCCTATCTCAAAGCAGTTAGCAACTCAACAAAAGGATACAATACTATTGTAAAAACACAGGGCCAAGCAGGATTGCTGTCCTATCAGCTGACTCCATAGCTGGCAAAGCACAAAGAGGGAGGAGAGCTGTCAAAAGAGAGTATTGTTGCAGCACGGCATCCCCTAAGCATGCACCTCTAGAATCCAAAGCTGCTTCTTACAAACTTTCTCTGCCAGTGGATTTTTCTAGCCAAACAAAACAAGTCGAACACTTCCTCCAAGGCAGATCTCAACCATAGGTAGATGGGAAGTTGGTAGATAAGTACTCCAGCTCCTTCAACCCTCAGTTGGGCACCCTGGAGGTACATCCAAAAAATTCCCCCTTTCATTCAAACTAATTCAAGTTGGGTTCTACCCCTTACAAATTAAGAATCCTGACTAATCCCAGTGGCTGCTCTACAGCATCCTCTTCAGGTAGGACCTGGGGACCAAGATAATCAGGTGCCCAAGAGAGCATCACTGGGGGTTCAAGGGCTCCACTGGGGGTTCAAGGGCTCTGCTGGGACAGAGACAATATGCTACAGCTCAAAAGAAAACGGCACTGGCTTCCCCACTTCTACCACTCAACCAGAAGACCTCAAGTGTCCATATCTTCTGGGGGCCACCTCATAAATGACCTAACAAGTCCTCCAGGGCCCCACATGACCTGGCTTCTGCCACTCTCCAAACTCATCTCCTCCTCATCTTCCTTATAAATCTCTGGCCATATTGTCCTCCTTCCAACTCCTTGGCCAGCCAAGCCTTTTCTTTCCTGGAGATCTGTGCAGTTGCTCTTCTCTCTACCTAGAATACTTTCCTGAGATTTATGTGTGACTGGCAACTCTGGCCATTCAGTGCGCAACAAAAATGTTGCTTCCTCAGAAAGGTCTTCCTGCTCCATCTAAAGTGGGCCTGTCACTCCTGCCCCTTCACACTTGATCACATCACTCTGTTTTGTTTTCTACTTAGCACTTGCTACTGTGAAATTATCTTGTCTGTCATTTATATTATCAGGTTCACTCTCTCTCTGAAAGTGCCTATGCACCAGAAGAGAAGGCACTTGTCTATTATTTACTATTGTTTCCCCAACATCAAAAAAGTACATTATAGATGCTAAATAAATATTTGCTGGGTAGATGGGTGAATGAATAAAAGGATAGAAGGGAGGAAGGATGAGAGGAAGGAAGCGAGGGAGAGGGAGGATAGAGGGTTACTTCCTCTCCAGAATTGTCCAGAACTTGCAGATTAAGACTGTGTTGCTACTTGATCCAGATATGTTTCCCCAGTTAGAAATGTGTTAGGCTAAAAAACCCAAATGTAATAGCTAAAAATAAGAGGTTGTTTTACTCAGTAATAAGAAATCTAAAGATAGAAAATTGCTGGCACTAGTTCTGCTGTTTCATGATGACGTCAGAGACCCAAGCTCATTTCATTTCATCATCTTTAGCATGGTGACTCTCTCCTATGTGTGTTTTGCCTCCTGGTGACAGGATGGCTGCTGTAGCTCAAACATCACATTCATACATTACAGCAAAAAGGGAGAGAAGGGGCAATGCCAATCTTATCGTCTTACTTCTTTCAGGAAAGCAAAAGCTTTTCCTGACATTTCCCCCCAAATATCTCCAGGATTTTCAATTATATCTCATTAGACAGAACCAGATCACATGATCCAGATGCAAAAGAGTCTGGAAAAGTGACTACATCTCTCCAGCCTCTATAGCAGAGAAGCAAGTGAACAGAGATGGGAATAGGTGTTCTGTTGAACCAAATTTTAGTGTTGGTCACTGAACCTAACCCGAGTAGCCATAACAACTGAAAGAGGAAAGACAGGATGCATCAAGTACTGACGAGTACCAAAGGGTCTCTCATGACAAGGCCATGAGAGAGAAAAGTTTCCTTCCCCTGTTCCAGCTAAATCAGTGACTCCCAATGCAGTTAGAGTTGTGTAATACAATGATTTGGGAAAACATATCTCATTTTAATAATTTGTGAGTTTTACAATTGAATTAAATGAGATAGAATAAGAATGATGTGAAAATGCCACTTTTTTTTTTTTAGAAAGGCTAAATAACTCACTATATTTACTCATGAAGTTGGTTTAAGCTGTTAAATTATTTCCAGACTAGGTAAGAGAAAAAAGCCTGGGAGATTTGTCTGGTGTGTTAACACGTATTATTTACCCCAAGGTGACATTTTAATAGCAGGGGAAAACATGAGCAGCCTCCCAGCCCTTGCACACGTTTTGCCACATGCTGCTCTGAAAACATAAATCCTAGCTTTGTCAACAATAATGAGGCCCAGAGAGCAGGCACCTGCTGGGGTCCTTAAACTTTTCCTGAGAAAATATACATAATTAAGGAATTGTGAGCACTCACCTCTGATTTATTATTAAAACAACACACCTTCAGCTGCATTTGCACCCTCTCTTGCTGGAGTTAAACAGAAATGATTAAATATCAACTTCACAGGGAGTCTCCCAACATGCTCTGCTCCAGTTTTCTGCTTTCAGCTCACCTGTTCTCAGGAAAGAAAGAAA
>CM052888.1:32183116-32210491 GCA_028534135.1 Potos flavus | reverse complement strand
TCTGCTCTTCCACTCTCAGAGGCCTGGGTTCCTTATCTGTGAAATGGGGTGGATGACAGCTTCCACCTCATAGGGTTGCAATGAGGATTTGGTATAATCCTGGGCATATGGTAATTGCTCACGGTCACAAGGTGGCTGCCACAGCTCAAACATCACATCCACATTCATGGCAGGAAAGGAAAGCAGAGGGGAGGCCAACCTTATCTGTCCAGTTGAAACCTCCCTCCAATATCAATAGAAACTGTGATTAGCTTTTCTATATTCCCTGTACAGTCTCTTCTGAATCTCCCACTCTGAGAATTTTGTTCCTCAACCTTTTGCAGGAAGCCTTTCTTGATCAGTGAGAACTCAGTACTACATCAACTTCAATGGGAACCAACAGAGAGCACTTAAAAGTACCATCTCTGTGGACAGAGAGAAGCTGGGAGATGGCCAGCAGCACATAACCTTTTCCCTAGGGCTTTTAAAGGAAATTTGTTGATACAATGCCTATTAGACTTTCATGAAAAGACACTAGAAGAACAATATGAAAGCAAGCCCATGAGTCAGATGGAAATGGCCATCAAGGAGTGGTGCTTCTACATGAGTCTGTCTCAACCTAGGAAGGAAGGGGGCCCACTCTTCCCCTGATGTCTCCCCTGGAGACAGGGTTAATATTGGCAGCTGGAAAGACTGGCAAAGCATCAGGAAGGCTGTAGACTGGAGCACAGCTCCTGACAGAAACACCTCCCAGGCCATACACCTGAATAAGGACTCTTCATCAGAGGCTTCTCAGCTTCTTGATCACCTACTGGGGGCTCAGTATTGGTGAGAAATGGCAAAAAGGTCTGACGCCTGACCCTGGAAGACCAGTAGCCTCACACTGGGGAGCCCAGAGAGTGAGCACTCTCAAAGTTGGCAGAGCCCAAAGGGGCCCTCCATGGGATGGGAATCAAGGAGACCTGCTAGGAAAGGGAGGGCCTTGATGGACAGCAAGCTTTCAAAAGTAGAGGGGAGGGCAAAAGGATAGAGATTAGCATAAGCAGAGTGGGTTCATAACACTGTATTTCTCCAATTCTAGGATGATATTAATTTTCAGATGAGCTTCCCAAACATAAATTAAATGTACACAATTCCAAGGCATATCCTGATCTCAGAAACACCATGATATAGGAGAAATGTGGGGCAGAGAATCGAGAGCTGCCACCTTGCATCTGGTTCTTCTTGTTCCCATCACTGGTGCAGATGTGCTCTAATGTCCTTCACTGGCACCTGATGAAGAAGATGCTGTTGCCAATTTCGTTTTGCAGATGAGCAGGCTGGAGATCAGAGGCTCAGGGATCTGACCATAGCCCTTGCTGCTGCAGTGCCTGGAAAAGCTCATAGGGGAGGGGAGCTGCAAATGGGGCAGGTCCAGATGGGTGAAGAAAGAGAGTCACCCTGCCCCAGGTCCCTATCATCTCTTGCCTGTTTTACCATCCTCCACCCAGTAACCAGAGTAACCCTGGGATGGGTGCCTGGGCCAACCCTCCTCTCTCTCTCTCTCTCTCTCTCTCTCTCTCCCCTTCCCTGATTGCTGTCTCTGTCTGTCTCTGTCTCTCTCTATCTCTGTCTCTGTCTGTCTGTCTCTCTCTTCCTCCCTCCCTCTCCCTCCCAGCTATACTGACCTCATTCCTGTTCCTTGGAACACTGGAAAAAACGCAGCTAATCCTTGCTTGAGGCCTCATCCCCTCCTCTTCTCTGCCTGAGCACTGGGTGTGGTACATAAACAATGAATCTTGTAACACTGAAAAAATAAAATAAAAGTATTTGGGGGGGGAGGGGAAGACTCTTCTTTCCCAGATAGCCACAGACTCAACCCCTCACATCACTCAACCTTGGCTTCCATGGGACCTCCTCAAAAAATCCTCTGATCTTCCAATCACAGTAACACCAGCCTGGTTGATTTCCTTCATAGCACTCTCAGATGGTCTCACTTCATGTTTGTTGGTTTATTGTCTCTCAGTGAGAATAGTAGCTCTGTGGCAGCAGGACTCTTGTCTGTTTTGCTCACTGGTACATCACTTGTGTTTCTGAATGAATGAATGCACCCCACCCATAGTGGTGGAGTGCTTTGCCTTTAAACAAGCCAACCAAACCTGGAGTCCCACTGGGCTCTCAATCAGAAGGAGACATAAGGCTGAGTAATGTCTTGGGACTTTTCCCAGTCTGGGAAGTTTGCTCACCTCTAAGCCTCTCTTCCTTCCAGAAATGAGGCACTTCCCTCATGCTTCCTCCCACACTCTGCTGCATTATCCCAGGGCTTTTTGTAGCTTCCTCTGTTGTTCTGTTCTGCAACCTTGGACCATGTTGCACCTAAAGCTTATATTATCTTTGTCTTGTTAAGGGTGAAGCTCAAGTGCCCCTCCCCATGTCCCTGTGTGTTTTCCCATCCTACAGTCAGCTTCCTGACATGCTGAGGCATCCACAAGGTGTAATTTCTAACAGCAGTACTTCTAAAAGTTTTTTCAGTAAAAAGTCGTTGGGGAGACTAGAGTCTTTTCAGGCCATTGGTTACCATGTGCTTAGAGAGGCGTGGCCCTGCCTCACTGTGGGAGATAGGAAAGAAGATTCATTCTGTCTCAGAGAACTCCCAGTCTCCTTTAGAAAACCAAGACTCAGGCTTGCCACAGGGATTCATTCAGAACCATGTCACCTTCAGGACTAAATTGTGAAATTTAGTGCCTAACAAGTGCAGAGGTCATTGTGGACTGGAATGGTTGGGGAGGGCTTCCTAGAAGAGGCAGGAGAGCACTAAGCTTCACCCTTCACAGGCACAGTGGGATGACAATGTTAGGAGGGGCAGGACGTAATTGAAGTCTTACTGATGTTGAGTTTTTTCCAACTTGCAAATGGATTTGTTTTGTTTTGTTTTGTTTTCTAAGATATCTTGCAACTTCTCCACCTGAACAATGTCTTAGATAAGAACTTAACGCTTTCCAATTAATGTCATTAAAACCATGTACTTTTGAAAGGTCTATCATGCTTCCACAAACACCTTCTGGCTTTTAGGAGGTGGAGAAGATGGGCAGGAACATACCCCCAACTCTTATGCTTTGACTGGCCCCAAAGGATGGGTGGGGTTTGTAAACCAAGAACTAGTGTTTTCCAGAAGGCAGTAAGTGAGTAAGATCCTATAGACGGAAATGCATAAGAATCCTAGAGAAAATGCATGAAAGCAGCAATTCTTATCCATTAAGGAACCAATCAGAGGTGCCGGACAGTGAACACCCACCAGTGCAGCTGTGGTGCTCTGCAGCTTCTTTCTCTGCTTCCTCTGCATGCTCAGAGATTCTTCTCTGAGATTATTACTCAGTGTGACTACAGGCAAAAACTCTAATACACATAGGATACTTGATAACTTTCATTCCATCAGATCTTCACAACAGCCCCATGAGAGAGCAGAACATGGTACATTAACCACATCTCTAAGCTGAGGAAACTGAGGCTTACAAAAATTAAATTAAATGGTTTGCCTAGGGTCACACAACCAGCAAACGCACCAGAGCCCCCTAGTAATCTTATCTCACAACCATCTTGTTACTTTCCCTGTGGAGACATCATCCTGCTATTCTGACTTTAGTCGTAATGAGTGTACACACTGAATTCAAGTATCAGACTGATAATATAATCCTTTTACGTAGTGTTTTCCCATTATAGAGAGATATTACCTTGCCTATTCATATTCCATTTTCCCCCAAAGCTGTATCATTAACTAAAGAATATGTTCTGACTTATCCAATAAAGTGTTTAACCTTTTTTAATGTTTTATTGATTTTCAAAGCTTTGGTTCCACCAAAGAATCCTGATTCTACATTAACAACCTCGTTGATATTCTTTTAACAGACTCTCTGCAAAGTGAAAGGCAGTGTGAGAAAGATGGGGCCCCCAACGATTCATTAATCAATGAGCTAATCTTGCATCCACTTTATGCACATTGCAGGAAAATGGGCAATGAGAAATAAGAGCTACATGCAGGTCCCTTTGGAGATGGTGACATCCAAGCCCAGACAACTTGGCTGCCAGAGCATGGAGCAAGTGTCCCCTTTTGAGACAGTCAGTGGAACAAGGAAAAGTTTTTCTCCAGGCTACTCCCTTCGACCTCTTGCAATCAATGTGATCCTTGCAAAGCCAAATTGAACTCTTCAAGGGCAACCAATAGCCACCGGACAGCTTCAAACAGAATTGAGACATGAAGTCAAATTCTTTAGTGGGGCATGCAGCTCTTCCTGATCTGGCCTCTGCTCTGTGCCAGCTTCGTCTTTCACCACTTGACCCCTTCAGAAGTCTATACTGCAGCCATGCCCAACTACCAGGACTAAGGTGAAGCAAGTGTGGCACTTGCCTCAGAGGTAAAATAGAAAGGGGCAGCAAAAAACTCAGTACATAAGAAAAATGGTATTTTAATGCAATATGTTTAAAAATCAAAACTAATGCAAAGAAATTCAGGTTAAATAAAACACTAAAAGTTTAAATGAAGATAAAATCTTCCCTGCATTTGCATGACCCTGCCTTACTCACTTCCTAATCCCAGATCTATCTTCTCCTTCTAGTTTTCCAAACACACTGTGCTCTTTTGACTTCCTGGCCTTTGTCTGTGCCATTTTCTCTACCTAGAAGACTGTTTCCTGTAAATCATCTTTCAGGTATCAGTTTTGGTGTCATCTTCTCCAGGCAAGTCTTCTGTGATGTTCATAATGACTGCAACACCCACTTATACACACAAGCCTGGGACAGATGCCCCTACTATGTGCCCCATGAGCACCTCCTGTGGTGTTATCACACTCCACCCATAATTACCTGTCTCCCTGTCCAGTTTATAAGCTTCTGTGAAGGTGGAGGCTGCCTTATGGTCACTGCTCTTCCCATGGCTGGTGGCTGTGGCTGTGGTTGTGGTGGTTGCTCCCGTTCAGGCTGCCTGGTGATATGCACCAAGTCAAGTTGAGTCTACCTGCAGACATGCACTGAGATGTCCTGCTGAGGTGAGAAATTCATACAGGCTGCTGGCTCCCTTGCCTGAAACCGCATCCCTTCTGCAGATGCCCATGAGGTGGGGGTCACTGGATCTGAAATACTGAAAGAGAAATTTCAAGAAGCACCCAGGAAAAGCAGGAGGAGTTGGGGGTTGTGATTTGCAGAGGAAACAGCTGCCAAAGGGCCAGGAGTCACCTTTAGGGGATAGTTGGGAGAAAGCTCTTTTTCTCCCCAGCCTTCAGTGGACAGTCAATACCTATCCCTCTGGTCTGGCTGGGATGTTTGCTGTCTTGCAGTTGTATGACAAGGAAGTGACATCACTGGAGCCTGGCTGGGTAGTAGCATAGAAAACCAGATGCAGGTAGACCAGCTGGCCTGTGCATTACCCACCTCCCCAGCCCCACTCCTCAGGTTTGGGTGATTACAGTCAAGGAAGACAGCTCTAGGAACAGAGCAGGGTTTGGGGCAAAAGTACTGAGACTTTTATCTGGGGAATAGAATGAGGTGGGGGTCAGAGAGAGCCTGGACTGTAACACCAGAATTTCATCCCCACAGTATTGCTCCTCCCCTGTCAATCCCCCTCTCCTGGTACCTCTCTTCCCTCATCACTCCCATCCTAAACTCACCAGAAGAGACATGAGTTAGAGCTTGGGCTTTAACCCAATGTATACTCCATGGTATATATTTAGCATCCAAAGTAGGTAGTCACCCCAGGAGAATGTGAACTTTGAGTAGAAAAATAATGAGACATTTGAGGAGTGCCACTCTGTAAATGAAGAACATCACACCCAACAACCTGTACTCTACAGAACAAAAATTTATAATGAGCATAATAAAGTCAAAGATATATGAAAGGCCATTGACAAAATAATTATAAGTAATATCTAATTAGAAATACTGAGAATGGGGGCGCCTGGGTGGCTCAGTTGGTTAAGCATCTGCCTTAGGCTCAGGTCATGATCTCAGCATCCTGGGATGGAGTCTGGCATTGGTCTCCCTGCTCAGTGGGGAGTCTGCTTCTCCCTTTTCCTCTGGCCCTCTGCCCTGCTCCTTCTGTCTCTCTCTCTCAAATAAATAACTAAAATCTTAAAAAAAAGAAAGAGATTTAAAATTGTAATAATAGAAATACAGAGTTCCATAGATGAGATATAGCAGAATGGATATAGTTAAAAAATGAGTTAGTGAATTGGTAGGTCATATAGAATTTTTCTACTCAAAATATGATCCATTGACCAGCAACAGCAACAGCATCTAGGAACGTGTTAAAAATGCAAACTCTCAGACCTCGCCCAGACCTACCCAATCTGAATATACATGTTAACTAGATTCCTAGGTGCTCTGTATGCATGCTAAAGTCTGAGAAGCACTGACGTGGTTCTCAACACTGGCTGCACATTGGAATTCTCTAGGAGATTTAAAAGTACCCACCACCAGAGAGCTTCATTTGATTAGTTTGGGGTGTAGATTTATGAAAGCTCCCAGGTGATTCTAATGTGTAGCCAGATTTGAGAATCATTGACTTAGAGAAACCCTCTCAGGAAAAGGATAAGAATAAAACAATCTAAAATGTGAGAGATGTGGCACACAGAATCAGAAGGATCAGGATCCATGTGTTCTACATGGAAAAACAAAAGTTAAGAGAAAGGAGGAAATCCTTTTTGAAAAGAATGAACGAGAAATTCCAAAGTTAAAAGAAATATTCAGGACCTCGGGTTGACATATTGAAAGAGCTCAAAAAAGATAAATAGGGGAAAAAATCCACACCCAAAAATATTATATTGATATTTGGGGCATTAGGGACAAAGAGCAACCTTTAAAAGCTGCAGAGTGAAAGGTAGGTCACCCCAATATGAACAGGAATAAGACAGATGTTTCAACAGCAACACTAAAATGCAATTCCAGTGTTTTCATCCATCCAAAGTGGTGAGAAAAAAAATTTTGAACTCAGAATTTTATATCTAGTTCAACTAGTAATTCAACATGAGGGCAAAGTAAGATATCCACAGGCACACCAGGACTCAGATCAACTTTGAAGTACTGTGTTGGTTCAGGTTCATGGTTGAAGCACACAGAGCAGAGCTAGAAGCACAGACCATGTGCAGAAATGGCCCAGAAATGTGGGAGGTGGTGTCAGGGAGCAGAGGAACAGCCCCGCTGATTTCCCCCATTTCCTCAGGCCCCAGGATGACAGCACAGTGCTGTTACTGATCTTGACTTCATGGAAATGTTTGATATTTTCTTCATCGTGGAGTTTTTGCAATAATTTTAATGTTTTAAATATCACATTAAAATATTATCTGTCTTTGGTGAGGTTTTTTTTTTTAAGACTTTATTTATTTATTTGACAGAGAGTGAGAGAGAGAACACAAACAGAGGAAGTGGGAAAGGAAGAAGCAGGCTTCCCGCTGAGCAGGACCCTGGGATCATAACCTAAGCTGAAAGCAGATGCTTAAGGACTGAGGCACCCAGGGGCCCTTTGCTGAGTTTTTTGATACCCCTTTAAATTTTGCATCCCAGGTGAATGCCTCACTCACCCCACCCAACTCACCCTCGTCCTAGCACAGTTGCCTTAAAGCCTCCAGGCCTCCAGGAATAGGGATATTTGCAAAACTGCCTCAGCTCATCAATGCCTCTAGCCCAGACCATCCAGGGTGAGGATGCTTCTTCCTGCATGAAAATAAAAAACCAGGCCACCACTCACTTGGCGGCCCCATCTCCAGCCAGCCAGCAGAGCACCGCAGAATGTGGCCTCGAATACTAACCACTCCGAAGATTGAAATTCAGCTTGAGAACTTTGTGGTTGGAGAGGGCTCCTGCTGCGAGAAGGGAATATGACAGATGGCATAAGATATTACAGTAATTTTACTGACAAAGCACTAAGCATATCACAGAAGAAGTTCAAAATCAATTCATCTGCTTCCCAGCAAAAGCAAGTCTAACAGGCAGTGAAGCATAATCTTGATAATGTAGTTGTTCCAAAAGAAAAAGGAATTAACCAGGCTACCCTAAATGTGTCTGTATGACATTCTTTTTTGTTTCTGTTACCCTGATAAGGACTTAAAATCCCATTTGTATGGAAATAAACTAAGCTCCGAAGTTATCTTCCTGTTCTGGGGCATTTACTCAGGAGGCTTGCCGTGAACTCCTCTCTAACTAAATAGGATCTTAGGCTTGGGCCCTGTAGAGTTTCAGCTTTTGTTGTTAAAGAAAAAAATACACTCTTGTTCTTTTAAATAACAAAAATTCAACCAAGTAAATTTTAAAGATCCAAGTGGCTTTATTAATCTATTCACCAATCAGGCAGCATCCCATGTAGCAAGTAGAAGGGAGCACCAAAGGGCTACAGAAAGGAAACGGTTTTTAAAGACACGACAAGGAAGTCATACACAGATAAAGGATTATTTCTGGTGTGGTCACCTTCTGTTAGGAACAAGAGTCTTATTAGGTGGGTTGCCTCATCTTCCTTTGGGAGGCGGAGAAGGCGCATGTGACAGATTACCTTATTGGTGCCGACCTGAAAATTCCTAACTGACTAGTTAAGACTGCATTTCAGGGGGAGGGGAGGAGGAAACTGCAGTTAAGTTAGGTATTAAGCCTCACTTTGGTAACTTGGCCTAGATGACCCCATTTTGGGACCGGGGTTTGCTTTTCAATAATTCCAATCACTACAACTATGGTTCCTTTAGGGGAATTAAAAGGTTTTTTGATGGCAAACAAAGAAAACTGACTCTGAGCAGCCCAATATCTTTCTTTAAGTTCTTTTTCTATTTGAATTAAAGAAAGAATCAGCTGACCTAGAGAACCAGGTTTAATTAGAATGGGAGCCATGCAGCGTGTTGCATAGATAGGGAAGGGCTCGTGTAGGTGTTAGATAATAGTTGACAACTTTGTCAGGGCTCATTCATTCCAACACAGGCCTCCAACTGATGTTTTACATTCTAGCATTACTTCACTCAAGATTAAAAGTCCCCGAAAAACTAATGTACTTGTCTATGTTTGGGTCATGCGTCCATACTAACTGCTCTCAGTGAGCGAGGAAAGGCTCCCTACAGAGATATGAAGGTGCTGTGACTGAAAGCAGATACTTGGTGAGCAACCACAGAGGAGCCAAGTCTTCTCAGAAATTAGGGGCACACTTTTAAGCATGTTGAAGTTCCAGTGTTTCCCTGGCACATTCCAACAATATGTGAAAGTTTTGAAAAATGCACTTCACACAGTGCCTGATACATAATAAATGAGTCATTATCATTACTTTCATCATCATCATCAACAATGACTAATGTTTATTATTTGGACTATCCTCCCAAGACTTCACAAAAGCAGGGTGTTTTCTGTGGACAAGGGAGGGCATATGAAATGGCTTGAGTTTTTCAGTAGAAGAGATAAAGAGGTGGGGGTGTGCCTGGGTGGCTCAGTTGGCTGAGTGTCTGACTCTTGATTTCAGCTCAGATCATGATCTCAGGATCATGGGATCAAGCCCAATGTCTCACTCCATGCTTGCTTGGAGTTTGCTTGTCCCTCTCCCTCTGTTCCTTCCCTACTCCCACTCTCCTCTCTCTCAAATAAGTAAATAAATAACTAAATAAATAAGTGTTTTAAAAAGAAGAATAAATAAAAAGGTGGGTTACTATTGACAAATGCTTCTGAAGCTCCTGGCCTCCTGCTATAGCCCGAACTGTACTGTCCAGGCTACCCCAAGCTCCTATATCCATTAGGCACATTGCCCAGGGCCCACAATACTGTTGAATGGTGCACAAAAATGTTTTTAAATCAGAAGAAAAAAGTGAATTTTTAAGTTTAAGAAAATGTATAATATTACGTATTTGTCTTTATACCACATAGTTGTTAAATATAACAATGAAAGTCATAGAGCAGCCGTGAGTCACTCCCTCACAACAGAATTTGTATGCTCTGTGGAGAAGAGCTAGGGCCACTTTCTTTCCTCTTCACCAAGAATCTTCTCCATCCCATACTAGATCTTACTAAATCATTCCTACTTTACCAAGGATGAGGGCTGAAAATGTTCAAAGATCCCACATTCTTTATTCAATAAATTGTATTAACTATCCAGTACAGGCCACTCTGAAAACTACTGGGACACAGTTGTGGCAAGATAGATATATTCTTTGTGTTCATGGGGATTAAAGTCTAATTGGAGTAATATGTAACCAAAATGCTTATCATACTTGGCTATAATTACCTGGTTAATAGGAGAATATATATCCATATCTAAGATTTTTTTAAGATGTTATTTTTAAGTAATCTGTATACCCAAAAGAGGGTCATGAACTTACAACCCCAAGATCGAGAGTCACATACTCTACTGACTAAGCCAGCCAGGTACCCCATATATCTAATATTTTTTTATGATGCTGGTCATATCGCACATAACCCATCCTCTGAACTCCACATCCACACACATGTACACACAGAGTTCAGCCAAATATGTTGTCTCCTCTTTTGTATCCTATTCCCAAATCCCCACACTAATACCTGCATTAAAAGTTTTTATAAGAATCTTCATTCAAACAGCTTACAGTCTTTCTCATTAGGATACCATAAGTATAGAGGAAGGGATGGATGAATGGAAGGAAGGAAGGATGGGCTAAAGGAAGGAAGGAAGGAAAGAAAGAAGGAAAGAAGGAAGGGAGGAAGGAAGGATAGATGGATGAATTGTAGATGAACGGAGAGAAGGATTAACATGGGGATAAAAGGAGGTATGACTAGAGAGATGGATGGATGGGTTAATGGATAGATAAATAAATAGGTGAAAGAAGGAATGGAGGATAGAAAATGAAAGGAAAAAAGAATAGATGATAGAAGAATAGATGGACTGATAAATATATGAAAGTTTGACTAGGGATGAATAAGTAGATGGAGAGAGGAAGGAAGGATTAGATTGAGGAAAAGAGGACTAAAGAAATATGTGGACAGATGTGTTACTAAAAAATTACATAGAAATACAGGAAAGAATGGATGCAGAAGTTTGAATAGGTAGATGGTATAAGGATAAATGAATGGATGGATGTGTGGATATAGTGATTAGAGACATGCTAATAAATAAATGGGTAGTTGGATGGAGGAATAGACAGAGTAATTGAGGAAGAGATTGAAGTAGGAAAGTTTGGATAGGCGTTTGGAAGGAAAGAAAGCTGGATAAAATGGTTGATGAATGCAAGGTGGAAAAATTGATGACTGGGAGCACAGATGAGCAGACAAATCAAGGCATAGCTCAAGTAATAGAGGCAGGGATGGATGGAGCTTCGTTTGGTGAAAAGAATAGTAGATTTGTGAGTGAGTGAATTTATGAGTGGTTTGCATGAATATTTGGATCAATACATGGTGAATTGATAAATTAAAATTCAACTTACAAATGGGTAGGTGAATAAGTGTATATGAAAAGACATTGTATATAACTTAATATACTAGAATGTGGCACACTAAGTGTCACATTACAGGTTAGCCTGATATTGCTTCTATTCTGGGATGTTAGTGTCAGACAGCATTTGAGGTAATTAGCTGTGTGGAACTTTGAAAGGAGACATCAGTTTGGACTGTGGTCACACATGAAGGCTTTATGGGGAGGTTGGCACATTCATCAAAGTGAACGAAACATTGGGCTGATATGGGATGTGAACGCCCCATCTCTTCCTCTTCAAGTGAAGAAGTGCTTCCCTCCTCTTTGCCTCTCTGAGACAATTTGTCTCTGCCAGAATCTATCAATGATAAATTGTTTGTTGTTGTTGTTAATTAAATAACAAAAAATGTGGAATGGGATGACATTCTGCAAATTCTCAGGTACTCTTTTCAGGAGTGCACTTCTGCATATATTCATTCAATGAGCTACATATTTTAGAAGAGCCTGCTCTATGCCAGGCTCTGGGCAATTTCCATGTGGAAGACAGAAAAGAATTAGACAATCATTGTGCTATATTGGGTCCCAGAGGTCCATCACTTTCCAGGCACATAACCCTGGGCATGTTTCATAACTCAATCCCCACAGCTATGAAGTAAGTACTACTATTATCCCTATGTTAAAGATGAGGTCATTGAAGCACGATGAAGTTAATACACATAAAGGACATATGTCAGGCACTGTTATAAGTGTTCAAAACATTATTCATTTACTATACCCTGCTGTAGTAGATTGCAAAAATGGTCACAGTCCTTCACCACTCCCTGCCCCCATGCCTTTACAATGTCACTTTGTAGCTACTTCCATCAAAAGATGGCCTATTTCCCCACCTCTTGAAGCTGGGCTGATTGGCAACTACCATAGGGCAGCAAAATGTGATAGACATGATGTGTTAGTTCTGAGCCTAGGCCTTAAGGAACATTGTGAGTTTCCTGTGTCTTGGACTCCGATGCTACCATGTGAACAAACCCAAGCTAGCCTGCTAGAAGACAAGTGACCATGTGGCACAGCTACCCCAGTCACTCCAGCTGAAGCTAGCCAACTTCTAGACATGTGAGGTAAAGCCACTCAGTCCAAAGACGACCCACAACTACCACAGACACCTGAGCAAGCCCACTGGAGATTAGCTAAGCTTATCCCTGATCTGCAGAACTAGATTAGTTGAGCCCTAGACTCATAATCAAGAGTCACAGTTGTTTCAAGTCATTGAGTTTGGATGGTTTGAGGGTGTATAGTAGGGACTCCTAAAAATCAGTTTAAAAAGGACACATACTCAAAAAGGTCAAGATACAGAGATGTGGAAACACAAAGAAGGGAGTATCTCTCCTCAACAGAGCAAGGGGACTTGTGCTTCCCTGGTAGAGATGGTATTGGGATCAAGTCTTGAGGGATGGTGGTATCTATACAATAGCTGCAGCCTAAGTTCTAAAATTCTACCCAAGAGCTTCAGATGCATGGATGAGTCAAGCTCTCTCCTAACCACAGGCACCGAAGAGACTCAGTAAGGCATCAAGCTAGTCAGGACAAGAAGTACCACACCTCCACTTGGGTGAACTTGTGGCCAGATTGCTGGACATCCAGCCATAACCCAAAATGCCCAACCAAGGACCAGCTCCCCTGCCTCCCTGCCCTGCTGTATGCCCTCCATGGCCCTCCTCCCCAATACTCTGTCAGCATTCTTAATGCTCCTGTCAAGAGCCATGCAGCTCCAGACTCAAGGAAATGTTCAAAACCATGTTCAATATCAAAATGAGACAGAAGTTATGTTTAATTCAACATGGAAAGAACTGGCTTTAGAAATGAGATGCAGTAGGCAAGAGGACAGGGGGCGGCCGTCAGCAGTAGTCACTGCGATGAGCAGCTCCACACATAGTACATGCCAGCTCACGGGGAAGCAACACAAACCAAACATCAGGCAGGCAACTACAGAGGGGACCAGGCATGATCTTCAAGCTGACTTTGATCAAAAAGGTACACATGCTCATAGTTTAAGAGTCGAGTAACTTTACAAGACTTACTACAAAAAATAGCAGCCCTCTGCCTCCTAACCCAACAACCCCCAACTCCCAGAGGCAACCACTCTCAACTCTTTCTGCTGATTCATTTCTGGATATCTCTGAAATAACAAGAAGGAGTGATACACGTGCTTTTAGTTTTCAGCATTATTTATTTTCTGTCCAATGTGTGAAAAAGACAGTCCTCTTTCACATCTGTCTTTCACAGCTTCCCCGCCCCCACCTTACCACACTGCTCTTCCTGCCATCCTTCTAACACAGGTCTTTGTGAAGAAATCTCTTCCCGAGCCTCTGACTTGCTGCAGACTGGAGCCCTCATATGTTGCAAGTTGTCACCCTGAGATCTCCATTCACAGCTCTCTTGAGTAGATCCCATTTCCTCCCTATGTCTTTCTTCTCTCCCTGCCTTCTTCTCTCTCTCCTTTGACTTAAACCCTAGTTTTGGTTGAGCATAACTTCTAACAACTTTGTGAGAAAGAGCATGCGAGACTTAAATGTCTAAGAACATTATTATTCAGCCCTTACATTTACTTGATAGCTTAGCTGGATATAGATTTTTAAGTTGGGAATCGCATTCCTCTCAAACTTGAAAGACACTGATCCATCATTGGCCTCTAGCCTCCAGTACAGGTGTTAAAAAGTTCAAAGTCATTCTGTTTCCTGATCCTTTGTATATATATTGTATATATATATATGTATATTGTATATATATATACAATTTTTTTTCTTTCAGGAAGCTTCTAGGATCTTCTTTTCGTCTCCAGTGTAATAAAATTTTATTTTTAAAAAAAGGAAGCTATAAAAAAGAACATTCAGAGAACAAGAAAGTATTCTTAAAATTTAAAAATTGGAGAACATAAATAAAAATTCCTATAGAAATGTTGGAGGACAAATATGAAAAAAATTACTATAAAATAGAACAGACAATGAATATTCTGAATATCCAGTAGAAATATCCAGATTGTACTGACCTCTTTCATATTAGAGGTTTTCCTCAGATGTCTGCTGATCCCTAGCTCTCAGTTCTATTTAAGGTCAGGACACTAACATACTGATTGGAAGCTTAATCACATGATGAGACTTACCAACTGTGGGGTTTACTGGAGGAAGATGATAGTCATTCCACTAAAGAACTTCCAATGTCAGTATCTCTGGAGAACTGACCAAGAAGAGACCATAAAGAATAGCCCTTAAAACCCCTGCCCATAGCATTACAGGCCCACGATCAGCATCCTGGAAGCTGAGTGGGAAAGCTAATATAGAAACATTCAAAATGACCCCATTTAAAAAAAAAAAAAAAAAAAAAGACCCCATTTTTACTACAGCACCCCTGTGTCTATAGTGCGTGGTATCCCCCAGGCCGGAGACCTTCTGTTTTATCTTATCTGAGAAAAAAATCTACCTCCCACCTGGGCTGGGAAGGCCAATCCACACCAGCATGGAGTGGAAGAGGATTTCCCATTCTTACTGCCTCTAAAATAGATTTTCTGCTTTTTCAAGCCTTGTCTTTACCTCCACCTCCAGCAATGCCTGAAAGTGACAATTGCTGAGCCTCTTTGTGGCTCTTCAGTGTAATTCAGGCTGCTTCTGCCCAGAGAAAGATGATTACTAAGCCAGCAGTCAGGAAAGCCAAATCAGTTATCACTTATCTGTGTGCTTTTCAAAGTGTGTATGTTTTTGTTTCATTTTCCCTTTACTTTGTTTTTCTGAATTTATATCTTTTTTTTCAAATCTTGCTACTTTTTTATTACTCTCAAAATTTCACTAACATGCCAATTAATGCATATATTCAATCAATATCTCTACCTACAAACTGAGCTGACTTTCAACAACCTAAGAAATCTCAGCCCTGAGATAACAGGGATATTCAAAGAACACCCTACTCCCCTTCTAGTCTCCTGAGACCAAGCAAATATCCTCCCCACGGAACTATGAACAGGAGGAAAGGTACCACAGTGTCCTGGTCTCTGCTGTGATGATCATGTCAGCTGTTGTTGGGACTGGGCAGCCCCATCCCTTCTCTGCGGTTGCAGGGCAACCCAGGCCTAACCAGTCATAATGTCTCATTACCCAGGGCAGTGACTGGCCCAGAAGTGGACATGGGATTCAATCCAGACCCATCATAGTCCCTTCCTGAGTACAGTGTGAGGGAGACCAAGTGCAGCAGAAAGAGAACGTCTAGGAAGGAAGGATGTTCACTTGGAGCTGCCAGGGGTTACCTGTCCCACCACATAGAAAACACCTGTCTGTAGTGAGAAAAAAAATCAAGCCTAGTTGAGATGTGTGTGAGAGACAGAGAATGAGCACAAGAGGGAAACAGAATGATGATAGCAAAAAAAAGAAAAAAAAAAACAACAGGAAGAGGAAGAGAATTTCTGGAATAAGATGGAATGAATGTTGAAACATAGACATGCAAACTAGAAACTGATGTTTGTAGATGGGAAGCAGAGGGAGAAGTGTCAAATAAACTGAAGACACTAGAGCCCCAAGAACTGGATCACAGGGGTGTCAGCAGCAATGAGGGAAGGAGAAATGAGAGGCCCAAGAAGGTGGAGTTCACAGAGGAGCCATAGAACCAAAAAAGAAAAAAGAAAAGAAAAATATGAGCCCACTGCAGGTGTCTTCTACCCCAGCATCTTTGTCTCTATTACCAAATTAAAAAAAAAATCTGTCATGTGTCCATTGTAAGCCTAATTCAATCTCTCTCAAGAACGGATATGACGAAGAGATAGAAGATACCTATGCTCGGCTTAGCTTTTCCAATCTGTTCATCAGGACGACGGTGACAGTCTCACCTCCTGATTTTTCTAACGTGAGGTCTGTAAATAAACTATCTTCATCATGCAGCAAAACCCTGCATGCGCACACACACAGAGCACATGCATACACGTGCATGCACGCACATACACAGAAATGACCCTTCTGGGCATAAAATATTCAAAATCACTAACTTTGCCTGTTGCCACAGTAACCAGCAGCATTAAGTCCTGCTGCTAAAATTTCAAAAGCAGATGACATGAAGTATTTATGTGTAATTGCACTGTACAAGAAGAGTTTTTCTTTCATATAAAATATGAGTGTATCTTAGATGAGGTGGGTGTTTATATCACATTGCTGTCAGGCAAATATAATCAATATAACCAAGTCTCTCTCCCACCCTCACTCTCCACCCCACTGCATGTTACTTCCAGAAGAAAGTGAGTAGCAAGATGGCAAACAGGGATCAGTGTCCACAGGAAGTCCCTGACCTGATTTGGGCTGCAGTCATTCCAAAACCCTCAGGAGCTCAAGTCTCTTTACTTCCCTAATTAAGTGTTGGGGGGAGGATTACTCTTTATTTCAACTCTTACAAGCTTGTGTTCCTGCTGTTCCCAGTGACTGGATGGTTCCTGAGCCACATTAGTCATCATGGGTTGTCAGCATAGAAGGACCCATGAACGAAGTCAGAACCCTTCATTTTGCAGGTGGAGATTGACAGGGGTCATAACTGGATGTTTTTGGATAAGAAGAATATAGTCAGTGGAGGTCCTCCCATGCTGCCCCCATCCCAGGAGGGCCAGGGCTAGATCACAATTGGGCTAGATTGATTTTTCCCTCATCCAGGAGCTTTCTGTAGATATTCTAATGTCATTTTCAGACCATCTTCCTTCTGGAGACAAGGTTGTGCAGGTCCATATCTGACAATGGCCCCAGCCATCGAACACTGAGCATTGCTTCTGAGCACTACAGTGCAGGGCATCAAGTGAACTCTAAAAAGAAACCTCAGTCATTTGGCATTCAAATCTCACATTCAGGACCAGGTGAAAGAACCTTATTCAGTAAATAAGTTTCATGATTATTTCTTTAATCACATCTTTAATAAAGTTTCTGGGAAAGGTAGAAGTTTTAAATGAGAATGTACTCATCCAAATAATTCTGATCTCCTTGAGGGAAGAAATAAGTTCAGAATGGTAGGTAATGTTTTATTCAAGGGGTCGTTCCCATATTGGGCACAGAGCCCCCACAGAAGCAGCCTTCCTCCAGTGCCTGTGGGTTGGGGAGAAGATGGAGGTGGACAGGTGAAAATCCTCTACCAGTAAAATATACAATGAATGAATGAATGAATGAATGAACAAATGAATGGCTTTAGAAAGGAGAGAAGGACTGAGGGATAATCAGAGCCAGAAGATCCTGAAGGAAATGGGCAGGCTGTGGCAGGGAGGTTTCTGGGTCCAGGGAAAGGCCCAGAGGGAGCTAGCCTGCAATTTGCCCCCTGCCCCTGCCTTAGCACGTTCTGTAGGAAATCCCTTCCGGGCCACACCACACAGCACCATCTCCACCTCCCTCAGCTACTGAACCTTGATTTAGCTGTGTCCCCCGTTACAATATCAGAAGGGAAAAAGAGAAGACAAATTAGAAATAAAATTATGATCATTTCCGCTGCCTTAATGAGACAGACACATTCATTTTCTGTGTGCCTAAGAAGGGAAGCTATGGTTCACAGCTGAGTGACAAAGCCCTTTATTGTGCACCTGCAGGCCGTCTTCCTGGGCCTGTATCTGGGTAGGTAAGAAGTCCGCAGCACCTGGAGGGCTTCCTTGTGGCACAGACCCCACCCCTTCCAGCCCCTGACCCACCCCAGGCATTGCTGTCTTTGTCATAATAGCATCCTGTGGCTTGGATGCCATCTAGTCCCGAAATGTTCCCAGGCTCCATCTCCCTTCCCAGGTGCGCCAGTGTCTTCACGCACTACTGGGTTTCTCTGAAGCTCCTCTTCATCCTGGTGGCCAGATCGTTTCTTACTTCTGCTGATAAACAAGGGCTTAATTAAAGAATTCACTCTTTGGGGGGCAGAGAGGCTGCTTTTGCTTGATTAAAATGTTTTCCAGCTGTTGCCTGTTCTGGACTCCGGCTGGCTTGAATGCTCAGGAAAGTCAGAAACTTGACTCACTAGGTAATTATTTCTCCTTATTAAAAATCTCCTTTCCTCCTTGTGATCAATATGCAATTCCCCATCATGGTGTTGAGCCATTCCTGCCTCTTCCATCCATCTCCACTTCCATTTTGGTTTTATGATCTGATCCCACCAGTTGAGATGGAGCAATGAGCCCCCCCCCTTTGCAGTGTGAGCTCTCCAGGCTCGCCCTGGTTCCTCTGAGCCTCTGTGTCATCTGGGAAAAGCCAGCCGGGCTGTTTACCAGAACTGTCCCTCCCCCCTACTCACAGCACAAAACCCTCAGTTACTAACACTTGGAGGACATCCTCGCAGCAAAGGCAGCACTTGGAGCCACTCCACCTCAGAAATGATGTAGTCAGGACAGTATGGTGTTCCTTTTCTCACCGTGTCCTCCTCAGGTGTCTCCAGAGCACTGTCCTGACTGCAGATTCCCTGACTTCATGTCCTCTCCACCTTCTGCCCCTCCTGCACAGGTTTTCTGAGATGCTGGGTTTGTTGGAAGACAAAGTGAGAAGACCTCAGGAAGTTGTACCCCGAAGGCAGAGCCCAGACATAAAATGTTTTAAAAAGCAAGAAAAATATCCATAACCTTAGAAATGTCTATGTCAAATTGTTCTCACACCTATTTTGGAGAAGGTCAAGTCCACCCCTCTCTGTTGGCATTCCTCAGCCCACTCCCTGCCCCTATTTTACTTTAGGACATGGAAGGTCAACAAAGAACAAAGCTACATTTGAAGGAATGGGGTTTTAGTCACTCTTTCAACAATTTAGTGGATGATTACTCTGTATCAGGTAAGGTTGTAGGTTCTGTGACTAGAACATCTAATACGAGTTTATGGTTCAGTGCAGGATGCCCTAGGTGACTGGGGCAGAGGGCAGGTGGCTCGTGTGTGTAGTCTGGCTTCAGACAAAGCTCTCTGAGGAGGCTCCTCTCACCCGCCTGCTCCAACAGACCCTATGCCATCCTCCTGTGGAAATAACAATTTCAAGCTCAGGAAAGCTAGTTGTAAACCTTGAGGTCATTGCCAAAATCTAAGTAAAACCTCTAGGAAAGATTTTAATACTCAATAAAGCAGATCTTCATCCCCAGCAGGCAAGAGGAAAAGTTGTTTAGGTTAAATACACGATTTCAAGTTGTTTTTATTGCTATTGTTGTGTCTTGTTTCTGCTATGCCAGATAAAGGAGAGGGAAGCTGCAATCTCTTGAAAAACATACGAGCAATAGTTTCCCACAAGACAAAACCCCTAAGCATCTTCCTCTGAGGTCATCACTCACTTTCTGACTCATGTATATCTGCTGGGGTAGGAGCTTGCCAAAAAGATATCTGGGTAATTTGGTGACATGTATCCAAAGCCTTAAAAAATATATCTTTTCTTTGCATCTTTCCTTAATTGCTTCCTTTAAATAAATTCCTAGAAATGGAATTCAGCTTGTGGTGAGGTTCATTGCAGCACTATTTGTAAAAGTGAGAGGCTAACCACAACCTAACTGATGGGGCCCTGTATGCCGTCCCACAAGGAGGCTGCATGACTGACAAGAAACCCAAAATGTGCTGTCAGGGGGAACAGCAGGAACCAGTCTGCTCTTTCTGTAATTGATTTTTAACTGGTCCTAGACACACAAATAAGTCCAGTCAGTTAAACCCGAAAATGTTCAGAATGATTACCCCAGAGGAGTAAGACTATGAGAGATTTTCATTTTCTCTGCAGTAGTTTCTAATTTTTTAAACATCACATGTTATTTGAATGATTTTTTTAAGATTAATTTTAAAAAGATGACAAAATAGTTGCCCAGAGTAACCCTCTCTTCTAAGTGTACTTCCCACTCCAATGTGGGTGGTAACTGGCTCACCTGGCACCCAGCAGGTTTGCCATTTAACACACTGTGTTGTGTCCTGTTTGCTGCCATTTATTCAAGGGTGAGAGGTTACCTAGTGGTTAACTTGAGCCTATGACCACAGTGAAGTCCTTGGGAAGGAGCAGGGAGCCTCTCAGAGTGCAGGCAAATATGACCATGAAGTGCCCACCACTGCCGGACACTGCTGGTGGGAAGAACCAGCCATTCTGTTCTGCTCCCCCTCAGCCAGGGCCCAATCCCAACACCCAAGGTGTCCAAGGTCCTCACCCTCAGTCCATTTATCCAGAGCCCCCTGACCCATCAGACAGTGGACTGTCCTTGGGCCATGAGTGGGAAAGGGTGCTTTTGGGGTTTGCTGGGCCT
Organism: Potos flavus; assembly: GCA_028534135.1. Taxonomy (NCBI): domain Eukaryota; kingdom Metazoa; phylum Chordata; class Mammalia; order Carnivora; family Procyonidae; genus Potos; species Potos flavus. Next base: position 32,189,912 of record CM052888.1, on the reverse strand, counting down.
ACTCCCTTCCGCACCCCTGTCCTAGGTGTGTGGCTGCTTCCTCCCCCATCCCACTCCCAGCCCCTGTAGTCCTTCCACCCTTCTTCTGTGAATTTCCCCTCCACCCCTTCCTGAGACTTGGCCTGGGAAAAGAAAAGGAAATTATTTTTGTTCAAGACTAGGCTTTCCCCCTTCTCCCACCGGTATACTTCCAAACTGAAAAATAAGCTTTACGAAATTCAGTATTTACCTGCATATTTCCCATGTGCTTCCCTCTCCCCCTGCCCCATCTCACTGGTCCCTTGAGCCTACTCCCACCACCCCCCACATTCACTGCATAGCTTTCAGCAGAGTCTCAGTTTTCCCTGCACACATGCACATAAACACATAATTGCATGGATCAGGTAACATTGTAAAAGGGTCCATAACACATAAAGGTTTAGACTCCCTCGCTTAGGCCATGCCTATAAGGAAGCACAAAAAGGATCTGAACTCATCAGGCTTAAAAAAGAAAAACCTGAAGATAAGGAAACTTTGACTAAGTTAAACTTCCATCTTTGGAATCAAGGGCAACCATGATTCAGTTCTGAATAACAAGGTCACCCATGAGTGTGTTGTGCCCACACTTGCCCTGAATACATAGATGGAGGCTGGGCTCTGTCCCAGTGGGTTAAATCTTAAGCTTCCATGAAGCCTATCCCTATCAGCAAATGTATTTTTATTTAAGATCCAATCTTATATTGTATATGTCCCTTTTCCCTGGCTCTGAGCTACTTGAGAAGCGAAGCCTATGTTTTTTTTTCATCTCTATCCTAAGGGCCTGGTTCCCAAAGGTTGGCGTTCCACTGTCTATTTAGGCACCTCGACCCTCAGCATCCCTGACACACCACCCTGCACCAGCATCAGCAGCCCAGGTCCCCACAACACTTGCATCTGCCATGGCATCTTGCAGCCCTGGGGCCCTGCACTCAGCAGGCCAGCTTATGTGGCCCCATCTGTGCCTGACTCCCTCCTTGAGGGTGGCTCTGAAACCACCCCAGCCCTTCTTCCCAGCATAGACCTGGGGGAGCTGGGTTGCATACTTCCCTGATATCCATGTGCCTTCCATCCTTCCTTGCAGTTATTTGCTCATTTTTCCTGCTGCTTCTGCACCTCCCAGGCCAGTCCTGTGACTTGGGCCATGTTCCTGTCACTCTGCCAATGTGGGCACCAGAACTACAGTGTTCCATGACTTTGGGCATGGCATCCATGGTGCACAGCTGCATCTGTGTAAAACAAGACTTCCCTGCCCAAAGGATGTGGGGGCCCTTTCTATAATTCTCTTTCATCTCCCATTCTTTCAGAAGTTTCATTCTTGCCCATGAGGACTTTCCTCTCATCTGTGGACATCAAAAGCTGGTTAGAAAGTTCTACTCAGTGCTGCCTGCATGTTAATGCTTCTAAAAGGTCTCATTCTGATTCCTCTTGTTATGAAACAAATGCCCGGGCGTCCTCCTTGCCCACATTAACTGTTGCAATCTGCCTGGCCATGCCTCGACCTCTCCAGACACCAAGTGCCTGTCCTACACCATAATTAAAATTTACTTCATTCTTAGCTTTGTCATCTGGACCTTTTCATGGGATAAGAAGCACACAATTCTGAATTGTTTTTCTTCTAAATTGCTGTAAAATTGTGAATTATGGCAATTACAGTCAAACTTCAATTATTCAGATGCACTGGGGGAACATGACAATTTTGAATGAATGAAGAAACCTCACAAAAAAGCAGGTTATGCATAAGGAGAGCGGTTAGATTTCAGAGCCCCTCATTTCTGTCACAGGACACTCAATCTCATGCTGTAGTAGAGAATCCAAGTAGCCCACCTTGTAGGAAGTCAGAAAGCACCCAGCATATCAGCCCTTTCATAGAGCAAGGTGAAAACATTCTGCAGGAGGATGGCCTCTGTCTCTACCATGAGGAAATCCCATAGTTATGCCCAGGTGAGCCACCGACTGGAAATCGTATCCATCAGAGCAGTCATTTTCCAGGAAGCAAATTTAAATGCATGCTATTATTTCTCTTGTGAGATATCCAAAGTGAAGGTTAACTTTCACTTACCAGAACCATGGCACGTCTCACCCAGAGCATCACACTCTCTTTGCCTGCACCTCACCTTCACTTGCATGGGTGCTTTTAAAGGCTTTTCTACTGGCGACAAGAAGTACTAACAGGCTTTGCAAGCCAAAGGAAGCCCAAGAAACTATATACTTTCAAATGTCTGTTTTCAAAATGTTTACTCTAAGGGAAATGTTAAGCTAGGTTCTCTAATTAGAACTAGTGTCTGTGTTGCAAGTAAGATGGGTTGTGGCTACCTAGAACCACCAAGCAGAGAGGAAACCAAAGGCAAGAGGCTGTGTGACAGGCTCTAGGAAAGCAAGGGGCAAGCCAGCCCACATCTCTTTTAGTTCTTTAGGCATTTAATCAACTGTAAAAGCTGCTGCCTGTTGCCTCTACTCCCGGTGGTCTCTCTATTATCACTAAAATCATAATGACAAATTGGGAAAGGCACAGAGGACAGGCAAATGTGAAGCCAAGTGTTGCAGATGGCAATAGGAGGTGACAGCCAGCAGCCCTCAGACACCAGAAGAGCCAGAATGGCCGTGGGGACGTCCTCCCCAGGGAAACAAAATCAGCTACCTGCATTTAACCCACCAGGAAGGGGGGGCTGAGCCAAGGAGGCAGCAGGATAGTGACAAAAGGGTCCAACACCAAGCCGAATCAGCCATAAGAATCAGCCTTGCCTTGTTTCTCGTTGAGAAAGAACAAAGGCAAAGTCCTGGAATTATAGGGAAGGAATTTTAGGTTAGACAGGAGCAGAGGCTTCCACCCTGGGCTTCACTGGGACAGTTTGGGGAAGCTGCCCCCTGCATCCAGGCTCACCAGGATCACTTGTAGATACTGCCACAGGATTGAGGATCCAGGCCCCAGCCCTCTGACGCCGTCCACCAGTCCCCTGAATTTGGACTTGCAGATTGTCTCTAGCACCCAAATTCCAGAATTCTCTTTTGTCTCATGAGCTTATGGGTTATCCTGCAGAAAATGATGTCAGAAAAAGACAGGCCCACCAAACTCTGGAACTCCCTGGGGCTCCAGCTTCTTAGGTCCTGAATATTTCATGTGCGCTTTTGTGATTTCACGTATTTCCATGGTTCCTAGAATTCCCCTCCCAGAACCTCTTCACCCAGATCACTAACTACTGCTCATCCTTCACTTCTTCAGAGACCACCCTACACACCACCCCTCCTCCTCCACCACATTAGATGCTGCATTGCGCACTCTGTTTTATCTTCATGACATTTATTCCTTCTATCTTTCAACAAATATTTATTGAGCGTCTACTAGTAAGGCACAGAGAAAGGCACTGGGGATTCAGCCATGATCAAGAAAAAAACAGTGCATGCTATCTAGAGGAGGTGGTCATTGATATTGCATAACATGTATTTTATTACAATATTTGATATTTACATGCTAGGAAGGAAAAGTACATTGAGCTATGAGGAAACTGGTATCCAAAGAACCGGAGGTGAGGCAATTGGAATTAAAGCACTACAAAATAATTACACGAAAGCTTTTTCTCCGCGGCCCCAGCACTTCCTGACAGTACGCAGCCCCGCCCAGTCGGAGCTCGCATCCTGGTGCAGCGCAGAAGGCAGAAGGCGTGGGCCTGGCCCCTCTCCTGGCCGTCCTCAGCTGAGGTCGGGACTCTGAACCTTGGCTTTCTCTGCCTTTCTTCCCCAACAGTTCCACAATTCGTTTCTCATAATTAATTTGACAAGTGAGAAAACTGTTTTCGAAGTAAACAAAATAAATCAAAATGGTGCTAACTTCTCTCAGTAATGTCCTCCATCAATCACGGATGACTCAAGCTTTTTAAACAAAAAGAACAGAGCTTTAAACTCAACTGCTCTCCCAAGTCTGTAACATTAAGATGTTGGAATTGATTTGTCATTAAAAAGAGGCTACAAGTACTCTATATGCCTAGAAGGAGGGGGTGGGTGGAAATCAATGTTAAACTACATAATAGGGAGAGGGGCAAGACAGTAGAAGGGGGTAAATTCCTTATCAATTCAGAAAATAAAGAAGAGTTGAACATTTACATTTAATGCCTCCGTGCTGTACAAGGCAGGTGACAACACAGGATAGGAATACAAAGGGGAAGCATTAATTCATCAGGCCCAGTAGGAATGTGGGCAAAGCCTGCCTGCAACTGGACTCTCACCAGGCTCCAAGGACCAGAGCTGAATTGTTTGATGCAGCATGAAAACTCACAAAGAGGAAGTGGGAAATGGACAACAGCAAGTGAAGTCCCCCAAGGGAACAAAACAAAGCATCCAGAACCTTCCAAATCAGGAGTCAGGTGCTTGCCTCCAGCACCATGAGCAAAGTTTTGCTAAGCAAATTAAAAGTAAAGATGGGCTTTCTAGAGTGGCTATAATAATAAAAAAGATGGACAGTAACAGATGTTGGCAAGGATATGGGGCAATTGGAACCCTCACACACTGCTGCTGGGAATGTAAAATGGTGGAACTGTTTTGGAAAACAGTTTGGCCGTTCCTTATCTCTGAACACAGAGATAAGATATATACCTAAGAGAATTGAAAATAAATGTTTATATAAAAACTTACACATGATGGTTAAGCACAGGACTCTTGATCTCAAGTCAGGTCTTGATCTCAGGGTCATGAGTTCAAGCCCTGCATTGGACTCCACTCTGAGCATGGAGCCTACTTCAAAAAGAAAAGAAAAACTTATACAAGAATATTCATACCAACATTATTCATAATAGCCAAATAGTGGAAACAAATCAAGTATCCATCAACCAATGGATAGACAAATTAAATGTGACATATCCATGCAATGGGATATTATTCAGCCATTAAAAAAAAAAAAAACTGAAGGATTGATACTGCTACAATGTAGATGACCCTTGAAAATATTATGCTCAGTGAAAGGAAGCAGATGCAAAAGACTACATATTGTATAGTTCCATTTATAGGAAAAGTCCAGAACGGGCAAATCCAGGATGCAGAAAGTAGATTAGTTATTAGCAGGGCTGGGGAAGGTGGGGTGGAGAGTGACTGCTCTCAGGTGGAGGTGTACTAAGGGTGACTACTAGGGGGTACAGGTTTTGTTTGGGGGTGATGAACATCTTGGGATTAAATAGTCATGATGGATGCACAACTTTGAGAATATACTAAAACCACTGAACTGTACACTTTGAGAGAGTGAATTTTATGATAGATGATTATATCTCAATAAAAAGAAAGAAGAATACACATGGTAGGAGTGGGTAACCTACTTGGTGAATCTATTTTCTCATCAAATTAAATGTAAACAATGCAGCAAACACAAATAAGAGATCTAGCTAATAAAGCAAGCCCAATTTAGCAACGATTTGAGGTAGTTTAAGGTTAACTAAGTGGCTTGAAAATGACAAACCTGTATTACTTTTGAAGATGTTGTAGTACCAACATTTTATAAGTTCTATACGGTTTCCGATAACTGCCCACATTAGGAAGAGTATGGGCTGAACTGTGCCCCTCAAAATTCTTCCATTGATGTCCTAACCCCCATACTGAGAATGTGACTGTACTTAAAAATAGGGTCTTTAACGGAGAGTAATTAAAGTAAATAATTAAAGTAAAATGAGGTCATATGGGAGGGCCTAATCCAATATGACTAGTGTCCTTATGAGAAGAAGTGATTAGGGCACAGATAGGCACAGAGGAAAGACCATGTGAAGAGAGAAGACAATCATCTGCAAGTCAAAGAGAGAGACCTCAGAAGAAATCAACCTTGACAATACTTTGATCTTGGATTTCCAGCCTCCAGAAGTATGAAAAAATAAATATTTGCTATTTAAGCCACCCATTCTATGGTACTTTGTTATGGTAGTCCTAGTAAACCAATACAGGAAGTGTTAATGTATTAAATTCAGTATCTGACTCTCTAAATTATAATTATCATATGCTGAAGCATATGATAGTGAACTGGCAAAGAGTGAACTAAACACTACAAGGATTTTTATCCTGCTTCCCTAAATCCTTAATGCAACATTTAACTCTAAGGAAGGGTTGTTTTCTCCAAAGAGGTAAAACTGAAATTCTTTCTAAAAAAATAAAATAGTTTTTTTAAAGCAGCTTGCAAATGCCACTGATGCATAGAAGGTAAACATTGGAAGACGGCTATCCAGAATTCTACAAATGTGATGTCCACAGGCTATTCTGCCTGGCGACTCTGAGGAAATGAATTTTGTGAAATCACTGTGATAATTCATGGGAGGCTCATCTGCCTCATGACGGAATGTTTAAAGCAAAGAGGTACATAAGCAATAGCCTAATAACAAATCAAACTCAGAATTTTTGTCCCCCATGCAGCCCTAGAGAAGAAACTCCTTGAGGGTGGGGGCTGAGGGTGGGTAAAGCAATAAACAACTCTTCTTTTGAAAATCCCACCATCCCCAACACTTCACACAGGACTAGACAAAAAGTATCCAGTACATATTTCCACATTCACTGAAAGACGACAAACATCGAAATGGCTGCCATTGTCCACATCAAGGAGTCTGAATATTCTTGAACATATTTACTGGCCACTTATAACAAAGGTCTTTAAAATATCTCAATGTTGAGAGAGGAGCAAGATGGCGGAGAAGTAGGAGGCGGAGATAGTGACTGATCCCAGAAGTTCAGCTAGATAGTTATCAAACCACTTTAAACAACTACAAACTTAGCAGGAGATAGAAGAGAAGAACAGCAACTCTAAGAACAGAGGATC
>CM052888.1:32165687-32182616 GCA_028534135.1 Potos flavus | reverse complement strand
GTGGGGGGATGGGCAAGCCTGGTGGTGGGTATTGAGGAGGGCACGTATTGCATGGAGCACTGGGTGTGGTACATAAACAATGAATCTTGTAACACTGAAAAAATAAAATAAAAGTATTTGGGGAAAAAAAAATATCTCAATGTTGTTTTTAACCTCTGTCAATCTGAGAGGCTGAAATTTTTAAATTTTTAAATTTTTAATTTATAGCAGCACAATTCATAATAGCCAAAAAATGGAAACAAACTAAATGATCATCAGTGGATGAATGGATAAACAAATTATGATGCATACACACAATAGAATATTATCCAGCCACAAAAAGAAAAATTACTGATACATGCTACAACTTGGAAGAAGCTCAAAAATATTATGCTAAGTGAAAGAAACCAGACACAAAAGATTACATGTTGCATGATTCCAGAACAGGCAAATCCAAAGAGACAGAAAGTAGATGGGGGAAGGGAAAACAGGAAATGACTATTTCATGGGTATTTTTCTTGGAGTAATGAAAATGTTTGAAACTAGAAAGAACTGGTAGTTACACGGCCGTGTGAATGCACTAAATATCATAGAACTGTACACTTTAAAATGGTAATTGTACGTTACATGAACTTCACCTCAATTTGAAAAAAATTATATTCCCACCAGTATAGGAGGATACCTGCTCCCCTACACTGTCATACACCAGCGTATAATCTCCCACAGCCTTTAATTTGGAGCATATAAGCAAAATCTTGAAGTTGTGCATTCCCTTTGATACACAATTTCTAGTTATTGGAATTTACTCTAAGGCAGTGGCTCTCAACTGAAGGCAATTTTTCCTCCTAGGGAACATTTGGCAATGTCTAGAGACACTTTTGGTTTTCACAACTGGAGAGATGCTACTGGCTGGCATTTAAGTGGGAAGTGACCAGGAATGCTTAAACATCCTACCATGCATAGGGCACTCCCTACAAGAGATTGTCCAGGCCAAAGTGGCAACAGTGCCAAGGTTGAGAAATAAGTACACAGTGATGCTTGGGCACAGGTGTTCACTTTAGCATGTTGACTATTGTATTTTTATATAATAGTTAAAATTTGTAAAATTTGTAAATAGCTCAAATGTCTATCAAAAGTAGCTAAATAAACTAAGATTCATCCATATATTGGAATATTAAGCAATGATAAAAGGGCACCTGAGTGGCTCAGTCCCTTAAGCATCTGACTCTTGATCTCAGCTCGGCTCTTGATCTCAGGGTCATGAGTTCAAGCCTCGTGTTGGGCTCCATGCTGGGCACAAAGCCTACATTAAAAACAAACAAACAAAAAGAGGTAGAACAATGCACAAAGTACTTTAACTTAGGAACACATTAGGCTCCTGAATGCTGTTAAGAAATATAATTGTTGATCAGTCAAAATGACAGTATACATTTGGTCCCTTATGTCACCTGTCATTTGTGGGCAAAGTTGACCTGCTTTCTGTCTCAGCTGTGTTCATGAACCTGCAGCTCCCACAGCAGTGTCTGGCACATAGTATGTACTCAATAAATCTTGAATAGATGAATATCTGTGAACATCCTTTAAATTTCAAGTTTTTAAGAGGAAGTTCAGTATAATGAAACTACTTCCATTTGTAACAATTTTTTATAATGTTGCTTACAATTCAGTTCTGAAGACTGCTAATTGGACGTGTTGGATACTTGCATGGAACTGCTGGTTGTTCTGAAGATCTAAATCCACTAGCTCTCTGGCATAAAGGGCTTATCCTGAGATCTCCAAACCTACTTGGGAAATTCAAACAGTAATGTTCAAGCACAACCAGCGGCGTTAGTGGGCCACTTTTGACCCAGTCATTGAGGGTCTGTCTGCATTTGGGTACAGTAAGCAAGGGGCTCTTCATGTCCATCAGGTAATTCTCCCACTGCTGACATTGACCGACTAAAGCCCCTGAGTGTCGTCCGGGGGAAGAAACAACCCAGTCTGTCAATGACCAAAAGGTTAATGGAAAAACAATCCAGTAGCTTGCTGTTTCCAAACTACCAGAAAGCTACTTTTCTCTTAAAGGCTCTTAAAAACAATAACAACAAACGTCATTTTCTTTGACTCTCAGCTTGGAAACAGAAGAGGAAACCCAGGAACAATTTTTCATTTGACACAACAATTTCTTGTGTATTGTTTCGGTTTCTCTGCATCAATTCTGTGCTCCATGCCTCCTTCTTTGAAGAAATGAAAAAGCAATGTCTACCAGAGTATAGACCTGACTAAAGTAAAATCTGCCTGGCAGGACTCAGTTCCAGTTCCCACAAGGGCTGGCTCCTCTCCTGTCTCAGAGACAGTGTGGGGGGAGAGAGCTGGTGCCAGATGGAGGGACCCACATCCTCTCAGCTCTGAACACACCAGATTTGGGGCCTAGATGCCGCGTCTTCCAGGATTTTAGAAGACAATGGAAATTTTTATTCTTATGTAAGCTCTATTTTTTTTTCTCTCTTGGTTGCTAATTAGACATTTTAAAATACTATATAGACAAAAATATATATATATATTTGTGGGTCACCAGTTTTCAATCTCTGAGTGTCTTACCTTAAGTTTGATGTTGACTTTAGGCCTTTCTACTCCTAGTAAGTCACCTGAACAGAGGGACGAATTGCTATCCTAGGACCCTTTGGGCTTGAATTCATTTTCATTCCTATATCCTGAGTCTCTTAACACACTAGTGGGCAGGAGGTGTGTGTGGGGGATTGGGTTCTTAAGATCAACTCATTGTCTTCTCTGGATCACTTCTGTTTTTGAAAGTCACATTAATTACACCCCCAAAAACAATTTTCCCCTCTAGTCAACTGGATAATAGAATTCCAGGCCCTATTCCTAGAAAACCATTAGAAGATTATCATGATATGGATTCCCTTACCTCACATTACCTCAGATTCCAAAAAAGACGGCACAGCCAGCGTAGATCTGAAAATAGGCTGGCAGAGCAGGAAATCAATGACTTCCGCTCTGAGCCTGGCACAGAGGAATGATGTGCTGGCCTAAGAGCCCCTGCAGATCCTGGCTGTTGCCTCAAAGAGACTCTGTTGTCCCTCCCTCAAATGCTTACCCATCAGCCTCAGGAGGCCCCTGCTCTTCCCTGAATTCCTCCCAACCCCAAAGCTTCCTGTGTCAAGTCAATGGAGATTGTCTCTAGACTCCCTCTCCATCCAGGAGAAGCTTCCAAGAAACTGAGGAGCAAACATAAACCTCCCTTTAAGCTAGAGAAGCTGATATGATGGTTATACACAACACACAGGAGACTGTTCCATTCCCTGGTATAAAGACCCGTGGCATCTGTCACAAAGAGGCCATTCCTACTTTCTAACTTGAGGCATCCAATAATGAAGCAGAATGCTTTACAGATAATGAGCTCCCCACCTCCAGAGGTATTCAAACATTAATGGTCAGCATAAAAGTCTTTTTGACAGCAAACACAAGTGGGAGGTTGGACCTCATGGCCATCTAACCATTACTTTCAACAACAAAGCCTTACACTGTACAGTGTTTGATGGAAATAAAATCTGTGTGTCCATGCCAACTTTTTCTTAATCCTCACAAAAGCTCTGAGAAGTTTTAAATCCTTTTTACAGAGAAGGAAATGGAAGCTTAGGAGGTTCATTTATTAGGAAAGAGTGAAGACTTCTTAGAGAGGGTGAACTTCCAGCTGGGATCAGAAATCTGGATGTTGGGGCAGAGCATGAGGGGCCCATTGGGAGAATAGTTAAGTTGACCCAAACTCACCTTTTCCATAGCACTTCCATTAGACCCCACCAAGTCCCCAACACTCCAACTGCTGCTCTGGTCTTCCATAGGAGGCTTTGGGAAGCTTTATCCCAGAGAATAAGCTCCTTATATGGTATCCAAAGACTTCAGAGCAAGATGCAAGGTATGATAAGAAAACCTGTAGAGAGTGGGAGGTGGCCAGCCTAAAAACTGAAAATAACCCACGACTGCTTAAAGAAGGCAAGTCCTGTCCTAAGACAGCCAACAGCCCCCATTATTCCACCTCCACACATGCTTGCCTGGCCTGGGAAGACTTTTGAGTTTGCACAATTTTGTTGAGCTCTGTGGGGAGCAGTTAAAAGAGGGATGCAACAGGTGAGATGAGGGAGGCCTGCACTAGAGTTGGGGACAGAATGGATAGGATTTCAGTCAGAGGGAGTTGGGAGTTAGAAGGCTAAGATGGCTGGAGGGTAGGCTCTCAGGGGAGGGGAAATTTGGTTCTCTCTTGCTAATAACACTGCATCCTGACAAAACTATTCTTCCTTTTGTGTTTAGATATCCGGTTTTCTCTTCATGTGGTTGTCTGATCCATGGGTATCTCCATCACCAGTAGGGGCTCAGAGCTAGGAGAGAAGTCAGAGCTAAGGGCACATCTTGGAGTGTTCTGCATAGAGATGCTATTAGAAGTTGTATAGACAGATGTAACCAGAGAGAAAGAAGGTACAAGGAGGAAGAGAGCCAATGACTACAAGGAGCAGACACGGATTCTGAGTCTTTGAGCCTCTTACCACATATATTTCCAGGATACTCCTTTAAGTTTGTTTACTAAGACAAAGCTGTCTGAAAAGACAGAAACAAAGCAGTCCTGGAGCAGAAACCTGGATTCAGCGTGGCCCTTGGAATGAGCAAACACCACCATTTTCATTCTTTAGTCATCCTGCTCAGGAACCAAATTCTTAGAAATTTGGGTATCTGTAGCAATCCACAGATGTATCTCTGGGAAGGTCTTCCCAAGGCACAGGGAAGGAGCCAGTGATATTCCAATTTTATGGAGGAAGATTAAGTGGTTGGGTGAGACAACTTGGCAGGACCAGGAATAACATGGTCCTCAAGCTCCCCTAATTCAGAAACAGATGGAGAAGCATTGCTGCCTTCTGGCCTGGACCCTCAGGATATTCCAACAGGCTGATATAGGGTTGTTTTATAGGGTTGAGCCCTCTCCAGTGGAAGTATTATGACTTCTTCCTGCATAAAATATGATGTGCCTTTATACACAGTAAAACACTCATTATTTTGCATCTTCATTTTACCTTGGTACAATTTAATTTTTTTTTCCCAATGTCAATCTAGGGACACTTTTGGTCCTACAACTCAGACACTTTTTAAAATTTTTTGGGGGGTGGGTAGGCAGAGGGAGAGAGAGAATATTAAGCAGGCTCCACAGACAGCACAGAGCCCCACGTGGGGCTCAATCTCACAACCCTGAGATCATGACCTGAGCCGAAATCAAGAGTCGGGACGCCTAACAGATTGAGCTACTCAGATGCCCCACTATAGTTTTATCTTTAAAATAATAATAATAATAATAATAATAATAATAATAATAATGTTTGAACAATGCCAAAAATATATATATCCAAGTTGTATGTGATAGCTTAAGCTTACATCACCCCTTGGCCAGGAAAGAACAAGAAACCAACAATGACCACCCCTCAAAAACTGCATCCAGTGAGAGAAGAAGGAATAGTTTCTCTTAGCAAAATCGGGGTGCTTTCCCAGGTGACCTTAACCAGCCATCCAAAGACAGCCACACTGATTCTGGGGGAGGGTATTTCATGGCTTCACATGTAAGACTACCCATTCAAGAAAGCAGAGGATGATATGGAGCCGAGATTGCCTTCTCCTTCCCACATTTCTTCTCAAATCCATGCAGAAGCAATGGGAAGATCAGATGTAGAGCAGACACTTAGGGGATGAATGTGAGGTCATGCTCCAAGTTCAGTGCAATGTTCAAGCAACTCATTAGTGATTGCCAAGTAAACAAGCAAGCAATGAACCTGAACTCAAAATTTTCTTGGAGAATTTGAAAATACATCCTTTGGAAACTAGAGATTTCAAAAAGTCTTCAGAGTCAGTACTCCTGCTGGTACCCCCACCCACCACAGTCGTGGCCCAGGGTGGTAAGGGGTGATCACCACCTTGCATCTGGGCTGCCTAATGGGGCCTGAGAGAGTGGCTTCCTAGTCAACAAAAGTGGGAGGCTTATTGAGTTAATGTTTTCAAAAGCTTTCTTAGTGCTCTGATGGGAGCAGCTGCACCACCGCCAAACAGCCTTTCCTCTCTCAAAATAGTCTCTCTCTTCCTACCCCCTCCATCCAGCTGGTTCTTCTAACCCCACCAAGACCATTGCCTCCAAAAGAAGAGGATAGGAGGCAACTAGCTCACAGAACGTGATGTATGAGCCTCCCAAGATCTCTGATCCTTTCTTCCTTTGCCTAAAGCATCTTGGCTAATTTTGCCCAAACAGCATCATCAGTGGCACATGTGGCCCTGCTCCGAAGCTGTGCCATCTGAGAAGGCAGAGAAACCCTTCTTCTGGAAAATGAAGGCAAATAGATTCTAATCAACAGGAAGAGCTCAATTAGAGCCAAGTTCAGCACACTTCAGAGGTATTGCTATTTTCTCCCTGGCTAATCCCACACAGCCCTTATGAAGGGGTCTCTGACTTTGGGAGGGGCTGGGCAACAAGAGCTCCTCCAGGCAACTCTGTAACCAGGCTGGCAAACTTCCGCCCATCTTGGATGTCCTCTGCAAGCCAGAAAAGGGGAAAGGCTCCCTGCTAAACTAAAGATGTTTAAGTTTAGAGCCACATTTCTCCTCTTGCATTCCCACAGCAACTCCATTGGGGCCAGGGTAGAACAGGGCTCAGTGAAGACATGAGTACGGCCACTGACCTGTAGGGCCCTGGGCTCTAAGAGCCCAGGTAAACATGACCACCTGCAGAATGTCAGCTCCTCCGCCAAGCTGCTGGGAACAGACTCCTGTTTAAGTGACCTCAGTTAATGAGGGGTTAGAGCCTGACAGCTGGGGAGGTGAGGCAGGACAGGAAATACAGCCTGAATGCCAGACAATGAATTTGGGGTTCGGATCCTGACACCTACTACTCACTCATCAACTGTGTGATCTTGGGGAGATTTTTAAATTTTTTTTGAAGATTTTATTTATTTATTTGAGAGAGAAAGAATGAGAGAGAGAGCACGAGAAGGGGGAGGTTCAGAGGGAGAAGCAGACTCCCTACCGAGCAGGGAGCCTGACATGGGACTCGATCCCAGGACTCCAGGATCATGACCTGAGCTGAAGGCAGCCGCTTAACCAACTAAGCCTCCCAGGTGCCCCTTAGGGAGATTTTTTAACAATCCTGCAGGTAGGTACTATTGTTATCCCAGTTTGTAAAGGAAACAATCCTCACATTATCTCAAAGCATTAGCAAGAAAAGAGAGGAAAAGGGCTCAGCACAGTACCAGGTACCTAGTAAGTTCTCAGTAAGTGTTGACTAGCAGTACCATGCTTTCTGAAACTCTTAGTAACACCAGTATGCTAGGAAATGTCTGAAAAAGAGCTAGTGACCAGAAATTTTAGGAAAAGCTGCACACATCCTTCTCTGGGAGTCTGACAAGACACTTTTCTGGGGAACTTCTCCCAGTCTTTAAAATGTTAAAGGCATGTTTAACTTTGAGAAATACTGAGTTAAATAAATTAACTTACATACTTGTTGTTACAAAGAATACCAGCAAACATCAAGATACAGAAATATTATGAAGATCAAGTTGAGAAATACTGAACTTACACAATCTCAGCTCATTCTTCTCTCCCTTCAGTAATTTCCTACCATACACACTCCCCCAGGCACTGGAGACCTCGCACAGCAATGGTGCAGGGGACCAGGGCAAGCAGCAGGCTGAGGGGCATGTCCAGCTCACTGTTCAGATATTGACTTCCTCTGTAGTTCATTTCCCTCCTTCCAGATGGGATCATTCCAGGCTGGAGGCCACTGTTCATTTATCCTGCATTTTGCTTTTGGACTTATTAAGTTTTTAGTTTTGTTTTTAAATATCTAACTACATCTCTCTCTTTTTTTTCCCTCTTTTTTTAATAAAAGACAAAAAAAGTGGAAATTGGACTGAGACAATCAGGTTGTTCATTCCATCAGTTTCATCTCCGCAACCTTTTAAAAAAAAAACAACTGGGTCAGTTCGTTCACTCTCCCAATATCTGTAGACCCAGTGGAGAGCCTAGCTTTTTATTAAAAATCTAAATTAGGAACATGCTTCTCTCCAGGGAGGAATTTTTCAATATATGGGAGCTGGGCAGTGTCACCCCCACACAAGGAAGGCCCTAACTAGCAAAGTGAGCCCCAGGACCCCCTGGAATGTCACTTGCACTGTTTCTTGTGCGAAAAGAGGCCTTAGCGCCTGCCAGCTAGACTCAGCCACTTCCAATTCATCATTCCATTCCTGTCTTTCTAAATCTCCATGCTGAGCCCAAAGTCCTGCTTCACCTCACCAGGGATTATGGGGGTTTCCAGGGGATCAAAAAAGATCCTTAGAAACCTGGGTTCATATCCTAAAGATGACAAGTGGCAAAGCAGCATTTCTAGCTCCCAGTGCCTTTTAAACTTTCACCCCTAGAGAAAACTCAAATGTATGCCCACAAGTGGCTTTCTTAAGGATAAGCTGGTGACACGAATTAAGACAGACTGTGGTGTGTAAAGAGGGAGTCTCAATTGGCTTGTCCACTCTGTCCCCAGGTGGATGTATAAGGTCATTGCTTTATCTCCTTTCCAGACCCCAGGCCACCTTCTTATAGTCAGGTCTGACCCAAGTGCAAGCCAATAAAAGGAGTTAAGAGTTTGAGCTCTAGAGTGAGCTGCTCTAGGCTTAACTTCCAGTTGTGTGAACCAAGAGAGGTGGCCTAAGATCACTGGAGGCTCACTGGCCCAGGTTCTCAGACAAAGAAGCTAACAACCATCTCACCAGCCAACACGACAGTTCTTAGCTCAGTTCCTGAAACATAATTATTTAGCCAACATTTACTGAGGACTGAATATCATCATCATGAGTAACTAACTAAGGGGCCCTTAGCTGCCCAAAAGAAGAGGAGAAAGAAAAGGTTTAGAATCAATCGAGAAATTAACATCAAATTGCATGTTGCTTTTGGGTTGAAGAGCCCCCACACAGACGTTACTTCCCTTTATTTTGGTGAATGTGTGAAAAGACATGAAACAGGCAGGATTATTCTCAGATTCTCATACCACAGGGAGGAAAAACTGCAGGGGGAATGTGAAAGGATTTGCCCAAGAACATGGTTAGGCAGCAAAAAATCCAGAACTGGGGTTCCAGATTCTCTGACCCAAATCCTCCATTCCTTCCACTAAACTAAATTGTTTCCCACTAAAAACTGTGAGCTCCATTCTTCATAACGTGCCCAGAGGGCCAACTTTTTTACCAAGCAGCTCTGAAGGTGAGTCGACTAATGAAGAATCGCCTTGAGAAAGGCCAAAAGAATCTTGCACAAGTGGCCTTCATCCTGGCCCCACGTCCTGGCACCTAAAATGATGCTGCTCGTCAGAGACAGTGAAGTAAGATTTTCCCCCAAATCTTCCTGGTTCCTTTCCCATCCACCCTGCCCAGTGGGATGGGAGCTCTGGAGCAAGTTCAGGGGCCCATTTCTTAAGAAAACTGGTGATTTTTGAAAATGGGTTAATGAAAAAAGTCAAGCCTCAGAAACAGAAAAAAATCAGATGTAGTAACTTAAGATATAATAGGACCTGCATGACTTCTGAGACTAAAACTGAAACATATCTTAAAAAGGGATTTACTTGATATTTGAGGCTCTTCAGTGCAGTTGCTATAGACTGCACCCTGTTACAGCTACATCTCTAGCTTGGGGCCTTTTTGGCTCACCTGAGGCCATAGTGAAGCTTCCAGAACTATAGCCAAGAGAGCTCTCCCAGGGAGGGCCTCTGTTTAAATGGCAGAGGGAAGTGTTTCCAAAAGTCCACTAATTCTTCTCCCTGCCACCAAGAAAAACCTGTGATCAAGTAAGCTTGGGAAATGTTGCTCACTCCACCCACCCCTCACGTCCACCCTTGGGAACTGACTGTGCATGCCAGCATGTTAACCCTGAGATAGAGAGGTACACTGAAACCTTTCAAGCCCATGTTCTCCAAACTTATTTTCCCCCAAGCTCTTTTTGCAGGTAACACCTACAGAAATGGTATTCCTTGAAACACCCTTTGAGAAATACGTTCATAGTGGTCAAGAGAAATTCCCACACCTTTTCTGGGTCTGTTCCACAACCTGGCCAATACCTACACTGGCAGGATTGCTATGAGGATTAAAATGCTTAACACACTGCAGGGCACATGGGCAGTGCTCAATAAATGGCAGCCTTAAAACAATTGTTTTTGAGAAATATATTCAATAAAGTGCACAAATCTTAAGTCAACAGCTCGATGAATTTATATATATGCACACTACCCAGATCAACTACCCAGAACCTCTCCAACACACCGGAGGTCTTCCTCAAGCCCACTTCTAAAGAGCTCCACAAAGGTAGCCAATCACTCTTCTATCATATAGATTAACTTCCTATAAACGGAATCATATAGATCCTATTTTTTAACTTCCTATTAATGGAATCACATAGACCCTGATATTTTTTATGTCTGGCTTCTTTTACACAACATTATACCTGAGAAATTCACCCATTAGTATGTAATAGTCTGGTCTATGAATATACCACAAGTGTACATCCATTCTCCTGTTGGTAGATACCTGTGTTGTTTGCTGTTGGGGCTAGTATGAACAATGTTGCTATGAAATAATTTCTTGTGTGTCTACAGCTGGGATTAAAATTGCTGGGTCATGGGAGCCAGGAAGTAGGGGGCTGTTGAGATATAGTAACGAGGCACTTTCTTTTTACCAACACCTAAAATGCCCCTTCAAGACACATTCCAGTCACTGCCAAGCCTTAGCGACAGCAAGGTGACCAACTTTCCTGTTCTCCTGAGGACAGAAGAGTTTCTTGGGACATGAAACTTTCAGTGCAAAAACCAGGAAAGTCCCCAGCAAACCTAGCTGAGCTGGTCATCCTACCACACAGTCTTCAGTGCACTCTTCTCCTCTGTATGCCTTTAATTGATCATTTCCACACTTAACGTGGGATACCATGTGACTTTTTTCTAGGTGTTTCTCCACTGACAAAAGCTCCTTGAAAGCAGGAGCTAAGTCTTACACATTCTTCCTGTTCTGACAATAACCAGCAGAATGCCTTATATAGAGCACTCTCCAGGTAAGTCACTGGGTGGATACTGACATTATTATGGAAAAGCACATCAGCAAAGCTGTATTATTCCCATTCCTCAAATAAGAACACATTCACATGGGTCATTCACATGCTCACAGTCAGGAGGTAGAAGTCAGGAAAAAGGAATTTTCACACAATTCTAGATATTGGGTTCTGGACTCTCTGCAAACATAGCCACCAGGCAACAAAGCAACAGCTGTGGAGGAGTTAGATCGAGGATTAGCAGATCTGTTTCCAGGCTTGAATATTAATCAGACCCATCACTTCTGCAGAACACAAAACATGGTATTAAGAAATAATGCAGCGCACAGCCCACCACACTTATTCTCTAAACAATGTTAAGGTACTATTCCCATTGCCTACTTTCCCTCCTAGCAGTGATTAATCCTCCCAGCATATCAGAATTTCCTGGGGTGTTTTTAAAAATCATCTATCCCTGGACAGACTCTAGACCAGTTAATTCAGAATTCGGGGGGGGATGTGGGCGCCCAAGTATAAGGTTGGGTTTTTTTTTTAAGTACACAAGGTCATTCCAAACCAAGTGCTGAGAAACATCATCTAATGCTCTAGCCCGGTGTCATTTTATTAAGCTGGTATGGAAACAGAACATAAAACGGGCTGAAACAAGGATGCCTGGGTGGCTCAGTCGGTTAAGCCACTGCCTTCAGCTCAGGTCATGATCCCGGGGTCCTAGGATCGAGTCCCGCATTGGGCTCCTTGCTTGGCGGGGAGCCTGCTTCTCCCTTCTGCCTGCTCTGCCTGCAGTTCCCCCTGCTTGTGTGCGCCCGCGCTCTCTCTCTCTGACAAATAAATAAATGAAATCTTTAAAAAAATGGGGGGGCTGAAACAATGTCCCTACTGTGTGGTCTCTAAAAATGGCTAGAGCAATAATGAGAGATTCAGACTCACATGCATTCATAACCAACCCCATGAGTGATGAATCTGAAATAATTCTGCCTTCATGTTCCAAGGAAATTAGCCTTAGACTCTCTTAAGCAAAAGTGCTGGATAGACATGAGATATTCAGACATTTCCACAATCTCTAAAATAGTATCTTCTGAGAGCCTCCTATATCCCTGCCATTTCCACATCCTTAAATCTTCAAAAATTGCATGTGAAAAAAGAACAATCTCTTTCTTCAAGCTACTAGGTGTCCTAATACATGCTACAGAAAACTACCTGTAAACCAACATTTCTATCTTGGGGGAAATGATTTAGCTTTACTACTGTTAATATTTGCTTTAATATTTTCAGTTCTTTCCATGGGACATTATGCAGTTAATTTCATAGAGTAAGCACATGTCTAACATTACCAGTTCCTATCAGCCTCCCCTCCAGAAAAGCTTTTCTGTATAGTGTCCTATGGAGCAGAATTCCACTCTTCCCCCATCACAGAATAATGCCATCAGCAAATTAGTCATTACATTCCACAGAGCCAAGCAGAACCCTCCCCTGTCAATTGCTGAATTGTCAATTACAGTCTGGACATACAGGCTTTACACTGATTAAAAAAAGAATTACAGCCGTTGACTCTGTTTTTGAAATTAAGGGACAACATCTATGTAATATGGAATTGCAGAGACTTGGCTTAACAAAATGGTTATTTAAAAGAACATAAAATTGGATTTAGAGGAAAACTCTGTGACCAAGACAATGTGACTTTCCAAAAACAAGGAGTATGAAATCTGTTAGCCTTTCTAAACCCATAAGATTGAAAGACCCTAGGGAACCATAAATTCTAACCTAATATCAATACTATGTTGAAAAGCCAAAATGTTAATTTCCTCCAGCATCAGAGAGGATTTGTCTCACTAGCAAATTTTAGATATAAACACCAAGTCAAAAATAATTCTCCAATGACTCTGAGCATTTTACCAATGACAACAGATTTGAAATGCATTTTCGAAGCAATGACAGGGAATTAAATAGATTTCTAGTGCTATAAAGCTTAATATTACTTTAGAAAGTGTTAAACTGTCTGCTCATCTTCCTTGCAGTTCATTTGGTACCTTGTAAGCACTGAAGTGCTTACAAAAGCTAAGTGCTGGAGCACTTTATTAATGTACCAAAAGCCACATCACTATTAGTATGCCTAACACCTTCAGAAAGTTTTTTAGAGATCTAAAATAAAACAGTATGTGAGTTCCTAAAAGCCTTGCTGGAAAATATCACCAGCTCTCATCTAGAGAGCTGCATCTAGTTCAAGGGCCAACTATAAATAAAGGATACTTGATTTTGCAGGAACATTCACAAGTAACTGCAATGGATTATGCTTTGCATGAAAATAATGCATAGGTTTTAATTAGTTTTTAATTGCTTGTTAAATTGGTCCTTTTATTCAAAATGTCCTTTAAAGAGCTACACATGATTATTTCTAATAAATAGTTCAGTAAGAAAGTTGTCAGACCACCTGGCCTAAAAGTAGTAAAAGTTAAACTCCAGAAGTATGTACACATGGTGAGCTCACACAGCTTCTTAGTAAGGGAAGAGTTTGTTTGCCAACCAGCCATGACCTCACCCACATAAATAAGTCTGAATGCAGAAAACTCTTAATTTTGGCAGTAAGCAAACCAAATTAGGTAGGGTTGGCTGAGATTCTGGAATGTGTATGTGTTCAGCTGAAAGAGTTAATGCCCTGTGATACCACCCCACCCACATTCCCCTTTCATTAAATATTTCAAAAATGTTTTTTGGTCAAATATTGTTCTATTAAAGATTTCAATAGAAATAAGCTAGAGAAACTCAGAAATTTGAGCTGGTTACCAACTGGTTATTAATATAGAGTCCCTCACTTCCTTTGGCAATGGTTCCAACCAGGAAAGATTCAAAAAGACTTCTAGTTTTAGTCAAGATTGAGTAACAAGTATCAGATTTACCCTCCTGCCTTAAATAACTAAAAAACTGGACAAAATAAATGAGACAATGGTTTTCCAGACATCAAACAACATAGGACTGTGTGTGATACATGAGAAGGGGAAAAAAGGGAAATTCTATAATTACTCTATGTTTGTGCCTAGAGGCAGTTTTCAGGCCTCAATACAGGGGAGGGAAACAGACCCCAGTTGATTCATAAAGGTAAGGAAACAGAAATCAGAGTGTAGGAGACAAGGCAACCAGAATTTTCCAAGGTGGAATACTGGGAGAGGGAGAGGCACAGAGAACTCTGGAAACCTGAAGTGGGTCCCCTTGAGCATTGGTTGAGTACCAATTTGTGTATGTGTGAGAACTACCCAAAGCTGGGGAAAGGCCGCCAGAAAGGAATAAGCAGAAAAGAAAAAAAAAAATTGACTCCTACCAGCCAGAGTGAAAGAATGAAAAGACCTTACAATACATGGGGCACCAGATAGAATTCTAAAAGGGGTGGGGGATGGAAGTAATTTAGCCCTAGAATAAAAGCTGCTCTGGTCCTGTCCAAACAAACCTTAAAAACAAGCACTAAAAAGATCCAACTGATTCTAAATAATTACATTCCAGAAAAATATCCAACACAACTTAGAGGAATAAAACAAATTACAGCAATAACATAAAATTCATAATGTCCAGCACCCAATCAGAAATAATGAGACAGCAAAGAAACCAGAAAAAATGATCCATAACCATGAGAAAAATCAGTCAGTAGAAACAGACCCAGAAGCAGTAGTGATGATAAAGCTAATAAATAAGGATACTAAAATAGCTCTTATAAATATGCTCTACATATTCAAGAAAGTAGAATATGATCGTAATAAAAAGAGAAAGGGAATATATTAAAAAGAGTCCTCCCAGGGGCGCCTGGGTGGCTCAGTCAGTTAAGCGTCTACCTTCTGTTTGGATCATGATCTCAGGGCCCTGGGATCAAGCCCCATGTGGGGCTCCACACTCAGTAGGGAGTTTGTTTCCCCTTCTCCCTCTACCCTCCCCCAACTTGTCCATGTGCTCTCTCTCTCAAATAAATAAATAAATCTTAAAAAAAAGAGTCCTCCTAAAATACCATCTTGGGATAAAAGATATAAATACCTGGGGTGCTTGGGTGGCTCAGTCTGTTAAGTGACCGATTGTTGATATCAGCTCAGGTCATGATCTCAGGGTAGATGGAGTCCCACATGAGGCTCAGTGCTCAGCAAGGAGTCTGCTTGAGATTCTCTCTCCCCCTCTCCCTCTGCCCCTCTCCCATACTCAAATAAATAAATATTTTTTTAAAAAATTGCTGAAGGAAAGGTTAGTAAACTTGAAGACATAGCAATAAAAACCACCCAAAATGAAACACCAAGAAAGGACTGAAAAATAAATAAAGCATCAGTGACCCATGGGACAAAATAGAACAGAGTAACATGCATGTATTAAGAGTCAAGGAAAGAAGTAAGAGACAAAACAAAAAACAAACAAAAAAAAACAACCCTCCTCACACGATGAAGAAGTACATGCAGAATAAACATAAAGAAGTCCACACAAAATACAGGATAATGAATTGCTGACAACCAGTGATAAAAACTAAAACAGCCATGAGAAAAAGATACATGACAGTAGTCTACTTGTCAGAAACTATGTAAGCCAAATGGCAATGGAAAAACACCTTCAAATACTGAAATAAACTCTCAATTTAAAATTCTCTAAGCAGCAAAATTCAGCTTTCAAAACTGAAGACAATATAATGACATTTTCACAAATGCTAGAAGAATTCACTGTCAGCAGACCTGTACCAAAAGAAAGATAAGGGAAGGTATCAAAGTATAATATGATACCAAATAAAAATTTGGATCTACACAAAATGAAATACATCAGAAATGGTATATATGTTAATAAATATGAGATATTTTAAAGATCTTTTTGAAGAATAATAGTTTAAAGCGAAAATAACAGCAAAATATTGAGGAGCTTATAACATATGTAAAATATTTGACAGCAATAACACAAAGGATGGAAGGACAAAATGGACCTTACATATAAGGTGACAAAATATTATTTGAAGGGGGTGGTGGGGGATGGGGTAACTGGGTGATGGACATTAAGGAAGGCACATGATGTAACATGCACTGGGTATTATATAAGACTGATGAATCACTGAACTCTACCTCTGAAACTAATGAGACACTATATGTTAATTAATTGAATTTAAATTTTTTTAAAAAGGAAAAATATTTTAAAAAAAGGAAAAATATAAAAAAAATAATTTTTAAAAAAATATTATTTGAAGGTAGTACACGTACGTTGTAAAGCCTAGGGCAGGGGTCAGCAAACTCAAGCCACAGGCCAAATCCAGACTGTTGCCTATTTTTGTACAATTCGCAACTAAGAATGGCTTTCACAATTCAGAGGGAGTAAAGGGTGGAAAGGAGATGTAAGACCATATATGTCATATAGAGCCTAAAATATTTACTATCTAGTTCTTTAGAGAGAGAGTTGCTGCACCTAGTCCTGAAGCAGGATTTCTCAGCCTTCGCACATTTGACGTTTTAGGCCAAAATGCCATTCCATGATGTGAGGACAGTCTTGTGCATTGTAAGGTGTTTAGTAGCATCCCTGGCCTCTACCTAATAAATGCCATTAGCACCACTCCCAGCTGTGACGACAAAAATGTCTCCAGATGCTGGCAAAAGTCCTTTTGTGACTGGAGTAGGAGGCCAAACTTGTCTGTGGTTGATAACTGTTGCCCTAGAGCACAACTTAAAAAAAAAAAAAAGCATAGCTAATAAGCCAATAGTAAGGATAAAAAGGATCCATTAAAAAAATATTTTTTAAGTCCTCAATCCAAAGGAAGGCAGAAAAAAGAAAAAAGATTTTTCAGATAAGACATAAAAACTGGGAGGTTTTGGGGCAAGATGGCGGAGAAGTAGGAGGCGGAGATAGTGA
>CM052888.1:32116728-32165187 GCA_028534135.1 Potos flavus | reverse complement strand
AAGGACCACATATGCTACACAGCACTATGGACCAAAACGCATCTGAAAAAATATAACAACGTTCAACTTATTATTTCATCATTTTAATTTTAATAAGTAAGCATATTAATGTCACATATACTTTTTAAAAATATAAATATTTTTAAAAGCTGTGTTTTACAATACAATATTCAAGAACACAGAGCTGATATAGATTGTAAAAGTAATCACTATGTGTAAGACATTTGAAATTTGATCAGAATACTGTTATGGTGAAAGAAAAACACCTTTTTTAATCATTCATATTCAGCAACAGTGAAAATGCTCTATATACGCATTGGCTCTGAATAACACATCTCATATGTTTCAAACCTGCCATGCTATTACCATTTTGATGATTACACAGTTCAACATAAAAATGCATCCCACTCAGATTCTCAATAATAAGTCTGATTATGCAGATAACCTCCCAATCATAAAATCATAAAAGCTTTTATTTTAGGACAAGTATTATGCAAATGCAGCATGGAAATTAGACTTGCTATAATTGGGAGAAAAAGACAAGTGTAAGAACACTGCACATTTGACATTTATTGCATTTCTGGGCACTCATCTTGCATCCCCTGACTTTCTTCCTCATCTTTGAAGTGCTAGGTTAAAGTGTATTTACACCAGAAAGTTACTGATAGGCTTAATAATATGACAGAATGATGTGTTTGAAAGCCAGACTTTCTAGATAATAAATCTTTAAGTATTTTCTGTTTTATATGTTTTCATTACCTTCTTTATACAGAGGGAATGTTTCATGTGCAACACCTGCAGATAGAAATAGATGTACATTTCACTCAAACCCAATCAAATATAAAATACAGACATGAAGCAAACTATGATAGCAGCAGTGATTCTCAGGGCAGCATGTACAAAATCCAATATTTTGCTATCTATTTACATCATGATGGTCAGAAAAGAAATGTGCCAAAACTCCCTTTCCCATTCCACTTGAACTGGTTCCCCACAATCGTAACAAACATCTCCTGTGACATTAAGTTGTCATCAGCTTGCGTGATCCCCAGTTCACTCAACCTTTTCTTCTTCATCTGGCCCTTCTGTGTGGAGGCAGCAACTAGTTCATTTACAATTTCACAGTTGCCTTCGACTTGCTCAGAAAGGCTGGATCTTGCATAAAGCTCCATTTTGCCAGTTGCACACTGAATCAGCTCTTCTAGATCCACCCTTTCCGCTGTGCCTGCCTCCTCACTTGTCGGAATTTTAAGTTCTCTGTTTTCTGGAGAAACAAACAGATTATAACAAATAAAGTTAAATGTACAAAATAACTCAATGAAAAATATATATATTTCTACATTCTAAGAGCTTTCAAGTTTTTTCTGCCAAGGATTCCTGCCGTCATCCAACTGGATTCTACAAACTCTTTCCCATAAGTATCTCAATGAACAACTGTCTTACTCTTTATACCAAGGCTTTCTGACCCTCATACAGGACTACCAATTTTGAATTCTTTTCTCTTTATATCTTAGACTCTCATTCACTCAACAGACCTTTTCTGGGTATTTACCACCCACTAGGCATGGTGTTAGGAGCCAGATGCAAAGATTAATAAGATAGTGCCACTCTTCCTAAAGGAACTCCCACTCTAGCAGCTAACACCAGCATTATGAGTGTTTATTGGAAGCAAAATTCTAGATGGTCCTGATGCTGCCCAAACCCTGGTGTTACTCTCATGATTGTTAAATAGCAAAATTATTTTGTGCATGTCATTAAGGTTACTAATCAGCTGATTTTAAGAAGGTAATTCAGGTGTCCCTAACCTAATCATATGGACTCTTTAAAAGCAGGGTTTTCTCTGGCTAGATGAAGAAGAGGAAAGCATGAAGAAATTCAAAACCCGAGAGATATTTGAAGCATGAGCAAAATTTGCCTTGACAGAGGATCTCTTAAGGAAAGTTTGCTAAGACAGAGAGGTTATGGGGCAAGGACCTGACAGTTGCCTCTTTAGAAGCTGAGAACAATCCCTGGCCAATAGCAAAAAAATGGAGACCTCATTCCTACAACCTCGAGGAAATGGATTCTGCCAACAATATGAATGAGCTCAGAAGCAGATCTCCTCCGCCTCGACCCCAGAGCTCTCAGATAAAAGTCCATTCACCTCAATTTCACCCTTGGGAGACCCTAAGTACAGAATGCAGCCAAGCCCGCCTGGACTTCTGACCCACAGAACTATAGGAAGAAAAAGAACTCACAGAGAACTGGAGTGGGTCCTAAAGGCTGACGAGGACTACTTTCCTCCCCCCATGCCAATGCTTAATCCCTCCGACCGAGATTTCATAGTAATCTGGGTCATGGCTTGAAAGTCATGAATTTCCTACTGAATTAGCTCAGCTTTGCTGCCAAGAAAAACAGTTGACAGAGAGCCATTATTTCTGCCAATAAAAAAGAGATAAACTCCATGATCCCCTCCAGGAAATGCAGCCTTCAAGCTGGCACACGCATTTCTCTGCCTCCATCCTTAACAAATGCCGGCGGGAGCTACCACTGCTGTCGTGTGCCCAGCTTTATTCTAGAAATGTACAGAAAGCCAAGCATGATAAGAAGGGAACTGGGCGACGAAAGAAACCACACACCAAGGCTTTGAATGAATAGGTGAACTAGTTGACCTTGAAAGTTTCTTTCACTCCGAGAGTCTATAATGTTACAGCTCCCTCAAGCTTCTCTATCTCCATGTCCAAACATATGCCAATTATCTTTGTTAAGGGGGAGAGGAAGACTTAGGTCCTTAATCAAAATTTCATGCTGAAATAAAGTAAACTAGATCTGGTTTTTATTTTAAAAAATCACTAAGTATAGCATACCTTCAGTTTCATCTCGGACATTTTCCTGCAGGTCAGAGAAGATTGTAGGTTTCACCAAGACAACACCATAACCTTCATTATTATGTATGACATTATTCACCATGGATATTTTGGGAATGTCATAATGCTCATCTAAGAAGTCCTGTGATATTGAAAACAAATGTTCCTTAAGAACTGTCATATTCAACACAGCCTGATTTTAAAAATCTTCTCACTTTTTTCAGGCTATTCTAAAAATAAAGGAGAAAGCCACGCTTATTAATAAGTGATAGTACAGTCTGAGCTCTGAGTGACAGAGCATTCCTGTCATTTCTGCAGATCTATAGACAGCAAAGTATTCTCACAAAAGACCCTCAGTCGCCAACTATCAATATCAAGACGATTATTAAGATGTATAAACTATTTGTGCTTTTCAAAAACAGAAAACAATAGAACTCGACATGGGAATTTAATGAAACATAATTATTTCTTAGATGAAACCATTCCAACTCTTTGGAAAGAGGGTGTTTTAGCAGGTGCACTCACCTTAATGAGTATTCCTTCCTTGCAGTGATGGATTTCATTGTCACTCAAGGTGCACTTACTCCCAGGATATATTTCTATACCAGCACCCTACAAGTTACATTTTAAGGTATCACAATCTGTTTTTTAAAGACAGGACTACAAGAGAAGGTTTATTACAGTCACTTCTTAAAACTTAACATAATGCAAATATAAAGTGTTTACAGAAAGTTTTATTAGATATTTCTGATCAACATTTCCATTTGCTCCTTTTCCAGCAAGTTGTCTATCATTTATCACTTTCAAAAATCATACACAGATACACACACAAAACACTGGCTAAGATTATCAACACCTGATTACTGTCCCACTCCCTTTCATTCTGGACAAGTCAGTTTTCTGATTCTGCCAAAGAAAAAGAACAAATTATTTAACAATTTTGCACTTACTTAAAGTGAATATCCTCTCTGAGATAGTCAATTAGTTGGAGAACAGTATGAGTCTGGTAAAATATTGTAATGTAAGGATAGAAAAAAGACCCGATATTTTTAAAAATACATCAGTTTTAAAATATCCCGACGTAACTTAAAAATCACTTCTATAGGCTAAACAATTAATGGCCTCCTCTACTACACACATGTTAAAATTAGCAGCCTATTCAAGTGTTTCATTTATATGAAGTAACCAGAAAGATCCATGCATGGCCCAGTTCTTTCACACTGTCCCTTGGGACCACATGGTACCAATTAAGAAGTAATAGTAACAGGAATAATTTATTTCCTGAAGTTATACTAAGTACTTTGGAAAGTAAAAATAATTTATTCAAACCTCTATAGTTATTTAAGAAATAATTTTTTGGAATAATTTCATACACAATATCGTACATGAAGAAGAGTTGCTATTAACCATTTATAACAAACACATCTATTGCATGTATATTGAGTTGTTTTTCTAAGAGTAATATATGCCATGAGAAAACATTTATTATTAATTCCCCCTTTGGGGAATATGAGAACATATATGCCCACATGGCCCACTACGCACCAGTCTAATTCTCTTTTAGGTAAAAGATCTGCTAATTGGGCTTTCTTCCCCAGACTTGAGGCTGAAGAAGCTGGCAATCCATAAACACCAGACACAGACCAGAAAATCCTCCTGAAAAGCTTGCTCTCTCCAGCCAAAGAACCAGGCAGCTAGATGGACGAAAACTTTCAGACAATTACAGCTCCATGCCAGCCAAACACCTAAGATAAAAACAGTGGCCCATCTCCATGCATGCTGGCAAATGCCAAGAGGAAAGAATAGACTTCGACCTTCTCAAGACTGTCACGAGGTACCCCAACTCTCCCAATGGTGTGGTGTCAGAGAAGGCCAAGCCAGAAGCCAGGATTTGCATGCCCACCAGACAGTAATAAGGCCCTAGCAGCATCAGTGGAGACTACACACTCCCATCCAACAGTAACAAAGTGCCCTTCCCCCTCCCCACTAGAGTAATATCAGAACAGGCCCTGTAGAAAGTCTGAACTTCCACCATTGCCCAGTGGTAACAAGGCTACTGCTGTGGGCCACAGTGTCAGTGAACACCATGTGAGAAACCAGAATTTCCACCCCCTCCCGGCAGTAACAGCTCCCCCATTCAAACTGGGTATCGGTGCAGGCTGAATGGGGAACCTGGACTTCTATGTTCCTCCACCTGCAGTAACAAGGCAGTAGCCTCCAATCCACCCCTTCTTATAGTGGTGTCACCAAAGCAAAAAGAGAAGATCCAGGCTCTCATAATACAGTACAAAATGTCCAGGTTTCAGCTGAAAATCACTTGCCATACCAAGAGCCAGGAAGATGTCAAACTGAATAAGATGGTCAATAGATGCCAAAACCAAGACGTCAAGAGATGTTAGAATTAGCTGACAATGGGGGCGCCTGGGTGGCTCAGTGGGTTAAAGCCTCTGCCTTCGGCTCAGGTCATGATCTCAGGGTCCTGGGATCGAGCCCCGCATTGGGCTCTCTGTTCAGCAGGGAGCCTGCTTCCCCCTCTCTCTCTTCCTGCCTCTCTGCCTACTTGTGATCTCTCTCTCTGTCAAATAAATAAATAAAATCTTAAAAAAAAAAAAAAAATTAGCTGACAATGATTTTAAAGCAGCCATGCTAAAAACGCTTTAATGAGCAACTATGAACATACTTAAAGCAAATGAAAAATGAAAGGCCCATACAGAAATAGAAAGCCTCAGCAAAGAAACAGAAGATATAAAGGACCAAATGGAAATTTCAGAACTCAAAAATAACTGAAATAAAAAGCTCCATGGTTGGGCTCACCAGCCGAAAGGAAAAGACAGAGCAAGGAATCAGTGAACTGGGAAGAGAGAACAACAGAAATTACCCAGTCTGAACAACAGAGAGGAAATGCATTGAAAAAGAAAAGTGAATAGAGCCTCAGGGACCTGTGAGACTATTACAAACTACCAATATCAAGAATGAATTGAGATAGCAGCACTGACCCTGCAGAAATCAAAAGAGTAAAGGAATACTACAAACAACTCAAAACATGTTAATTTGACAACTTAACAGAAGACTTGTCACCTGCCTCCCCAGGCTGGTGTGAGGCCTAATGGGCTGGATGGGAAGTGGTGCATATAACACCTATTACACCAGGAGCCACTGCTGCCCCTGCCACTGCCACCAAACAGGAAAGCCCTTCACCCACTGACCTGATGCCCATTCACAGGGGCTCTGTAACCTATGAGCATATCTGTTAACTCACCTCATACAAAATAGGTCACTTGAACAGCCCTGTAACTACTAAGGAAATTGAATTCATAATTTTAAAACTACCAAAAAAGAAATCTTCAGGTCCAGATGGTTTCACTGGGAAAATCTACCAAACATTTAAAGAACTAATGCAAGCTAGTGCCAAACTTGTTTTATGAAGCTAATATCCTGACACCAAAACTTGACAAAGACAGTGCAAATAAAGAAAACTTCAATATCCCTCATGAATACAGATGTAAAAAATCCTCACAAAATATTAGCACATATAATACAGCAATATATAAAAAAAATATACACTATCACTAAGTTGTGTTTATCCTAGGAATGCAAAACTGATTCAAAACTTGAAAAATCAATGTAATCCCCCATTTTCTTTAGTCCAAAAAGAAAAATCATGTAATCATATGAAATGATGCAGAAAAAACATCTGACAAATGTCAATATACATTCATTATAAAAATTCTCATAAAACAGAAACAGAGAGCTTCTTCAACTTCATAAAGAATATCTATGGAGCACCTGGGTGGCTCGGTTAGTTAAGCATCTGCATTTGGCTCAGGTCATGATCTCAGGGTCGTGTGATCGAGCCCCATGTCAGGCTCCCAGCTCAGCAAGGAGTCTGCTTCTCCCCCTGCCTCTGCCTCTCCCATTGCTTGTGCTCTCTCTGTCTCTCTCTCTCAAATGAATAAATAAAATCTTAAAAAAAAAAAAAAAAAGAATACCTACAAAAAGCCTACAGTTATCCTTGTACTTAATGGTATAATACTGAATACATTCTCCCTAATATCAAGAATAAGGTAAGGATGTCCACGCTGACCGCTTTTATTCAACATAGTGCTGGAAGTTCTAGTCAGTGTCATAAAGCAAAAAAAGGAAACAGAACCATACAGATCAGAAAGGAAGAAATTAAAATGTCCCTATTTGCAGATGACATGATTTTCTATGTAGAAAATCCCAAGGAATCTACAAAAACAATCCTAGAACTAAGAAAAATCAGGAAAGGGGCACCTGGGTGGCTCAGTGGGTTAAAGCCTCTGCCTTCAGCTCAGGTCATGATCTCAGGGTTCTGGGATCGAGCCTCGCATCGGGCTCTCTGCTCGGCAGGGAGCCTGCTTCCTCCCCTCTCTCTGCCTGTCTCTCTGCCTACTTGTGATCTCTCTCTGTCAAATAAATAAATAAAATCTTAAAAAAAAAAAAAGTCAGGATGGTCACAGGATATAAGACAGAAGTCAAATGTAGAAATGAACACATGGAATTGAAATTAAAAACACGAGATGACTTATAATCACTTTAAAAAATGAACTATTTACATACAAATCTAATAAAACACATACAAGACTTGTATACTGAAAATTATAGAAATGCTGGTGAAAGAAAGCAAAGATGTAAATAAATGGGAGAGACAGAGAGTGTTCACAAGATTGGAAGATTTAACATAAAAAAAGATGTACATCCTCCCCAAATTGATATAGAGGTTTACTAGAATTCATATTACAATCTCAGCTAGATTTTTTGTAGACAGAGACAATATTTTTCTAAAACTTTTACTGAAAGGCAAGAAACTAGAATACCTGAAACAATTTTGGAAAACAAATAAAGTGGGAGGAATCATTCTATCAGATTTTAAGACTTTACAATAGCAGGTATTGGTGAAGGGATAACTACACAGATCAGTGGAACACAATAGAGAACCTAGAAATGAGACCACACAAATTTACCAGATGATTTTTGACAAAGGTGCAAAACCAATTTATTGGAGAAAGGACAAGCTTTTCAATAAAATAAAATTAAGATGTTAAAAAAAATTTAAAAATAAATAAATAAATAAATAAGAAATGATGTGGTTACAATTGGACATCTATGGGCAAATAAATAAACCTTAACCTAAAACTCACATTTATACCAAAATTTACTAAAAAATGGATCATGACCTTAAGTATAAAATGTAAACTATAAAATTTTTAGGAAAAAAATATGAGAAAATCTTTGAGATCTAAGGCTGGGCAGAGTTCTTACACTTAACATCAAAAGTACTACCCATAAAAGGAAAAATCGATAAACCGTACTTCATCAAAATTTAAAGCTTTGCTCTATAAAAGCCCATGTGAAGAAAATGAAAAGCTATAAACTAGTCTTCAGGGGTACCTACCTGGGTGGCTTAGTCGGGTGAGCATCCAACTCTTGATTTTAGCTCGAGTAATGATCTGAGGGTTATGGGATCAAGCCCCACATGCGGCTCTGAGCTGGACATGGTGCCATGGCTGTACTTGAGATTCTCTCTCTCTCCGTCTCCCTCTGCCCCTCCCTCCCTGCCTGTTCATAGATGTGTGCACATGTTCTCAAAAAAAAGAAAAAAATCTGCAATTCAAATACCCACCAGAGGACTAGTATCTAGAATATAAAAAGAACTCTCAAAACTCTACAGTAAAAAAGAACAAATAATCCAGTTGGAAAATGGGCAGAGTCACAAACAGACATTTCACTGAAGAGAAGGATGGCAAGTAAGCATATGAAAAAATGTTTCACATCACCAACCACTAGGTAAATGCAAATTAAAACTACCTATCAGGGCGCCTGGGTGGCTCAGTCAGTTAAGTGGCTGCCTTCAGTTCAGGTCATGATCCCAAGGTCCTGGGATCGAGCCCCACATCAGGCTCCCCGCTCAACGGAGAGCCTGCTTCTCCCTCTCCCTCTACCTGCTGCTCTGCCTACTTGTGCACTCTCTCTCTCTCTGTTAAATAAATAAATAAAATCTTAAAAAAATAAAAAAATAAAAAAAAATACACCTATCAGAATGGGTAAAATTAAAACAGTGAAAATACCAAATGCTGGCGAGGATATGGAGAAACTGTATCACTCCAACACCACTGATGGGAATGTGAAATGATATAACTACTCTGGAAAAGTTTGGCCATGTCTTTAAAAAAAAGTAAACATGTAGCTACCATGTGTCCTACAACTGCATTCCTGGGCATGTACTCCAGAGAAATAAAAAGTGTTCACATAGTAACCTATATACAAATGCTTGCTGCAGTTTTATTTATAACAGCCAAAACCTGGAAACAACCCAGATATCCTTCAACACGTGAACAGTTAAACAAACTGCAACAACCATATGCTGGAATACTATTCGGCAATAAAAAAAGAACAAATACTTGGTACCTACAACTTAGATGAAGTTCCATAGAACTGTACTGAGTGAAAAAAGCCAATCCCAGAAGGTCATGATGATTTACATTTACATAACATTCTTGAAATGGTGAAACAACAGAAATGGAGACGAGAGTGATTAAAGAAGTCTGAAGGAGAAGCAAGTGTATGCCACTCTCAAAAGGCAATATGCAGGATCCTTAGAGTGATGGAAATACACAGCTTGACTGAATGGATGTTATCCTGCTGTGCTACTGTACTACAGTTTTGCAAGATGTTACAACTGGGGAAACTAGTACAGAATACAATACAGGATCTCTCCATATTACTTCTTACAACATTTTATCTCAGCAATTCTCTCAAAATAAAAAGTCTAATTAAAAAACAAAAGCAACTGAGCTTCAATGGCTACAAAATCATTTATAAAGTTAACAAATGTGACAGGTCTAAATTTCTCAAAGTTACCACAGAGTAACTGAGATTTCTTATTTTTCTTTCTTATACAACTGAGTCTGGCTGACTTAGTACATAAAAGTGTCTGAACCTCTTTGAAGAAAGATAACAGGAGTATGCATTTACATCTTGGTCCCACATTTTGTTTACATATTTAGAACTTAAACCTAAACTACTTCCCCAAAGGATAAGAGATTATCCTACCTTGGCACCATATAAATCCGAGTTCTTCATTAAAAATTCTGCTGACGTTCGCACTGTGACTCCTGTAGTTTCACACTGCAGCACACAGTTTTCCAATGTGGTCTTACCACGGTGAATGACTAGGATGAAAACATGCAATCAAATGCTTTAAGTAATGTGTGTTTTCCAATATTAGAAATGGTCTAGTGCTGACATTAGGTGGTCTAAGTATTTTTCTAGCTACCACTTAAACTTTGATATTAGATTTACAAATTCATAACTTATAAAATACTAAAATTTAAAAGCATTCTTAAAAATGAATGATCTCAGAAATGCAAAATCAAGTTAAAAAGCATTTTCATTACCAAAAAAAAAGTATCAGAAAGTAACTCTCATGAGTATCTTGGAAAGGAAAAGAAAAGGAGACCCAATTTAAGAAAGGGGATACAGATTCTAGAAAACCAATACCAGCACAATGTGAATAGAGCTGCACTGAGTCTAGGGCTAAATTGAATACAAAGAACACAGACCACAATATTGGAATGTTTAAAAGGAAAAAAAAAAAAAAACGATCACAAGGAATACCAATATTAAACTAACAAATTTTTAATAGGCTGAACTATTTTTTACTTCAGAGTAAGCTTCCTAAGTCATCATATTATGTACATAAATAATTAATCAGCCTTTCACATACTCAAAAGTGGTTTATTAAATTGCATCTTCTAGGAAAAGTAAAGTTTTCTTTTAAAACCTGGAACAAAATAAAACAGGAAATATTCAGATACTTACTCAAGATTCCTTCTACGGCATCATGCTGAATAAATTTTATGCCTGAGATTTTAATATCCACACCTGTACAATCCACAAAAGTATCTCCTTTGCCCCTTTTTTCTATCACAATATCATCTGGTAGACCATACCCTAAGGAAGAGAACAAGAGCATTTAAGATGAGTGAGGGAAAATGTCTACACTAAAACTGTTACAATAGATTTCTCTATTTCAAATGGCTCCAAATGATATGAGACCAGTCAACCAAAATGCATTTAAATAAGATCTAATTATCTCCCTGCATATCCTGTTTAATTTAAACCAGGGTATACAATTTTTAATAATAACAATTCCTCACTTTGCCTCCATGTCAGGAAGACTACCCTACCAACCATCTCAGACCAGCTCAGCACTAAATATGCTTAAATAATCCTAAATACAGCTGGTTCAAAAAGCTTTAAAGCACTTAAACCTTGTAAGTTTTTTCCCAACTCTGAAATTCTATTATTCTTATATAAATTAGGTTTAAAAAAGCCTAAGCATTTTTCAAGATTTTCTAATTTAAGTATTCTTTTTTTGCCTTTATTTTTTATTTTTTTATTGTGTATGGTGACTAACATAACACTAATTTTAGTATTCTCTTAAACAGACTGACTTCAAATCTGACAAATCGACTTAAACCCATTTTAGTTATTGAAAAAATAGGTCTACCTTGTGAACCAATAAAAAACACTGGATCTCTACAAATCCCAAACTGATAATATAGGCCAGACCTCTGAATGGGCTTACAAAAAACCGGATTATCAGAAAACTAGAGAAGTTGCCTAACTTTTATCATAAAACAAAAGCACATAGACAAAGCTGTAAGAAATAACTCTCATTGTCTAAGATGAGCCTTTGCTTGAGTAAATGAAAGCAGTCACTACATTAAAGGCAAAGTGAAGTTTTCTGTACTCAAAGGACACAGACAAGACTTCAGGGGCATTGGAGAAGAACGCAAGAGGACTGCATACTCAGGAATGCTGCCAGTGGTGGCTCTGGATGATTGGATTTTAAGTATTTTTTTTTCCTGATTCTTTTTGTCTGCCTGTAGTTGGAACATTTTCTATAATAATCACTGTTTTTTTATCATCAAAAAAATAAAAAATAAAAAAAGAATGAAAGCATTGTCATATTGAGAAAAAAACAGATTATTGCATAAACAAGCCATATATTCTTAGTTTTTTTTTTTAATTTTAAGATTTTATTTATTTATTTAATTGACAGAGAAAGAGAGACAGCGAGAACAGGAACACAAGCAGGGGGAGTGGGAGAGGGAGAAGCAAGCTTCCTGCTGAGCAGGGAGCCTGATGCAGGGCTGGGTCCCAGGACCCTGGGATCATGACGAGAGCTGAAGGTAGACACTTAATGACTAAGCCACCCAGGTGCCCTATTATTAGTAGTTTAAAACATAAAACCATCACTTAATATAAACAAGAAAGAAAAACCCTACTATAAGTACTATTAACACCCTACACACAGTAGGTACTCAATTATATATCTCCT
The DNA here is from genome assembly GCA_028534135.1 of Potos flavus. Lineage (NCBI taxonomy): Eukaryota > Metazoa > Chordata > Mammalia > Carnivora > Procyonidae > Potos > Potos flavus. The sequence goes on along the minus strand of CM052888.1, from coordinate 32,152,974 downwards.
GTAATAAGTGTTAGCTATAGATCAAAAAAGATATCATGTAACCTTTAATCTTACTCATGAACAAGTACTCCATAAATTCACACTAGAGATACCATAGGATTTCCCAAATTCTCAAAAATGCCCTCTGTCAGTAAATCTGCTTACACTTAACTATCAGAATTCTATATGGTTATTTATTACACTTTGGCAATTTCATTATTAATATCCTCACCAATCTAGGAAGAACTCTTATTCACCATACAATCTATAATATCAATGCTATTTTCACCATGCCAAAAAATAGTGTTTTTATTGCAGTGATTTATCCTGCAGATGTGTTATTTATACACACACATCTATTATATATCAAATATTAGAGAGAAGAAAGAACAAAAATTACATACATAAAACAAAAAAGGGGGTGAGGTGATGTACTATTGAACAGCAGGAAATTAAGCTCCTAGCCTTGTTTCCATTAAGAAGTTTTGACAAGATAAAGATAAAGAACATAGCTTAAGCAGTTTGTGAACAGCTGCACAAGTCCCAAAATGATAAACGATTTTTTGCATTATAAGCTTGACTGCTGACTTGAAGCTCTTTTGGTAAATAGTTGAACAGGTGCATCTAAATTTGACATGTTATGGAAATACACAGGACCAAGATGAACAATTGTAAAGTAACCTAAATTTAGGAATCACTCTAAATCTACAATAAGATTATGCCTGCTAAAAAGTTATTTTTAATAGAATCTTTCAAGATAAATGTTCTCAAAAGTACACTTTGGTCAAGATACAAAGTATAGAATTTGACATTCAGCAAGCTTGTATTTTTTTTCCTTCTGGAGAGAGAGCACAAGAGCACAAGTTGGAGAAGGGCAGAGGGAGAGGGAGAGAAGCAGACTCCCTGCAGAGCGTGAAACCCACAGCTGGGTTTGATCCCAAGACCCTGAGATGACAACCTGAGCCAAAACCAAGAGTCAAATGCTCAACTGACTGAATCGCCTTTAAAAGCCCCTCAGCAAGCTTTTGAAGAATTAATAAGGGTGCCTGGGTGGCTCAGTTGGGCATCTGCCTTCAGCTCAGGTCATTATCCCGGAGTCCCAGGATGGAGTCCCTGCTCGGCAGGGAGTCTGCTTCCCCCTCTGCCCCTCCCCCTGATCGTGCTCACTCTCTCTCACACTCTCTCTCAAATAAATAAATCTTTGAAAAAGAAAATTAAAAATAATTTAAAATAAAAAATAAAGAATTAATAAGATAAAATATTTTTGGTCCACTTTCAAGTTGGACCTATACCTATGCAAAAATACATTAAATTTAAAAACAAAAAAACCTTGCGTCGACAGATCCATAACATAAAAGAAATAAGAGTAAGCAGTTAATAAAAATACTAAACTCTAAAAAAAATATTGCTAAGAAAAAATTTTTATTCTAGAAATGAGATTTCCTCCCATAAACCACCTACAATCTGGAAAATATACTTCTTCCTAACGGTATTTTTTTCTCTATATGCTTGTTTTCCCAACGCATACAAATAATCATACCTCAAGTTGCTCAAACAGAGTCAATCCCCCATACACTGTAAGGACTCTTAATATTTTAAGGCAACTCATTCGAAATCAAATGGATTAAGTTATATTCTTGGAGCTTCAACAAGCTCCAAGTGACTTACTGTTTTCTTTCTTTTTTTTTTTTTTTTTGTGACTTACTGTTTTCTTAAGCGTATCATGCAAGAGCATTTGATTGCATGATATTCCAGACTTACCTTCCAGCTCGATGGAATCAGCAATGGCGAATGTGCCATGTACCATGTAATGGCCAGGACAAACAATCACAGTGTCACCTTCATAGCACGCATTTATAGCAGACAACGGATCACTATGGAACTAGAAAACAACAACAGATTGCAAATATATGCCCCCAAAATGGCAACCTACATATCACTCCAGGTACCCTCCTGTTTCACTTTATAAAGGGAGCCAAAACTGCATACTTAAGTATTTCTTCATGATCAACACATGCTTGATAAGTTACTAATGCTGATGAAAGTCAGGGCTCTCACTACTACCCATTTCACAAAAAACAAAACAAAACAAAACAATTCTGGTAAGCTCCTGTAAATGCTTTGTAGAATTCAGGAAAACCTGAAGTGAATTCGAAGAAAAAAAGCCACTTGAGGCAAAAAACTCCTTTTACCTGAATTTCTGTTTCCTCCTTAGAAGGCTCCTGACAAAGCCTGTCCCTGAGCAGAGACTGCAGCAGACCAGTCATCATGGTGGAGGAGACCACATGCGTGACCTTCTGACCATTTGGACGAATGCCCTTTGCTTGGATATTCGAATTCTTCTGATAACCAAACACGTATCTTAGAGAAACCAACAGACCTATCAGTTCTTAGTAAGATAGCTGGTTAGAAAAGATGCGAACTAACTAGGAATAGCAAAGACACACATACCTCAACAAAGGATTCTCAATGAGTTTTAGCTTTTGTTTCAACTGTTCAATTTCTGAATACAATTTTAACCCTTCAACCATGGAGATGTTTTCCTGCTCAGAATCAGAGTTACAATTTGACAAACTGCTTCTCAGATTTAAAAATGTCCTGTAACTCTCCTCACATTGGGACAACAGATTGCGGTAATCAACAATAAGTCCTGAAGGAACTCGGTCTTCAAGGATGTCATAATGCCTGAAAGTTTAAAAGCAAATTGAAATCCATTGCCTTTCTGACACATTTTCCTATCATTAAAACAGCCCATTTAGTCCTCAGAGACCAGGAAGAAAAGCATTTTATCGTACATAACTCAGGTACATGTAAAGTCTTTCTGAATAGCACTCTATTATAAGTGGAAGCTATTGAAAGTTTTAAGGACCACTTCATTAAAGTCACTAACGTTTCTTGTTTTGGGGAGTTTCTGGGTTTTGTCCTTAGATTTGTGCTTTAGAAACACTGAAATTGCATGTTTTACCATTTGCATCATTATTTAATAAAAAATTATGTCCTCATATATTAGATTCAAAATCTTAATAAGCAGATGTCAGACAGCAATCTGGGGGTGTGGGGCAGGGTGGGGAGGGACGTATCTCAATAGTTTCATAACAATTTTGAAGATTACCATATTTATAGAATCAAACAAAAATGATTCAAGCATTGGCTTTAGTCCTTCCTCACATTTAAAGCCCTACAGCACAAAATTATGCTGAATATTCTCTTAGGAAGATTATTACAGTATGTTTCAAAAATGTAAGCCTTTGAGAGTCTCAGAAAAAAAATATAAGGCTCCCATTACTAAACTAGAGAGTGATTAAAACAAAATAATCTTGTATTGGACAACCTTATTGGCACTTAAAATTTATTATTAGTTTATATACCTTCTCAAACATATAGACAGAACAAAAAGTATTTCTAGATGCAATAAAATAATTTATGAATGTAGTACAATCATGTTAATGGATGTGAAATTAATAGATTTGAAAATAAACTGCAATATTATTATCATTACCTATAGTTTTAAAATAATTGCTTTATTTCTCAGTTAAAAGTATATTGACTAGCTATGCCTGAGGCCAGAGTTTTTCAACCTTGGCTGCATATTAGAATCGCTGGGGAGCTTTTAAAAATACAAATGCTTAGGTCCCCATTCAGACCAGTTAAATTGGTCTCTAGAAGTAGAGAGGTTTTTTTAAAGTTCCTTGGGGATTCTAATGTGCAGTCAAGTTGAAAACTATTGCCTTAGATGATGTTGTTTCACCTTAGTCATGCTCTAAATAAGATGGGGGGAGAAAACAGAACCACAGCCTAAACAAATTTACATGAAATTACAGTTAACATTCAAACAGTATTTAAAATGAATAAAAAATAATTTTTTTTCCACTTTTCAAGTAAATGAATTAGGTGAAGCTTGAAAAGCATGGATTTTGTCTGCTTTGGTTAATCCATACTCATTTGAAGATATTCTAGAAATCCACTTTGCAAACAAAAAATTGGGAACCAAACCACTGACTGCTTGATCAGGTCTATTAAGTTATGAAGATTAAGATTCAAATTTTAAAATAAGTTTCTCAGCATTTCCAATATCCATGCCAATCATCTTATTTCTTCTCATTAAAGTGATACTTTGTGGTCTATAAGCAATGAACCAACATCTTTGTCTCAGACCTATAAGCTCTGAAGCATAGCGTTTTGAATTAAAAAAAGAAAAACATTTATCTCACAGTGCAAAATCAAGACAATATGGTTTGATTCCCTTTAAATCCTGCTTGTTGATAACAGTACTCCTATCTTTGCCCAGGGACCTTTTATAAAGAGTCTGCCTACATTTGATAACATTCCAGTTTCCCCATCAAGTACCGTAGTTTCTTCTCCATAACTGAAAACAATTCCTCCCTTATGCTTTCCCATCTGCCGGTGATGTACAAGGTATGTATGTAAATCATTTCTTGTTGTTTGAACATGTAAAGTTGTCAAATCAGAATACAGTCCTTTCCAAGATCAAATTTGCTAGATACACAATATTCACCTACCATTACATTTCACTTCAATCAAAACCAATCATTGCTTTCTAAAGGCAAGCATACCAAAACTAGAAAATAAGCAAGCTTATTGAAATCCTAGCATTTTATTGAATACACTATGGGAAAATAGGAAATGCACAATGGTAAAATTGGAAAAGCTAAATAGAAATCATACATAATTCTAAATCAGGTAGAACTATTAACCAGACTTCTCACATTTTTTTTTTACTTATTATTTATTATATAAACCAAGAGAAACTTACTAAATCTAATTGGGTTCCACAAAAATGTAAAGGGTTACTGCCTTATCTTATGTAACCAAATCATCTTTCACGCAGGGGAAAAAATATATTACCTTCTACAAATTTTTTTTTCAGTGCCAGTTCTAATTTTATTCTTACATTAGCACTGCCTTTATTTATTTATTTTTAAAGATTTTTATTTATTTGACAGAGAGAAACACAAGCAGGGAGAGTGGGAGAGGGAGAAGCAGGCTTCCCGCCGAGCAGGAAGCCCGATGCGGGGCTCGATCCCAGGACCCCGAGATCATGACATGAGCCGAAGGCAGACGCCCAACGACTGAGCCACCCAGGCGCCCCAGCACTGCCTTTAAATTACCACTTATGAATACAAGAAAAATTACCTGGTCTTAGAGTACCACCTAGTGGAAATCTGAATGCCACATTTAACAAAATCAGTGCAGAACAACTACTTGGGTTGCACGGTTAAGCTAGGTTTTTTTGTAATGTAAGCATTTTTCCCTATTAAAATATGACAAATTAGAGAAAGAGTGTGTTTCAGTATTTAGGAAATTTTTATGCACCACCAATATTAATTGTTTCATATTTTCATCCACTTGTCAAATAAGATTCAAGGACAAGAACTTGATAAAACACCCTGAAATAATTGTTAGTTTAACCTAGTGTGTTTTACTGTAGGAACTTAGAATAAAGCCAAATATTTTTTAAAGTTCTCTTCTTAAAAATTAAAGCAAAAGAAGTCTTCTATAATTCAACTAATTTCACTATTTTTCAAACAACTGTCTTTGAATTTAGCACAAGGAGTTTTTTTTTAAACACATTAGCTCAACTGAGTATTATTTTATAGAAGTTAGCTACTTAACTTCAGTGTCCCTGAACTCTGCTGTTACTCAGTTTATAAACTAAAAGTAGGTTTCTTTGCACTTGCACAAGTTTCCTTTAATAACTTTTCAATGGGTTATACTATTTGTATAGTGGCCTGTTCTGTGTGTGGGCCCCTGAAGTATATATACACCAGATGGGTAAAATTAAACCATGGATAGCTATTTTTCCAACATGTACAAGGTCACTAATAAATACTTACAATCTCAATCGAGGTTCAACACATCTGACAAAATAATCATACTCATCCTCCTCCTCTTCATCCCAGCTCCTCCAAATATTTTGATAGAAAAACCTGAAAAGGAAATTCAAATCATTGAAATTCAATCACTGGCTCAGTGTTAGGGTTCTGGAGGGGTGCAAGCTAGAGTAAATCAAAACAACTGTATCAGCTACAGTAGAGAATGTTGCATAAATGCTAGATTTGATAGTCATGAGTCATAGCACTTCTATGGATTGGCCAAAAAAATTTTTCTACAATACTGATTCCATTATGATCTTTAATTAGAACTATTTATTGGGGTGCCTGGGTGGCTCAGTTGGTTAAATGTCTGCCTTCAGCTCAGGTCACGATCCCAGAGTCCTGGGATCAAGTCCCAGGTCGACTTAGCGGGGCGTCTGCTTCTCCCTCTCCCTCTGTCCCTCCTCCCACCAGCTCGTGCTCTAAATAAGTAAGTAAATAAATAAATAAAATAGAAATTTAATGACCATCTTTAATTGGGTAGATGGTAGTGCCATTTGTTAAGACAGAAAAGACTGGGAGAGAAACAGGTGTACGTTAAAAACAGAGTTGTTTTCTCCATGTTTGAATTGAGATGCCTATCTGACCTCCAAGTGGATGATGTCAAGAGTGAAGATGCTGCTTTATATTATGGCCCTAGATGATCTCATCTGTTGCTTTAATGCCATCAATAAGCTGACAAATCCCAGATTTATATCTTTGGCCCTGACCTTTCCCCTGGGCTCTGGGCTTGTTATATTCTCAAACCCACCTGCAAGTTATAGTCCCCTTGGAAGCTTTTAAAAATTGGTTCTCGAACCTATTCCAGACCAATAAATCAGAATCTTTGGGGGAGGCGGGAGTTAGATACAGAATCCAATATTTTTAAACCTCTCCAAGTGATTAACAAATTTTTATTATGGAAAATTTCAAACATATTTAAGAGCAAATAGTATCATGAATACCATGATACTATTTGAAGCTGCATCACCCAACTTCAACAACTATCAACACATAGGCAATCTTATTTCATCTCCACCCTATCCACTCACTTCTTTGCTCCCAACCACCACCATCCTGACACTGGATTACTTTAAAGCAAATGTCAAACATATAATATCATTCACAAATTTTAGTATGTAGCTCTAAATAAATCTTTAGATCAAGAAAAAGTTATAATTCTTTAAGATCCAAATATCCAGTTAGTGTTGAATTTTCCCTGTTTGTCTCTTCTGCTATTGTTGCTCTTGTTGTTTTATCATTGGCTTGTTCAAATAAGGATCCAAACAAGGGTCAACTATTGCACTTAATTAAATCACTTTTATTCTATAGATTATCCCTCCCTCCTTTTCTCCTTGTAATTTATTTAAGTTTTCCACACATTGAATTTGATTGATTGCATCTTCATGGGGTCATTTAACATGTTCTTCTGTTTCTTTCACTTCTAGTAAACAGATAGTAAGATCTAAAGGCTTGATCAGCTTTAGGAAATTTTTTTTTTTTTGGCAAGGATACTTAAAAGGAGACACAATGTACTTCCATTAGGAAGTATATGATGCCTGGTCATTTCTTCTGATGATGAGATTAAGAAACCACTGGATTCGGTTTTGTCAGCCTGATCCATCCACTACAAAGTTCCCTATGAGTTTTCAACCAATGGTTGTAGCAGCCAATCATGATCATTGCCTAGAATGTTTATTTATTACAGGCTGTAAAATATTGATATTCTGATCCTATCATTCTTTCTTCATGTATTAGTTGGAATACTCCTAAAAAACAATTCCCAAGTGATTCTAATGTGCTTCCAAGTCTAATTAACGAGAGAGAAGGGTAGCTAGCCTAGGACGGATCCCTCGGTAACTCCAACATTTTAAAGTTTTGAGCAAGAGCCAAGATGACTAAGAAGCTGAGAGAAGAGTGTGTTAAGAACATGGGAATGATCAAATAACTAGAATGTGACCAAGAAGGAAAGCAAGATGAGATCAGAGAAGAGATGACGGGGAAGGAGAACAAGGAGGACTTTGATGACCTCAAGCACAATTTCAGTGGTGCTGTGGCAGAAGCATTACTGAAATGCCAAGAAATGCAGACTGAGACTACATAGAATTCTGTCAAGAAGTTCTGCTGTGCAAGGTGCCTGTGTGGCTCCGTCGTTAAGTGTCTGCCTTCTGCTCAGGTCATGATCCCAGGGTCCTGGGGTGGAGCCCCCGCATCAGGCTCTCTGCTCGGTGGGGAGCCTGCTTCTCCCTCCCTCACTCCCCCCTACTTGTGTTCCCTCTCTCGCTGTGTCTCTGTCAGATAAATAAAATCTTAAAAAAAAAAAAAAAAAAAAGTCCTGCTGTGAAAAGGAGCAGTGAAGGGCGCCTAGGTGGCTCAGTTGGTTGGGCAGCTGCCTTCGGCTCAGGTCATGATCCTGGAATCCAGGGTCGAGTCCCGCATCGGGCTCCCAGCTCCGCAGGGAGTCTGCTTCTCCCTCTAACCTTCTCTCCTCTCATGCTCTCTTTCACTTTCTCTCTCTCTCAAATAAATAAATAAAATCTTAAAAAAAAAAAAAAGGAGCAGTGAAAATGAAGCCATCTCTTAACCCTTGTAGATTAGACTGCCAGTCCCTTCATCCTCTAGAGTCATCTTTTTTGTTGTTGTTTGGCTTTTTTTTTTAAGATTATTTTTTTTTATTTGAGAGGGAGAGAGAGAAAGAGAGGGAGACAGCAAGAGCACTAGGAGGGAGGAGCAGACTCCCCATCAAGCAGGGAGCCCGATGTAGGGCTCGATCTCAGGACCCTGGGATCATGACTTGGGCCAAAGGCAGACGCTTAAAAGACTGAGCCATCCAAGCACCCCCTCTAGAGTCATCTTAAAAAAAAAAAGAACCTGAGCATGTCTTTACTCAACACACACACAAGAAAACGGCTGGGTCCTGACCTCAGAATGAAGTTTAAAATCCTGAGTGTGGCGGTATTCCATGGGTTCATGATCTGGCTCTAGGGCACCTCTCTTGCCTCAGACCTCCTACATTCAAACTCTCATTTCACAAGCTCTTTCAAGCCTCCACGTGACATGCTGGTCAGGCTGTCCACATTCTCCACCTGGTGAGCTTATACTTACATTTTAAGATCCCTCTCAAGTAGTAAGCTCACCAGTACCATACTGGACATTCATACATCATTCACATCTGCACCTCCTCCAGTGTTTATTCCCTCAAGACAGAAATCTTGACTTCTGCCATATCCACTCATATCTCCTCATCCCCCAGATCTACTCCACCACCAAGTCCCAGCCATTCTACCTTCTGAGGAAGCCTCCATGTGTCCTCTCCATACCCCACTCTAGTCCACTCTCTTGCCCCTAACCTGGTCTTCCTAGTCCATCTCCCTGCATTTGTTTTCCACACAGCGGCCAGAATGAACCTTTTAAAACACAAAGCTGATCCTATTCACCTTTGAATAAAAACCTTTCGGTGCTTCCCCAGTGCTCTTAAAGACAAAAATGACTAACTGGCTGACAAAGCCCTGCTTCTTCTTTTTTTTTTTTCTTTAGCCCTGCATCTTCTGATCCTGACAACCTCTAAGCTGGTTTCCTAAGCCTCCTCCATTATTGTCTGTTCCAGCTACAGTGGCCTTTCAGCACCTTAAATTCACTCATCTCCTAAACCTATTCCCTCCTTACCCCTGCCACAGCCCCTTTCACCTAGCTAACACTTCAGATCCAAGTTCAAATGCCATTTCCTCAGGAGACAACCATGTAATAGCCACCTGACCTAGTCTTAGAACACTCTACCTCTTCACTGCACTTACTGCCGTTTCCAATCACATATACACTTTTGTGTGATTAAGATTCATCTCCCACTTTTAGATTGACAGCCCCTGGTGATGGTGATTATGTCAGTTTCATGAAACAGTCACATCTCCCCCTCAACTCAGGACCCAGCACTTGAATATTCATTGAATAAACAATTGAGAACCTGAATAATTTTAATTTTTCTGGGCATTGATCAGAATCTGGGCCCTCAAAATGAAGAATAAATTTAGCCAGGCTCACCTTCAAATAATAGCATTACTAATTCTAAATACAAGTCTTTCTACCAACTTCCATACCCTAGTGATTAGCTCCCTGATTCTTAATTTCCTAAACTCATCAATTATCCCTTTACCTTCAAATGCTTCAATGACAGATTTTTTTTCAAGTGAGAGAAATATAAGAGAATTATATTGGTTCTGGACAGAGGCCAGTTCTTTAGATTTATATTGCTTGGCCTAATACTGAACAGACAGGGTTAAAATTTCTTGGGTACAATTAGAAATCTTCCATAAGATCCTGGAAGCAGGGCCCGAGATACTCTGCTTCTTTGCAGAGCATTCAAATTAAGCTCAACAAAACCAGGTTAACTCACTAATGGTATAAAAAACTGAAAACTATAAAACACTATGCCACATTATTAACATGATCATTATATTATCCAGTCGCCCAGTTCCTAGAGGAATAGAAGTCCCTTTTTAAATAGATAAAAGTCAGCCTTCCTTAGTGAATATACTTATAACACAGAAGATCCAAGAGAAGTACCTATATCAGGAACTACATGATAAAAGATTTATCTGATGATGGTTATCAAAGGGGAGGTGGTTGGGGGGATGGGTGAAATAGGTGATGTGAGCTAAGGAGTGCACTTGTTGTGATGAACACGGGGTGATGTATGGAACTGCTAAATCACTATATTGTACACCTGGAACTAATATAACACTGTATGTTACCTATACTGTAATTAAAATTAAAAAAAAAAAAAGTATACCACTTAATCCAGGTAGGAGCTTTCCTCCTCACTGAAAGGACAAGAAAAGCACATGTTCAAGCGGAAATCAAGTATGCCAAAAAAGGCTGAAAGGCAAGAACATATCCCCTAAGGATCCTGGAAATGACCTAAGAAGACACCTTCCTTGGCCAGATACATTCTTGAAAAAAAAAAAAAAGTGTGTCTTATCAGGGCACAAGACATGGTGTACCACCTCCTTCACTTTATCTCCTTTCCTCATATTCAAGTACATCAACCATAAGCCTTAGCATCCAAAACTTTTAAGAGTTTCTAAACATATGCAAATCAAACGAAGAATCTCCTATCTTTTGTTAACATTTGGGGACACTGAATGAAAGCCATAGAGGAATTCTTTGTATTTTTTTCAACTTTTCTGTAAGTCTGGAATTATCTCAAAATGAAAATTTAAAATGCTTTTTAAATCTTTTTAATTTAAAAAAAAGATTCCCCTATCTCTGAATATTTTAAAATACTGCAATGACCAAATTTACAGTATGAGTTTTAAATCTGGGTATGTAACACAGACCAGAATTACTGCATTTCATCCAAAGTTTCTGGCCACGAGGTTATTTTTATCAACTCTCCTTTCTTCCTACCTGACATGCTCAATTGCAAGGGCTGTCTGGTCAAATACTCCAGAATCATTAAACACCACCCACAGCTCCTGCAGGGGCAACCGATGTTCCTTCAGATCGAGGAGCTCATTCATACACTCCAAGGTAAAAGAGTTCACTTGAGATTCACAGAGGTATGGGTCGGCAAGCCTCACCACTGCCTTCAAGGCTGCAAAGTCCACATCTGTGACCTGAAATTTAAAATAATGTGGCTTACATGGAAATCAAAATTAAGATACATACAAAACACTACTAATAGCCTGATTTTTTATACAGGTAATGGGAACAGGGAGCCTTCTTCCATAATATAAAAACATAATATAACATATTATGTTTCCGTAATATAAAAACAAGAAGGGTCTTCTTCCATAATATAAAAACAAGAAGGGTCTGGCTCTTACCCAAACGGAGCTTACATTGTAATTGAGGAGACAAACAAACAAGACGGTGATAAGCATGTGACAAAGTATAACCAACAGGGGTGGTGGTCTGGTTTTGCTGGGATGATCAGGAGAAGTCATTTCTTAGCTGTGATGTACAGGATGCAAGGGAAGCAGCCATCTGAAGAGCAAGAAGGTGAAAAGGCCCTGTGGCAGAGAAAAGCTTGGCTGCTGGAGCAGCAGACAGGCAGTATTTTTGCTGGAACAAAGGAAAGAAATGGGTGGGGGAGGGGCAGCAGGAGATGAGGCGAGAGAAAAGGGCAAAGAGATCAGGACAGAAAGGGCATTGCAAGGAGTTTGGATTTTGTGTTCTCTAGACAATGAGAAGCCACAAAGCCAACACCAGGGCTTTGGTAAATGCAATGCATTAGAGGTTTTAAGCAGAGGAATGATACAGTTCTCTTTTAAAACAATGACTTTGACAACTTTTGGAGAGTGGATCAGGGTGGAGGTGGGAGGGTGGACGTGCATGGAGGACATGGCCAATGACAACACTATCTTAACCAAATTAATAGGCCTTTCCTGCCACCAAAGATATTAACATAATACAAAATTTAAGTCACCAGGAACAGCTGCAACCCACTGCCTCATCCATAATCACTGCAGTAAATGATGTCATTTTCTCAAAGAGCTGCAGCAAGAACTTGTATTCTCACTTCCTAGTTTAACATTTTAGGTTAACAGGGTTTTCTGTAGTCCAGTTAACAAACACTGAGAAAAATTCACAGCTGTAATTAGAGTGCAAATTTAGTGTAAAAGGCCCAGTCAGTTGAAAAATAAGATTGTTTTTACTTTTGATAGTGGGACACATTATCAAGAGATCAACCACATTATCTACAAATTTGTTAGGCAAAAAATAGGCCAGTTTTAAAATGCCTGTTTGGTTTGAGCTACTTAATGGGCTACAACTAAGAAGGTAAAAAATTAATTGAAACTCCGTTGACTTCATAATGAGGTCTCTTTATTTTTTAAATGGTTTCAAATACCTCCTCCACTTCATAGATTTATAATCCATTTCCCCTTGTCAAAGGACACTGGAACTTTAACCACCTCAATTCCCTGGTAGCTCCTCCTTGGCTGCCTTTAAAATTTGCGGAACACTTCATACACCATGACAATTAGATGTGAAAAACATGCTATTTTCAATCAGCTCATAAACTTTAATTAAAAATTAGCACTTCGGCTATAACAGTCTGAAGGAAAGTGCTTTTAGCTAGAGACAAATGTCTTAACAACAGAATTAAATTTACCTCAACCAGCACCTCAAACACATTAGTGTGCCAGACTGCCCGCCATCCAGATGGTTCAAGGACCTTCTCCAAGAACTCAGCTGTGAATTCTCTTACTTCAGAGGCCTTGCAGTCAGCTACAAACAAATTAAACACAATAAGAATTGAGACTGCATAAAGCAGAGAAAAGTTAATAAATCCATTTTCTCAGAACCAACTGGCAATCTGGAGACTGAGACAATCTACTTGTAAACTGAAAAGATAAAAGCAGCAAAAAAAAACACAAACAAACAAAACAACAACAACAAAAAAAAAACCCACTCACCTAAAATGTAATCTTGGTAAGCTCTGAATCGCTCATAGAACAAAAGTTGACTTGTCTCGAATATTTCTGGAAAATGAGTCTTTCCTTCAGGCACAAAACTTGGTAAACTAGAACCTGGCTTATCATGATTGCTACAATCACTGCATGAATCTTCAACTTGGAACAGACCTAAAAGAACAAAGAAAATAAGCAGGCTTAAAAAAAGAAAATAAGCAGGCTTAACTATCCCAGATACTTCCGGTGCTTACAGATTGCTTCTAATTTCATATCCTTGCTTAGAAATTCCAAACAAAATACAAATAAGGATTTGGGTGTGATGCTTTATTTACCTTTATCACTGTCAGAAGAAATCAGTTTTCCAAACTTGAAAATATCTCAAAATCCAAGTTCTACTTCGAAACAATAAGAACTTAAAATCTTTATAGGTTAGGTCTTTGTTGTTCTGTGAAGTGGTTCAGGGAGGCAGAGAAAAAGGGTTTTTTGATTCACTGGCAATCACTAAAAATCTCCCTCAAAGGATAAAGTTGTGATTCTTACTATAGCTAGCAACTTATAACGGTCAAATAGCTTACAGTTATTTTTTTCCCCAAAACAATTCCATAAAGCTGCATTAAAGTTAGGAGCTAGTTTCCTGTATTCCTTCACAAATGAGCTGAAGCCTCCCTTTATTTTCTGCAATATCAGTCTGTCAATGGTCCCTCAATAAACAGGGATGAGAGATGCTTAATAATGCATAAGGTTTACTTCGCTAAAGTTACTTCACTAAAGGTTCCTCCTCACTAATTTCAATGACAGTGCCTAAAGAAACGATTAGAAAATGCTAATCACAGTAGGTTTGGGCTGTATGTAATTATGTTTCATAAGCCATGATTTGGTCAGTGGCATATCTAATTATGTGTAATACGATGTTTTTAATAGACAAAACCACTACTAAATAAACAATGCTGAGGGTAGCATTTAAGCTGGCAAAATAGTTTCCACAGGTTGTTTCAGGGAGGATATCTGAGACTGTTATTAACAGTAATCTTTCTCTCCACCACACCACACCCCACTACCCCCTGCTCCTCATATTTTTTCCTTCCTTTGACTTCTTTGCCTCTATTCAGGCCACCTTAACTACCTGACCCCACTAATGACCCACAGCATATTCAAGTCTACTGCTCACATGCCAAAGCACATGAGCCTCAGAAGACATCAGTACCTCACTAGCTGTGTGGCAATCTCTCTGTGCCTCAGCTTCCTCTCGTATAAAGTGAAGATGAAGATAATGATCTCTATGATACGAAGAATTTGAGAGGCAGGGTGGGGAGTGGTGGGGGGTGTGGGGAGAAATGAAACAAGATGGGATCAGGAAGGAGACGAACCACAAGAGACTCCTAAACTCACGAAACAAACTAAGAGTTGCTGGGGAGTAGGGGGGTAAGGATAGGGTGGCTGGGTTATGGACATTGGGGAGGGTATGTGCTATGGTAAGTGCTATGAAATGTGTAAGCCTGATAATTCACAGACATGTACCCCTGGGGCAAATAATACATTAGATGTTAATTAAAAAAAAGTGAAGATGAAGATAGCATGCCTATTTCAATTAAATTAATTCAATAAATTACCTTAATCACTTTACCCATCAAATAGCATATATAAATGTTTATTAAAGAAATAATACCTTCCCCTTACACCCATTAGGATAGCTATTATCAAAAAACAATAAGAGGGGCACCTGGGTGGCTCAGTGGGTTAAAGGCTCTGCCTTCAGCTCAGGTCCTGATCTCAGGCTCCTGGGATTGAGCCCCGCATCGGGCTCTCTGCTCAGCGGGGAGCCTGCTTCCCTCTCTCTCTCTGCCTGCCTCTCTGCCTAATTGTGAACTCTCTCTCTCTCTGTCAAATAAATAAATAAAATCTTAAAAAAAAAACCAATAAGAAAAACTATCAAGGAAACAAGTGTTGGCGAGGATGTGGATAAACAGGAACTCTTATACACTGCTGTAGGCATGGAAAATGGTACAGGGCTATGGAGAACAGTATGGTGGTCTCTCAAAAATTTAAAAATAGAATTACCATTTATGACCCAGCAATTCCACTTCTGAGTATATATCCAAAAGAACTGAAAGCAGGATCTCCAAAAGATATTTGTACACCCATGTTCATAGCAACATTACTCACAATAGCTAAAAGGTGGGAGCAACCCAAATGTCCATCAATGGATGAATGATAAGCAAAAGGTAATATCTATATACAAAGGAATATCATTCAACCTTAAAAAGGAAGGAAATGCCGACACCTGCTACCTCATGGATGAACCCTGAGGACATGATGCTAAATGAAATAAGCCAGTCAGAGGAAGACAAATACTGTATGAATTCACTGATGTGAGGTACTTACAGTAGTCAAAGTCATAGAGACAGAAAGTACAATGCTGGTAGCTAGGGGCTGAGACAGGGGAGGATGGGGAGTTATAATCTAATAGGTACAGAGTTTCAATTTATAAGAGGAAGAGGTATGGGGATGGATGGTGGTGATAGCTGCACAACAATGTGAATATATTTAACACCACTGAACTATTCGGTTAAAAACGGTTAAGATGGCATAGGATGGTAAACTTTATGTGTATTTTAACACATTATAAAAAAGCAAAGAATACCTTACTTCAGCACAATTCCTTTTTTTTTTTTAAGAGTTTTATTTTACTTATTTGACAGAGAGAGAGAGATCACAAGTAGGCAGAGAGGCAGGTAGAGAGAGAGGAGGAAGCAGGCTCCCTGCTGAGCAGAGAGCCCCATGCGGGGCTCAATCCCAGGACTCTCGATCCCAAGACTCTCCATCCCAGGACTCTCGATCCCAAGACTCTGGGATCATGAACTGAGCCGAGGGCAGAGGCTTTAACCCACTGAGCCACCCAGGCGCCCCTATTCAGCACAATTCTTTACAGCCACTTTGAAAGTACTACTTTTCACACATTATTTCAATTCATCTTCAACATTCTGTAGGACCACAGGCTCTGTTTTCCAGATAGGAAAACTAAGGCCAAGTGATTTTTGCCAGTTTACAAGAGGGATTAGTAGTGGAATTAAGTCGTATGTATGTTTTCTCCCTTTGCCAGGACTCTTTCCACTAAATAATCCAACTGAAAACGTTAAAGGAAAAGTCTGAACAGCTTAAAATATCAGGAAAAAAATAACGGAATCTCCATAAAGAGGTACACAGGACTGAAAATTACACTTGGGCTCTATTTTTAGACTCTCCCCCATCCTGGCTCCCCTAACTTTGGGCGTGTCAGCTCAGGACAGCTACTGAGGCCAAGGGTTCACGTTTCTTCTCTTTTGGGAAAGTGTTCATGAGCTCCTCTGAGATCGAGATGAAACAGAGGAGACGTCTCTCCACAGATGAACGCGCAAACAAAAAAAAAAAAAAAAAAAAAAAACCGGAAGCCCACACAGACATCCCTGTTGGAAATTCCTGCTCGGGCCCAACCTCTTTCAGTGTCAAGGAAGCTGAAGCCAGATGGGGCGAGAAGGGGAGATGCCCAGGGTACCTCCCAACCTTGACGTTCTGAGAAGGGGTCGGAGCCACTCACAGTCACCGCCGCCACCCTGGCCAGCCGGTCCGGAAGGCCTATAAGACCCAGGAGCCCTCGGAGGGTCCCGACGCCCCCAGCCACTGCGGACACGGTCGGCTGCTAGGAGGCGACTCCTCGGGCCCGATAAGACGGGTGCTCACCTTTCTCCAGAGGCGCTGGCTCCTCCTCGACTGCCCAGCCCGTGCGCTCTGGCTGCGGTGTCATAGCCTGAGACCCCAGCCCTCCACCCGCCAGCAATCCGTCAGCCATTTCAAATTTCCGCGGGCAGCCGCCTAGCTCGGGAACAAGGTGACGCAGGAGCTTCTGATTGGATGATGGGTCAAGGCTCTCGAGCCAATTAAAGGAAAGCGTACGTTGCCCCATTTCCGAACGAGCTCCGCCCTCTCCAGCCTCTCCTCGCCCGGTAACAGCGCCTTGGCGCCACCTACTGGCAAGACGGACCGCTGTTGTTCTCGTCCAAGCTCTTGTCTTTTGTTGGCTGTGACTAACGTGGACAAAATTGAACTGGAACATAATTTGGGATGATTTCTGAAACACTACCAAGCCATGCCTGGAAATGGGTATTAGCATTAGAGGCACTGAATTGGAGATCAAAAAACACAGTATTTAGACTTGTTTCTGCCATTACTAGTGGTATTACCTTAAGCAAGTCGTTCACCTGTCAGAAAGTTATCTTCAGTTGTAATAGTGTATTGACCTAAGTGGCTGTGAATTTTTCATCACTAAAAGTAAGACTCGGTCTTTCTCAGCATCCTCCCACCTCTCTCTCATTTGCTATGTATGCACACACAATATTTTCAAAAAATGTAAAATCAAATTTAGTAAGTAAAATTTGCTTTACACATAATTATTAATCAAAGGCAACTGTAATCTCCAATGATAACTGCTAACATGTATTGAGTATTGTGTGCAAGGCACCCTTCTGCATGCTTTACCTATACTTTTTTTCCAGTTTTACTGAGAAATGATTGACCTACATCACTCTGTAAGCTTAAGGCATTCAGTGTGACAATTTGATTTACATATATTGTGAAATGATTACCACAGTAGGTCCAGCTCACATCCATCTTCAAAGATAGATACAATAAAAATAAAAGAAAGGAGAAAAGAAAGGGAAAAATATTTTTTTTCTCCTTCTGATGAGAGGATTTAGTCTCTTAACTTTTCTATAGATAAAATGGCACTGTTAGCTATAGTCATCATATTGTATATTACATACCTGCATTATTTTATTCAATCTTCAAAAAAATCCTATGAGAGAAGAAATATTATCATTCTCACTTTACGTTTGAGGAAACAGAGTTACCGAGAAGTAAACTAACTTGCCCAATTTAACCCAGCACAGCCAAGATTATAAACCAGCCAAAATCCAGAAGCCACCCCTTTATGCTTCAGTGGGGTCATTATCTGTCAGAGCTGAGGTGGGCGGGTAATGGCAGAGGTTACCAGAACACCATGTGGGCTGAGTCCCACAGAAGGACAACAGCCTTGCTGTGACAGTTAGGCTGTGCAGTCTTGTCATAGGGAAAATGTATCCACTTACTGTCTTGAAGGAAGACCTTGGGCTAAAGTCCCTCAGATCCCTTGTGACTGAAATGAAATGGAGCCAGAGGAGGCAATTGTGGAAACCTGCACTTAATTCCACTAGCTTTTCTAGGAAATACAATTTCTTTGACTCTTGTGTACAGTGTCTGACCTTATTCATTCACTGAGCAAATATTTACTGAGTTCCACAAGGTGAAAACACATAAAAGAATAAAATCAAGACAAGTATCAGGCCTTGAAGATGAAGCTAGCTTTCTCATTATTGTCCTTTTAATCTTCCCACCCACAAACACCACAGGTAGCAGGATTTCTCCTCGCCTTTCTCCCTCAGGCCTGAGACAATATAGTTCTCTTTTTGTTCAATTACCAAATATTTCATCAGCCGTCAATATATTACCCAAACCAGTGCTTCTGGAAAAGTCTTGGGAAGGAACAGGAGGCCACAAGAGTTGGAGACAAAATACCTATGCTGCTGCAAACTCCATTAAGAACAAATTATTCATTAAACTGGATGCATTTCCAAACCTTCACCAATGTTTATTCATTACTTGCTCAATTATATCAAAAGTTTTTAGAGTTTTCCCCTAAATGGAGACCTGTAAGGTGTACCCATTTCTTGGGAGTTTGCCTTCCCTGCCCCCTCCCCTTTATACTAAGAAATGGATTTTTTTCCTTCTTCCTTTCCACTTGTGGCGTATCTCAACCTTCCACCTACCCTAAGTTGGGATGGCACCCATTATTCCCACTCTTTTTCTATATCTCTAAATTTTTTTATTTATATGAGAGATTGAGAGTGAAAGAGATCACAGAGGGAGGGGGAGAAGCAGACCCCCCACTGTGCAGGGAGTCTGATATAGGGCTTGATTCCAGAACCCCGAGATCATGACACGAGAGGAAGGAAGACGCTCAACTGACTGGGCCACCCTTTTTTATATCTTTACTCTCTTTCCCACCACTAGGTCCTTATACTATGTCTACACAAGGACTCAAAACTAACTGCCTTCCCCAAAAAATTCCCCAAAGCCCAGTAGCAATCTTAAGATACAGCCTACATGTTTTCCTTCTCTATAGTGCCTTCCTCTCCTGCTTTCTTGAAGGCCAGTAACTCCCTCCATCACCCTCTACTTCATAGGAGCACTGGCTGCCCAGCACCCCTCTTCTGTAATCTTTCCTCCCTTGGCCTCTGGGTGCTCACTCCTAGTCTTCCTTCCTGCCCTTGTTCCTCTTCCTTCCCCTCAGATTCCCTAAACCTACAGGTTTCCCAAGGGCATGTCCTGACTCCACCTTTCTTAGGAGGTAACATAAGTGAGTGAAGAGGGCCAAGTATGGACTGTGGCAATCACTATGAGCACACAGGAAAGTGGATTTGCTGATTCACTTGACAAATAATAAACATATAGAGTGTAGACTGTGTGCCAGACTAGATTCGAGGGAAATGGGCAAACAAGACAGCATGGAATTCACAGTCTTGTGAGGATACACAATAAACAATGAAAAAAGCAGTTAACAAGAGTCTATTATGAAAAATAATAAAAATAAAACTCAGTGATATGATAGAGAATGATAAGTGAAGAGGGAAAATTCAGATTTTTATGTGAAAATGCCTGGTTTTCAAGTAACAACTATTTTTTTTTAAACTTAAACACTATGCAACCCAGAAAAAACTTATTTCCTAGGTCAGATCTGACCTATGGACCACTAGATTGCAGCCTGTGTTCTAAGCCCCAACAACTCAAAGTATAGCCCAGGGACCAGGAGCTTGTTAGAAATGCAGAGTCTCTCCCCCACCTCCAGATCTGCTGAATGGGAGTCTGCATTTCAACAAGATCCCTAGTCCCCAAACGACATCATTCATATTTGACACAAAGTCCTTCACACATGACATCTCTCCTGAGGCCAGTTCAGTTTCATCTTTCTACTAGAATACTTGACCTGGAATTCTTGCCCATGATTCACATTCGCTGGGCTGTAAAGCCAAACCCAAGTGCAGTTTACCTTCCGGCATATATGACACTCATCTCACCCCATCTTCCCTGCCACAGTCCTGTAGGGCCACCACCATCTCCCATTCAGGCTGTCAAGATGGCATCTGGGAAGTCACCCTGTCTGAGAAGACTTCACCCACCCTCTCACTTGCTTCCAGAATTAATTGCTCCCCTTTTGCTGCTCCAACTACAGGGTCTCAAGCAGAGATGCCCAGAATGGCTAGGCAAGTGACATAAGAAAAGAAGTGGGCTCCTGTGTAAGTCCTATGGGAAGTAGTGGTGGACCCAGTGTTGCCATGTTCGTTTTCCAAGAGAAATCAGAAATCCGATTTTTAGAAGAAATCTCCCATATTAAAAGATTGGCAACTAATTTTAAAAACTTAAACACTGTGCCAGCCAAATAAACATATCTGTAGGACATCAGTTTGCAACTTCAGAGATTTAATCGACTTGTGACATTGCATCAGACACACTGATATAGGTTCTTCGAAGACAAGTACTTCATCTCATCCATCTTGGTATTGCTGGCACTGACTACTAAACTTCACTTAGCAAAGGGACAAACTAAATTAAGACAGGCCCAAAATGGAGTCACTTGGGCTAAATCCACATCACCAAACCTAGATTTAATACCTAATCTAACAGGACTGTAATCTTAAACCATTAAATCTGGAACTTCTTGGTTAGCACTAGTGAGGTAATCCACTTGATAGACCCCTTCTGCCCCCAAAGAAAGATGAGGTCACACTTTTTCCTTGCCCCTGTCCCCTTCTGCTTATAAAATCCCCCATTTTGTTCAGCTTTTTGGAGCTCCTTTCTATCTGCTAGACAGGATGCTGCCTGATTCATGAATCACTGAATAATGCCCATAAGAATAAACAGTGCAAATTCTGACCATCACAGAGGGTAGGGAGAACCTAGGAGGGGTCCCACTGGGAGAAGCTTGTCCCTCCACTGCTGTTGTAGGGAGCTCCATGTGGGCCCAGGTTGGGCAGGTATTCCACGATGTCCACTCTGCCGCAGGGACAGACAAGACGCTAGGTCTTTGCTACTCTGATTTGAAAGTCTGGGGACCCCATTAGCAAGAACAAAAACAAAGAAAGCAAGCCAGGCCCGAATTTTGGATTGTATTTTCCACTAGAGGGCAGCTTAAACTTTCAAAAGAAAATAACTCTTTAGCACTTGGTAAAATGTTGAGTTCTTTCAGCAAGTTTCCTCTTGGGCCTCCAGGCCCCGTGTGAGGCTCTGGGATGAGAAGGGAACAAATAAACATAGCTCTTCCTTCGTGGAGCTCTCGTCCAGTGGGAAAGAGACATAGTAAACAAGAGAACACACAGTGAATGTGAAGTCGGAACCTGGTATAATTACCATTAAGGAGAGAGAATCCCAGAGCAGGAACCTCTTTGCATGGGGAGCCATGGGAAGACCTCACTGAGGGGAGGCTATTGGGCTGAAATCTTCAGGATAAGGCAGAAACAGCCATGGTCCTAGGAGATGGCATGATGCAGGAAGATGAGGGGATTCCAGGAAGGAGAGTTATTTGATGCAAGAAGAGGGCAGTCCTAGCTCTAGAGGTTCCTGAGGCAGGAGAGAGTTCCGTGTGTTGCAGAAATAGAACATAATCCTTCAGCATAGAGTGTGAGGGAAGAAGTGGCTGGCAAGAAGACTGCTGGGGTAACAAAGCCTTAAAGGCCATCTTTCATAAAAAGTTCAAGATTTATGTAATAGGATGCCATTGATGAGCTTTAAGGAAAAAGAGGTGATCTGACTGACGCTCTGGTAAGAGAGTTCTGGCTGCTGTATGGAGAATGCATTGCAGAGAGATTTGGGCATCTGGGTACATCCACTCCCTGCCCACATAGATTGTGTAAAATTAACAGGAAGACCCCACATTTGCACAGTGCTCTCCAGTTTACAAAAGTGATTTCATTTGATCCTCAGCCCTCTGCCCAATTTCTTTCCCCCTCTCCAACTTTACTTTGAGATGTTTACCCAGAGGAAATTTGTTTGGTGAATTCTCATGAGTCATCCAAAGTCAGTTGGATGGGGGAGCCTAAACTCTAACCAAGGTCTGCTGGACTTCCAATTCAGGGCTCTTCTAATCTTGACTTTAACCATATAATCCAAGTACATATTATTTTATATGCTTGTGTAGATAGATATAAATATATTTATACATCTGTATTTTTATTTTATTTATTATTTCTTTATATTTGTCTAACATATCAAGTAAAGTGATCCCTATATCCTGATCTTCAAAACCCTGCAGAGAACAGTTTAGCTCTCCATATGTCTGGACATATATAGCCTAGGGAACTAGTACAGGACAGATTTGGAAAATACCTAAGAAAATTCAGAAGCAGTAAAAGAGTGAGTGCCGCTCATCCACCCATGCCAACTCTTGGACATCACCAACCTGCACAGCCCAGTGTTTATGCTTACATTAACCAACATAAGAGCACAGATTAATATTTCTGCTTCCAGCTGTAATGAGTAACTGGGACTAAACTTATGTTCTCACCATAAACAACCAGAAAAGTGGACAAAATATATGAAACAACAGTTTTCAAACAATAGATGTTGCAGGACCATGGTCCCTGAGAGAAGAGAAGTGAATGACGTGAATCCTGTAACTGCCTTATCTTGTGCCAAAGGCAGCTTCCAGGCTGTGGTGTATGAAAGGGGGCTTTAAGCAGAGCCTGGCATCTCACTAAGCTGAGGACACAGAGATAGGAGTTTGGACAGACAGGCTGGGATTTTAAGGAATGAGGACCAGGAAAAAGAGCTGATCACAAAAAAAGCTCCAGAAATCAGCAAAAGGTTCCCCTCTTGTCTATTCCTGAATACTGAGTCACAGATGCACAGGGTGGGACTTCAGGAAGCAGGGCCAAGAAGCTCTAAGTTAAATAAGTACCACAATTCACACAGACCTAGGAGACATTTGACTTTGTAGCAGCCAGAAAGGAGACTCCTCAAAGCACTAGTATCTAAAATATATAAAGAACTCTCAAAACTCCACAGTAAAAAAAAAAAAAAAAAAAAAAATCTAACTAGAAAATTGGCAAGAGACATGACCAGACATTTCAGCGAAGGGGATTTAAGGATGGCAAATAAGTACATGAAAAAAATGTTCAGTATCATTAAACACTAAGGAAATGACAATTAAAACCACAACAAGATATTACTAACACCAGAATAGTTAACATCAGAACATCAGAACAGTTAAAAAATAGGAAAACACCAAGTCCTGCTGAGGATACAGAGGAATTGGATCACTCAAACATTGATGGCAGGAATATAAAATGGTGAAACTACTCTGGAAAACAACTACTCTAGAAAACGGTTTGGCGGTTTCTTAAAAAAAACTAAACATGCAACTACTGTGTGACCTACAACTCCACTCCTGTGCTTTATCTCTGAGAAGTGAAAACTGTGTTTCTACAATAACCTGTACATGAATGTTTATGACAGCTTTATTCATAATAACCAAAAACTAGAAACAACCCAGATGTCCTTCAAAAGGTGAATGGTTAAACAAATTGGTACCACCATACCGTGCGTATCAACCAGAGCTTTCAGAGAAACAGGATCAACAGACGAACAGAGAGGTAGAGGGAGAGGCAGAAATGGAGGTGTGGAGGGACGGGGAAGAGAGATTTATACTAAGGAGTTAGCTCATGCAAATGTGGGGGGTGTAAGTCCAAAAACGTGTAGAGGAGGAGGCAGGCTGGAAACTCAGGTAAGTGTTGATGCTGCAGTCTTGAGGCAGTATTTCTTCTTCTCTGAGAAACCTCAAAGTTTGCTCTAAAGGATTTCAATGGATTGGATGAGGCCTACCCACACTATCAAAGGTAACCTCTTGTACATAAACTCAGTTGATTGTAGATGGTAACCACATCTTCAAAACGCCTTCACAGCTACACCTAGATTAGTGTTTGATTTAGTAACTGGGCACCATAGCTAGCCATGTTGATGCATAAAACTAATCATCACAGCATATACTACCCAATAAAGGAATGAACTACTGGTATATCTAACAACTTGGAGGACTCTCTAGGGAATTTTGCTGAGTGAAAAAAATTCAATCTCAACAGGTTACATACAACATAACTCCATTCATATAACATTTTTGAAATGACAAAATTTTAGAAATGGAAGAGCAATTAGTGATACCAAGGAGTTAGGCACTGGGCGTGGGAGTGTGGTTGGGAGAAGAGAAAAGGAAGGAGGATGGTGTGGTTATAAAAGTGTGATACGGAAGACCCTTGTAATGCAGGAACTGATCAGTGTCTTAACTGCCGTGTTGGTTATATGAACCTACATGAGTGATAAAATTTAATCGAACTTAATGTGTGCACATACATACATATACACATAATAAGTATAAGTAAAATCTGATTAAAGTCAGTGGATTTCATCAGCATTGATATGCTGGTATGATATATTCTATGTTATACTAAAGTTTTACAAATGGTATCATCAGAGGAAACAGGGTGATATATTTGTCCAATCTGAGAAGAAACCAGAGTATGCTTTTTTTTCACATCAACTTCATTAAGTTATAATTTAATAAAATTCACTGATTTTAAATATATACTTCTCTAAGTTTTAACAAATATATGCAGCTGTAAAATTACTACCACAATAAAGATATAGAATATTTTCTAGGGGCACCTGGGTGGCTCAGATGGTTAAGTGTCTGCCTTCAGCTCAGGTCATGATCTCTGGTCCTGGGATCGAGCCCCATACCAGCGGCTTCCAGCTCAACAGAGTCTGCTTCTCCTTATCCCTCTGTCTCTCCCCCTGCTTGTGCTCTCTCTCTCTCAAATGAATAAATAAAATCTTTAAAAATATATATATAGAATATTTTCACCACCCCAAAAGATTTTCTTATGCTTCTTCCCAGTCAACATCCCCCTGCCAAAAAAACAAACAAAACAAACAAACAAACAAAACACTGCTTCCAGTCCCTGTCAACCACTGATCTGCTTTCTGTCACTTTGGATTTCTTTTCTGGGTCTCATATGAGTAAAACCAGATAGTATGTTCTCTTTTTGTGTTTGGCTTCTTTAACTTAGGATAATGTTTTTGAAATTCACCTATATTGTTGCACACAACAGTATTTCATTATTTTTATTCTCATTGTATGGAAGTTTTCTCCACAATTTATTTAACCACTCACTTCTTTTGATAGATATTTATGTTGTATCAAATTTTTGACCATTATGAATAAATCTTTTATGAATATTTGAGTATGAGTCATTTTGTAATCATGTCTTCCGTCTTTCCTGAGTAAATACCTGGAAATGGAATTTCTAGGTCACATAAACATGTGGGGTTTTTTTTTGTTTATTTTTTTTTTTAAAGATTTTATTTATTTATCCGACAGAGAAAGAGACAGGGAGAGAGGGAACACAAGCAGGGAGAGTGGGAGAGGGAGAAGCAGGCTCCTTGCTGAGCAGCGAGCCTGATGTGGGGCTCGATTCCAGGACCCTGGGATCATGACCTGAGCCGAAGGCAGATGTTTAACGACTGAGCCACCCAGGCGCCCCTAAATATGTGTTTAACTTTTGGGGAAAAAATACAAAATTATTCCTTAAGTGGTGTGATAGTGAATTTTATGTATCACCTTCACTGGGTCATGGGGTGCCCAGATATTTGTTCAAACATTATTCTGGGTGTTTCTATGAGATATTTTGGATGAGATTAACACTAAAATTCATAAACTGAGTAAAGCAGATTATCCTCCCTAAGGTAGGCGAGCATCATCCAATCCACTGAGGGCCTGAATAGAACAAATACCTTATATTTATATATATCTTATTGGTTCTTTGTTTCTAGAGAACTCTGACTAATACAGATTTTGGTACTTAGAGTGGTTCTAGAGGAACAGAATTATAGGGATGAATTTCCTGAATTTGTCCTGGGATTTCCAGAATTGATTCTTTAATCTGATTAGATTTAAAAATACCAGTGGCTTGTGTGGTGCATGAACAATGAATCTTGGAACATTGAAAAAATTAAATTAAATAAAAAAAAAAAATACCAGTGGCTTCTATTTCCAATAAAGAGAGCACAGATAGTCCATGGTGTGACCTGGTAATCGAGAGATGCAAAGTATCTCCATTGGATACTCCTAATAAACCACTTACAGGAAGCAAGAAGCTGAGGGACTTTTGAACATTTTTTGAAAACTAATGAATATAATGACATTCGTTGGTTGCTCCTAATATCACTGGGCAAGCTACATAGAAAAAAGATAAGCTTAGGGATCTAAATTTCCAGATCAAATGCCACATAAATGACCTGAAAGCTTCCACGTATGCCCTGAAACAGATCCTTCTCTCTTGTAGCTGCAGGGCTGAGATTGTTGAAAAGCAAACAATCTCATCCTGCCACTGACTGAATTACAAGGCGAATAGTACTCCCAGTCTAACAGGGGTCTACTGGTAAGGCATTGATTGGGAAGCAAAGGAATCCCATAACTTTTGGGGAAATGGGGCTATGTCAGAAGACCCTGATAAAGTTAGGGACATTGACCCCCCCCTAAATTCTGATGAATCCTTGCCAGTGGAAATTGTCTCCCCAATCCCAATGGAAGCAGCAGCCTCTGTACCCCTGTCAGACACGATATTAACCATTCCCTGTCTGAGGAAACTGGAAGTGCCTCCCTGTCTGCCTTGCCAGACAATGCTGATTCTCCTCAGGACTCATCCCCGCCACCCCTTTTGCTTCTTGGCCTATAACTAGACCCAAGTCCCAACAGGTCCTTAAAGGTAAAGAAAAAAGTGTGACCCATGAGAAGATGTCCTATACTCCAAAAGAACTAATTGAGTTTTCTAATTTATACAAGCAGAAATCCAGAGAATATGTGCCTAAATGAATACCAAGAGGGTGGGATAATGGTGGAAGAAACATAAAACTGGATAAGGCCAAATTTATTAATATGACCTCAATAAGCAGAGATTCTGCATTCAATGTAGCAACTCAGAGAGTTAGAAAGGACTTTAACTTGGGTTTTGGCCACCAAAAGGTGGACCTAGTGAACAAATTGGAAGTGCCCAACATGCTTTGGTTTAATGGAGAGGATGGGAGTCAAAGCCTTAGGGAGGTTGGAATGTTAGAATAGATTTGTCATTTAAGACCTACTCACTCGGGCGCCTGGGTGGCTCAGTGGGTTAAAGCCTCTGCCTTCGGCTCAGGTCATGATCCCAGGGTCCTGGGATCAAGTCCCGCATCGGGCTCTCTGCTCAGCAGGAAGCCTGCTTCCCCCTCTCTCTCTGCCTGTCTCTATGCCTACTTGTGATCTCTCTCTCTCTGCTAAATAAATAAAATCTTTAAAAAAAATAATAATAAAACACACACACACACACAAAATAAAAAGACCTACTCACTCAAACTGGGAGGGTTCAGAAGACACACCTTAAACCACTACTGTGAGAAATAAATTTCTGAGTGCAGCTCCATCCTTGAAGAGCTCCATAATGACTCTTCTCTGTAGGCCAGACCTTGCAATGGGCAGTGCAGCCACTGAATTAGGAAACCTAAATGTAACGGGAGTAATTGGGTCTTAGGGTGGCAGGGGCCAAGTGAGGGCACTCAACCGCCAGAAGAAAAGTGGGCGTGGTTACTGGTAATGGACAGCAGAGTCAAAGCTGCGATCAGATAGGTCTGACACAGATCTATGGTGCTGGCTAATTGATCATGGTGTTCCTAGAAGTGAAATAGGAAGCCGACTAAATTCTTACTGATCTGTATGTATAAACAGAAAAGTTCTACATGAAGTAAATAAAAGTCTAACTTGAACCATATAAACATAGTCACCACACTTCAACCAATTCCCAGACTTGAGCCAGTTTACACACCCAGAGTCCCTTGAATGAAGAGGAGGATGAGTCCCCTTGAAGAAGAGCCCCACTATACTACCTAAATTTTATATGATTAATTTTTCTTCTAGCCTTCTCCAAAGGGACCTACAGCTTTTACCAGGGTAACTATGCATTAGGGAAAAGAAAATAAGCAGAACTTTGGGGGACTTCCAAAATGTCACTGTAGCCCTCCAGTCAGAGTAGGATTAATGGAAGTCAGGTGATCAATGGAGTTTTAGCTCCAGTCCATCTCACAGTGGGTTCAGTTGGTCCCCAAACCCTTCTGTGATCATTTCCCCAGTTCCAGAATTCATCATTAGAATAGATATACAAAAGTAACAGGCAAAAATCCCCACATCGCCTCCACAACCACTGGTGTGAAGGCTATTATGGTGGAAAAACCAAGTGAAGGCCACTAGAACTGCCTTTACCCAGGAAAATAGTAAACCAAAAGTAATATCACATTCTTGACAGGATTGCATATATTAGTACCACCATCAAGGACTTGAAGGGTGCAGGGATAGTGATTCCCACTACATCCCCATTCAAATTGTCTATTCATCCTGTGAGGAAGACAGATGAATCTTAGAGAATCACACAGTTTATCCTAAGCTTAACCAGGGGTGACTCCAATTACAGGTGCTATGCCAGATGTGGTTTCCTGGCTTGATCAAATCAGCGCATCCTCTGGTACCTGATAGGCAGCTATTGATCAAGCCTTTCTCTGTATCCCTGTCTGTGAGACCCACCAGAAACAGTTTGCTTTTAGCTGACAAAGCCAGTAATACAACTTCCCTATCCTACTTTAGGGGCATTATCAGTTCTCTGGCCCTGTGTCATAATTTAGTTCACAGAGATCTTTTTTTTTTTAATTTTTAAAAAAGATTTTATTTATTTATTTGACAGAGAGAAAGAGATCACAAGTAGGCAGAGAGGCAGGCAGAGAGAGAGGGGGAAGCAGGCTCCCTGCTGAGCAGAGAGCCTGATTCGAGGCTCGATCCCAGGACCGAGATCATGACCTGAGCTGAAGGCAGAGGCTTAACCCACTGAGCCACCCAGGCACCCTAGTTCATAGAGATCTTAATCACCTTTCCTTTCCACAAGATATCACACTGGTCCATTACTTTGATGACATTATGCCAATTGGACCTAGTAAACAAGAAATAGCAACTATTCCAGACTTATTAGTAAGACATTTGCATGCCAGAAGGTAGAAAATAAATCCAAAAAATTCAGGGACCTTCTACCCCAGTGAAATCTCTCTAAGGGTTCAATGGTGTGGAGCATATTCTTAGTGACATTTTTCTAGATATTCTCCTAAGGCAAGGGAAACACAAGCAAAAATAAACTGTTGAGACTACATCAAAATAAAAAGCTTCTGCACAGCAAAGAAAATAATCTAAAAGGCAATCTACAGAATGGGAGAAAATATTTGCAAATGATATCTGATAAAGGATTAGCATCCAGAATATATAAAAAGCTTATACAACTCAACACCCAAATAACAAATAATCCAATTTTTAAATGGGCAGAAGACATAAACAGACATTTCTCCAAAGAAGACATCCAGATAGGCAACAGACACATAAAAAGATGCTCAACACCACTCAAGGAAATGAAAATTAAAACTACAATGAGATGTCACCTCACACCTGTCAGAATTGCTAAAATCAAAAACAAAAGAAACAACAAATGTTGGTGAAGATGTGAAGAAAAAGAAACTCTCTTGGGGCACCTGGGTGGCTCAGTAGGTTAAGCATCTGCTTTCAGCTCGGGTCGTGATCCCAGGGAACTGGGATCAAGCCCCACATCAGGCTCCCTGCTTGGCGGGGAGCCTGCTTCTCCCTCACCCTCTCCCATTCCCCCTACTTGTGCTCTCTGGCTCTCTCTATTTCTCTGTCACATAAATAAATAAAATTAAAAAAAAAAAAAAGAAAAGACAAAGGAACCCTCTTGCAGTGTGGGAATGCAAGCTGGTGCAGCCACTCTGGAAAACAGTACAGAGGTGTCTCAAAAAGTTAAAAGCAGAACTACCCTATGATCTACTAGTAGCACTTACTCGGTATTTACCCAAAGAACAGGAAAACACTAATTCAGGATACATGCACCACTATATTTATAGCAGCATTATCTACAATAACCAAATTATGGAAATAGCCCGTGTCCACTGACAGATGAATGGATAAAGAAGATGTGGTATATATACACAATGGAATATTATTCAGCCATAAAAAGAATGAAATCTTGCCATTTGCAATGACATGGATGGAACTAGAGAGAATAATGCTAAGTGAAATAAGTCGGTCAGAGAAATATAAATACCATATGATTTCACCCATATATGGAATTTAAGAAACAAAACAAACAAGCAATGAATAAAAGAAAAGAGACAGAGAGACAAACCAAGAAACACTCTCAACTATAGAGAACAAACTGATGGTTACCAAAGGGGAGGTGCGTGGGGGATGGGTGAAATACGTGATGGAGATTAAGGAGGACACTTGTCATGATGAGCACGAGATGATGTATGTAAATGTTGAATCACTATATTGTACACCCAAAACTAATATAACACTGTATGCTAACTATCATGGAATTAAAATAAAAACATAATAAAAAATAGTGTGGGGCATATTGAGATAGCCCTTCTAGGATAAAAGTTAAGTTATTCATCCAGCCCCTCCCACAAAAGAGACATAATGCCTAGTGAGACTCTTTTGGATTTTGGAGGCAGCATATTCCTAATCTGTGTGTGTTACTAGGGCCCATTTACCAAGTGACCCAAAAAACTGATACTTTTGCATAGAGCCCAGAACAGGAGAAGTCTCTGCAATAAGTCCAGGCTGCTATGCACCCTGCTCCACCACTTGGGCCATATAATACAGCAGATCCAATGCACTTGAAGTGTCACTGGCAGATGAGGATGCTGTCTGGAGCCTTTGGCCAGTTCCTATAGATGAATCACAGGACAGATTCCCTAGATTTGGGAGCAAAGCCCTGCCATCCTCTATGGATAATGACGCTGTTTTTGAGGAGGTACTTCACCTGCTCAAGTGTTTAGCAAAAACTAAACACTTAACCATGGGTCAGCAAATGAGCATGCAAACTGAGATGCCCATCACCAACTGGGTGATATTTGACCCACCAAGCTGTGACATGTACAGTAGCACTCCATCATCAGATAGAAACAATATATACCTGAATAGGCCCTGAAAGTGTAAGTGAGTTACATTAAGAAGTGACCCAAATATCCATGATCCCCACTCCTACAGCACTGTCTTGTGTCTTCTAGCCTGAACCTATGGCCTCATGGGGAGTTCCCTATGATCAGTTCACACAGGAAGAAAAGAGTTTTCAGATGGTTCTGTACAACAAATAAGCACCACTTGAAAGTGAGCAGCTGCAGCATAACGACCCCTCTCTGGGACATCCCTTAGGACAGTGGTGAAGAGAAGCCCTCCCAGTGACCATAACTTCAAACAATCTGTTTGTTCACTTTGTGATTGTATAGATTCATGGTCTGTGGCCAGTGATTTGACTGGATAGTCAAAGGCTTAGAAGGAATATGATTGGAAAATTTTTGACAAGGAAAGTTGGAGAACAAATATAAAATAGACCCCTCTGAATGAGCATAAAAATGTGAAGACATTTGTGTCCCATTTAAATTTGTGTCCCATTTGTTCACCGAAGGGTGACCTCAGCAGAGGATGATTTTAATAATCAAGCATGGGGCACCTGGGTGGCTCAGTGGGTTAAAGCCTCTGCCTTTGGCTCAGGTCATGATCTCAGGGTCCTGGGATCGAGCCCCGCATTGGGCTCTCTGCTCAGCAGTGAGCCTGCTTCCCCCTCTCTCTCTGCCTGCATCTCTTCCTACTTGTGATCTCTCTCTCTGTCAAATAAATAAATAAAATCTTAAAAAAAAAAAATCAAGCAGATAGGGTGACCTGTTGTGTGGATACCAGTCCTCCTCTTTCCCCAGCCACCCTGTCATTGCCCAGTGAATTGATGAAGAACATGGCAATGGTAGCAAGAACAGAAGTTATGCATGGACTTCTACTCACCCAAGATGACCTGGCTTCAGCCACTACTGAGTGCCCAATCTGCCAACAGCAAAAACCTACACTTGAGTTCCAGAAATGGTATCATTCCCAGGGTGATCAGCCAGCTACCTGTGTGTCAGGTTGATTACCTTGGACCACTTACGTGATTCCTCTTGTTCTTATTGGAATAGATACTTTGGATATGGACTTGCCTTCCTGGCATGCAATGCTTCTACCAAAACTCCCACCCATGGTCTTCTAGAATGCCTTATCCACCATCATGGTATTCCACAGAGCAATGTTTCTGATCAAGGAACTTCACAGCAAAATAAATGTGGCAATTGGCTATGCTCATGGAATTTTTATCATGTTCTCTATCATCCTGAAGCAGCTAGCTTGACAGTAGAATGGCCTTTGGAACACTGTTAAGCACCAGCTAGTGGCCGTGCATTGTGGAGTCAGGGCAAAGCCTTCCAAAGGCTGTATATGCTCTGAATTAGTGCCAATATATGGTACTGTTTCTCCCATAGCCAGGATTCATGAATCTAGGAATTCAAGAGGTGGAAATGAAAGTGGTGCCACTTACTTTTACTCTTAATGACCCATTAGCAAAATTTTTTCTTCCTGTACCCACATTATGCTCTGCTGGCCTATGGGTCTTAATTCCAGTGGGGGGAATGCTTCCACCAGGAGACACGACAATGATTTCATTGAACTGTTAGATAAGGTTGCCACCAGGAGACTTTGGGCTCCTCATATCTCTGAATCAACAGGCAAAGAAGGGAGTTATTGTGTCATCTGGTGGGGTGATTTATCCTGATCACCAAAGGGAAATTTGACCAAGGAGGTAAGGAAGAGTCTGAAATACAGGAGATCTTTTAGGGTGTCTCTTATATTACCATGCTCTGTGAGTAAAGTCAATGGAAAACTACAGTAAGTCAATCCAGGCAGGACTATTAATGACCCAGCCTCTTCAGGGATGAAGATTTGGTTCACCCCACCAGGTGAAAAACTATGACCAGTTAAGGTGCTTGCTTAGAGCAAAGGGAATCCAAAATGAAGAGTGTAAGTTGTTATAAATACCAGCCATGGCCATGTGACCAGTTATAGAAATAAGGACTACAATTATCATGAGTATTTCCTCCTTATTTTGTTATGAAGGCCCTGTGTATACACAAACACACACACACACACACACACAAAAACACACACACACACGTACATTTTCTTTTCTCTACCACTCCCTAGTGTGTAAAATAAGATACGTTTACTTTATTTATTTATTTATTTAAGTATTTTAGGGGCACCTGGGTGGCTCAGTTAGTTAAGCCTCTGCCTTCTGCTCAGGTCATGATTCCAGTGTCCTGGGATCAAGCCCTGCATGGGGCTCCCTGCTTCTCCCTCTCCCTACTGTTCTGTCTGCTTGTGCTCTCTCTCTCTGCCAAATAAATAAATAAAATCTTCAAAAAATATATATAAAGTATTTTTATTTATTTATTTTTGAAAGACTTTACCTCCTTTTCTGAGGAAGGGGTTAGTGTGCTTTTGGTTTGACACAGAATAGCTGTGTCATGGGAGGTGGAATTATGACCTTGTTATTGTCTTTGTTTGGAGATTACATGTGGTTTAAGGAGATGTGTACGGGTGCCATGTCAACAAAGGTGGACTTGTGATTGTTAATTTTATGGGTCAATTTTATGTGCTCAGATATCTGGTTAAACATTATTTCTGGGTTCGTCTGTGAGGATGTTTCCAGAATTAGCCTTTGAATCCCTACACTGAGTAAAGAGGATTGTCTTCCCCACGTGGGCAACATCATCCAATCCACTGAGGGCCAGAATAGGACAAAAAAGTAGAGGAAGGGAGGATTTAGAGGAAAAGACATGGAGGGATGAAAGAGGATATGGCACCTCTCTCTGCCTGAGTACTAGACTGGGACATTGATCAATTCCTGCCCTTCAGACTGAGCCTGAAATATATACCATCAGCTCTCTGGCTCTCAGGTCTTGACATATGTGTGTGTGCGTGTGTGAAATACATACGTATATATGTCTGTCAAATATATATGTGTGTGTCAGATACACACACACACACACACATGCACACAGTATGAATATATATTTCAAATGAGGACCAGCTGCCAATCCTTGGATTCTCCCACTGACCCAAGGCTGCAGCAAGTCTAGCTTGCATCCTTCTCCCTGCCCCTCAAGGTACACCAAGGTACCTGGGAAGGAGGGTAGCAGGGGCATTAACTCACAGCCCCAAGAAACCCCACTGCCCTGGTCCAACCCTAACATGGACAGAGCAGAAGCATGTGCCATATGCAATCTGATGACTCCTAAGCAAGGCAGACTCTCATGATCATCTGATTTGGAGACAGATATATTTTTAATTGAATGTCTCTTTATTACTTTAGATGCTTGTAACTAAGGGACATTGATAGTAAAATAAAGAAAGTAATTAAAATATTATGATTAACCCATGGTCTAGTTAAAGGGACTCAGACACCCCAGATTTCTGTGTCCTATTCACCAGAGCTCAGGGTCACCTTCTCTCGGACACTGGCCTTGTTTCTTCCATTTGGTGTGTATGATCCATTCTCCATGTCTTTGCAAATCTTACCCATCTTTAAGGCACAGGGCAAGCCCACATCCTCCAGGGAGCCTTGTTTCCCTTCCTTGTTTGCTCTCCTCTGAACTTTTTCTAGTCATTAATCCAACCTCTAGATCTCATTATTTGATGAGTTGAGAAAATAACACATATATTACTATATCATAAATATTTTTATAACACTTTGATAACTGCATTCATTATAATTGGTCTCCTTTGTAATCCTATATATTTTATTCATGCACCTAAAAATATTATTCTGTAAAGAGATCCAGAGGCTTTACCCAGTGGGATCATGGTGCTGAAGAGGTTAAGAATTTCTGCTGATGGATTCATGCTTTTGACTCTCCTATCAGCCCAACTGAGGGAGATCTGGGGCCTGGAGCAGCTGGAGGAGCAGCCATCAGGTGGCTCAGAAAATACTGTCCCTGTCCCCTCTTACCTGCCCACTGGAGAGCACTTCCAAGAAGGCCTCGTGGTAATCAGACCAGCAGAGAACCCTCTTTATGGCAGATGGAGGCTCTAGCACTTGTCAGGCGATGTTATGGAGAATAGGAGTTGTGAGGTGAAAGGAAAACTTTGGGCTTAGCCAGCTGGGGCACCCCCATGGGGACCAAACAGCCCTATCTGTACTTAACAATGACACCAGGGCCACAAGGCCAACTCTGCTGCTTGTCAGACTACAAGATGGGCTGGGAGAGGCTGCTACAGACTGAATTTCTGTGTCCCCCAAAATTCAAATGTTGAAACCTAACCTCCAGTATGATGGTGTTAGGAGGTGGGCCTTTGGGAGGTAATTTGGTCACAAGGGTGGAGCCCCCATGAATGAGATCAGGACTTTTTAAAAGAGAATTCAGAGAGTTCCCTTCCACCTTCCACCAGGTGAGGCCACAGCAAGAAGGCAGCCACCGATGAAAAAGAAGCAGGCCTTCCCCAGGCATGCCTTGATCTTAGACTTGATCTACCAGTGTCTTGCTCTTGAACTTCCAGCCTCTGGAACCGTGAGAACCACAATTTTGTTGTCTATAAGCTACCAGTCTATGGCTATCATGTTATAGCAGCCTAATGAGTCTAAGACAGAGGCAGAACTTTCTTCAGTCCTCCCCTGCATTCAGATTGTGCCTGGATTCAAATCTTGCATCTGCCACTTACTAGTTAGCTGTGGCTTTGGGCAAGGTGCTTGACAGATCTGTGCTCCTGCTTCCTCACCTGTAATGTAAAGAAAAATAGGAATATCTGCCTCATGGGATTGTCAAGAGATAGCATGAATTCACACACAGGTCCTTTATTAAGAGAGCATGGCATGTAGTGCATAGTGTGTGAGGGCTGGCTTTATTGTTCTTTTTTTTTTTTT
>CM052888.1:32095682-32116228 GCA_028534135.1 Potos flavus | reverse complement strand
GGGGAATGATGAGGGAAAACTGTACTTTAAGCCGACTGACCAAACTGGCAAGGGAACTCCAGTCCTTGTCTCAGAGCCCTTCCGGTTCTTCTCTCCTACCCTGTTCCTCTCGTGCGCCAGAATGCCAAGTATGCGCAAGTAGGAGGGTATAAATTACCTTCCCTGCTTGTGCTCGGGGCTCAGATTTTTGGAGAAGGGTCTCCTCTGAGTCTCACCAGTGAATAATCTCTCTCTCCCTTCTTAGTCTCTGAGTGCCGCTTGGTTTTTCTGCCAGGATCCAGTCCAGGTTCTGCTACATGGTCACAGAGGAAGAACCTAAGATTCAAATACCATTTTTCCTCTGCGGTTTGAAGGCTGTTTCAGTCAGCCCACATGAAGTGTCTGCATTGTACCCGGCTTGTTACCTTCATGCTTTCCTCATGTATCCATCCAGATGGAGCGATTTCAGGAGCATTCCTTTTTTTTTTTCAGGAGCATTCCTTACCTTCTGTGCATCACTTTAATTTAGTCTTTCTTTTTTTTAAGATATACGCCTGCCTGGCCCCAGCGTTATTTTTTTCAAAGAGGTGGTTTTGTTTCTATGGCAACGGAGGGGTCTATTGTAATCAAATATTGAGCCCCATTCAATCGCAATCTTCTCATCCCCCTACCGTTTACTCTGGTAGTCATGCTGTATTGTGCTGCTTTTCTTCTGAATCCTCAATCAGGCTGTCGCATTAATTTCGCTGTACTGGGCATGGGCCGCTCAGAACACTACTTAGATGGCTTAAGAGTAGGCACTAAAAACTTTGTCTACCTCAAATGCGAAAGTCAAAACGCATATGCCTAATTGCCCTTTTAAAAGAGCAAAAACCTCCGAGAGCGTTTCCCTCAACAGCATTCTCCTGTCCTAATTGTCTTCGATTTACATAGCTGACTCCAAATTGCACTAGGTCTTTCCAAGCCAACAACAACAATAATAATAATATGCTACCATTTATTGAATTCATACTATGTGCCAGACACTGTGCTAAGTCTTTTTTATTATCATTAGTTACAATTTAATTTTCGGGTTTTTTTTTTAATATTTTATTTATTTATTTGACACAGAGAGAGAGCATGAGTAGGCAGAGAGGCAGGCAGAGAGGGGGCGGGGGGGGGGG
Organism: Potos flavus; assembly: GCA_028534135.1. NCBI lineage: Eukaryota > Metazoa > Chordata > Mammalia > Carnivora > Procyonidae > Potos > Potos flavus. The sequence continues at coordinate 32,115,086 of CM052888.1, read as the reverse complement.
AAGCAGGCTCCCCACTGAGCAGAGAGCCCGACGTGGGGCTGGATCCCAGGACCCCGGGATCACGACCTGAGCCGAAGGTAGAGGCTTTAACCCACTGAGCCACCCAGGCGCCCCACAATTTAATTTTTGAATAAACAATAAACTCGAAGGTTCCAAAAAATTTTTTTAAGATTTTATTTATTTATTTGACACACAGAGAGAGCATGCACACAAGTGGGGTAGCAGCAGGCAGGAGAAGCAGGGTCCCTGCTGAGCAGGGAGCCTGATGTGGGGCTCGATTCCAGGCCCCTGGGATCATGATCTGAGCTGAAGGCAGATGCTGAACATCCTGAGCCACCCAGGCAGGCAACCCGAAGTTTCCAAAATTTAAGTGTTGTGCATTTTCAGTAAAAATATCCCTGCCCCCGCTGTACTGCTCTCACCCTGTTTCCCTCCCCATGAACAACTAATTTTACACGCTTCCAGAGATACGCTATGTGTGTACTAGCAAATATATGTGTGTGTAACCTGCACCCGACATCTCTCGGAAATCATTCCACATCAGTTTATTGAGAGCTTCCTTATTCTTTCCATGGCTAGATATTATTTGTTACATGGAAGTACCATAATTTCTTTAAACATGTATATACTGCTGAGGGAGCAGAAGGCAAGTTGAGGACAAGCTGATGCCTGGCAACACCGGCCCTCCTTGGGATCTGCTTGACATTCCTCAGGCACTCCTGGCTCCTGGCTGCCCTAAAACTAAGGGAAGGAAAAACAAGTGGTTAACTAAGAGAGATCACGATTCTACAAGACATGAGTCTCCATCAGTTGACCAATATCTTAGTGATTTACAAGGAAAAAGCATTCTTACCAATAGCCTAACTTCCAGAGACCCATAACTCAATTTCCTGGAGCCCTAATACCACCCTCCCTTCCATGAGTGATGTGGGAAACAGGTAGAAGGGAAAGTAAATAAAATTAAATTTCTTTTATGGCCTCTAGCCCATTCACAAAGACCTGAGATAGGCAGAGTATAACATTTCTCCAGGAAGCTCCCAACCTCCTTAAAGTTAATGCCTTATAGAAGGGAAAACAACTTTAGCTTGAGAGTAGCAGGGCCTCCAGTATCCTAACGGTCCTCTTTAGCATACCAAAGTCCTTTTGGACACCTCCCTTCTTCCTTACCTCCCCCAACTCCCAAGTATATAATCAGCCATTCCTCACAACTCCATAGTAGCAGCTCTTTCTGCCCACAGGTCCTGTCCCCATGCTTTAATAAAATCACCTTTTTTGCACCAAAGACATCTCAAGAATTCTTTCTTGGCTGTTGGCTCTAGATCTCACCAACATTCCAAAACTACATCATAAACTAATGAACATTTGGGTTGTTTTTTAATCTTTTGAATATTTCACGTGTGTGCAAGTATATATGGAAGAAAACTCTTAACAGTGGAATTGCTGGGCCAAAGGGTAAGTGCATTTTATCTTATTATATTTATTTTTTATTTTTATTTTCTTTTTAAGTTTTTTTTACTTAAGTTCAACTTAATATATAGTGTATTATTTAGTTTCATAGGTAGAATTTAGTGATTCATCAGTTGCATATAACACCCAGGGGTAAGTGCATTTTAAATTTAAATAGATACTGCAGAGGCATCTGGGTGGCTCAGTCAGTTAAGCATCTGCCTTGTGCTCAGGTCATGGTCCCAGGGTCCTGGAATTGAGCCCTGAGTTGGGCTCCCTGCTTATGGGGAATCTGGCTTCTCCCTCTCCTCCCTGCTCATGTTCTCTCTCACTGTCTCTGTCTCTCTCTCTCTCGAATAAATAAAAATAATAGATACTGCAAAATTATCCCCATAGATGATTTGCCAATCCACGCTAGCACCAAGAATATAGAAGAATGTGTATTTCACCATATTTTTTTTATAGGAGCATAAGAGAGGAATTTGTTTTTCTGAGGTGCAGATTGTGTGGCAGAGGAAAGGAGAGTTTTCTGTGAGATTGAGGAAGTTGGCAGATGTCAAAGGAAAAAAAATCATTCTATCTGGTAAAGAAAAAATTATTCAATGACACCTGTTAAAGCACAGTAAAGAAGACTTTATTCAAGGCAAAGGGGTGCTATTGTGATGAGTGTAGGGACCACTGAAGTGGGAGTTGGTAGCAGGGGAGAGACGTTGGGCTCAACTCTGATTTCAGCACATGCAATGGAAATTTATAGTCAAGGAGCAGGTGGAGATCAGTGAACAGAAGAAGGAAACATCAAGTGTTGGAGGGGATTCTGAGTAAACCTGTTACCAAACTCAAACTTGTTCATGCACCTGATGTACAGTAAGCCAGTGTCTGGAACATCGGTTTTGAAGCAAAAAATAATTTATTATCAGAAGGGCAACCCAAGGAGAAGGCAGAGGATCGTTCCCAAATCTGCCTTGCTTTGTTCAATCTAGGGCCAGTTTATACATGATTAGGTAGGAATGTGGGCACATGAAGGGAGGTTTACGGGCTTCTTGGAACTTTAGGGGGAAGTCTTGAAACCATCTGAAGGAATGCATTCTTCTGCACAGTGAGGCATCATCTGGGACCTAGGGACCTCAGATAGTTTTAAGACAAATTTTACCGCGTTGCTGGGTGGCCGTCGGTTAAGCGTCTGCCTTGGGCTCAGGTCATGATCTTTGCGTCCTAGGATAGAGCCCTTCATCAAGCTCCCTGCTTAGCCAGGAGTCTACCTGTCCCTCTCCCACTGCCCCTCCCTCCTTCTTGTGTGCTCTCTTTCTCTCTCTCTCAAATAAACAAATAAAATCTTAAAAAAAAGAAAAAAAAGACAAATGTTACCATCTGTTTTCCATCAGATTCTTATAATCAATGTGCAAACAAGGGAGAGAGTGAAAAGGGCAAAGTTAATAATTAACCATGCACAGAACTTAAGGAAACATAACTAAGCAAAGAACAGAATGTGAGGCTAGGTTAGTAATACAGCTATAGTATAGCTTATACTTTCTAAACAGATCCAAGAATCAAGTGTCTGGCTTCAAACCCACTTATCAGGGTTCTTGCTGAGGGCAGGGCAGGGGAGAATCATACCTGATCAGGAATGGTGGGGGAGAGGAACCAGATTTGCAGGGTGATTAGATATCCAGGATGGGGGGAGGTGGGGTTCTGGTTAAACTGACTCAGCAGGATTCTGGCTAAAGTTGGACAATGCAGAGATGAATATGGAAATCCAAAATCCAGGCCTAATTAAGAGTTAAGGGGAGTCTGAGTGGATTCGGTCAATGAAAGAATCTTTGCCATAGGCTCCATGATGTGTCCCTACCTTGTGATCCTCAAATATTCTTCAGTAGAATGTATTAAACTCATAAAGTGCCTGGTGGGAATGAATTTATCTTGGAAGTCAGTGGAAAAGTTCATTTTGCATCCAGCTAACATGAAGCAGAGGCAGCCCTAGAGATCCAGGCATGAAGGCAGGAAGGACATGAGGACCCCACACAGAGCATGGAGAGAGGGTTCTGGGCCTCTAGGGACTGTTATTTATGGAGTCCTAGCAGAGCTGAGTTGCTCTCCAGGGGCAGGGGGGATATTTAGGACATACACACACAGCTGGTAGTTCATTTGGAAATAAAGCTGATGCTGTCTGGAAAACATATTTGTGAATGACAAGACAGAGAGAAGTCTGTCCACCCTCCCCAAGTCCTCTCTAAAAAGATGGCTCCACTTTCTTCCTTGGAAATGCTCAGGCCAATGGCCTGATTGAGGATGCAGAAGAAAAGCAGCATGGAGCAAGTCAGGGCGTGGGACATGGTTGTTCACTCCCTTTGGGAGTCCTGAGGTCAAACATGACTTCATCTCTTTATTCCTAACTGCCTTTGCTGGTACTGCCATGCCACTTGGGCAGCTTTGCATGGGTTGTTGAATATAATCCCCACAGCCAAACTCTATTACACTAGTTCCCAAATTTGCTTCATGCCAGAACCACCTGGGGAAATTTACAAACTCCCAGTGTCCAGCCATAGCTCATGCCAATTAAATCAGAATGTCTGGGGATGAGAATCAGGCTTAGTATTTTTTTTAAAGACCCCTAGATGATGCACTGAGCAGCCACATATGGGAAGCATTGCTCTAGTACTATCCTTCCTTGTAGATGAACAAAGACTCAGTGTGACTAAGGGCCCACAACTGATAGAAGTTCTAGGGCTACACCTTCTAAACCCACACATTAGCCACAAATGGAACTGCCTCATAGCTTCTACAGGGTAGGATCAGAAATTCTGGAGATGGAGCCTTCTGAGTTCATTTTGGCATTTTGACTGTGACATTGTATTAGAGTTCTCCAGAGAAATAGAATCAATAGGATATTTATTTATGTTTGTTTATTTTCAGGAATTGGCTTGCATTGTTATGGAGGCTGAGAAGTCCCAAAATCTTCAGTCAACAAGCGGGAGGCCTGAGAACTAGGAGAGCAGATGGTGTGAGATATAGGGCAAGTCCAAGTCTGAAGGTCAGAAAAGACCCACATGCCAGCTCAAAGAGTCATGCAGGGAGACAGAATTCTCCCTTCTCTGGCATTTTGTTCTGTTTGGGCCTCACACAGATTGGATGAGTCCCACCCACACAGGGGAGGGCAATCTGCTTTAAGCAGTCTACCAATTCAACTGTTAATCTCCTCAGATACACCTGCACAGACACACCCAGGAAAATGTTTTAATTTAAATTTTAATTAGTTAACAAACGTGCAATATTGCTTTCAAGAGTAGAATTCAGTGATTCATCACTTACATACAACACCCAGTGCTTATCATTAACAAGTGTCCTCCTTAATACCCATCACGCATCTAACCCACCCTCCACCCACCTCCCTCCAGTAACCCTCTGTTTGTTCTTTATCCTTAAGAGTCTCTTATGGTTTGTGGTGCCTGGGTGGCTCAGTCGGTTAAGTGTCTGCCTTTGGCTCAGGTCATGATCCCAGGTCCCATGTCAGGCTCCCGCTTCTCCCTCTGCCTGACACTCCCCCTGCTTGTGCTCTCTCTCTCTAACAAATAAATAAATAAATAAAATCTTAAAAAAAAAAAAAAAGAGTCTCTTATGGTTTGTTTCCCTCACTCTTTTTTTTTCCCTTCCCATATTTTTTGTTTGTTTGTTTCTTAAATTCACACATGAGTGAAATCATATGGTATTTATCTTTCTCTGACTGACTTGTTTTGCTTCGCATAATACACTCTAGCTCCATCTAGGATATTGCAAATGGTAAGAGTTCATTCTTTTTGATGGCTAAATAATACTCAAATATATATATATATATACCACAACTTCTTTATCTGTTCAACAGTCAAGGGACATTTGGGCTCTCTCCATAGTTTGGATATTGTTGATAATGCTGCTATCAACATTGGGGTGCATGTACCCCTTCGATTTGTATTTTTGTATCCTTTGGGTAAATACCTCATAGTGCATATACTGGTTTGTATTCTATTTTTAACGTTTTGAGGAACCTCCAAACTGTTCTCCAGAGCACCTATACCAGTTTGCATTCCCACCAATAGTGTAAGAGGGTTTCCCTTTCTCCACATCCTCACCAGCACCTGTTGTTTCTTGTATTGGTGATTTTAGCCATTCTGGCAGGTGTAAAGTGGTATCTCATTGTGGTTTTGATTTCTATTTCCCTGATGATGAGTGATGTTCAGCATCTTTTCATGTGTCTGTTGGTCATCTGGATGTCTTTGGAAAAATGTCTGTTCGTGTCTTCTGCCCATTTCTTAACTGAATTTATTTGTTTTTTGGGTGTTGAGCTTGATAAGTTCTCTATAGATTTTGGGTACTAACTCTTTATCCCATATGTTGTTTGCAAATATCTTCTCCCATTCCGTAGGCTGACTTTTAGTTTTGTTGATTATTTCCTTTGCTGTGCAGAAGCTTTTTATCCTGATGAAGTCCCAATAGTTCATTTTTGCTTTTGCTTCCCTTGCCTCTGGTGATGTGTCTAGTAAGAAGTTGCTGCAGCTGGGCGCCTGGGTGGCTCAGTTGGTTAATCAACTGCCTTCGGCTCTGGTCATGGTCCTGGAGTCCTGGGATTGAGTCCCGAGTCAGGCTCCCAGCTCCATGGGGAGTCTGCTTCTCCTTCTGATCTCCTCCCCTCTCATGTTCTCTCTCACTCTGTCTCACTCAAATAAATAAATAAAATCTTTAAAAAAAAGTATTATAAAAAAAAGAAGTCGCTGCAGCCAAGGTCAGAGAGGTTGCTGCCTCTGTTCTCCTCTAGAATTCTGATAGATTCCTATCTCATATTTAGGTCTTTCATCCATTTTGAAATTATTTTTTGTATGGTGTAAGAAAGTGGTCCAGTTTCATTCTTCTGCATATTGCTGTCCAGGTTGCCTAGCATCATTTGTTGAAGAGACTGTCTTTTTTCCATGGATATTTTTTCCTGCTTTGTCGAAGATTAGTCGACCATGTAGTTGTGAGTCCATTTCTAGGTTTTCTATTCTGTTCCATTGATCTAGGTGTCAGTACCTTACTGTCCTGATGATGACAGCTTTGTAAATGACTATGTTAGCCTCCCACCCAGAACCACACATCCACCTGGTTCTGCTCTACCCTTCCTCCTTGCTGCAGCCAAACTACAGGTCCAGTCACGTCATCTCTGCTTCAAGCTTTTCAGAGCCTCCCCACTGGTCTCACAGGTAGGTTCCACATCCTAACCATGGCCAGCTGGACCCTGTGCATGCTACTTTCTGCCTCCTCCAGCCCATCTCCACATCTCCCTCACTCACTTCTTTCAGGTGCTCAAACATCACACTCTCCACCACCACAGGGCCATTGTACATGCTATTCCCTCTGCCTGGTGTGCTCCCCTCTCTGTCTTCTCCCTTCAGCCCCAGTAAATGCCTACTCCATGTGTAGGTCTGGATTAGAATGAAAGTTTGACAAAGTAAAATTCCTAGCATATGCATTCCTAGCACAGACGGTGGTCGTGTCCTTGATTTCACTGTAGAGGAGGAGCCACCTGCCCACGCACTTCCCTCCCCACCACCTCTCAGGCCCCCCATGCAGAAGCAAATCTCCTCAGTGCAAACACCCACTTCTAGAGGGCTCCTGGAAAGCCCTGGCTCTGCCCACTGGCATGGCAGATGAAGGCAGAGCCTAAGCCCATGCATCAGCCTAGGGAGGTGACATGGACAGTGTTCCCAGCTGGTACACACTGCAGACCCGAGCTCTGAGGATAGGAGTTTGGGATCCCAGTACCTCACTGCTAAGACACTACCTGAGAGATGATATCATCCACCTACCTCATCATTGTTCAGATAGAGCTTGGAGCCTAGCAGGGGGAAGGGGTTCATCCAAGGACATTTTGTCAACGACAGAGTCCAAATAGGAAGCAAGTCTCTTTACTCCCATTTCAGTGCTCTTCCTCGTCAACAAGGAGGGATGACAATGAGAAGATATACCATCAAGAGGCTTCACAAGAAGCAGATACAACAAAGGAGGTGAAGCAGAAAAATATGGGACTGGTTCTTGAACTCACCTGAGACAGCTCTATACACTATAAGAAATAGCTGGATGAGGCTTTGTGGTGGATGAAAGGCAGACTGTGACTACAGGAGGTATTGCTCCATGCTGGTAAGGACCAGAACTGGTGAAAAAGTACTGGTTATTGCCATTCATAGGATCTCTTCCAGTCTACAGTTGGGTAAGGTCTAGGAAAACCCAGTTTCCATGTTAGTAACAGCAGCTTGTATGCAGGACTCTCTGAGATGAAATTGGAAATGTCTTTTAAGATACTTTTATCTGTTCAAGTTTGGCAGGGCACATCCAATCAAAAATACCTGAAACAAAAAAAGACCTTTATTCTCCCATTTTCCAAGAAATCTGGAAGAAGTTTTAAGGGTTGGTTCAGTGGCTCAATGAGGTCATTAAGGTCCAGGCTCTCTCCATCTTTTCATCCTGTTGTCCTCACCAAGATGATGATGTTCCCCTCATGGTTGCAAGACAGTTAAAGAATCTCCAAGGAATCACATCACCACACAGAGAATTTCTCCTCCCTCACACCTCTATTATCTTGGATTGGATTACATTATCTTCTAGGAGCTCACGTTCTCCCCAAGAAACTTCCCTTAGGATGTGATTGGCTAGGTCACATCACATACCCATGTTGCAAACGACACTTACAAAGCAGTCCCTGGATGTTTCCACCTGTATAAGTGGAAGTGAGCTCTGGTGAGTAAAAAGGAACGGAGAGTGGGCTATTTGGATAATCAATGGACAGGTTCTGCACCACTGGACAAGTCAAGAACAAACCCATGGCCACATCATGCCAAGATCCAGAAATTTGCTAGAAAGAACTGATTATCCCCTGACAAGGACTTTCACAAAGATCAGTGAATCAAAGACAGGCTTGACCTTGTGGATTGACTCACCCCATCAACAACCAGACAACTGTTCAAGGTTTTTCTCCTTCTCCAGCTCTCATGGGGGCTCTTTACATCAAGTTCATTAAAGGCCTTCTGCCCAAGACTGTGCTAAAAGATGACTGTGCTAAAGAAGCCTCCTTGTGAAAAGGACCAACCACCCCATCATCAGTTTCTCCTTTGGTATGGGGTGGAGAGGCCAAGAGAGGAAAAGAAGCAAATAGGAAAACCCTCATCTTCACCTTAAAGCATAGTGTCAGGAGGCATAATGACCACAGAGAACTGGATGTGATGACACCTGAGTTTCAGGCTCTGTAACCTCAAGCAGATTCCTCCACCTCTCTGAGTCTCCATTCCTTCACTTAGAAAATGGCTTTCATAATCCATTCCCTTATTTAACTGAGAATATACAAGTTCATGTTTATGGAAAAGCTTTGTGAAGCAATAAGTATTGATCGATCATTCAACAAATATTAAGTATCAATTTTGCACAAGGTACAACACAGTGATGGATGTCCTTGTTCTCATGGAACTTCCATTTCAGTTGGGGAAAATCACAGTTGAACAAGTGAACCAATAAAGAATGTACATCTGGGAAGATATTCATAAATGAAATATCCAATAAATGGTTAATATCCAAAACCATAAACTCAACACCCAAAAAACAAATAATCCATTTAAAAATAGGCAGAAGACATGAACAGACATTTCTCTAAAGAAGACATCCAGATGGCCAACAGACACTTGGAAAGATGCTCAACATCACTCATTATCAGGGAAATGCAAATCAAAACTACAATGAGATGTCACCTCACCCATGTCAGAATGGCTAAAATCAAAAACACAAGAAATAACAAATATTGGTGAGGATGTAGAGAAAAAGTAGCCCTCTTGCACTATTGGTGGGAATGCAAACTGGTGCAGCCACTCTGGAAAACAGTATGGAGGTTCCTCAAAAAATGTAAAATAGAACTAGCCTATGATCCAGTAATTGCACTACTGGGTATTTACCTAAAGACTACAAAACAGCAATTCAAAGGGATACATGGATGCATTATCTACAACAACCAAATTATGGAAGCACCCCAAGTGTCCACTGATAGAGGAATAAATAAAGAAGATGGGAGATATATGTATGTGTATATATATATATCATATATAGATATATGAAATTGTTCAGCCTTAAAAAAGAATGAAATCTTGCTATTTGCAATGACGTGAATGGAACTAAAGTGTATTATGCTAAGCGAAATAAGTCAGAGAAAGACAAATACCATATGATTTCACTCATTAAAGGAATCTAAGAAATCTAAGAAACAAAATAAACAAGCAGAGGGGGGAAAAAAGACACACACACACACACACACACACAAAGACAAATCAAGAAAGGGACTCTTAACTATAGAGAACAAAGTGATGGTTACCAGACGGGTGGTGGGTAGGGAATGGGTGAAATAGGTGATGGGCTTTAAGGAGGGCACTTGTGATGAGCACCAGGTGATGTATGGAACTGCTGAATCACTGTGTTGTACACCTGAAACTACATAATTCTGTATGTTAACTATACTGCAATTAAAATTTAAAAAATACATTACTAAAAATAAAAAAAAGGGAAAAAAATGTACATCTGGGTAGTTATAAAGACTATAAAAAATAAGTTCTGTGACGTTAGAAAGTGACTTGGTAGGCAGGAAAGAATTGGCCCTTCGACATTTTACTGAAGACCTAAAAGATTTGAAAAAGCCAGCCAGGAACCGATGGGGCAGGCAGACAGTACTTGGGCAGCAGGACAAGGGCTGTGCAGAAAGGCAGGCCTGGGCAGGACAAAGGCCAATGTGACTGGAGTGCAGTGACCCCAGGGAATAGAAAGAGGAGGTCAGAGGCAGGCAGGTCCAGGGTCGCATTTGTCTCTAAGCCTGGGCTTCAAACTTTGGGTCACAGTCAGTGGGATCAGGGAGTGCTTTTCAGCTTCTTTATAATTTTCTGTGCTTTCTCTTATCTGCAATGAGCATATTTAACTTTTATAGTCATAAAAAAAAGTTTAAAAACTGGAAACTGGTGCCCACAGAAACCTGGAGGAGCAGAGAAGACATGAAGAAAAGGGAATTGTTTAGGAAAATCCTCTGTCTTTCCTCCAGCCTGGCCTGCCTAGGGCTCTGCAGGCACCCTTAGCCCCTCAAGACTCTCCTGCCCTTGCTTCTTGCTACCCTCCCTCCTTCCCTCCCTTCCATCCTTCCTTTCTTCAGCTGTAGAATTGTCTTTTCCCTCAAGTGGAAAGCCGAAAGTCCTTCCTTTACAGATAAGGACTCATGAACCCTACCAACCTGAGCCAGTGGCTAGATGAGGGCATCCACTTTAGTTCCATCCGTGTTTACTAAGTATGGCCCTAATATGTGTTTCCTGTTCACCTCCCCAAATAAAAATTTGTCTTTCATATACCCAGCACCCTCATTTCCTGGTGGGAGAAGAAAAGGAATTGGCTAGAAAACAGCGTTCAGGGAATGAGGCAGAGGTTGGACTGACAGCTCCCTTCTTCCTGACCCTGACGCCAAATGTAATTATGGGTCTCAAACTCACAGGCCCAAGTCCCTGGCAAGTATCATCAGTCAGCAAAGGCCTGACATAAGTGGTGAGGATTGTGGAAACTCTCACTCATTTTCACGGGCATATTTATTCACATCCCCTCTTCTGGTAAGAGTCAAAACAGTAAATGGAGAGATGTAGATCTTGTTGGAACCCCCTGGATCCAGCCCTCCCTAGAGCTAAAATCCTCATGGATATTTATGGATATTTCATTTATGCAAATCCACAAATTCTTGTTTTGTTTTAGCTAGGTCAGGGTGGGTTTCTGCCTCTTAGAAGTAAGAGGGCCTAGGCTGAAACCTACAGATATGGTGCTTTGTCCTTCACAATGCACTTTCACCCCCATTAATTTATCTGAGCATCAGGATGTCCCTGTGATAGGGATACCATTACCACCCTCATTTTATGGACAAACTAAACAGCGTGAGGCTCAGCCTGGTCTAGTAGCTGGTATACCTCCCAGCCCAGTGCTCCAAGTCCTTGTATCTCTCCGCTAATAACTTCTCTGCCAGTGCCATGCAAGCCAAGAAGTGACTTACTCCCAAATATGAATTTTTTCACCAAGTTCTATGTAGGGTAGTATGTGAATTGGTTCTATTTTCTGAAACAGGTCACCTTACCCTGATATGTGATACATTGGATAAAGGGATAATTATGCACCTACATGAGGAATAATATTAATGGAGAAAATTAGGGGAATTTTTTTTTTTAAGATTTTATTTATTTATTTGACAGAGAGAGAGAAAGAGATCACAAGTAGGCAGAGAGGCAGGCAGAGAGAGAGGGGGAAGCAGGCTCCCTGCTGAACAGAGAGCCCGATGTGGGGCTCGATCCCAGGACCCTGAGATCATGACCTAAGCGGAAGGCAGAGGCTTTAACCCACTGGACCACCCAGGAGCCCCGGGAATGTTGCTTTTTTTTTTTTAAAGCAAAGACCATTTTCTATTTACTTTAATTATAATGGGTTCCTGGCAACAAATTTGTAGAAAGTGGGACAACTGACACAGCACAACACGCAAATGAGAAAGGCTTCCAGCAAATGGCAGGTAGAAATGGCAGAATCCTTACAGCCATATTCATTTGTCACAAGTACGTATAGGACAGAGTTTCCCAAAATGTGTTTATACACACTCTTGGGACCTTAAGGCAAGGTGAGAAGGGTATTAATGTAAGATAAAAATGGGATAGCTGCACATACTACCCCTTCTGAAAGGATTCACTGATAAATCCTGCAGTAAAGAGAACTATTTTATTTTTTTTAATAATATTGTTCATATAGATTTTTTTTTAAAGATTTTATTCATTTAGTTGAAAGAGAGAGAGTGAGTGAGAGAGAGAGCATGAGCCAGGGGAGAGGGAGAAGCAGACTCCCCGCTGAGCAGGGAGCCCGACGCAGGGCCCGGTCCCAGGACACCAGACCATGACCCGAGCCGAAGGCAGACGCTTAACTGACTGAGCCACCCAGGTGCCCTGAAGAGAAGTGTTTTACATGGGGTTTTCCAAACTTATTTTACCAGGAACATCTAGGAATAAAATTATTTGGCTACAAACAACAGAAATCACAATAGCTAGCTTATTGGAATACTATAAGATAGCTTGTAGAATTATAAGGTCTTTGGTTTTTTCTTATTAATGTGTCTCAGGACCTTTCCATGTCGGTTTACTACCACATGTATATTCACCTCAGTCTTTCAATTTGCTCCCTGGTATTTCATCGTATGGCTGGGTATCAGTATCTATGGCTACAAAACTTAGTGGTTTCCAAAGACCAGCTGCACAGTTCTGGTTTGATCCAGGTTGATATCTGACAAGCTTTCTCATGCACCTGTGGTCAGCAGGCAGGTCTTTTAGAGGCTGGATGCTCCAGGGTGGTCACATCCATACTCTGAAGGCAGCCAGCGTGCCCTGGTTCTCCACATGGCCTCTCTCTCATCCTCCAGCAGGCTGGCTCGGGTTCACTCGCACAGCAGTGTCAGGGTTCCAAGAGAACAGGCCCCAAGACACAAGCGCTTTCCAAGCATCTGAGTGTGTCATGTGCTATTGGCCAAGGGAAGTCATGTTGCCAAACTAGATTCAAAGCGTGGAGAAACAGACTCCAACTTTGGTCAGGGCCACTGGCAACACCACATCCTAAGAGCACAGATGCAGGGAAGGGAAGGATTTGGGACCAAATTTACAATTTACCATGGGATGAATCATGTTTTATTTATCCACTTCTATATCGATGGACATTTAGGTTGCTTCCAGCGCCTCATTATTAAAAGAAAGGTTGCAACAAACATCTTTTTAAATACATCTTTATACATGTTTAATTATTTTGATAGATTCCAGCACTGAAATTGCTGGGTTAAAAGTATGGGAATTTTACCTTTTGACACTGATGTATATTGCCACCCTTAAGTGAGTGCCCATTTTCCTAAATCTTTTTCAATCGCAGCTCTTATCAACCACTTTAAGTGATTCTAATCATCACAGGCTATAAAAGCTATCTCATTATTGTTTACATTTGCATTTAATTTGATTGCTAGTGTTGGTGACATTATTTTGTATGTTTACAAGTCATGTGTCAATCTCATAAACTACATTCCATATACACATGCTCCTGAATTCTGCATTTTGCTTCATTATTATATTTTTTGATTCCTGAATCACCCGAACACTCTATATTATGATATTTTGATACACAATAGGACAAGTTTCTTCCATCTTTTCTCAAAAATGTCTTGCCTATTTTTGTGCATTTTCTTTCCCATGAAGTTTACTTAACAAACTTGGGATTTATTTGGGATTTAATTGAATTTACAGATTAACTGAAGAATTTTTTTTTTTTTTAAGTAGGCTCCATGCCTAGTGTGGAGCCCAAAACAGTGCTTGAACTCACGAGCCTGAGATCAAGACCTGAGCTGAGATCAAGTCAGACACATAAGGGACTGAGCTACCCAGGCCTCCTAATTGAAGGATATTTATATATTTATACTATTGGGTCTTAAAAATGAGGAAACATTTGTCTCTACATGTATTTAGTGGTTCTTCTAAGTCTTTCAATAAATTTAACATTTTTTCTTCACACTATTCTTGCACATTTCTTGTTGGGTTTATCCATAAATATTTGTGGCTTGTGTTGCCATTGTAAATGGGATATTCTTTTCAACAAACTTCTAATTGGTTATTGCTACCATATAACAGAGCTATTGATTCCCATACATTTTTGAGAGGGACAGTCATCTCCCCATTGGCCATGTCTGTCAGCATCAGTCTGGAACCAGGTCTGTTCAACCGTAACTTCCTGGATGTCCTTGATTGAGTCTCTTCCCATTCTGGCCTGTTTTTCCACATGTAAAATGAGTGGGTTCAACTAGATTAACTAGATTGCTGTTTTTCTTTCTTTCTTTTTTTTTGTTTTTAGTATATGTGCTGCCAAAGCGAGCACTTTCTTTTTTCTTTTTTTGCAAGACACTGAATATGTTTTTATTGAGCCTTTTAGTTTACAACATGAGGTAAAAGGAAAGTCATTTCTCCTTAACCAATACTTTACATAGCTGTAGTAAAATATTTCAAACTTTAGGGAATTGTAATGGATTACGTATATTAAAAGTTGGGGATTGGGTAAACAATATCTGAGTTCCTGAATTTTCCAGTTGACTCTTCCCTTACAATAATAACCAGATCTAATTAGTTACATGTTTCTTCAAGGCCATGTTTTATTGTTGCTGATGTCTTTATATCTGAAGCACTGCTATTTCAGTCAATATCCACTAATTCTACTTCAAAAATTAGTTTTGCATTTGGTGGAATTTTGGCATCAGGCTGTCCTTTCTTTCCATAAGCCCATTCTGGTTCAATCTCTAGTCAAGCCTTTTCTCCTTTACTCATAGTTAAGAGTGCTTCATCCCATCCTCTGATAACTTTGCCTATTCCAATCTTAAAACTTAAAGGCTTGGCATTTTTCTTCTTCTTCAAACTCGTTTGACTATCAAAAACAGTCCCATCCTGTAGTGTTCCTGTATACCAGCAATGAACAACATCCCCCTTTTTGGGAAACTTGGTTTTATCTTTTTTTTTTTTTAATCTCCTTTTTTAAGAACGGATTTTATATATTTTGGTGGACCCTCATCCAGAGTCTCTTCAGACTTGGTTTCTCTGGGTTTATCTTCATTAAGCTTCACATTTTTCGGCTGCTCAGACACTTATACTTTCAGTACCCTTGAAACGCTTACTGTCAAAAAGATGGTTGTAGGCTGTAACCAAATGGTCCTTGTTAGCGGTCTTGGCCACATTTTTAATGTTTCCTAATAACTTATGTTCTGCAAGAAACGAATCTGAACCGTGGTTCGGTAGAAACTTGATAATGTCCTTCTTGGGTAGCTGCTCGCTGCGCAGCTGCTCCACGGTCCAGGGCCACTGTGGAACGGCGGTCGCCGTCTTCCCCCGCTGCCTCTGCTTTACTGAGCCAGCCCGCCTTGGTTCAGCATCGCCCCGCCTAGATTACTGTTTTTCAAATGCAGACTGAGAGCCAGTTGAGGATCATGAAATAAATATAGTGGGTCAAGACCAGCATTTAAAAACTAATAATAAAACAGAGTAGGACCAAAAGTACTAGAATTCATCATACTAAGGGCAGTTACTATTTTTGTTAAACTGTTTCCTCACTAATATGTGTGTATGTGCAAAAGTGTTCAGTGGGTGTGTGTGTGTGTGTGTGTGTGTACACTGGGTTGTAAAGTAAACAGTATTTTCTAGGTGAGTTGTGATTCAAAAAACTTGAGGGGCGGCTGGACGGCTCAGTCAGTTAAGCATCTGACTCTTGGTTTCAGCTCAGATCATGATCTCAGCGTTGTGAGATTGAGCCCCACCTCGGGCTCTGTGCTCAGCATGGAATCTGCTTCAGACTCTCTCCCTCTGCCTCTACCCTCCATGCACTCTTTCTCTAAGATAAATTAAAAATCTTTTTAAAAAGATATTATTTATTTATTTGACAGAGAGAGACACAGCGAGAGAGGGAACACAAGCAGGGGGAGTGGGAGAGGGAGAAGCAGGCTTCCCGCTGAGCAGGGAGCCCGATGTGGGGCTCGATCCCAGGACCCTGGGATCATGCCCTGAGCCAAAGGCAGACGCTTAACGACTGAGCCACCCAGGTGCCCCAATAAATTTTTAAAAATTTAAAAATAAATTAAAAATCTTAAAAAAAGAAAAAAGCTTGAGCGGCACTGCAGAGTGACCCCCAAGGGCCCATCCCTGCTCTGTGGTCCAAGAATTTGTATCCATGACATTGGGTTGCTCTTCCCACCACCAGAACAAACTGGTCTGCAAGAGGCAAATAACAGGACAGACAAAGCAGGTACCATGTGCATAATTTATACACATCCCCCCTTCACACACACCCTTCCAGAAACACACACACACATACTAAACCTCAGGGAGCAGCTACCTGATTCTGCCCCAACCCAGGAGATAAAAGTCTCCCAACCTCTTCCCCCTCCCTAAGGGATTTTTACTCCCTCTGGAGAAAGGCTGGGTCTCCCCCATGACAATCCTGTAGTCCCAACAGGTAGTCAACTCTGAGCCAGTTCCCCACAAGGTAAGGTTTTCTATGCTAGAGAAACAAAGGGGCCCTGGTGAGAGATAGGGAGCTTTAGGAAACCAGACTAAGACTCCACACATCACTACCCACTGTCAACCTTGAAAATAAAGCAGCCAGTTATTTTACCAGCAAAATGGATTTATTCAGAAATGGCAGAGGAATTGCAATTCGGACATGAAAGCTATGGCAAACCACCAGCTGGTCCAGAGAACAAAGGAGAGGAACATTACAGGGGAAAAAAGGGAAGTTGGGGGCAGGGGCTTTGAACAAAAGTCCATTGGAGGAAAGTGAGAAGAGTGAGGACGCTTCTCATTGGCTGGGCTGTTGTTGGGCAAGGAGAAAAATCTTCCTCATGCTTGCTGGGGTAGTAAAGTAAGGCTTCTTCCGGTTGGAAAATGCAAGGTATGAGTTGGGATCTGCAAATTGCCCTAGAGTTGGTAGGGGGTTAGAGCTCCCCTTCCTCCCCTTCCTCTACTTCCTCTACTTTACTCTCCTGCCTCTACTTTAAATGAAGTTTCCTTTACTCAGTTTAACACCACTGTGAAAAATGTGTAAGTGGCTGGTTCAACGGTAAATTAGAACAACTCTTCTACAGGCAACCTGGCGTGTTATAAAATAGTATTCCTTTTGTCCCAGCAATTCTGCTTGCATTAGTTTCTCCTGCATTCCTTTTGTCCCAGCAATTCTGCTTGCATTAGTTTCTCCTGAGTAAATTGTGGGCCAGGTGAGCAAAGATACACAAGCAAAACCAAACAAAACTTAGAAACATAGTTTCTTAAAAACAGATTGGGCAAATATGCTCATCCATACGAGGGAAAACGGTATCATGAAAGACAATAATGGTGATCTGTATTCCATATGGATGTGAAAAATGTCCAGATTTTTTATTTCGTGGGGAGAAAAAGCAGATTATATGTTGGAACAGCCAAACCCCATTTTTGTTTTTGCAAATCTGTGCAGTGTTGTTTTTTGTGGTTTTTTGGGGGGGGGATTTTTTTTGGTCTGTTTTGTCTGTCTAGCTCTGTGGGAGAGGGAAGAGTTGTGGGGGGTGGGGGGTGGGGGGATGGGGTAAAAAAAAAAAAGGGGGTCTGAAGCCTGGAAGGACTTAAACCAAAATGTCCAAAGTGGAAGGAGGACATATGGTAGAAATTTTACTCCCACTTGATGCCCTCTATATTGTTTGTTTTGCAAGTGTACGTGTTACTTTTATGATAAAACATAAAACATAATGAAACAAAATTATCCTGTTGGGAGAAAAAAAAAACTCCTTTTATCTTTTGTCCAAGTAATCTATGTTCACTGTAGAAAAATCAGAAGCTTTGGCAGGTAGGCTAAGCCCACTCTGTGGCACTCATGCAATTTGCTTCACTTTCAGCTGCAGTTCTCAACCCATTTGGGAAGCACTTTTCAAAAATATACCTTTTTAGATTTAATGGGCTTGGAGGGGGGCCCAAGCTTGGCATCTTTAAAAATGCCTTTAGGTGATTATAAGGTATTATAAGAAATAGCTGAGGACGAGACCCATCGCTTTCCCTACTGTTCTAGCCAGCTCATCCTGTCTCCCATCTGTTAGCTTCTTACATTTTCACTGTATTTGACCAAAATAATTTCCCAAGTACCATTTTAAAGTGCCGTTTTCTAAATTTCCAGGAGCTCAGAATAAGCATTACTCTGGGGTTAACTCTCCTGAGGTGCTCCATTGGTGATTAGGTTTCCTTTGCTATGAATTAAAGGCTTTGTGTACATTGCAAGCACACACAGTGAAATCGCTTAATTAGCAGTATTAAAAGTTCTTCATTGGACCATATGGAGAGCTGGGTCTTTGACTTCAGTGACATATATTCCCAAAGGGTCTTCAGTATGGCAGCCCAGTTGGTGTAAAATGTCCATCTCTCAAATCTTCAAACAGCCTTAAATTTCCTGTTATCTCTCACCATCTCAGAACTTTTTCTGCACTCCAAAAATATGGGGGAGGGGAATCAAGTACATTTATTTTGTGCTTCTGCCTCTCTTTTTTATATCCAGTAAGAATGATAGTTAACATTTGAGGGCTTATTTTAAGTCAGATACTGTTCAAAGAACTTTATACGGATTATATCCAAGAGCCAATATACGTAGGGTCATGACAACCCTGTGGTCCAGGTAAAAGTGTCCCATTTTACATATGAAGATATTGAGGCCCACAGGACTTAAGTAAGTTGCCTAGGGCAAAGAGCTAGCCAAGTGATATTAGGCATTTGAATCCAAGCTGACTCCAGACAGAGCCTCTGGTCTTTGTCACAGCAACATAGTGCCACCTACAGGAACAGTAGGGGGGACTGGGTTGGCCAAAAATAAAAATACTGGGGCCCCTGGGTGGTTCGATTGGTTAGGGGTCTGACTCTTGATTTCGGTTCAGGTCATGATCTCAGTGTTGTAAGATTGAGCCCTATATTGGGCTCTGCGCCAGGCATGGAGCCTGCTTAAGATTCTTTCTCCCTGATATTTGCAAATGACACTACAGAGAAAGGTCTGATATCTAAGATCTATAAAGAACTCCTCAAACTCAACTCTCAAAAAACATATAATCACGTCCAAAAATGGGCAGAAGACATGAACAGACACTTCTCCAAAGAAGACATACAAATGGCTAACAGACACATGAAAAAATGTTCATCATCATTAGCCATCAGGGAGATTAAAATCAAAACCACACTGAGATACCACCTCACACCTGTTAGAATGGCCAAAATCAACAAGACAGTAAACAACAAATGTTGGAGAGGATGTGGAAAAAGGGGAACCCTCTTCCACTGTTGGTGGGAATGCAAGTTGGTGCAGCCACTTTGGAAAACAGTGTGGAGATTCCTCAAGAAATTAAAA
>CM052888.1:32073704-32095182 GCA_028534135.1 Potos flavus | reverse complement strand
TATATACAATGGAATATTATGCCTCTATTGGAAAGGATGAATACCCAACTTTTGTATCAATATGAACGGGACTGGAAGAGATTATGCTGAGTGAAATAAGTCAAGCAGAGAGAGTCAACTATCATATGGTCTCACGTGTGGAGCATAAGGAAAAACATGGAGGACATTGTGAGAAGGAAAGGGTGAATTGGGGGAAATCGGAGGGGGAGATGAATCATGAGAGACTGCGGACTCTGAGCAACAAACTAAAGGTTTTGGAGGGGAAGGGGTGAGGGGTTGGGTGAGCCTGGCGATGGGTATTGAGGAGGGCACGTATTGCATGCAGCACGGGGTGTAGTACACGAACAATGAATCTTCTAACACTGAAAAAATAAAAGTATTTGGGGGAAAAGAAAAGATTCTTTCTCCCTCTCCTCTGTCCCTCCCCCCAATAAATAAATAAATAAAATACTGAGTGAGCACATAAGTACAAGATGAACTTAAAGCTGGAAGATGCACAGTGCAACCCAGTGCTATTCTACTTGTGGACGTTGAATTGTGTATAATGTATACATGTTCTGGGAGGTGTTCCACTTACATCACCTTTCTAGATGTGTCCTGTGATTGTTCCCTAGTCTTGGAATTCCCCATTCAACATCAGGCCTAACCTAGGCTCAGTGCTTCTACCTATGAAGGGCTGCTTTCCCCCAGTCTATTAAGAACCAGTATTTTGGGGGCACCTTGGCAGCTCAAGTCAGTTGAGTGTCTGACTCTTGATTTCAGCTCAGATCATGATCTCAAGGTCGAGATTAAGTCCCAGTGTTGGGCTCCACGGTAAGTGGAGCCTGCTTAAGATTCTCTCCCTCTGCCCCTCCCACGTCCTGCTCATGTGCACTCTCTCTCAAAACGCAAAAACTAGAAAAAAAGGAGTCTAGGGGAGCAGACATACAAAACACAAGCCCTAACTCATTAGATTCAACAGACATAAAATTGCCAAATTGGTGTGTGTTAATTTTTAGTCCACATTTTCTTTGCATTTCTCTCATTACAGACAGGTAAGAGTTTAACTTGCTTCAGTCCATAGGACACTGCTGGATAGCCTGGCTCTAGCTATAAAATATGGGACTGCAAGTCAAGCATTAGCATCACAAGGCTTAAAAAAAAAAAAAAAAAGGCTGACTCCCTGTGACTTGAAGTCACTCATAAAACCCTCTCTAGGCTGTACTCCCAACACCCCTAACACCAAAAGTCCTTCTACGCTGTCCTAGAAATACTATCGTATTCTATTACTGCTGGTCTGTCTTCATACCAGAAGAAAATTCTCAAAGCTAGGGACCATATCTTGTTCACTTTTATACACAGTGCCTGTGTCTGGCACATAGCAGGTGCTCAACTTTTGTTCAATTAAAGAAATCTGCAAATTAAGATTAGCAGAGCTCTGGTTAAAAAAAAAAAAAAAAAAAATTAGAAGAGCTTTGGTTTCTTGAATCTGGTTTCTTCACCTCACCAAAAAAAAATGTGAACTACTTTATACTCTGAACCTTCCTCAGCTCAAATTCAAGTATTCTCGAGTCAAATCTTTACCATTCCAACTGTATTTCACAGAACATGTGAATAAAATGAACATGTCAACTTCCATTCCACAATCAGGTTTATACATACAGAAAGGGTTTGCTAGAATAACAGGTTCTACAGAAAAGCTTAGCATACTTGATAGATTTTAATGGCACCTATACTATAACTTTATAGATACTTATTCCTATAAAACCTGATGTCTGTTCAGGCTGCCATAACAAAAATTCCATAGACAAAAAAAAATCCATAGACCGAGTAGCTTATAAACAGAAATTTATTTCTCACAGTTCTGGAAGCTATTAAGTCTAAGATCAAGGCACTAGCATGGCTGAGTGAGGGCCCTTCTCCAGGTTCGTTACTGCCAACCTCTGTGTCCTCACAAAGTACAAAGGGGCAAGCAAGCTCTCTGGAGCCTCTTTTAATAAAGGCACTAATGCCATTCATGGGATTCCACCCTCATGACCAAAGCACCTTCCAAAGGTCCCACCACTCAACATCTTTAGGGGTTAGGTTTTCAACATGAATTTGAGGGGTGGAGGGAGGACACAAACATTCAGACCATAGTATCTAAAAAGTGCTAGACATCTATCAATGGCAGGGGGAGGGACAGATAAGTGAGGTGTTAAGTGAGGTGGTCATTTGAAAATCCCCATAAATTTGCAACTTCTCACTTCGAGAGGTAGAGCTTAATTCCTCTTACCACTGAGTATGAGCTAGACTTAGTAACTCCCTTCTAACAAACAGAAAAAGGCAAAACAACAGTATGTCACTTCCAAAGTCAGGTCATAAAAAGGCATGTGGCTGCCTCTTTGCCTTCTCTCATGTGGGTCACTCTGGGCAAGCCAGCTGCTATGTCATGAGGACATCAAGCTGCCCTTATAAAGGCCCACAAGGAGAGGAACAGAGGCCTCCAGATAATGGTCATGTGAATGACCTTGGAAGCCAGCCCCAACCAAATCTTCAGATGGTTGCAGCTCCAGCCAAAATCTTGAGATACCCTGAGCCAGAACCACCAGCTAAGCTGCTCCTAAATTCCTAAGCCAGAAAACCGTGAGATAAATGTTTGACACTAAGTTTTGGGATAATTTGTTACATGAGCCTTCTGAGAGTTTAAGCGGAGACATCATGCCTAGGAGAACAGGTTAAGGCCAAGGAAAGCAAATGGGTATAAACTGAAGAGTAGATGGTGCCTTGCTCAAGAAGTGCTTAAATTGAGAGTTGGACAAGCAAGTGCTATAATATAAGACTGTCTATTAAACTCCACAGGCATTCTGCTAGCTCCTTCTACACATCTAGTATGAAAGGGTAAAAAGTCCAAAATTGTTAATAGCAACTTTATTGTTCCACTGGTGCAAAAAAAAAAAAAAAAAAATCATAACTGTATGATGCATTTTCCCTTAAATTTACAATAATGAAGGTTATACATAAATTATATCGATCACAAATTTTCTATTTTATACTATCTAGAACAAAATTATTTTGATAAATATGCCCAGAGGACAACATAGGTTCTTAATGGATGACTGAGTCCAAATATGCAAAATACAGCTTTTGGTGCTGACCATGGTGTTTTAAAATTCTCAAACATGCATTAATACATTCTAGTTTTAGGGAAAATATTACACATGGCCTTATCTTGCATTTAGGGAAAAGCCCAAGCTGAATTTCACATACAGTATCCCTTTCCTCTAAATTAATCTCAAATTGGACTAGAGAACAGAGAGATAGACACTTTCAGGTTAGTACTCCCAAGTAATGAAGGAAATTATACAACCAACAACCAACAAAACAGAATAAAGGAAGAAGAGCTTCATTAGTAGCTGAGATAAGTGATGGTTGTTTTTGCTTTTTTTTTTTTTAAGAGACCACATGACTTTTAAATGGCAGATCAATCATGCTACCTGGGGTGATCAGACAGACTGACACTTATGAAGTGAATAACTTTATTAAGGTCCTGAAGGTGAGTGTCTGGAGGTGCTGGGTAAAACACATCACAGGTAAGAACGGGAAACCTACCTCAGCATTTCTGAAAGGCACAATCTATGGAAGGGAAACCTAGTATAATAAAACCCTTACTGGATGTACATGGAGAAGAGTATGGTGAGCCTGTTTCCTTTTTAAAGGATGAGACCTTCATAAATTGGCCCCTCAGATTCTGGTGATTCCCGCCTCAAACGTAAATGCTCCAGTGTATTATGAAAATGTTTGTTAATCTGCTCTGTTTCTTCACTGGACTCAAGATTTGGAAGATCTTCTCGAATCTTTTGGATAAGCTGGTTCAAAACCTGAATTGTGACCTACAAGAGAACATGTACAGTTAATCAAGCGTGTATCATACAAAAAATATAAGATAATTCAATAAAAATGTTTTGAGACTCTTGTGTTACTCTCGGCAGTCACCAAAGTAATTATAAAAAGAGAGATGAAAACATGATTCCCGGTTTGAGCAGCAACTAATGGCGATTCACCAAAAAAAATGAACAAAACAAAAACAAAAAAGAAAAAACAAACAAAAACTTAATAAAAAACAGAGCATCATGAACAATAAAAGAAAAGCAAAATTTTATTTAACCTACAAATCTTGACCAACATTGTATTATTGTGAAAAGGATATTCCATTTAGGAATTATTCTAAATTTGTACCTGATAACCAATCAGCCTACTATATTTGTAAATTATTTTGTGTTTTTCAAACAGACAGTGACTATTTTTATAAAATATTCATGAACAAAAGAGATGAGAATTTTCTTGCACATAATGGGTTCTCTTAGAGAGATGCATCTATAGACAGAAAAGGGTACTAGAGATAAAAGAGACTAGTAGGTAACATTCTCCAAACTCTGACCCTTGTGAACAAAAAAGAAAGTACCAAAATGATAAACTTTTCTATGTATCAAACCTCTGAAGAGCAGGATAGGAAAATATTAGCTCACTAACAATATTTTATTATAGTTTACTTACCGCATCATTTTCCTTTTCATAAAAATAGATATATCTGTTCAGAATTTCTATAAAAAGTTGCACTTGTAAAGAGGGGTCCATGCACTGATTTGCTATTTTCAGAGCTTTTTTTAGGCATTCCATTACCCTCTTGCCTCCATGAAGCTAAAATAAAAGAGTGAAGGGGTTGGGGGTGGGGGGGCGTATTAAAGAGATTAATGAATTATAAATGTCCCGTTTCACACAAAGAAATAAACATAACCCTACAGTGGCTCTTAAGGCATACAACAAATTTAAATGCTCTTCATTTTTTTTTTAAAGCACACAGCTATACTTTACAATTATAATTTGTTTTTACATATTTATATGTTGAATGTTGTATATTTATTATGTATACTTTTTAAAGGCAGTGGTATAAACTTGCTATATCACAATATCCTCAAAGTGGGGCTTCACCACAGGACGTAACTCTCTATACATTATACATTACTGTCCATTTCATTTATTTTAATTAACAAAGCTATTTTCTTTGTCCAAATGTTTCACCTCTAGTACACAAGGGCCATGGCAGCTATTCCCTGCTAACAATCCCCTTTCCTATATAACATGGTCAGGAATGATCTCCTTCCTTACCTCCTCTCCATTTTTGTCTGTGTTTCTGCCAGACCAGAAGAGATGTGCACAGGTGCTCACAGCTCGGCCTTGATCGGGTTTCTTCAGAAGTTTGGATGCAGCAAGTGCACACTGAGTCCTCAAAGGTTCATGATTCTCTTCACTGAAGCACTTCATCCTCTCAAAAGTACCAATGATCAAGGTGATGGCAGCCAGCTGTGCTTTGGAATCACTGATTTCATCTTCATACAGAGAAAATGCCTGGTGAACAAGAAGCAGAAGAGACCTTTACTACCATGTATTGGAGCATTTTCTAAAGTACTTCCCACCAAAACCCCATCTTGTGAAATGCTCTTTAGTCCCTTCATATCACAACATGCTGACCTCTCCCTTGGAGAGGCAAAAGACCCAGCTGATACAGGAAAGATACTGACAACTTGCAACAAGGAAACTTGTTTTATCTTTTGTTTAACCCAGAGTTCTCAAACTGAAATTAATAAAGGAACTTTTCAAACACTTGTACCAAGACCCACCTGGAAATCTTAAATCTCATTATAGCACCTAGTAACTGATCCATCTTCCTGCTACAAACTAATCAATATAGTATTAAGTATTATAGTATTAAGGAGTTCCAAGCTAGCGGGAAAGCGGTAGTTACAAATTCAGTGAAGAGAAAATCCATGTGCACTACCGCTGTAACTACAACAGGTGACTGAACATAGCAAAACTGATTAAACAACACAGAAAGGAGAAAAAGACCATCACCTGGGACATAAATTCGTATGCTACTGTTTCATGATTTTCAAAACCAATTTCTCCAGCAGCTAGAGCCCCTTGAAGAAAGAGTCTTAAGGGTAATTCTGCCAGCTCTGCTTTGATCAAAGCACTGATAGTTTGGTGAGCAAATGAAAAAATCTTCTGGCACTTCTTTTCCCATTTGTCATCCTAAAAGAGAAAAAATAGCTTCAATTACTTTACTTTCAAGATTAACTTGTTCGAGAATATTCATTTTATATGAAACTTCTATAGAACAAACAGGAAAAGCAGGAAAGCTGAGCAGGATAGGAAATCCTCCTCCGTTTCATTTATGAAGCACACAAGTGAATCAAGCACTATCTACTCAAAACATCCACTTGTGGTTACTGGCTTTGTAATTTTAGTATATTTAGCATTTTGGTTTTTTTCTCATCAGAAAATCAACACATACCCCAATTGCACAGAATTAGGAAAATAAACAAATGAATTTTAAAAATTGAAATCATCCCTAAATCTACCACCCAGCAATAATCACTAATAACATTCTGGAGTTAACACCTTTTTTCCTATGCAAATGTAATGTAACTGAAATCTCTATTCTGGTTTTGTTTTCTACTTTATAGTAACTCACCAGAAGAGTTAAATTGGGTTCATGCTGCATATATTTCCATCAAACTTCTTTTTCTTCACTATTTTGTCATAAGAATTTTCCTCATGATACTAAGTTACTGGAAATCACTTTAATGACTAGAATATATTCTACACACTGGATATAGCGTAATTTATTTAACTATTTCCTTTTGGACATAATCTACAATACCACAATGAATGCTAATGCTCTATACACACAAAGTTTACTGAATCCCTAATTATGTCCTTAGTATAAATTCTTAGAAGTGGAATTATTAGTTCTTTTAAGGCTCTACTTACATACTGCCAGTTTTTTAGAAAAACTGTAGTATTTCACATGTCCACCATTACTAGTTGAGAATGAATTCTCATTACACCACTGCCATTGCAAACCTTCTTTTTCTTTTCTCTTTACCAGTATGATTTCTAAAACAGAGGTTCATTGTTATAATTACTAGTGAGATTAAATATTTTATCCATGTTTGACCATCCAAATTTCTTATTAAAGCAATCAGTTCTTTTCATTTTTAAAAGAGGGTAATCATTATAGACTTGCTACAAGGATTAAATGCAATAATCCAAGTCTATAGATAGTCTTTGGCACAGTATATGGCACACAATGAATGCTAGTTGCTATTTCCATTGCTACAGTCACCAAAATCTATACATAGAATGCTGGAAAAGGGTCTAAATGAGCAGGTGGCATAATATAAACTGGCCAAAAGCTGCTATGTCAAGCTGGCAGGTATACCATCCTCTACTATTGGAAAAGTAAGTTTACTGAGGTTTATTCATTAATACTAACATGACTGTCCAACTTTCAGGTACATCGGATTAAAGTATTTTCTATAAAACTATTGAAGACTTAAGCCATGATTCTGCTTAAGGAGTAAGTGCATAATGGCCACAATCGCCAAACTGTGGAAAGAGCCAAGATGCCCTTCAACAGATAAATGAGATATGGTCCATATATACAATGGAATATTATGCCTCCATCAGAAAGGATGAATACCCAACTTTTATTTTAACATGGACTGGACTGGAAGAGATTATGTTGAGTGAAATAAGTCAAGCGGAGAAAGTCAATTATCATATGGTCTCACTTGCATGTGGAGCATAAGGAGAAACATGGAGGACACTGTGAGAGGGAAGGGAGGGATGAACTGGAGGAAATCGGAGGGGTGAAGAACCATGAGAGACTGTGACCTCAGAACAAGGGACTGAGGGTTTTGGAGGGGAGAGGGTGGGGGGATGGGCGAGCCTGGTGGTGGGTATTGAGGAGGGCATGTATTGCATGGAGCACTGGGTGTGGTACATAAACGGTGAATCTTGTAACACAAAAAATAAAAGTATTTGGGAAAAAAAAAAAGGAGTAAGTGCATAAAAAATATACACAATTCATAAAATTATTCAATTTCAGGCTTTTGGAGAGAGGTTATAATGCAAGGCTAGGCCCTTTCATGAAGCAAAACTACCTTGAATTAGATCTCACCTGTTATGTACTTGCAACCTCTGCATGAAATTACCATATCACTTTAGAATTGGTAGACTCTAAGAAAGTAAAATCACTCTTAAACTGAAGCACTCTGAGCCAATTTTGTCATAAACTTATCAATATCTCACAAGTAATCTTTATTTTTTATTTTTTTTAAGATTTTAAAAAATTTATTCATTTGAGACAGAAAGAAAGAGTGCATGCATGCACATGAGCAGGGGAGACAGGCAGAGGGAGAGGGAGAGGCAGACTCCCCGCTGAGCCAAGACGACCCCTCTCACCAACACCCCCCCTACAACGTAGGGCTCAATCCCAGGACCTGAGATCATGGCCTGAGCCAAAGGCAGATGCCCAACCATCTGAGCCACCCAGGTACCCCTCAAGTAATCTTTAAACACAGGAAAACTTTTGGCATAAATTTGAACTGTTTTAATCTTTCATTTCTGAGTGTTTTTATGTGATCCCTCAGCTAGTATACGCAATCTACCAACACCATTAGGAAAAATAATACAGATGTATAATGTATTATTATTATATAATAATATATTATTATTAATACATATTATTATATAATATATTATATAATAATATATTATTTTATAATTAATATATTAATACATATATAATATTATTATATTATACAACAAAAAAGATGTATAATGAATTGATTTATTGAAACTGGGATATTATACCATTGTCTATTTTTTGTATATGTCTGAAATTTTCTATAATAAATAACATACACACAGAAGAAGAAAAAAGGAAAAAAAGTAGTGACATACTTAAAAGTAAACCCACCACTTTAGAACTCTCTTTGTAGCGAAACGCCAGCTGGTAAGCTGCAAATACCAAGGGTGGCAGTGTGAAGCGAATCCGCTGATTTCCACCAGCTCCAAAATGTTTTCGTGCTGTGTTTAAAATCTGACAAAAAAAAAAAAAAAAAAAAAAAATCCCCCAAAACATTAATCCTTCCTGCACTATAATTAATCATTTATAAAATTAAATGAGGGCTCTAATCATTGTTATTGGTACCATTTTTGACTACATCTGATGAACCAGGCTTTACATAGATGCTTTACATTTTTTATCTCATGGAGTCAATATAACTGACATCACAACCAAGACAGACAGTAACCCCATTTCACAAATGATGAAGGCTGAGGTTCAAAGAGGCTGCATAATGTATCCAGGGTTACACAACTAGTCAGGGGCAGAGACAGGTATTAACATATTTTCATACACGCATGTACAAAGTCTGTTATGTTGATAGAGATTGCAGGCTCTGAAGACAGACTTCTATTTAACAGTAGATTCTAACACCTACTACCTGAGTGACCCTGAGCAAATTATTTACCTTCTCTTAGCTATAAAAGTTTCATTTGAAAAGTGCAGTGGCGGTTGTTATTGTTGTTGGGAAGATCAAGTAATACATGTGAAGAGTTATAGTACCTGACACAAGGCAAGGGCGTAAGGGGTCAGAAAATGTTGGTTATTACTCGGATGCAAAATAGCTATGTGCGTATTGCTGGTATGGCTTACCTCCTGATTCAGAAAAAAAAAAGACCATTAACGTAAAAGGAAATGGCAATATACTTTAAAAGAGACATTGTGAAATAAACGTCAGGTTGCTTCAGAAAAACCACAAGGATTCATGAAATACTTTTTAATATGTATGACACAATGTGTGACATATTCAGGTTTTATGAATTTCTCTAATATAATAGATAAGAGAATGCATTCCCCCTTGGGGAAATCAGAGCTAATGATCCTCCCTTAAAGGTCTCTCAGTGCATAGGTACAATCAATTGGCTACATATGGAAGGCATATTTCCTACTAACACCTTTGGAATGCAACAAAAAAAGAAAACACATGTAGGCATGTGTGTATATGAGACACAGAAACATAAGGGAATCAGTTAAAATATTTGAACACTCAGCCAATCACTGTGTACAGAACACACACAGTGCACCAAGTGTGATACTGGAGTGCAAGGAATGTTTATCAGGCAAGTCAAAGACTACCACTGCCAACAGAAGTCAGCTTCTTTTTCATCATGCTTATGAAGGAGTGTAAGAGTGTCAACTATAACAAAGTCAACAGGAGAAAGTCAGGACTCAACCTCAAATACAAATGTTCCTCATTACATCAGTCTAACAGCCTATGACTCCAACAAGTTAAACTACACTTTGCCCAAACAATAATTAGTCTGCCATCTGTGCTACCTTTCATTAAAATAAATCATCCAGATCAGTCACCAACATTCCTACCTAGGCAACATGTTACTCATTTCACAAAGATTTACTGAGACTAACGATATAGAAAGGGAAAACCTCAACTGATTGTTCTTTACCATGAAAAAGGGGTTAAGAAAAAGACAATTTGATTAAAGTCTTTTCATATATTTTCAATGTGGCAAACACAACTTACATTTTCAAACCTTGGAAACAAATATAATTGAATATAAGGACTGTTGCTATTATACTTTAAATTTTATTATGACAAACAACTGGACAATTCTAAAAACAGCATAGTTCAAAAAGAAAATGAACATAGAATGAGTACTGAACATCCAACTAAAGGAAAATTGGTTTTCTGCAATTCATAAGAAGTCTTAAAAGAAACTAGAGCAACCAACTTGTTTCCCATAAGCTCACAATTATGCGTTTCTACATAAAGTGAAAGTCCATGAATGTCACTTATCTCTTATTCAGTTGCAATTTTTTCAAAACCTTCTAGGACCACAGGGGCATCAGACCATTTGAGGCACATCTACATGAGATTTCACTAGAAACTATGAAGGTGTATGTTAACTGAGTTAACTCATACCAAGTACTGCTGGTCAGGGTCCTCAGATCGCAGAAGATGAATGAATCTGCCCACAAGGCTCTGCTCATCAGCAAAGTCTTCAGGATCAGGGTCTTCTATGGGCTGATCTGGCTGATCCTGAATCAACGTGGATACCAAATTCATTATGGAATCCACCTGTAACATGAGAGATGCAGAAATCCACTGAAGTGAAACCATTAACATATAAAGTCACCATTAAAAGTGTTTCCAGTTGTGGAAAGGTAACAAACAGTATTAACATAATTCCTTTTATTGTAAGAAGGTTTAAACTTTCTTATACCAACACATATAGACAAGAGTCTGGAAAGAGATACACCAAATATTAATTAATAGTAGTTATTCTCTTTCTGGTGGGATTATAGTTTTATAATTTCCTCTTTATACACCTCTAATTTCTTTTTTTTTTCTGTAGCCCACACTTATTTTTTCTTTTTAACATATAATGTATTATTTGTTTCAGGGGTACAGGTCTGTGATTCATCAGTTTTACACAATTCACAGTGCTCGCCACACCACATACCCGCCCCCCCAATGTCCATCACCCAGCCACCCTATCCCTCCTACCCCATTCTACTCCAGCAATCCTCAGTTTCTTTCCTGAAATTGAGTCTCTTATGGTATGTCTCTATATACCTCTAATTTCTAATTTACATAATGAGCCAGCTCATTGTAACCTTTTTTAATTTTTATTATTATTTTTTAAAGATTTTATTTATTTGACAGAGAGAGCGCACGCACATGCAGGGGGAGCAGCAGGCAGAGGGAGAAGCAGGCTCCCCGCTGAGCAGGAAGCCTGATGTGGGGCTCATCCTGGGATCATGACCTGAGCTGAAGGCAGACGCTTAACTGACTGAGCCACCCAGGTGCCCCGTAACCTTTTTTTTAGCATTAAATTACACTCTTCTCCCATTTTACGCATGTCTGAAGCTCTAAAATCATTACTACGTTGTCTCTGTTTTCCTAATATATAGCATGTTGGTATTCTCTTACCTGGTCTTGAGAGACAATTTCTGTGTTATAATCCAGAACATTACTAAGCACATAACAACTCATGCTCTTTCTGGACTCATAGTCGAAGTACTCAAAAAGTGGGTGAAAATGTTTTAATTTCAAGACTGTTAAAATATTGTTGTAAGTGTCAACAGGTATCTTCAAAAGTCTGGTGAGCTCCTTTGAAACTGCACTACTGGTAGCAATACTATAAAAAGAAAAACAACAGGTCTTTAATGAGTAAAATTAACCTTCTCTATATACAAATACACTAATTGCATAAAAACTTGAAAGTTTTCATTTATACGTTAAAAGAAATAGGTCAGGTGGATCATACCATCTCAAAATACTCCAATGACCTCCTTCTGAGAAGATAAAGATGCCTATCTAAACACAAACATGTACTCA
Organism: Potos flavus; assembly: GCA_028534135.1. NCBI lineage: Eukaryota > Metazoa > Chordata > Mammalia > Carnivora > Procyonidae > Potos > Potos flavus. Next base: position 32,082,949 of record CM052888.1, on the reverse strand, counting down.
TCTCTTAATGTTCTGTTAATACAAAGTAAGATGTAACAACATTGAACAGGTTGTACAGCTGGAGTTAAAATGTCTAGAATCTGACATTTTTAGGAAAGTATTTTAAGTGGTAGTTAAGTTCCTGGGCAGCCAATAAATACTGTATATTCATGATGAAAATAAGTAGGGAGAAAAATCCATGCAAAACTAGCAACTCCACAAAATAGAAAAAAAAAACTGCTTCTTTTCCATCAGATGCTGGCGATCAAGGAAAAGCAGGCTGAATTTAAAGTAGCAGCTCATAGGAGCATTCTGTGGAGATGAGGCATATCTGGGCATATATAAGACTTGTAGAGGTAGGGATTCCTAATTCTTTGTCTAATTTACTTTAAAACTACTTGGTGGGGGAGCGCCTGGGTGGCTCAGCCGTTAAGCGTCTGCCTTCAGCTCGGGTCATGATCCCAGGGTCCTGGGATCGAGCCCCATGTCGGGCTCCTTGCTCAGAGGGAAGCCTGCTTCTCCCTCTCCCACTCCCCCTGCTTGTGTTCCCTCTCTCGCTGTGTCTCTGTCAAATAAATAAATAAAATCTTTAAAAAAATAAATAAATAAAATAAAACTACTTGGTGGGGGAAGCTACAGATACATAATTTAATTTTCTCCCACATTTAACATTCAAGATCTGGAATGTTTTTCAGTTCACAAAAAATGGAGGTAACCAAAAGAAGAGGAGATGGTGAATAAAAAGAGTTAAAGGAAAATAAGAAATCTTCCTAACGCAGCTAAACCACAAGAAGGGAGATGAAAAAGAAAAAGATTATATGAGGCAAAATTATGAATAATAAGTGTAAGGGGAGAGGGGCTGGCTTAACCCCATGTTCAGATGCAGTGCAGGATAGACAATAAGCGGACTGCTAAGGAAAAGATAAAGGGATCAGAATTGCGCACAGTGGCCACTAGAGGATGCAACAGACTAGGACAACAGGTTGAGGCTCCCAACTAGCAACAAACTAGACTTCTTGATGGTATCAAAATCAAAGCTCAAAATAGAAAAATATTTTAAAAGCCAATTTAATTTCCACACCTTAAATATACATATGCTCCTAATTTTTTAAAACTTATTCATCTCTAGGAAACCACTTCCTATGGAAACACTGCTTAACAGCTGACCCATGAATATGGATTTGAATAGTGCAGGCCGACTTATACATGGATGTTTTTCTACAAATACAGTACAATAAAATGTATTTTCTCTTCCTGTAATTTTTTAAATAACATTTTCTTTTCTCTAGTTTACTTAATTATAAGAATACAGTATATACTATGTAAAATGTACAAAATATGTGTTAATTGACTATTTGTTACTGGTAGGGCTTCTGGTCAACGGCAGGCTATCAGTAGTTAAGTTTTAGAAGGAATTAAAAGTTACAAACAGTTTTTCAATTACACAGAAGGTCAGTGCTGCTAACCCCAACATTGTTCCAAGGTCAACTGTTAATTTCCTTACGAGTTTGAAAACTAACTCATTCATATATCAAAGGGGTTTGAAATGGAGAGACTCTGGTCCATGAAGACTACTTATAGTCCTTGAGTGCCACTACTTGATCAATGTACACAATCAAGAAATTGGTTGCTACTTTTTGCCCTGATTAACACCAAGCATATCAATCTAACAAACGCTTAAGACAAATGCTAATATTTCAAAAAGCAATTAAGAAAAACAAATCTAGGATTAAAAAGTACTTGATGAGGGTTTTTATAAAAATGTAACTTTTACTTACTGTTCAAGGTTGAGCTTATTAAATATTTCCACTGTAGTTTCTAGAACTTTATCAACATAGTCCACACGATCAGGGTAACACTTCATAGCGAGGTTAATGAGAGAGACTTGTAAAGATACAACATCCTCTGAAGGCATGTCTTGTCTAGACTGAAGTGTTGAGAAAACCACAGAATTTATTTTAAACAATCACAAAAGGATCTACCAGCTGAGAAGTTTCAAGGTTTTGAGAACTTAGGAGAAAAGCCATACAAACCTGTATCACTGTAGCCACCTGCTGTGAAAATATGTCAAAAAGTTTAATATCTGCTGGGATTCCAGGTCCATCTTCACGGTGAGCAAACAATGCTAATCTGAAAAAGAAAATAATCTTTTTTCAACAAATACAGGGATTTAGGTAGTGGGATTACGGATGACATTTTATTCTTCATACTTTTCTATATTTTCTACAAAAGTATTTCTCCTAGAACAATAAAGAAGATTTTAAAAAAGGACATGGAATGGAGCCGATCATTCCCTCAATTCATTTTTTTAACTAAGTTTTTAATTCCATTAGAGTTAACAGTGTTTTGTTAGTTTCAGGTGTACAATACAGTGATTCAACACTTCCACACATCACCCATTGCTCATCACGACAAGTGCACTACTTAATCCCCTTCACTTATACCCCTTCCTTCCTTCCTGGTAACTATCAGTTTGTTCCCTAGAGTTAAGAGTCTGTTTCTTGGTTTGTCTCTCTTTTTTTTCCCCTTGTTCATTTGTTTTTTAAATTCCACATGAGTGAATTGATATGGTATTTGTCTTTCTGTGACTTACTTAGCTCAGCATAATACTCTCTAGCTCCATCCATGTCACTGAAAATAGCAAGATTTCATTCTTTTTATGGCTGAATAACATTCCATTACTTATATACCACGTCTTCTTTATCCATTCATCTGTCCATAGACACTTGGGCTGCTTCCATAATTTGGCTTTTGTAGGGAATGCTGCTATAAACATAGGGTTGCATGTATTCCTTTGAATTAGTGTTTTTGTGTTTTCTGGGTAGGTATCAAGTAGCGTGATTGCTGGATCATAGAGTAATTCCATTTTTAAGTTTCTGAGGAACCTCTACACTGTTTTCCACAATGGCTATATCAGTCTGCATTCTCACCAAAAGTGTAGAAGGGTTCCTTTTCTCTCCACATCCTCGGCAACACTTGTTGTTTTTTGTGTTTTTCATTTTAGCCATTCTGACAGGTGTCAGGTGATATCTACTGTAGTTTTGATTTGCATTTCCCTGATGATGAGTGATGCTGAGCATCTTTTCATGTGTCCGTAGGCCATCTGGATGTCTTCTTTGGAGAAATGTCTATTCATGTTTTCTGCCCCCATTTTTAAATTGAATTATTTGGGTTTTGGGTGTTGAGTTTTATCAGCTCTTTATATATTTTGGATTCTAACCATTTATCAGATATGTCATCTGCAAATATTTTCTCTCATTCAGTAGGTTGCTTCTTAGTTTTGTTGAATGCTTCCTTCACTGTGCAGAAACTTTTTATTTTGATGCAGTCCCAATAGTTTATTTTTGCTTTTATTTCCCTTGCCTCAGGAGACATATCTAAGAAAATGTTGCTATGGCCAATGTCAGAGAAATTACTGCCTGTGCTCTCTTCTAGGATTTTTATGGTTTCAGGTCTCACATTTAGGTCTTTAATCCATTTTGAGTTTACTTTTGTGTATGGCATAAGTGGTCAATTCATTTTTAACTCAACAGTTTTGTCAATGATGTCGTATTAAACTGCATTCTTACTATATGCCATATATTATACCATACATAAGATTTTCAACAGCCTGAGTTTGCCATATTCTTTGAAGCTTAATCAAGTAGATCACATAAAAATGCATTAAAGTGACAAATGTATTTGACAGCCATGATTTTAAAGAGCAATCTTTTTTTTTTTTTTTAAGATTTTATTTATTTATTTGACAGAGGGAGAGAGATCACAAGCAGGCAGAGAGGCAGGCAGAGAGAGAGGAGGAAGCAGGCTTCCTGTTGAGAAGAGAGCCCAATGTGGGGCTCGATCCCAGGACCCTGAGATCATGACCTGAGACGAAGGCAGAGGCTTTAACCCACTGAGCCACCCAGGTGCCCCTAAAGAGCAATCTGTAATAAAAAATAAATCCCATTACTAGCTTCCATTAAGAGTATGCCTAATTCGGGGGCGCCTGGGTGGCTCAGTCAGTGAAGCATCTGCCTTTGGCTCAGGTCATGATCTCAGGGTGTTGCAACTGAGTCCCACATAGGGCTCTCCACTCAGCGGCGAGTCTGGTTCTCCCTCTCCCTCTGGGATCCCTCTCCCTCTGTGATCACTTTTGCTCTCTCTCAAATAAACAGATAAAAATCTTAAAAAAAAAAAAAAAAAAAAAGTATGCCAATTCACATGTAATTCTTGCTGCCCAGATTTAAACTAGGGATTTGGAAAATTTGCTACATAAACTCTTCAACTTTAATAACCAGGTATTTAAAATCTAAAAAAAGGAAGCGCCTGGGTGGCTCAATCGTTAAGCATCTGCCTTCGGCTCAGGTCATGATCCCAGGGTCCTGGGATCGAGCGCTGCATCAGGCTCCCTGCTTGGCCGGGAGCCTGCTTCTCCCTCTCCCACCCCTTCTTCTTGTGTTCCCTCTCTCGCTGTGTCTCTGTCAAATAAATAAATAAAATCTTAAAAAAAATATATATATATAAATGTATTTGCAGAATAAATCTTCATTTGGGTTCCTGGTTTCATAAGGTCAATGACGTGTAAGCTAATGAGCAGGACACATGTTATATACCAGTACTCAGCACAGTTGCCAAGCAGACACTCATTAAAGCCATTATCAAAGGCCCAGTTTAACTAAGACCAATGCCTTAAAGAAGTAAAATTTAAACCTAAGAGGGATTTACTAAACATATTTAATACTTCAAAATTCTTCTTTGAAAAAAATATAATGATAGAATGATTACCCATTCTTTTTGTTAAATTTTTTAAAATTATTTATTTATTTATTTATATGAAAGAGAGTGAGCAAGAGAGAGCACAAGCCAGGGGAGGGGCAGAGAGAGAAGGAGGAGTAGATTCCCCGCTGAGCAGAAAGCCCGATGTGGGACTCAATTCCAGGACCCTGGGATCATGACCTGAGCTGAGGGCAGACCCTTAACCAACTGAGCCACTCAGGGGCCCTTACCTGAACATTCTTTTTTAAAATTTTTTTAGATTTTATTTATTTGAGAGAGTGAGCAAGTGAGAGAACATGAGCAGGGGGAGGGGCAGAGGGAAAGAGAGAAGCAGACTCCTCCCTGAGCAGGGAGCCTGAAGAGAAGGGGCTCAATCCTGGGATTCCAGGATCATGACCCAAGCCGAAGGCAGTAGCTTAACGGACTGAGCCACCCAGGTGCCCCCTTTACCTGAACATTCTTAATCATCTATATCTAATGGTTACTTGATAAAAAAAGACTCCAAATCAAATCAGTGCCAATAAAAGGTAACTTTCATTACTATAAAAAACAAATTTTATTCTTCAGATTTGTAAGATTTAAATAATGGATCTGTATGACATTGCCAACTAAATGTCCAGATTAAAAATATTCAGGGACGCCTGGGTGGCTCAGTTGGTTAAGCGGCTGCCTTCGGCTCAGGTCATGATCTCAGGGTCCTGGGATCGAGTCCCACATCGGGCTCCCTGCTTAGCAGGGAGCCTGCTTCTCCCTCTGCCTCTGCTTGCCACTCTGCCTGCTTGTGCTCTCTGTCTCTCTGACAAATAAATAAATAAAATCTTTAAAAAAATCTTAAAAAAAAAAAAAATTATCTCCATGCCTCCTGCTAAACCTCCTTCATGCCTAAGCTAGGCAAGCACCTGGTAGACACTCATACTTACAGAACTAAACTGTTCATAGTATAATTGCTTTAAATCATTAATATAACAAAGATGTAACAGAAATAAGTAATACACAAAAATGTTTTAAATTCATTAGTCCCCAGTCAGAACACTGCCCTCCAGTGTTAGAAGCACTTACCTATCAATTAAAGCAATGATTATGTTCTTCACATTTACATTTTGGTGTAACTCAGCACAGGCCCGGAGAAAAGGATTCAAAGTTTGAAGGTGGAATTCATCAGGGAAAACCTGAAAATCAAATAATTAATTGACACAAGTAAAAGTACTTCACATTATAATCTGGACTTACGGTAAAGTTCATACTTGTGGAAGCAATCGTTTTACACAACTAAATTCAAACACATTACTTTTGAGCCTCTTTAAACATTAAGTCCAGGTAGAAATAATCCACTAAACAAAGTACATCTACATTTAAACTAAAACTAATGAGAACTAGAGAACTTGGAGGTTACTCTTTCCTACATTTCGGGGGAAAAAAACACATCAATACAAAGACCAAGTCATCAGTAAGAGAAAATAATTATTTTTAATCAGGACAGCTTATTTTCTTTCCTTTTTTTTTTTTTAAAGATTTATTTTAGAGAGAGAGAGCAAGAGCGGGTGAACATACACATGGTGGGGGAGGGGCAGATGGAGAGGGAGACCAGCAGACTCCCCACTGAGCCCAGAGCCCCATGTAGGGCTTGATCCCAGGACTCCGAGATCATGACCTGAGCCAAAATCAAGAGTCAGATGCTCAACTCACTGAGCCATCCAGGAGCCTCAGGATAGCGTATTTTCTATTCTATCAAGACTTTTCCAAAACAATGAAAATTAATGAAGGACACAATGAGTCCTTTTAAAAAATAAAATAAATGTGCCCACTTACCTGAATAATACACTCCATGAGATATTCTTGAGCCAGTGCATCCCTGCAATTCACAACTTGCTCCAATATGCCAGTCAAAACAATCTAAAAAAAATGGTAAGAGTTAAAACATTATTTTTAAATCCTAAGCCACTCCTCTAATAACATATTTAAGCTATTAATTGAGAATCTTATTTTAGATTTTTCCAACCCATACTTACTTTTTAAATTAAACTTCAACATTTTACAGAGAATTTTTAAATAAAAATTTAAATAAATAGAGGCAGAGCGGGGGGTCATGGGGGGAAAATGAAACAAGATGGGATAGGGAGGGAGACAAACCGTAAGAGACTCTCGATCTCACAAAACTGAGGGTTGCTAGGGGGGTAGGGGGATAGGAATAGGGTGGCTGGGTGATGGACACTGGGGAAGCTATGTGCTATGGTGAGTGCTGTGAAATGTGTAAGCCTGATGATTGAGACCTGTACCGCTGGGGCAAATAATACATTATACGTTAATAAAAAAAAAAAGTTAAAAAAATTTTAAATAAATTCTGGACTTCTACTTAATAAGTCATTTAGGATGAAGCTTGGAATTTTTTTTTTCTTTTATGATTTGTGCCTTTTGTGTCCTAAGAAATCTTTGCCTAATTTAACGTTATAAAGACATACTTTGTATTTTCTTCTAAGTTTTATAGTTTTAGGTTTTATATTTAGGTCTCTGATCCATTTTTTGAGTTTTTCTATATGGTATGAGAATGGGTCATAGTTTAAGGGTCTTGTTTGCACACAGATGTCTAATTGTTCCAGAAACATTTGTTAAGAAGGTTACGATTACGCTTTTATCAAAAGTAACTGCTTATATATATGTGAGCCTATTCTGGACTATCTTTTCCAGGGCTGAGCGAATTTAGCTCAATATCTGCTTTTGTAACTCACTCCCATATTGTCTCTTTATTGTCTCTTTTCACTACAACTGCAGAGTTTAGTAGTTGCAGACAAAATCAAACAACATTTACTATTTGGTCCTTTATAGAAAAAGTTTTTCAATCTCTGTTTAATTCCCCCCACTGATTTATTTATCTCTTCCACCAATATCACATTCTTAATGCAGCTTTAGAGTAAACCTGTAGTAAAATACAGTCTATCTCAATTTAAGAAAAATTGGCATCTTAATAATATTGGGTCTTCCAATCCACAAACACAAACTGAAAATATATTTCAATTTACTTGTCTTAAATTTTAAAGTGGTTTTCAATAGTATTATTTAATAAAAATATTTTAATTTAAAAAATCGGACTTCAATTTATATCTCATGACATAAGAAAAGGTGACAAGTAAAAGGATATACACCTGTTTGTAACGTTCCACATTTACACCTTCCAACTGACTGAGGCGCACCAAATTTGTTCCCACTAAAATTCTCAGTTCTTGTCTTTCTCGTTCTCTTTTCTCTCTATCTCGGCTATGTCCCTGATGTTGCATTCGCACCCAGAGCTTGTTCATCTCTGCAAAGTTAAGTAGTACAAAATCCATGGAATCACTGATATCGCCAGTTGTTTCTTCACTGCAAAGAGAGAGTTGAAACAATCTTTACATACACTATTTACACTAGAGGACCATCTTACTGTTATTGTTCTCCTTTGTGCGTTTCCTTATCTCTTTAATACATCGATGTTTTATAGAAGAAACTTTCAACTTCACTGGCTTAGTGTTCAATTTCAAGGGAAACAGACTCAAGAGAAAAAAATACCAGGGAGAGGACACAGAACAAGTGTAAAAGAACAAAAAACTTTCCCCCATTCCCTATCCTGGGTCACTTTGTTCTCACAGTAACTCCATTAATTCAAAAAGCCTTTAAAAAAAAATGATACTTAAAATGTACTGCTAACTACATAATTTTTTAGAAGATTTTATTTATTTATTTAATTATTTATTAGAGAGAGAGCGAGCGAGAGAGCGCGCGTAATAGCACACACACACAAGCAGTGGGGAGGGGCTGAGGGAAAGGGACAAGCAGACTCCGTGGTGAGCACAGAGCCCGATGCAGGACTCAATACCAGGACCCTGGGATCATGACCTGAGCCGGAGGCAGACGCTTAACCTACTGAGCCACTCAGGTGCCCTAACTACATCATTTTACTGTTGAACATTTTACGTTTTCAATTGGAATATAAGCTTTGTGAGGGAAGAGATCATGTATTTCCTGCTTATTTTTCATCCCCTAGGATAGGGAACATAGTTTTCACAAATTTTTTTAATGATTGCCTAATTAAATGCTCAAAATTTACAGCAAATCATAATAAAACAAATAACCTCACCATCTTCTCACATTGTTAAATTTTTACCTTTTCTATACCATTTAACCTTATCACATGCATGGTAAATTTTTATATCTTTTTCTCTTAAAAAGGAACTGATACAGATATACTAAAAACTACTGACCTGTACACCTTAGAAATAAATGAATAAACAAACTTAAACAAGGAGTGCCTGTCTAGCTCAGTCAGTAGCACATGGGACTCTTGATCTCAGGGTCCTGGGTTCAAGCCCCATGATGGATGTAGAGATTACTTAAAAAAACATTTTTTTAATAAATAAATAAACTTAAACAAAAGGAATTAAGTTCCTCAATCTAGGAAATCTGCACATAAATAGTTCACCTAGTTGATTGCAGACCACAGCTGGCTGACCATCTACTCCTATGTGGAATACAAGTGCAAT
>CM052888.1:32023500-32073604 GCA_028534135.1 Potos flavus | reverse complement strand
TAATACATTATATGTTAATAAAAAAAAAAAATAATAGAATACCTAAAAAAAAAAAAAAAGAAACAGGGCTCTCATTTTGTTTTTTGTTTTTTTTTTAGGGCTCTCATTTTGAAAGGCTTTTGTTTTTTCTGTTTTGGAGTTAATATGTAATTTGTGTATAGAAATAATTTAAACCACTTATATCCAGGGTATCTAGCAGTCCATAAATGACAAAAACTGATAAGACATTCAAGAAACATGAAAATCAGCTAGTTCACAGAATAAGTTAAGCATATGTTAGTATTTCATCACAAATATAACTTCAAAATATAACTCACTTAAAAAATCACATCTTCAAAGAATACTTAATGGAAAAATGCTCTCATAAAATTATGTTTAATGAAAAAAGCAGGTTCTAATAATCTACAGACAATTTTTATAAGAGTACATTTTGCATCATACCCCATATGCTGAAGGAAATCTCTACATGAAATGCTACAAGTACAGGCTGTGGGTGGGAGAAATATTGATATTTGTTTTTTTCTATACACTTTTCTATACTTCTTATATATTCTACAACAAAAAGTATAACAACTAAATCAAAAGAGACAATCACTTACTCCGTTGGCTCTCCTTCATCAGGCAAGATGTTTCTGGTACACTGAAGAAGATAGTTCCGAAGAAATAAACCTCTCAAGGGATGCTGCACGCCACGACACATTTCTACCAAATCTTTCAAAATATCTTTCCTGGACTGAGGAAATGACTTGACATATACAACTCCAACTGTGATCAACAGATAACTAGGGGAATTATAAGGGAACATTTGATTAAAATATTCATAAATAAATAAGTCAAGAATTTGATTATGTCTAAACATACTGAATCCAAAAATATTAAGCAAGACAGGGACCAGGTTCTTCTTCTGCACAACGAAAAAATATCTAATTTAAAATATAACCACTCCCACTCACTGACCCTCCCCTAATCTACGTATGTATTTACATGCAAACTATATACACATATATTTACATACATATACAAATATATGTGTACATACAAGTATATAAATATGTACACAAATACATATACACATACATAAGTATCATTATCACCTTTAAACATACCAGTAAGAGAATGTCAAATTAATTTTTCTAGTAATCAAGACATTTAACAAAATAGTATATCTACTTTTCTTATTTCCAAAATTCCTCAATTATCCATATAAAAAGTAAAATTAATTATACCTTAAAACCTTTAAAGAAAACCCAGAATATCTACCAAAATGTTACTCTCAACTGAAGAAATTAGATAACCTTAAAATTGGTTTTTAAAAATCAAAGTAGAAAACACAGATATAAAAGCCCTCAGATTCTCAATTACTTACAGCCTTGGGATAATGTTTCCAGCATACTGTACAAGTTCATAGAGATCTGCCACTTTTCTTCCTTTAGCAAATTCATCTGTCAGGTAGACTTCCAAGTAGTGTAGTTCATCAGAAATAGCCATATCTTTTAATTATGATTAAGGACTCAAATAAAGCTAAGCCAACGTAAGCAATACTCAGGAACTTGTTGGGAGTCATTAAAATATTGGGCAGATATCTTAAACGTCAGTCCTTTAAGAGAACATGTTTAAATGAAGACAGAATTTCAGTTGGGCTTTCCTTATTTTAAAGTAAGGGTTTTTATTCACTTATATGTAGAATTTAAGAAACAAAACAAACGAGCAAAGAGAAAAAAAGAGAGACAGACAAACCAAGAAAGAAACTCTTAACTATAGAGAACAAACTGATGGTTACCAGAGGGGAGGTGGGTGGGACATGGATGAAATAGGTGATGGAGAATAAGGAGGGCACTTGTGATGAGCACCAGGTGATTCAAATAAAAACTTAAAACACAAATAAATGAAATAAAATAAAATGCTAAAAAATTAAATAAGGGTTTTTAAAGATGTCTGGTAAAGCAAAGCAGTAAAAATAAGGATTGCCCATCAGACTACTACAGGGTTTTTTTTTTATTTTATTTATGTATTTGACAGAGAGAGAGAGAGAGAGAGAGACAGCAAGACAGGCAGAGGGAGTGGGGGAGGGAGAAGCAGGCTTCCTGCTGAGCAGGGGGCTAGATGCGGAGCTCAATCCCAGGACCATAGGATCATGACCTGAGGTGAAAGGAGACGCTTATGGACTGAGCCACCCAGGTGCCCCCACAAGAGGGTTTTGAAATGGCAAATCATTGAACTCATTTTCATTTCAGAGTCCTGCATGATAAATATCTAAGCATTAAAGAACGAACTGCCTAACAGCCTCAATATCCTTCATGAAGGAATAAAATTTGAAACACAGCAACAAAGAAGTTTAAGCACAGAAAAAGGGTTTTTTTGTTTTTTTTTAAAGATTTTATTTATTTATTTGAGAGAGAGAATATGAGAGGGGAGAGGTTAGAGGGAGAAGCAGACTCCCCGCCGAGCAGGGAGCCCAATGCAGGACTTGATCCTGGGACTCCAGGATCATGACCTGAGCCAAAGGCAGCCGCCCAACCAACAGAGCCACCCAGGCACCCTGAAAAAGAGTTTCTGATATTAAGTTTTTCTTTTTCTCACAAAATTTACATGGAGGAGTACTACTTGGTTAAGACAATGAATAATAATGTAATGACAGAAAAACTCAAGAAGAAAAAATAAAATATGGCCTCATCAAGGAAAAATATGATCAAAATGGTCTTCAACATTCGAAAGATACAAAGTTCATAGTAGCTCTTTGGTGATAACATAGAAGTCCGGAGTTCACCAAGCATATTAGAAGCATGTTTCAGAGCATCCATAAGCTTGTTTTTGTCCTACAGAAATACCAAGAGAATTGATGGGAATGTTTAATTTAAGTAAACATTTAACTTGGATTTGTTACACAGTATATAGCACTTAAATTATTTTAATCACGTAACAATTAGGTTTAGTTTCACCTTACCTTCTCTACTGAAAGAAAAAGATTCATGGTTCCTTATCCAGACTGCAAAGCTTAGCAAGTCTTATGTAACTAGGACTATAAACTTCCTGGCATAACTCTAATCTTTTAAACCCCTAGTGACTATAAAAGTAGCTCCATTAATTCACACTTACCTGCAATCAAGAGAGCTGGCATATTAATTCTTTTAAAGCAAGCTACTATCCTAACAATGGCTTTGTCATAGGTAAAGACTCCTCAGAGATATCTGAAATGATCATCCCTATCTCTAAGTATGCTTTCCTCCTCACAATGCCCATGTGTCCCACTGAACACATATATGAAGACAATGCCTTTAAATACAGGAAACAATAATTCATACTCAGAGACAGAAGCAAGCAATAACAAGTCCCATATCTACTCGTTTTCTCCATTCCAAGACATTTTTTTGGCAAGGAAAAAATACAATATATATAATTGGTTAAAACACCACATTACTAAGCTTTAGAAATCGTGAGACACTTTACAAAGGTAAGATATCACCATCAGAGCAACTTATAACTTGAAGTACCAGCCTATTTGGTTTCGTTTCTTAAATTTTAATGCAGAGAATCTACAGTTTCTACACAGATTACTTCCTACCCTGTCTTTTAGAATATGACAACACAGAAATTGGTGTAAGTATAATTTTCAAGCCAGTTGCTGCAAAAAATATATATCTATTCAGGATGGAAACAACAGTCTTCAAGATAGAAAAAAAGCCGAAAAATCCAAATTGAAAGTATTTAAATACATTCATTCAACAAATATTTATTAAGTACCCATTATATGTCAAGTACTCCTCAGGTTTGAGATATAGAACCAATGAGACTAGTAACTGAGTTAGATATTGGTATGGTGATAGAAGGTAGGGTCTCTTGTCCTCAGGGAGCTTCCATTCTGGTAGGGAAGACAGACAATCCCAAATCATAAATGCAAACACTAGTAAACACGGCTCTTTGCTGGATCTATTCCATGCAGTGCTTGAGGGAGGTGAGACGGAAGATGTATGCCAGAAGACACTAAAGATTACGTTTAGTAGAAGCAGTGGTGCCATACAACCTTACAAAACATACAGATTGTATTTTGCCTCCCATATTGACATTCTTACCAGGCATCTCTTCATCTGGAATGACTGGACCTTCACAGCCTGTATGGCTTCATCCAAGAGCTTTTCCTGCTCATCCTGAGGTGACTGCTGTGTTGTAGGCTGAAAAAAAAAAAAAAAAAAAAATACTTCCAATTAATGTCTCATTAGCACTCTCTTCTAAAAATCTGTTATTTCTGTAGTTCCAGACATAGCCCTTTTCCAAGGCTTTCATCAAGGCACATTCCAGGTCTAGATCTCAAACTCATTTATCTAATTTTGACAACTACTGAACCAAGAGTTATACCCAGTCACCCAAGTTAATAGCATAATAATGCTGAAGGGGAACAGTGATGTGTAGAGAATCTCTACCCTCTCAGAAACTGGCTCAACATTCTTGTAGCAGGTTAGCCTCAAAAAACATGTGGTGTTATGGGGTGCCTGGGTGGCTCAGATGGTTGGGCATCTGCCTTTGGCTCGGGTCATGGTCTCCAGGTCCTGGGATCGAGCCCCACATCGGGCTCCCAGCTGGCTCAGTGGGCAGCCCGCTTCTCCCTCTCTCTCTGCCTCTCCCCCTGCTTCTGTGCTCTCTCTGTCTCTCTCTCTCAAATGAATAAATAAAGTCTTTACCAAAAAAAAAAAAAATATGGTGTTAGTTTGAATCCAGGAACAATCATTATGATAGGTATAGTCTCACCCAAATCTCTAAAAGCCTCTTTTTTCCTCTATACTACTTTTCATCTGCATTTTAGTCTAGTCTTAGATCAAGAAACCAGTCTACGAAAACACGACATTCTAAGGCAATATGTAACAAAAGACTAAAGAACTTAGAAATAAAATAGTTGAAATTATTATTAGTGACTGATAGTAGAAAACCATAAGGTGTACTCTCCTCAAGTACCTACCTTATCATTTCAAATAGAGAAATCTACAGCTATAGTGGACAAAACATATGTAGATATTCTTCTCTGTTATCAGCAAAATCCTGCTTGCAAAATTAATTAGATCTACTGGTCAAACAGAATAAACCACTCTACCCTTTACATTTATAAACACTCTGTTTACACCTCTACTGCAGCATGCATTATATTGTAATTATAAATTATGGCCATTTTGATATCCTTGGGACCCAACACATTGCCTGACACATAACAGATGCTTCATAAACGTTCACTGTATGAACAAATGAGCTGGTGTTTAGGTTATATATTTAATAAAAAAATGGCTAAAGAATTAACAGATGGGAGTGTCTGGGTGGCTCAGTTAAGTATCTACCTTTGGCTCAGGTCATGATCTCAGGGTCCTGGGATCGAGCCCCACATCAGGCTCCCTGCTCAGCAGGGAGTCTACTTCTCTCTGCCCCTCCCCTCACCCATTCTCTCTCTCCCTCCCTCTCTCTCAAATAAATAAAATCTTTAAAAAAAAAAAAAGAATCAACGGATGAATGGTTAAGTTGTGGTATACACATATACGTAAATATGTATACCGGAATATTTTTCAATCATAAAAAGGAACAAAGTAGTGATATATGTGACATGAATGAAACTAAAAAACATTATGCTGAGTGAAAGAAGCCAGACACAAAAGACCATGTATTGTATGAGTCCATACGAAATATCCAGAATATGCAAATCATCCACAGAAACAGAAAAGAGACTTGTGGTTACCAGAAGAAAGAGTGGGAGAATAACTACTTACTGAGCACAGGTTTTCCCTTGGAAGTGATAAAAATGTTTTGGAACTGGACAGAAATGGTGGTTGTATAACACTGCAAATGTACTAAATGCCACTGAATTGTTCACTTTTAAATGGTTAATCTTGGGGTGTCTGGGTGGCTCAGCTGGTTGAGCGGCCAGCTCTTGATATCAGTTCAGGTCATGAAATCAGGGTCCTGGGATCGAGCCCTGAGTTGGGCTCCATGCTTAGCGGGGAGTCTGCTTGAGGATTCTCTTTCCCTCTGCCCCTCTCGCCACTGGTTCTCCACCCCCTCTAAAATAAATAAATAAACCTTAAAAAAAATAAAATGGCTAATCTTATGTTATATGAATTTCAACTTAATACAAAAATGATTAAAGGTAAAATGCCTCTTACACAATGAGATGGAAAGGAGGAAGGCAAAGACTTAGATATAAACATAAAAGGTAAATCTGTTCTATTATCTAAGACAAACAGCACTGAATTTGAGATTAACAAAAAACACACAAAACCCATTTTTTGAATTAGAATCACTTATAAAAATGGAAAACTTTTTCCTCATCTAATTTTGAAAAGAGAAAAAACATTAGTAATACAAAATGCCAAGTATCTCTTTTTTTTCCTACAGCAAATCTAGTAACCTGTGCTTCCTTGTAACCACACTTCTTCCCAAGCATATACAAACTTCAAAGAAAAAGTTATGTCATTTAAACTAAACTTAAAGGGAATCTTAATTTATACAGCAGAACTATTAGTGTAAAATGTTAGTCTCAGAGGCAAAGACAACACCAGCATCTGAGGATTCTGACTTAATGAAATTCACTACCATCCTGGGCTAGTCCTCTGAGAACCTCGGTGACACCAAGCTATTGTTTGGATTTCTTTGGCTCTTTATCTCTAGATGCAATAGATTTAACAATCATTAGAATCAATGGATTTCATTAAGTTCAGATGACCAACTTAGAGATAAATATTGATACATCGGGAAATTTTTATAATTACTTTTTTTATTGTGGTAAAATATACATAACATATAATTGCCATTTTAACCATTTTTAAATATTCAGTTCAGTGGCATTAAGGACATTCACATTGTTGTATGGTCATCACTACCATCCATCTCCAGTATCCTTTCATCGTTCCCAAAGGAAACTCCGTACCCATAAAACAATAACCTGCCATTCTCTACTGCTACCCCAGGCAACCACCATTTTACTTTCTCTAGGAATCTGACTTCTCTAGGTACCTCATATAAGTAGAATAATATGCTTTTGTGTCTGGCCATTTCAACTTAGCACAATGTCTTCAAGGTTCATCTATGTTGTAGCATTTGTCTGAATTCCCTTTCTTTTTAAGGCTAAATAATAGTCCATCATATCTATATACCGTATTTTGTTTATCTACTCTTCTACTGATGGGAAACTTGGGTTGCTTCCACTTTTTGGCTATTGTGTATAATAACATTAATATAGCAAATAAAACTGTGGTTACAAAGAGACTACAGAGATGCCTGGGTGGCTCAGTCACTTAAGCATCTGCTTTCAGCAGAGGTCATAATCCCAGGACCCTGGGACGGAGTCCCGCTTCGGGCTCCTTGCTCAGCAGGAAGCCTACTTCTCCCCCTCTGCCTGCTGCTATCCCTGCTTGTGCTCTCTCTTTCTCTGGCAAATAAATAAATAAAATCTAAAAACCAAAAAAAAAAAAAAAAAAACCCCAAAGAGACTACAAACAATTCTAAAAATATTTGTATAGAATCCAGTACATTCAGGGATCTATAAACAAAACTGTAGCAGAATTCTATTTTGTATCAACTGGGTTTAAAATAGAAACAAATACAAAATATAGAAAATTACAGACTTCTTACAAAGTAGGCTACAAATGAAGAACTAAAGCTGTAATAAAGAAATGTATTTTTAGATATTACTCCCAAGACAATGTAGTTATTATATAAATGTAGCCATTATGTGGCTATTCTAAGGGAGTGTCTTGATGTCTTTCCTGAGAAGTTTCACATAGAATAAGAACAGTAAGAACTGTTATGAGCATGCTCTCATTAAACACAAGCCAGGTAACCAACGTCTCTAACTTATGGAAGTAGTTCTCCATTTACAAATGACTTTGTACTTATCAGTTACATGGATAAGAGAAAAACGGAAACACTAAAGAATGAAGATCAAATTAACATTTGTAATTAGGCTAACTTTAGCCTGAGACCGAGGCCAAACAGTTCTCCTAAGTTCATATAATTGTAAGGTTCAGAGAAAGTAATCCATCATGGACAGATCACTTATAACACTACTCTCCATTCAAACAATGTGCATTCATTTCCTCTTCTATTAAACAGTGCAATAAGAGTACTTTTATTACTATTTTGAGGACTAAATGAAATGACACAGAGCTCTGGACATGCCTAGCACTTAGTAATAAGCACTTTATAAGTGTTACCATTATTATTATACTCCCTTAGATACAAGCAATTACCTCCACCCATCCCAGCAACTTATTTGTTGCTCCATCTCTTCACTGATACACTGCAGATGTAATCTAACAACACAATGTAAATCACCTATAAAACAAAAATAACCAATCTCACAATGATACAGAATTTCATCACATTTAATGAAAGTACTATTTTTAAAATTATAAGGCACAAAATTACAATTGAAGTAGGAAGCATTAAGGATGATGAGGGCTTGTGAACTTCAAAATATAATTTGAACACTAAACTGGCTCCAACTTCACTTACCAATACATTTCCCCGGGAATTCTATGGTACACGTTATGAATATTTACCTCTGCCAACTTTATCTACTGGCAACACTTTTTCTTCTCCACTTGGAGAATTTCTTTTTTAAATTTTATTTATTTGAGGGAGAGAGAGAGAGAGAGAGAGCATGCACACACAAGCAAGGGTAGGGGAAGAGGGACAAGCAGACTCCCCACTGAGCAGGGAGCCCAATTCAGGGCTGGATCCCAGGACCCCTGGATCATGACCTGAGCCAAAGGCAGATGCTTACCCGACTGAGCCAGACAGGTGCCCCTCCACCTGAAGAATTTCTGCTTACCTTCCTCACTGTATCAGTTCACATGGTACTTTCTGTAGTCTTTTTCAAGCCCCCTGTGCGGAACTCTCCCTCCATAACCCCAAAACACTGAATTGACAGTGCTAATAAAGCAATCCTCAGACTGTATTACATTAAGTTCCACAAGCGTATCTCCCTCCATAGACTCTTAAGCTATTGGACAGCAAGAACTGTTTGTTTCCAGTGCCCAGCACAGTCCATGATATTAGAAGGCATACAAGATGCTTGATGAATTGAATTGGTTCCCAGAATATTGGGACTGGGAAGGGCCAAAGAAGACAACAGTTGTTTTCAGATGCAAAAGTAAGACTCAAAGTAGACTGAATGACCTGCCCAAGTCACAGAAACAGTGACTGTGACAAGACTGATACCCAAGTTTCCTTTCTCAAAAATGTTCATGAGGACAGGACTGCTCATTGCTCCAAATTAGTTCATCCAGCACAGAACTGAGGTGTATAGCAAATCAATTAAGTGCTTTCCATTATAAAACACTGTAAATATCAATTCATAAATGTAGAGAAACAGACAAACCCTAGTTAAATTTTTACACTGTCCTTATATCACTTTCCAATCGTAAAAATTCTGAGAAATAAAATCATCTTGTATGGCAATATAGTATATGAAAGTAGTACATGTCAAACATTTAATCCTACTTTCTGGCATTAACACATCTAAAGTGAAGCCTGTTTCCAGGCTTACAGATTTATAGAAACCTGTCTACACGAAGTGAGTAATGAGATAATTAAAATTGCCGTACAGTACACCAACATTCAAAAACATTATTTATACACTGCAGACTATGTCAAAAGCTAATGAAATGCAAGTGACAATTGCCTTTGTGGAAACTAGGCACATGGATTCACATTTTGAGGAAGTTCAAGTTTACAGGCCAACAGCCACACCACGATTTGCTGCCATCACGAAAAGGCACTAACAAGAACGAATGCCTACTTCCAGCAAATAAAATACTTGGATTTCATCAATGGGGAGACATGTAAGAGAACCAGGGTGTCCGATGAACAAATATTAAACGAAACAAAGTCTCCTTTCTCTCTGTCAGAATTAATGGATATCAGATAGCCTGAGTCCTTCCAGGAAATTCACGTAAGCGAGTCCTTAGAATTCGCTGACAAACACCGCAGTGGAAGGGGGCTATGAGGCCGAAAAAGACTAGGGCAACATTTGGACCCTCCAGTAGGTATTTCTCGCAAAAGAAAAGGGCGTGGGGCCAATAGAGCACTATCAGGCACAAAGGTGGAAATGCACGCCGGCGAGAGAGCAACCCCTGGGCGGGTCCCGACGCCACCCAGAGTCTCAGGCCTTCCGCACGCCCCCGACCCAGCCTGACGTTCAGACCCGTCCCCTCAAGGCGCGGCGGTGGCCGACTCTACTCAAAGGCGCCGGTAGGCCTTCACCGACTTCAGAGCCTAAGACACCCCCTCAGAAAGGCCATCCCATTCCTGGGCAACCGCCGCGATCAGGAGCCGCCGCCCACCCTGATGTCGGATCAGCCCGCCTGCGGCCTTCCCCGGCCTGTCCTCATCCCGCAGGCCAAGCCCGGCTGGTCTTAGCCCCGATCGGGCTGCGGGGCACCAACTCCACCCGCAAGGCTCCAGGACTGTGGCAGAGCGCAGGGGTCGGGATAAGGGTCGGCCCGGGGCCTGCAGCCCCTCAACACTCACCATGGCGACTCCCCTAAGCCTGCAGCAAGCAGCACCCACCCCGTGCGAAGCCTCCCGCGGTCAGGTGACGCTGCTGCCTCTTCAAACCCCGCCCTCCTTAGCCCCGCCTCCGGACCCCGCAGGCGGCTCTTCGATTGGCCTGCTTCTAGGAACTCAAGTCTCGCGTGTTTATTGGCTCTTGACACTTATCCGTGGGCTGACGGACCTCGGTGCCAGCCAGTCTCTCCCCAGCGTGTGAGAGCGAGCAGGACGGTGCAGAGTAGCAGGGTATCTCTCGGCGGCAGGAAGAACCCAGCAGGAAGTAAAGGCATAGTTTGAGGAATCTGCCAAGACGGGAGAAAGAAGACGGGAAGAAGGGGGAGCCGCCGGTCCAAGTTCACCCGCCCAGGAGCGTGCAGTCGTGATGCACATGAGCAAAAGGAAGACTAGGCTTGATTTGTGGAGCGGTCGCGACTTCTCGTCCCAGCCAATCCAGATGCAGCAGAGGGGTGGGGCCTCGCCCTCACTGGCGGGCGCGGCGTTTGCGCGCGGGTTTCGTCGCGTTGCAGCGGTTCGCGCGAGTTCTTCTCCGCGCCATGGAGTCTGGGCTGATGCAGTGTTTAGCGGTACGCTTGGGTATCGCCGAGCCAGATGTGCTGAGGTGGGTCTGGCGGCGCACGCCTTAGCGTCCTTGGACTCCTCAGGCGAGGCCCGCGTGACGGGCGGCAGCGCCGCCGAGTGAGGGGGGAACGCCGGAGCCCGGTGGGATCAGGCCCCATTTCAAGAACGTCCCAGCAGTGGGTTTATATGAACTGGCAAGAAGGGGCGATTGTAGACGTCTTTGGGAACAACTGGCTCTGTGGGATGCACTGTGGTGGGACGGGAAAAGTCGAGATTCCGGTCGTTTCGCAGGTACTTCCTGAGGGTCTGTTTACAGCGGTGAACCATACGGACGGGGTACAGTTCTTGGAGATCACTATACAGTAAATACACGGCAAGAGCTAGGAGGAAAACGAAATTGGGTGGTGTGCCGAATCGAGGGTGGAAGGACACAGAGCGCGCTCTGGCGGCTGCTTTTCCTTAAAAACAACCTCCTAGATACATGTTAACTAACTAGAATTTAAATAAAAATTTGAAAAAAAAGAATCTTAGGCCTCGGAGGGGCTGCCACTTGTGCTGAGACCCGATTGATAGAAGGTGCCAGCCATGGGAAGATGTGGGAAGAGCGACAGTTTGTGCATAAGTCCTTTGCATAATCCAGGGTTAGAAAGAAAGCTATTGTGGCTGAAGTGTGAAGAACAAGATTAGGCCCAATGCCTTGCTGCTCAGTTAAATGAGGGATGGGAAGGAAAGGACTTATTGAAAGAGTTGAGGTAAGATCTCCTGAACGCCGTAATCATTTAGAACAGCCGTTCTCAAAGTGTGGTTGGTTCCTGGACCAGCAACATCACTATCATCTTGGCACTCGTTAAAAATGCAAATTCTTGGGTCCCACTTCAGGCCTACTGATCAGAAACTCTGAGGATAGGACCCAGCAATCTTTTCACAAGCCGCAAGGTGATTATCTTGTACATTAAAGTTTGAGTACCACTGATTTAGAGGAAGGAGTAAAAAGGAACCCTGGTATAACTGCCAGCATCTTATATGATAGTTTATGTTTCTCCCAGTAATGGAAGAATGAAAGCAGGTGTTTTTTTTTGTTTTAAAATATTGAAGAACTTATTTTCCTTAAACATACTTGGGCACAATGGAGTCTGAAGTCAAGGCTGGTTCTGTCTTGCAAAACATTGTCCCACATCCCCAAAGGATGTGCCTTTTGTTCGGACCCCCACGTAAACTTGCTTAGGACTTAGGCCCAGAATGAAATCTACCCTGCTGTATTCATTGTTTACCAAAGTGTTAGGCAAACTCCTGGAAAAGAGTTTTAGTGAGCATGTTGCCCTTATAACCAGGAAAGCTGAGGAGTACTTGCGGCTGTCCCAGGTGAACTGTAATGGCCTGTCTGCACATACCACAGAAACCAGCAATGCAGTCATGTGCCTGGACCTTGCAGCTTCCTGTATGAAGTGCCCCTTGGACAGAGTAAGTAGGTCCCATTGAATGTCTAAATAATCCTCTGCAACTTTGAAACTTAATTGTACATTTTAATTTCTGGTTGGACTAGACTCAAAACTCTTGTGTTTTAGAATTTTCCTGGCTATTGTCATATATAATTATTCTAGATGAATTTTAAAATCATTTTTGTCGAGTTGCAGAAAATTCCCTTTACTATCTAGTTTCCTTGGCCACCTCTTTCTTTACTCAAGACCATCTTTCATGCTGCTGCTAGCATCCTCCTAAAGGGCATGCTTTAAAACTAATCTGTGTTTTTCTTCTAGTATCACAGTGGTTGAGAGCACAAGCTAGGAGTCAAGAAGAGTTAGATGTTGAGACCAGATTTCAATACCACCAGTTACTGGCTCTGTGAGCTTCGTTTCCTCATTCATAAAGTGGGGAATAAGAATATTCATTTCACTAGATTGTGAGGATTAAACCATATACTATATGTAACACACTTAACAGTGCGTATCACATAATGATACACTCATTAAATGATGGCATTAAAAACACCATTAGCTCCCAGTGGGTTGGCTCCCCATTACTGTCAAATTTCTCCAGCTTCTCTTGAACACTAACCTCAAGCTACACTATTTACTTAACAGACCATGAACTTTTTTTTAACAGACCATGAACTTTAATGACTTACAGCTTTGTGAATGCAACTCTTTTTTTTTACCCGCATTTCTTTTCTGATAAGCTCCTATTTGTCTTCATGACCCTGCCTTGCTGTTACATCCTTTATGAAGCTTTCCTTGACTCTCCCAGGCAGCGTTGCTTTCCCTCAGTTGTTGATCCTTCTGTTTCCCAGTTTCCCTCTCCCTTTCCTTCCTCCACACATTCATCCTTCCCACCTCTACTCCCACTACTTCCCTCCTTCCTTTTCCCAATGAATTGCACATTGGCATTTTCATTGAAAAACAGATGACTGTGTATGTGTCTCCTGTGTTTTTATTCACAGCTTGGCTGTAGTAACACTTGTTTTTTAAATTATCTGTGCTTATGCATGACTGTCTACTTTGAGCCCCTTGAGAGCAGTACTCAGTTCTGCTTGACGTGATTACTGACTTGACTAAATGAAGCTAAACGTTTAGATGGAGCCACTTGCCACAGAATTAATTAATTTTGAAAAGTTGACTTACTAAACAACTGTTTAAGGGCACCAATATATAGAATGATTGTGATAATGTTATGATTAGTGCATTTTTTTCTTTCAAAGGCTTATTTAATTAAACTTTCTGGCTTGAACAAGAAGATGTATCAGAGCTGCCTTAAATCTTTTGAGTGTTTACTGGGCCTGAAATCAAATATTGGAATAAGAGACTTAGCTGTACAGTTTAGCTGTACAGAAGCAGTGACCATGGCTTCAAAGATACTGCAAAGGTATGAAGCATAATGAACCTTAATTGAAAATTTATACTGACACAAAGCAGAATTATCTGATGTCTTATATTCAGTCTTGAAAAATAACTAATATGGTAAGGTGACATAATGCATTATTTCATACATTTAAATAGCTTATAAATTCTGATTTACATTTTCAGTCTCTTTGAAATAATATTTTTTAACAAATAATTCTGCAAACACTGCTTTCCCTTAGCTATGAATGCAGTCTTCCACAAACACAGCAGTTGGATCTCGACTTATCCAGGCCACTTTTCACCACTGCTGCATTACTTTCAGCATGCAAGTAAGTGTGCCTTTTAACATTGAGAAAAGTCCACAATTTACAAATAGATTTCTCATTCCCAAAGAGGACTTCTAATTACAGTTTATTTCAACTCACAGTGTATTTTCCCATATAAATAATATTAGAAACAGTGGCCAAGTGACCAGATTCTGTTTATCCCACAATATAGCTGACAATGAACCCCTGTTGCCAGAAGTCTGCTTGCCAAATGGCAGTTGTATATATAAGCAGGGTATTCTGCTTTCAGGGTCCACCTTTTTTTTTTTAAGTTTTTTATTTTCATTAGTAATCTGTATACCCAATGTAAGGCTCAAACTCACACCCCTGAGATCAAGAGTCACATACTCTTGGTCTGAGCCAGCCGTGCACCCCATGCTCCACCTTTTATAAGTGATAAGATCTGTCATTGAAACTGTGGTTTGTGATTTTTCCAGTTATATATGTATTTTTAAGTACTAATTGCAACTTTTTCAAATAATTTACAAAACACCAATGATAAATTTTTACATCTGGATCTTAAAATTTGGGGTTATCTTTGTGCATACCAAAATGTTACCTTGGAAATATTAATAATTGTTATTTTTGTCTAAAGTTGTCTTGTTTTATCTTGCTGGAAAACTTTTTATAAAATAAAATGTAGGGGTGCCAGGAGGCTCAACTCAGACAGTTCAACATCTGCTTTCGGCTCAGGTCATGATTCCAGGGACCTGGGATCGAGCCCCACATCTGGCTCCCTGCTCCACGGGGAGCCTGCTTCTCTCTCTCCCTCTTCCTGCCACTCCTCCTGCTTGTGCTCTCTCTCTGTCAAATAAATAAATAAAATCTTTAAAAAAATAAAATGTATTTGGCCCTTAAAGAATGGGTTTCTTACTACCCAGCCTATTTTGGTTTTTTAGCTCTATTAGCCACATACCTAGGAGCAATTAATTGGCATTCACAGAAAATGTCCCTTTGATTCAACAAAGATATGTATATAGAGAGGAGTATGGCTGCTATTGTAAAAACAATATTGGCAACTCCGCTTTTGAAACCAAATTACACTGAGCAAAGAAAGGTTTGACTAGATCTATTACCCTAAATAAGAAGTCTCTTTTGTATATTTCATTAGTAGTTGTTGTGGAGTGGTAATTAGGGGTTTTAGGGAGGGGAAAGTGGTTTACATTCCTGTAATATAAATGTAAGCTTCATGGGTTAAAGTGAGCTATTTAAAAATGCTATGATTGTCATTCAGCAAATCGGTAACATCTGAGATTCGCTAGGAATTTGAGGCATGAAGCACTAGAGCAAATGCCTTCTCTGCGCCCCTTTTATTACATAACAGATCTCATGTATATTTTGACTCAGTCCGATAAACAACTAAATAAATTTAAAAGGCAGATTTACATAGTTATAGCTAATAATATATGTTTGGAATAAAGGGAAAACTAAACAGTTGGGAACTCTTCATAAAGAACGGGTGGAAAGGAAATAAGTTAATAATCTGGTTGGCCAGAGAAGAGAACTATAATGGTCTTAAAAATAGTAATTTGTCAAATTCTTTTGTAGGATTCTAAAGCTAAAGGTGGATAAAAATAAAATGGTAGCCACATCTGGTGTAAAAAAAGCTATATTTGATCGACTGTGTAAACAATTAGAGAAGATTGGACAGCAGGCTGATAGTGAGTATTCATACCATATTTCAAGAATGTGTCATTTGAAAATGTAAACCAGCTGGTAAAAGTCTAATATTTTCAAACTTGCAAAATGGCTGCTCTCTGAATTCTGTATTTAATGTGGACCAGGTAAGTTTTTAGTGAGAAATTTTTTGTTTTTCAAATAAAGTAGCTTGATAACCTTTAAAACACCTGTGATTGTATGACTCCATGCCTGAAAAATAGATTCTCTGTTAACATGCTCCAGTGTTAAATGCCAGCCTCCATATACATAAACTCTAATAGAAAAGATTCTTAAGTCTGGCAAGAGAAACCAAGGAAGGGAAGGGCAAGATCATTTGCCTTCTCCTTATCCTTATTTGGTCAAAGTGTCTAATTTTTTTGTGCGTGTCCAAAATAAGCCCAACTACTAAAATTGAGAATAGGTGAAAATTTAGCCCGGATGACTTTTTTTTTTTTAAGGAGAGGCTGGAGATTCAGCTACTCCACCACAGAAGAAAAAGAAGACAATGGCTAAACCTCTAGCAAAGGGTAAGACATACTAACACTGGACAAACTTTGAAATTAGTGCAATGGGCTTAGCGTACAGTGGGTTTAATGCAGTGACTAGTCCTGTGCTACTTGTCTGACAAGAATTAGGTTTTAAGTAAATCTGGAAAATCATTTGATAAGACCAGTTTTTCAAGCAGTCATTTACAGGAGTTAACAGAACTACTATGTAAGAAAACATCTAAAGCCAAACTGCTTAGGTTCAACTCCTGCTTTACCACCCACTGGCTCCATAACTTTAGGAAAGTCACTTAATTTCTATAAGCCTCAATTTCCTAATCTATAAAGTTGTGATTAATATTAGCACCCACTTCATAGAATTGTGGTGAGGGTTGAATGAGATGATGCTGTTGAAGTGATTGGTACAGTGCCTCGAAGCACAAGATAAGTGCTTGATGAATGCTACTACTTACAGAACATTGTGGAGTGCTTGGAGTCTAAGAGCAAAAAACTGATGTGTTAGCTGCTGTTTCCACTTTTCATTTCAGCATGATAGTCCCTATTTTTAATTAACTAATTAGATACTTCAAACAAGTTTACTTGTCAGTATAAGAATTTTGAAACACTTTGAAAATTTTCTCTCACAGAAACAGAGAAGGTAGTAGAAAGCTCACATAAACTGCAAAAAGATGAAGATCTGACACAGGATTATGAAGAATGGAAAAGGAAAATTTTGGAAAATGCTACCAAAGCACAAAAGGCTAAAGCAGAGTGATTTCAGCTTCTAGACTACCTTGGATTGTAAACTAACAGTGTATCTGCCACCTCAGTGCAGATGTGAGAGCTTTGGAATTTTGTTTGAACTTTTATAACAAGGATCCTAAGACTGTTGCCTTAATAGCGAAGAAGCCAGCACTGAGGCTGAGCTCTTGGTGGCAGACTGGCTGGTGGCAAGGGCAACAAATTCATTGGGTCAGGCACAGTGCCTGATTGGCACAGCCTTGGCTCCCCACAGGTCTGCATTCCTACAAAATGGAATTGGAGCCATTTTGCTCTTTTGTTTTAAGCAAAAGACAGTTTCCTGTCCTATCCAGAATATAAAATACAGGCTGAATGGAGTCTTAAGGATTTTACTTGGGTTTTTGTGTAAGTTTCTTGGTTTGACTAAATCAGTATATGGTACAACCTAAGTTAATAAATGTTATTTTTATATGCATTCAGGTTGCCCTTGTCATCAGTTTGGGGGGGTCATTGCTATGCCAAAAGCTAGGTCTACTCTAGTAGAAAAAAGCCATATGCTGAACCATGCTGCCCACCAGACCACAAACTCTCAAATCAGACTTCCTGGGTTTAAGACCCTGCTCAACCACTTACTACGTGTCAAACCTCGAGCAAATTAATTAACTTCTTTATGCCTCATGGATAAGTAGGACTAAAAATGGTGTCTACTTCATAGAATAATTTGGAGGTGCATCTGAGCTGATACATGTAAAACATTTAGCACAGTACCTGGTATAAGTATTTAGCAGATGTTAGAGAAATTCACATATAAATGCCTCATGTAATGAATTACACATTAGTAGCATATTAAAAAGTCAGATGGACTGAGGGTTATTTTCTTTGACATCCACATACTGAAGAATGTAACCTTATTAAATACTCCTTATTTTAAAACTATAGGAAAGGGCCTTTGTGGAAGATAAGTTGCTAGGAGCTCTGAGGCATTATGCCAGGCATGATTTTAACTAAAATTAAGAATACATGGTCTAATTAAATATTTGCATAAAGAATGTAATAAAGAGACTACATCCAAATTTTAAAAACTTATTTAGAATGGTATCAGTAATACTAATGGTTGCATTTTATCTGCTCAAAGTAAGGCATAATACCTGCTGCATAGACCTGGAGTGCTAAACAAGTGATTTCTCTTCTCCCCTGCCTTTTTTTTAATTCTAGATAATTAGCAACTAAGGTGAAAGAAATGCCACAATCAAATGATCCCAACGCAGGCTTAATGTCCAGCAAGCCCTATGGTAGAGGGGAATGAACATGAGCTCTGAAAGCAATTACAGTGCATTTAAAATCTGACTCTGTCACTTCCACCCTAGGGAAATTTCAAAACCTTAAAGAGCCTCAGTTTCCTCATTTATAAAATAGAGATATTTTCTACCTTGTAAGGATTAAAGGTAATATTTCTAAAGTACGTGGCACTTAGATGGCATTCACTAAACAGTAGCTTTTGTTATTACTTTGATCTGAAATGGATAAGTGAGTTTTTTCCTCATTTATTAAGATTTTATTTGAGAAAGAGCACAAGCGCTGGGGGTATGGGGGGTGGCAGGGGAAAGAGCTGAAGGAGAGGGACAAGGAGACTCTTTGCGGAGCCCTGCATGGCACAGGGTTCAGTCCCACAACCCCTGATAATCATGATCTGAGCCCATATCAAGAGTCAGATGCTTAACCAACTGAGCCACCCAGGAGCCCCTTTTCCTCATTTATTTTAAGAAAGAGTATTTTTTTATTTGGTGCCAGGATTTAGATTTCTGGCTTTGGGCCAAAAGCAATCTACTCATTACCAAGTAAAATTAGGCACATTCACTTTTTCTTTTATTGTAAAATGCACCAAACAAATTTACCATTTTACCTTTTTTTTTAAAGATTTTATTTATTTATTTATTTGACAGAGAGAGATCACAAGTAGGCAGAGAGAGAGGGAGAAGCAGGCTTCCTGCTGAGCAGAGCCCAATGTGGGGCTTGATCCCAGAACCTTGAGATCATGACCTGAGCCGAAGGCAGAGGCTTTAACCCACTGACCCACCCAGGCGCCCCCCATTTTACCATTTTTAAGTGTACAGTCTAGTCCAGTAGCGTTAAGTACATTCATATTCTTATACAACCCATCTCTGGAGCTCTTTCATCTTGCATAGCTGACTGCAGCCATTAAACAACTCTGTACCTCCAGGCAGTTACCATACTGTTTATGTTTTAATTTGTCTATTCTTGATAGGTACCTCATATGAATGGAATCATATAGTATTTGTCTTTTTGTGAATGGCTTATTTCACTTAGCATTATTCCTTCATTCATTATTCATTCTTGTAGCATGTGTCAGAATTTCCTTCCTTTTTTTTTTTTTTTAAAGATTTTATTTATTTGTCAGAGAGAGAGAGAGCACAAGCAGGGGGAGCAGCAGACAGAGAAGGCAGAGGGAGAAGCAGGCTCCCCACTGAGCAAGGAGCCCGATGCGGGACTCGATCCCAGGACCTTGGGATCATGACCTGGGCCGAAGGCAGTGGCTTAACCGACTGAGCCACCCAGGCGTCCCTCCTTCCTTTTTTTTAAGGCTGAATAGTAGTCCATTGTATAGATATACCACATTTTGTTTATCCATTCATCTGTAAATGGACACTTGGGTTGCTTCCACCTTTTGACTATTCCGAATAATGCTGCTATGAACACGGATATACAATATCTCTTTGAGACCCTGCTTTCAATTCTTTTGGATGGATATATACTCAGAAGTGGGATTGCTGGATCATGTGCTAAGGCTATTTTTAAATTTTCGAGGAACCATCATACTGTTTCCATAGTGGCTACGCTATCTTATATTCCCACTAGTAGTACACAAGAGTTCAATTTCTCTGCATCTTTGCCGACACTTATTTTCTGAACACTTTATTTTCTGTTTTTTTAATTCTAATGGGCATGAAGTGGTATCTCATTGTGGTCTTATTTGCATTTCTGTAATGATTAATGAGCATTTTTTCATGTGCTGCTGGCCATTTGTTTATCATTTATAGAAAAGTGCCTACCTAAGTCTTTTGCCCATTTTTGAATCAGGTTGTTTATTTTTTTGTTGTTGAGTTGTAGGAATTCTTTATATAGTCTAGATAATAACCTCTTAGCAGATACATGATTTGCAAATATTTTCTCCCACTTCTTAGATTGCGTTTTCACTGTTGATTCCATGAGAGTAAATAGAAGTTATGTTTGTGACTTTTTCCCTTTATGCCTTAAAAGCAGGTGATGGTAATTATTTTGATTATCTGGAACATAGGTATTTCTTATGTGATTATTTCTTAAGTTAATTGGATTGGGGGGTGGGGATTGCCTTAAAGCAATTCTTTCAAAACAACAATTTTCCAACACATTTATATTCCCAGTGATGGATGCTTACTACCTAGTGAGTACATTTCAGTACTACTGTAAGACTTTGTGGAAGTTCAGTTCTTTAACACCTCATGGTGTTCATTTAACTGATTTAAAAAACTTTTTATCATGAAAATTTTCAAATGAAAATATAATGAAACCCTGTACTGATCACTCAGACCCAATAGTTAACAAAGATTTTGCCACATTTGCTTAACTGTATCCATTTTTCCTACTCATTTAACCTACATTATAACCGCATTGCCATTATCATAACTCACAAAATTAATATAAATTCTATGTATTATTTTTTTAAGATTTATTTATTTTAGAGAGAGAGAGATAGCATGAGCAGGAGGGGCAGAGGGAGAGGGAGAGAAAATCTCAAGCAGACTCCATGTGAGTGTGAAGCCTGATGCAGGGCTCAATCCCAGGACCCTGAGATCATGACCTGAGCTGAAACCAAGAGTTGGACACTTAACTGACTGCACCACCCAGGCGCCCCTGAAATTCTATGTATTATTGAATATGCAATTTAGCAATTTATTTCCCTGAGTGCCTCTAAAATATCCTTTTATTGTTTGCTTAAATCAAGGTCAAAACAAGGTCCACATTTGACATTGCATTGGTAATTTTTGATTATAAAAGCAATACACACTCATTGGAAAAAAAAATTCAAATTATTCAGAAAGTTATAAAGTGAAAAGTGGAATTGCCCCTTCTCCCCATCACCCATACTCCACACCCCACTGCTAAGTTTCTTGCATATCCTGGAAAATTTTAATGCATGTATAAGCATATGTCTCTATACAAATGGTATGATGCTATATATATATATGTTCTATAATTTTCCTGTAATAAAAGGTAGAGGTCAGTACATCTAGATCTATGTTTAACAGCTACAAAGTATTTCCCTATATGGATGTGGCAAAATTTATTTAACTAAATTCGTACTGATAAGCATATGAGGTTGTTTCATTTAGCCATTAGCAACAGTGCTAGGGTACATTTTGCATAAATCTCTGTCCAGTTGTTTAAGTATTGCTGAGGGATAAATTTCTAGAAATAAAATTGCTGGGTGAAATGTGGGTATGACTTTTATTTGGATACATACCCAACGAAAGTAGAAGAATTCCATCTCCCCCCCCCCCCCCACCAGCCACAAGCACACTAATTAATCTAACAGGTGAAAACAGTGGGTTCTGACTGTCTTTTAGAGTTTCTCTGCCCAGCAGTTTTCAATGACTATTCAAATGGAAAATCCATTAGAATAGTTGATACCAGCACAGTTGCAATCTAAAAATACCAGCAAAGTAGAGAACTGAAAATATCTGAAAATTTAAAGCTTTTAAAGTTCCCTTGAATTTCAGATAAGGGAGGCTAAAATCACATTACTTCTCACTTGTGTGGGCTTGACCTAAACAAAGCCCTCCTGAAGGGATTCTAGGTAAAGAATAACAGCATACAGGGGGAAAAAAATAAAATCTGATAGGTAAAGGATTCTCTCTAAATCTGCCCTATCCAATGTAGAAGCCACTAACCACATGTGGCTAATTTATGGCTAATGCAACTTTAGGACCGAATTCCTATTTTTATGTAAGTTAAATGTGAAAATGGATAACCTGATTATTAGAAAATCTTTGAGGTGTTTCAAATAACTTGAGTATGTGAGTATATTTTTCTACAGTAAGTTTTATGAAATCTAAATACAGTCTAAACATGTCTGATGAAAACCTCATATCTGAATTGAAATGTATTTTAAGTATAAAATATATATCAGATTTTGGAGATTTGTATGAAAAAATATAAAACATCTCATTAATAGTTTCTATGTTGATTACAAATTGAAGTGTTTTTGATCTTACTGTGTTAAATTATTAAAATTAATTTTACCAGGTATTTTTTAGGGGAGCTATTAGAAATTTTTAAAATTATGTATATGATTCATAGAATATTTCTGTCAGTGCTGCTCTAGATCAAGGTAGCTAACTCCATTTTTCTGGGGAGAAGATTCGTAGCATTCCCAAGAGTTGGAAGTCCCAAAGAATGTAAGAATCACAGTACCTGACAGAATTATAAGGTAACCTCTCTGGCTCCTTCTGGAGGCTGCCTTCATAAAACCTTTTCAGAGAAGTAACTTGTTTTAAAATAAGGCATTTTACCAAATCAATATACTCTCCCGTGAAAGGCAGGTTTTCAGCAGCTCTCTCTTCTGATGTTCATCCACTATCTGGCCAGCTTGGAGTAGGCCTAGATATGCTGGTACTGAAAAATCTTAGTTCTCAACAAGGATCAGCCTTCTGGAGAAAAGTTACAACTTGAGAACTGCAGCAGCAGAACTCAACCTCGCCTCCTTCTGCCTCCCTCCCCACACCCATGTCCTCTGCCAAAAAAAACACAGGGTCTTTATTTGAACAAAAATCCTGAAAGGCTGTGAAACTGTCGCATGGCTAATTAAAAACTAAAAGTAAAAAAACAAAATAAAACAAAAAAACCTAAGTTAAAAGTAATTAAAGCTGCTGACCTGAGAAGTTTATGGGGATAGCACAAAAATCAGGTTAGAAGCAAGGAAATTAAAAGCATTTGTTACTTTCGAATAATAAAGTACTTCTTGTCAATAATTTTATAAGTTAAATGACAACATTGAAAGTGGTATATCCTTAATAAAGCTGTAGCAGAGCAGTTTATTGTCTCATGATGTACCATTTGTGTTTCTCTCAGAAAGCTGAACATCATTACACTTTTCTCTTTTTTACATATTGCATATCAGTTCCAGATTTACTAGGCCCTAAGTTCATAACTGAAGAAGGGAGTTCAGGAGTGAGACTACCAATGCCAGGATAAGGCCAATTAGGAGAGGGTGGAGGTTTGTATAGATTTAAAAGGCACATTCAAAACAATCATGGTTCTGATTTAGCCAGGAGAGGTGGTATATTTTGAAGTTTCAAAGAATATTAAAGGATGCATGGTTTGATTTTCAAAAGAGAGCACAAGTTAAAACAAGTTTGAGAATCATCGCCCCAAATCCACATTGCTTTCCACGAGAGCAGGGTAGTACAGTAAAATAGCTCACACTTGAGCAAATCAAAATTCTAGGAATTCTTTGTACTGGAGGGAATAACACTGAATAACATGCTCCATGGAATAGTCTACTAAGTTCTTTAGTCAGAGTAAGTTTAGATTTAAAATTTGACATATACAATGTAGAAGCTTTCCTACCTACCTAAAGCATGCCTACGCTTATCACCAAAAGTAGGTATACTTGAAAAGTAAACACAGCATTTCAACATAGTATGATCTTATAAGTCAGAAAAAAAGTTTGTAGGTCACTTTCCTTACAGCCACTTTTCATCCACAAGGCAACAGCCATAACCTTTCCTTACAAAATAAGAGGAATCAATATTAGTACAAGACTGGATTATTAAAAATCTTGAATCATCACTTCATCACCAGTCTCAATAGTTTCTGGGCCCATGGGAGCAGCAGCGTTGAGAATTAGGGACAAGTTGGAAATTTCCTTAGCCTGTTGGCAGCTGTCACCACGTAGAAATGTTTCTTGACGTTAAGGAGAGAAAAAAAAAAAATATTTTTAGACCAATTGCTTTAGAACTTAATAAAAGAACTTAAACAAGTTTAGCCACTTGGGTTTGTTCAAAACTGAGAACCTAATGGAGAAAACAAATTTGTGGCAAAATCCTAGGAGAAGCCACATGACTTTGGGGCATTCTGGAGCGAGTATGTAATGAGAAAATACGTTATCTTGCCCTTTTCATGTGAAAAATGAAGTCCACTGGAATACTGTTTTTCAAGTTGTGATTCACAATCCACTAGTAGGTCATGAAGTCAAATTGGTGGGTTATGACCAGAACTTTTTTGAATGAAAACAAATACCACAGAATAGAAAATATCTGAGTGCATCACACTCCGTTTAGCCAACATTGGGATATTTTTATTTCATAGTGTATGTATGTATACGTATATGTGTATACTGGCTGGCTCTCTAGGTAAAGGCTTTTGTTTTTGTTCTTTAGTGAGGATCTGAGTTAACATCAAAATGCTGGAAAGCCACTTTCCTGGAGGACAACTGTTTTTGAGACAGATTTTATCTTCATAGAACCAGAGAGTTCTGTTTGTAAACAAAATTATAAAGCTTTTAAAACCTAATAGGGTTTGCCCAGCCCATCTTCCTGAAACATGCAGGAATCAGATCTCAAGCTGCAAGAAGAAAGTTCCAAGCACTTCACTACTATTGTCATTAAGAACATATGCTCGGACTTCATTCTGTCATCACAAGAGTTCACCTAACTATGAACTTAATGCCACTTTTATGCCAGATGGTTTTGGTCGGTGGTGTTTTTAATCAAGATAATAGGTTTTGACATAAGACACTTTTCTCCTAAATCTATTTAGAATGAAAATGTAAGTAAAAACTACACTTCTCACAAAGGACACATTAAAAAGACAAATGCTGCCTTTCCTAAGAAAAAACAGATACCTTCCATTTCCTCTGAGCCATGTATTTCTGCAGTAATAACTGGGATTTGAGACGAACTTTGGATTTTGAGGCTTTGGCAGGCAAATTATTCAACCACTCATGTTTCAGGCACTGTGTGGCACTCATTCTGCAGCTGTGAAATCAAAGAGAAGTTGAAACATTTAGTTAGGGTTGCCTTTTCTGGTTGTCCAGAAGATAGTTCAGCCGGCTAGGAAGCCTGAGTCAATGGAACGGATTAATCACTTGGGCAGATTCGTGCCACGTACTAAAAAAGGAACTCCTCACATCTAAAATTCCCCTCTTTAGAAGTATGAGAAAGTCATTGGCAAAATTCCCCCTGCCCTCTATAGAGGGAAAGTATCCCAGTGATTAATCACCTCTTTCAGAGGGAGCTGGGGAATCGAGGCAGGGAGTAGGAAGGCCAGCTGGGCCTGGAATTGCTCTTAAGAAGTTGCTTTTAAGAACATGAGCCTTGAAAGAAGCTCGTCTTCCTTCCAGAGAAAAATGTCAGTTTTGTTCATCTGAATTAAAAATATTTTTCCTCTCATAGCTTTTCACAATTGGAAAGAATAAAATAGTAAAGGCCAGGGAACTATGGGCTGTCTCAGAGCCCAGACTCTTGGGCCTCGCCCTGGTTGTTTGCAGTTATTTCTTTATGTCTGATGAGTATCAGAAAACTCCATGGTTCCACCCATGACTTGGATATGGCTGCTGAAAACTAAGTAGGCCTTCATTATCAACAAAAGGTTTTCTGGCCTTTATTCTGGGGAATAACAGCTGCATATCTTAATTTTTTTTCAACATTAACCTATTAAAAGTGATAACTTGGTAGTAGGACTAATTTATATATGTGGTCCTTTCTAAAACTCTGTCTAGATTTTATGCTCTTAGTTGTTTATTTTCTAATGATTTCCTTCATCTCTTCCTCTGCTACTTTTTTTGCTCCAAAGAAGTAGCAGACTAAGAAATCTTGGATAGAATTGGTCCAGGCGAAACCCAGTACCAGCCTGACCTTCACAGCACCCGGATGGATGGTCATGGTCAGAACGGTTTGAGAATGATGAGCAATGAAGGGTACCTCTTCTCTTTGACAAGCAGACGGGAAACAAAGTCCTTGGCCTCCTCCGACAGCCCTTCAAAGGTGTCAGCATCAAAATCCCAGCTACAGTTCACAATGAAATTCATGGTCTCTGCATCTGTTTCCCCTAGAAATGGTGACAAACCACTGAGTCTACAGAGGAAAGAAAGGACCATCAGTGTGTAGAAGCCATATATGCCAACATGCAACAAGAGGATAGAGATCTTACAAGGTTCAAACAACATTAACCAGAACCAAGAGGGTTCAAAAGAAAAGCACCCCTATTTCTTCACAGGAGATAGTCCAGTGTATTCTATTAGGGGAACAAGTGGCAGGACTGAAAATCTAGAGGCATGAAGACGGTTTGAATAAATCCCCAATCATGCTCACTAATTTTCCTTTTAGCCTGAAGTAAAGAATAAATTGACACCCAGTCCAATATGTCCACTTATCAGGTACATATTGACTTAATTTTAAAAGACCTTAGCATGTCTCTGAGACAGCCTGGCTAGCTTACAGACTACCCCAGGCCTTGGGGGCCAAAGGAAAACTGGCTTCATAGGCCCCGCTAGAGTGAGGGCAGAGGGACAAGACACTCTAACTGGCTGGCCTTGGCCTCAAACTTCCCCCACCTGATGCAGTACACCCATACAAAGTGTGGGGACACACAGTAGCAACTGCACCATAATGATAAGTCTGGGAGCAAAGCATGACTTGATTGGGCCTCTGAGGAAAAAGCCAAGGGAGGTCACAGAGAGAAGAGGATGCTTAGTCAGTGTACATATCTCGTCTCAGTCCAGAGAAAACAGCGCAGGGCAGGAAGGACAAGGTTAGATGATGCAGCAGCCAGTGTCCTGCCCTGTCCATCTCCTCTCCTTACTGCTCTGGTGTACTACGGCACCTGCATTTCCTTGCTGGAGATCTTTCTTTCCAGTGGAAGCTGCTTTATCCACCCAGAAGTTTCAGGGAACCAATGCCCTTGGCATCAGGTCACAAGCAATGACTGATAAGAGTTGGTGTATAAATACCCTAATTGCCCCACCCCAGATAGAGTAACTGTGAAGGGCTGTTCCGTGATGGGAGCCAGGCTCCTGGGCACTCGCAATACTCACAACATGTAGATAATGACTCCCACACTCCACATGTCCGTAGGGAAGGACACAAATTCATAGTTGACAACTTCCGGGGCCAGGAACTCTGGAGTGCCAAAGTTCAC
This sequence comes from Potos flavus, assembly GCA_028534135.1. NCBI lineage: Eukaryota > Metazoa > Chordata > Mammalia > Carnivora > Procyonidae > Potos > Potos flavus. The sequence continues at coordinate 32,046,253 of CM052888.1, read as the reverse complement.
CTTCAGCTTCTCCCGAGGCTTGTACCTGGGGAAGAGGGGGTGCAGAGGACCATGGGAGTGAGCCTTGAGAGAAGATGTGGAGGCTGGGACTAATTCCAGGTAGGAGCTAGACATTCCCAACCCTTCCTGTCTGCCATGTTGTCTGGACCTCACATCCCACCACATGCAGTTAACCGAGCCATCATCACACCCCTGGCCCCAACTTCAGACTTTCCTAAATCACTAGGGAGAATCAGAAACCACAGCACTCTTCCTCCAAACAATTGCAACATGAAAAGGAGAGAAGATCAATATATCTTATTCGTCATGCAGCCACATGAACAAGCACAAACAAATTGGATAGCAGTTGTCTGTGGAGGCCTGCTCTTGTGGTGTGAGCAGTTTGGTTGGTGAGATGACGGTAAGAATTAGAAAAAGCAAATATGCTCAATATCACTAATCATCAGAAAAATACAAATCAAAACCAAAATGAGGTATCACTGCACACCGTGACTACTATAAAACAACCAAACAAAAGACCAGAAAATAGCAAGAGTTGGCTAGGATGTAGAGAAACTGGAACCCTTGCCAGTGGGAATGTAAAATGGTACAGTTGCTGTGGAAACAGTATGGCAGTTCCTCAGAAAAAATAAAAATAGAACTACCATATGATCCAGCAATCCCACTTCTGGGTATATATCCAAAATAATTGAAAGCAGAAACTTGAGGAGATATTTATACACCCATATTCATAGCAGCATTATTCATAATAGCCAAATGGAGGAAATAACCCAAGTAAGTGTCTACCAATGGATGACTGCATAAGTAAAATGTGGTAGACACATACAGTAGAATATTCTTCAGTCTTACAATATAAGGCAATTCTGACACATGCTACTATATGGGTGAACCTCCAGGACGTTATGCTAAGTGAAAGAAATCAGTCACGAAAAGACAAATATTGTATGGTTCCACTTTGATAAGGTACCTAGAGTGATCACAGTCAGAGACAGAGGGTAGAATGGTGGTTTCCAGGGGCTGGAGGCAGGAGGAAAGTGACCAGTTACTGTTTAATGGGTATAGAGTTTCAGTTTTGCAACATGAAAAGAGTTCTAGAGATTGGTTGCACAACAATGAGTAATACTTAACGCTAATGAATTAAATTAAAAATTGTTAAGATGTAAGTTTTATGTGTACTTTTCATAATTACAAAAAGAATAAGAATTAGAAAAATGGTTCTGGGGCATCTGGGTGGCTTAGTTGGTTAAGCAGATGCCTTTGGCTCAGGTCGTGATCCCAGGGGCCTGGGACTGAGCCTCAAATGAGCTCCCAGCTCAGCGCGGAGTCTGCTTCTCCCTCTCCCTCTGCCCCTACCCCCTGCTCATGCTCTCCCTCTCTCTCTCAAATAAATCCATAAAACCTCAAGATTTTATGGATTTATTTGAGACAGACAGAGCACGCATGGAATGAGAGAGAGAGAGCACAAGCAGGGGGAGGGGAAAGAGCAGAGGGAGAAGCAGGCTGACTCGGGGCTCGATCCCAGGACGTTGGGATCACGACCTGAGCCGAAGGCAGATGCCCAACAACTGAACCACCCAGGCACTCCAATAAATAAAATCTTAAAAAAAAAAAAGAAAAAGAAAAAGAAAAAAGGTTCTGGACAGGAAGATTAATAAAGGTTAGAAAGATAGTTGATGGATGAGTAGGAAAAGAGGTGGCCAAAGGTGGTTTTTAGAATTTTTGGATTTTTAGAAAGTCTCTAGCTAAAATGTAATGGGCAACAACCAAAATGTCCTTTGGTAGGTGAGTGGATAAATAAACTGTGGTACATCCAGACAATGGAATAGTATTCAATGCTAAAAAGAAATGAATTATCAAGCCATGAAAAGACATAGAGGAAACAAGTCCACAGTACTAAGTGAAAGAAGCCAGTCTAAATAGGCTACATACAGTATGATTCCAACTGTATGTCATTCCAGGAAAGGCAAAACTATGGAGACATAAAAAGATCAGTGGTTGCCAGGGGTTGAAGTGGGGAGAGGAAGGGAGAGATAAATAGGTGGAGAATACAGGATTTGTAGGGCTTAAAAATACTCCACATGGTACCAAAACGATGGATACATGTCGTTACACATTTGTCCAAACGCATACAATGTCCAACACCAAGAGTGAATGTTAATGTAAAGTATGGACTTTGAGTGATAATATGTCAGCGTAAGTTCATCATTGGTAACAAACGTACTGCCCTGTACTACCCTGGTCAGAGAGATGTGACTGGGGACAAGGGGTGTATGGGAAATCTCTGCACCTTCCCTTCAATTTTACTGTGAACCTAAGATTGTTCTAAAAAAGAAAAGAAAAGAAAGTATTAATTTATAAAATATAATGGGCACTTCCTATTTGCCAGGCTGAAAGTTTTACATATATGTAATCTCTTCTCATTCTTACAACAGCCCCATGACGTCTGTAAGATTACTGTCTCCATCTTACAGATAAGGCAATTGAGAATAAAATGAATATTCCGCCAATGTGCCCTGCTTCCCTTAAACTAGCCAGGCGACTTGTCAAAGAGTTTTCTCTTCCAAATTTACTGAGAACCAGATAAATGCAGGCCTGTGCCAACACAGCCTATATTCATCCAGCGAAGGAGCTACGAGGATCATCTTGGTAGCCTTGCTGAACAGGAAGAGGGGCGCTTGGGTGGCTCAGTGGGTTAAGCCTCTGCCTTCAGCTCAGGTCATGATCTCAGGGTCCTGGGATTGAGCCCTGCAGTCGGGCTCTCTGCTCAGCAGGGAGCCTGCTTCCCTCTCTCCCTCTGCCTGCCTCTCTGCCTACTTGTGATCTCTTTCTCTCTGTCAAATAAATAAAGAAAATCTTAAAAAGAAAAAAAAAAAGGAAGCAAGGAAGAGAGCAGGATCCCTCCTCTGGCAAACCCCGGCAACCGACTCAGGGTCAAGGAGCAGAGCTGAAAGGGACAGCTTTCCCCTAGACAGCGAGCAGCCTACTCTGCTTAGATGAGTCCCCAGGAAATGCCACCGCATCCTCCAGCACCTCAGGGCCAAAAATAAGAAGAGGACAATACAGTATTTGATTCATTGTGTGGGGAAAAAAAACCTTTGTTAAGTAAATGGATGTAGAAGCCTTGATGAAGATCTTAATTTTGGTTTCGTTGTAAAATAGTGTGTTGTTTTCTTTTGAAAATGTGGAAAATATCTATCACTACTGACAGTATGTTAATATTTGTGTAGAAATGAAAATTGGTTTGTCTTGGTACTAGTGTAAATACACCCATTCCAGCAAATGTACTTGCAACTCTGATGTGGTCAGTGCTTTGTGATATAAATATACTTTTTCAAGTGTACTTTCGCTTTTAAAATGCATGTTTCGTGTTTCACAGTAAAAGATCTGAAACCTCCCTCCATCCCCTGCATAAAAGGAGAGAAGAAAAGAGAGAGGAGAGAAGACCCAGGCTCTCAGTCCCTAGAAGCCACTTTCCCAGAGGCTGCATTGTTGTTCTCACTGCTTCTTCTTGCCCCAGAGCCACATCCTGTGTCATGTGACTTTGTCACCCACTCCACTAGAGGCAGCCTATACTGCCCCACCCCACAGACACTGGCTCGCCCACAGCAGCTGTAGGGGGAGTGACAGCAGGCTCATCCAAGCCAGATGGTAAAAGCTTGCCCTCTGGTTCCTGGGCCATCACTGTGAGGAGAGAATGAGAGATGCATAGAGCAGACCTGCCCTCACTAATCTGCATCTTGGATCCAAGCCCATGTCAGTTCTGTGATTGAGAATCAGTGATTCCCAACCAGTGGTGCATGGGTAAATATTTAACAACCAGCTATCTGATTAAAAGAAAAAAAAAGTCCTGATTTGCAGCATTTGCCATTTTCCGTGGTATAAATACTGATTTCACCGCGGCTGATTTCAAACTACCATCATCATGTCCCTGGATGCAGGGTTGGGAAGCGACATGCCGTAGCACACCATTCCATGATCTTTCCATTGTGCAGATACAACAGGCACAAATAATCTCAGGAGCAGTGAAATGGAGTAAAATAATTAGGAAGTGATAACATTTGAAAATATAAGTTCTTTAATTGTAAGTTTATACAATTTAATTGTTACTTAATGGTATGTTTTAACAACTGTTTACAAGGTTCCTTATCATGAGCTGCTGTGAGTGGGTCTAGCATACCACTCCCCCAGCTAACTCGCAACTGAGTGGATGAGACTAAATGACAGCTTTAAGCTTCTGCAGTTTGGGGTGGTTTGTTACACAGCAGTACTGTGGCAGTAACTAACGCCAAAGCTATTTCAAAATATCCACAAAGACCCCCTCTCCAAATTCCTGGCATAAGGCCCTCTGTGACCATAGGGTCACATATGAGGTTGCAGCCTCATGGAGGCTGGGGTGGGCACTTCCTTGCCCTGCCCAAGGATCTGATGAAATAGGTTTGGATTCCAATATGAGCACCGGACTCGTAGTCAGGAAGCCTAACCCTGCACCAAGATACTTCCCATCCTGCCCCCATCCTTGACCCATAGGCCCCTACTTAGACCCACTGTTGGGTCTCACTGCCCAGCCTGGCTTAACTCTGGTCCCTCTGGCTGGATGTCATGGCCTCTGAAGATCTGTGGGTGCTGCCCCCCCCGCACCTCCCCACCCCTGCCTACATGACCGGGGCCATTCCCTCCCTGAACACCTCAGCATCTTCTAATAGCTCCACCCAGAAATACCACTTTACTTTCTACAGTTTGTATCATAGAGGAAAACTGGCTTTTCCTCCTTCTTTACAGACATTTACTTCTTCTGGCATATAAAATATGCTCTCTCAACCTGCACACTTCCCCCACAGATTCTTCCTCTTAGAAGGACATGCTTCACAGGAAGCAGTCCAATCTGGCAAAATCCAACTTGCCAAATAATCCTTTTGCTCAATGGCCAGTTTGCCAGCCTGTTGAGGATGTTTTGATGTTTTCCTTTTACCTCCCAGCTGGAGCCTGTGCCTCTGTCAGTCCAGCTCCGCTGAGTACGGTTTCCTGAGTATCACATGTTTCAGACACCTGCACTTCCCCAGTGCCCAGCAGTTTCACGTGGGTGGCCTTCTCTTCAATGTGGTTCCCCGTGTTTATTGTCTTGAACTTGCCTTCTGCCTCTGGGCCGTCAGCAAAATTATTGTCATCAATGTCTTTGACCAGGTTAATGAATTTATCTGACAGTTTGAGATGGACTGCCTGGAGAGTTTGGGGATAGGTTTTGACTAACATGTTTGCTAAGCTGGCCTACAGCCTTTTTCACCTCCCCACTGGGTAACTCGATGCCCGATAGGATAATGTTCCAACTTCTTAGCCAGATATTCAGGACTCCCTGTTAACGCCCTCATCTTCACTGTATCTTCCTCCCCCAATCCCACCCCAGCCCCTACCTTCCTGTGCATGCGTGGTGTACATCCTCTACCAACCCCCATCATCCACACACCCCTACCACTCCCACCCCCACTCCCGTGTGCTGGAGCTGGTTCTCTAGAGCACGAGAGAGTCAGCAGTGCACATCTCCTCCCAATCTGCATTCAGTGACATCGTGTTGGTAGGTTGAACTCAGCTAAAATAAGCAAAGGCTACAAAGGCTACAAGTTGAACCCCATCTCCATCCAGCCCCCCAGAGCTGATAAACATTTACCAGCACACTGCTGCCTGCAGATAACAACACCCTGTCCATCCCTCCCTTCCAGCTGCTCAGAGAAGACTTCCCAGAATCCAGGAGCCTCAGCTGGTAAATCCTTGCTCTGAATTCAGTTTGTCACTTTAAAGACTCATTTGTCAATTGGATATCTGGCAGTTGGGAGGCTACCACATACACATTTGGGAGGCTGTTCATTCTCAGCGAAGACAGTATTGCCCCACTTATGTGAGCATTGGTTCTTGGAAGGGCAATGCTTTGTGGCTCTCCAAAGGGCCATGATACATAAACAGATAAAGGACACTGCAGCATTAAATTTCATGAGGAGGGGCCCAATGATTAGGAAAGAAATGTCTAAAAAGTCTCTTTGGAAGGCAGGCAATGATAATAAAAAAATAGATTCAGAGACATTGCTGTAGCATATAAGACATGCAAGTGTATGGGATGTATCCCAACTTTATAAGACATTATTTAGGAAAATATTAAGCAATTTTTTGCATTATGGATTGAATGTGATTTTGAAGCATTTGGGTTGGGGGCTTTGGTATATTGTTCATGAAAAATAGTACACTGTGTAATGGGGATTCTTCCCTCTGCTGTTACTCTCATGACATCACCCTTGGCCTCATCCATCATGCTGGCATTGAAAATGCATCTTTCGCCCCTCCAAAGAGGTGAGTAACAGTTATCACTTCACCCAATGGGGAGGGACCTGGGAAGACTGCCACTGTGGATTTGACTACTACTTCTGGGAGACAGGTCTGGACACCAGAGGCTGAGCTCAGGCAGGTGGCTCTGTCTCCACGGGGACAAGGCTTTGCTTTCTTCCCCTTGTGAATGGAGCAGAGGACACCATTTGGCTTATAAAGTGACAGAAACAACTTCTTTGTGGTAAATGACCATCAGGGTGAGAGAAAATTTGATTTGATTTGAAGAGTTGAAAATTCAGCTCTAGTTTGGAGACCTACCTAGAAAATATGTGATTCCTAGAGAAATGTCATTCCTGTTGGAAACAGAATTCTGGAGAAAGTAGACTGTGGATGCTTGAAGGTTTGGGGGACAGCCCTACCCAATGCCATTGCTAAGAGCCCTCACCACCGGCTATGCGTGCCAGGGCCAGAGTGTTCATCATGCATATGACTGGACAGGGTTGTGAAACTACCTATGGATAAACCATCCTTCACTAGGCTTTAGGCATTTTAAGGGACTTTAAGATATTTTTAAAGTTATATGTTTACTTTATGTACTCAAACTGCAGAACCTAGCCACCCTTCTAAGATGGGTCTGCACTGTTGACATATTATTCCATTTAACCTTCAAAACTGCCCCCATGTCAGCAGGCATTTCATTTTATCATTTTACCAAGATTTAACCCAGTCTTGAGAGGCCCAGAACCGCATAGCTTGACCCCACCCTACACTGGTACATATGCATCCTCCTATTTTAACTACTCACTTCCCAGAGGGCAGGGATGGTTCTGGATACCTCACATAGCTCAGCACATCCTGGCTCCAGGTCTGGGGGATGAATAGAACTGATCTGAGGACCCCTCCATGCATTGGTCCCCCTTTAACCATCACACCCTCTCTGCTCAGACAAGGGTTTTGAAATACAATTAATCCCGCAGCCTTTTAAGGAGAAGCAGAGTCCGAAGCATGAAGCCACCCCCCGTGGTAGTAACAAGGCTTATCTGCACAATCAAAGGCTACCAGCCTCTCAGCGAGAGAGCTTTCTGTGTCAGTCCCAAAACTCAAAAATTGGCTGAACTGTGGGTAACCACATCCAAAAGAGCCACAAGCAGTCCCCCAGGAGTTTTGTCAAAGTGCCAAAATACAGCCTTCTTACCTTCTGGCCAGCCCAAAGTCAATGATCTTAATTTGATGTCCTGTCTGATTGACACACAGTATGTTCTCTGGCTGGGAAAGAAAGAGAGGACTGCTTAGCTCAACCAGCAGCCAAGAACGTTTGCAACTCCCACACTTATGTCAACAGGCCTCAGTTTCCCAGCTTCCAAGAGAATGAATGGGTCAGGACAGTCCTCCTACAAGAATATTTAGATCACGAAAACAAAGTGCGCTGGTGTGAGACAAAAAGGAGTGGTATGGATTGTAGGGATTGTAGCCCTATGTAAAGCAGCTGCAGCCACTGGTCACCAAGCAGGAATGTAGGCCCAGTTGCTCAAGAGAAGCCAGAGTATATATCTTTATGTGAAAATTCCATGCTTTTAAATATTGACAAATCAAGTTTAAACATACATCCATGTGCGGGAGTTAAGGAGAACACCTCTGTGATGCAGGCTTGACCCACAAGCTGCTTCTTTGAGACCTTTGGCTTGGGGTCATGGTTCTAAACCCTGGCTTCCCATTAGAATGATCAGGGGAGCGCTCAAAAGTCCCAATGTCCAGGCTCCAACCCTGACTAATTACATCACAGAGTCTCAGGGGTGGGGACCAAAGCTTCAGTAGTCTGGTCAAGGAGATCAGAGCTGCTCAACGTCAATCTCCCATTTTGTGGTGATAGCTGTGACCCATGGGATGGAGGTAGTGGTCTTGACATGCTCTTCTCTCAAGTTCTTCAGATCAGCTCTGAGGCCCAGAGAGAGCCTGGAACAATGCTTGCTGCTTGTGCAAAACAAATTTGGATGGGGGTAGGTGCACTTGGAGGTTTTATGGTAGAACAGCCCTGGAGATCTGAGGCCAAGGGCCAGAGGTCTAGGGGTCTGTTATCTAGGTCTGCGTCCCTAGGTGAGTCCCTTCCCATTCTTGAAACCTCAGTGTCTCCATCTATAAAATGGGAATGATAACCACTTCTTGCCTTCCTCCTGGGAAGGTATGAGGATTAAACTGCATAACATGCATGAAAACACCATACAGATTTCAAAGCAAATGCCAGGTACTATTTCTCCCAACAGAAGGTTTTATTGTTATTTATGTTACAATGGAGTCATGCAAGTCCTCAGATAGGAGCAGGAGAATGGTGATTTAAAGTCTCCATGTCTTCTTTATAAAGGTCTAGAACAACGCTGTCTGATAGAACTATAGTGTGAACTATATATATAATTTAAAAATTTTCTAGTAGCCGCATTAAAAAGGTAAAAACAAATAAGAACTTAATTTTATAACAGCTTATTGAAATATAAGTAATAAATATAAATAATAATGATGATATAAAATTCATTTTAAAGTGTACAATTTCATGGGTTTTACTTATTCAGAGAGTTATGTGATGATCATCACTATCTAATTTTAGAACACTTTTATCTCTTCCCAAAAAACACAACTCATAGCCATCTGCAGTCATTCTCCATTCTCTTCCCCCCCTAAATCTTGTAACCACTAACGTATTTTCTGTCTCTTTGGATTTTCCTGTTCTGGACATTTCATATAAATGAATCATACAAATGCCAACCTTTTCTCTTCTGGCTTCTTTCATTTAGTACAATGTCCTTGAGGTTCATTCATATATTCATCATATTCCTTTTCAGAGCTGAATAATATTCCATTGTATGGATATACCATATTTGTGTATCTGTTCGCCTGTTAATGAATATTCAGGTTGTTTTCACCTTGGGGCTATTATGCATAATGCTGCTAAGAACATTTATGTACAAGTTTTGGTGTCGACTTATGTTTTCAATATTTTTGAGTACATACCTAGAGGTAAAATTACTGGGTCATGTGGCAACTCTGCATTTAACATTTTAGGAACTGCCAAACTGTTTTCTAAAGTGGTTGCACAATTTTACAATCTCATCAACAATGTATGAGAGTTCCAATTTCTTCACATCATAGCCAACACTTCTTATTGTCTGTCAGTTTTATTTTTTATTTTAGCTTATTCTAACGGGTGCACAACAGTGTCTCACTATAGTTTTGATTTGTGTTTCTCTAATGACTAATGATGTTGTGAATCTTTTCATGTGCTTATTGTCCATTTGTATATCTCTATTGGATAAATGTCTATTAAAATCCTTTGCCCGTTCTAAAATTTGTCTTTCAATTATTGAGTTGTAAGATTTCTTTACATATTATAGATACAAGTCCCTTATCAAGATATTGTTTGGAAATATTTCTCCCATTCTGTGGGCCGTCATTTCACTTTCATGATGATATCCTTTGAAGCATAAAGGTTTTTAATTTTGATAAAGTCTAATTTGTCTATTTTTCTTTTCTAGCTTTTGCTTTTGAGTCATTTCTAAGAAATCACTGCCTAATAGTACAAGGTCTCAAAGATTTACTCCTTTGTTTTCTTCTAACAATTTTATAATTTTAGGTCTTACATTTAAGTCACAATCCATTTTTTGTGTATAGTATGAGTGTATTATTTTGCATGTGGCTATCAAGCATGATGTCCGTTGAAAAGTTTATCCTTTTCTCATTGAATTGTCATGGCACAGTTATCAAAAAATCAATTGACCACAAATATAAGGGTTTAGTTTTGGACTCTCAATTGTATGCCATTGAGCTATTTATTCATCCTCATACACATAACTCATTGTTTTGATTACTGTAGCTTAGCTGTAAATTTTGAAATTGGGAAATGTGCGTCCTTCAACTTTGCTCTTCTTTTTCAAGATTGTTTTTTGCTATTCTGCATCCCTTTTGCTATTCTGCATCCCATCTGGTTTTGCATTAATTTCTGCAAAGAACCCAGCTGCAATTTTGATAGAGAGTATGTTCAATCTGTAGATCAATTATTGTTATCTTAACAAAATTAAGTCTTCCAATCCATAACATGGGATGTTTTTCCAGTTATAGATCTTCTTTAAATTCTTCTAATAATTTTCTGTGGTTTTTAAGAACATAAGCCTTGAACTTCATCTGTTAAACTTATTCCAATGTATTTTATTCTTTTTGATATTTCTGTAGTTCCCCCCTTCTTCATGGAAGATACATTCCAAGACCCCTAGTGGATGCCTGAAACCACAGATAGTACCGAACCTTATATATGCTATGTTTTTTCCTATATATACATACCTATAGTAAACTTATAAATAATCTATAAGTTAGGCACAGTAAGAGATTAAAAACAACTAATAATAAAACAATTAAAAAATATACTATAATAAAATTTATGTGAATGTGGTCTCTCTTTCTCAAAATATCTTATTCCACTATACTCAGCCTTCTACTTGTAATGACACGAGATGACAAAATGCCTTTGTGATGAGAAGTGAGGTGAATCACATAGGCATTTTGATGTAGTGTTCAGCTACAATTGACCTTCCAACCATACATCAGAAGGAAGATCATCTATTTCTGGACTGTGGTCAACCATAGGTGACCAAAACCATGGAAAATGAAACCAGTGATAGGGGAGGACTGCTGTATTATAAATAGAATCTTTTTCTTAATTTTATTTACAGATTATTGATTGCTAGTTATAGAAATACAATTGAAACTTATACATTTGTCTTATATCCTTTAACCTTGCCGAACTCATTTATTTGTTCTAATAGGTTCCCTCCACCCTCCTTAGGATTTTCTATATGCAAGATCATGTCATCTGAGAATAGAGACAGTTTTACTTCTGCTTTTCCAATCTGTATGCCTTTTATTTCTTTTCTTGCCTAATTGTCCTGGTTAGAACCTCAAGTACAATGTTTAATAGTAGTGGCAAGAGCAGATATCCTTGTTTTGTCCCTGGTCTTAAGGGAGAGCATTCAACTTTTTACTCTTAACTCTAATGTTAGCTGTGGGTTTTCCACAGATGGCCTTTATCAGGTTGAAGAAGTTCCCTTCTATACCTACTTTATCTAGTGTTTTCATCATGAAAAGTTGTCTGAATTTGTCAAGTCTTTTTCTGCATCTATTGAAATGATTGTGTGATTTTGTCCTGTATTCTGTTGATATGGCATATTACATTGATTTTCTTTTTTTTTTTTAAGATTTTATTTATTTATTTGACAGAGAGAGAGTACAGCAGGGGGAGCAACAGGCAGAGGGAGAGGGAGAAGCAGGCTCACCAAGCAGGGAGCCCGATGCAGGACTCGATCCCAAAACCCCGGGATCATGACCTGAGCCGAAGGCAGACGCTTAACCGACTGAGCCACCCAGGCGCCCTGATTTTCATATATTAAGCCAACCTTGCTTTCTTAGGATAAATCCCACTTTGTCATGTGTATAATCTTTTTTTAATATGTTGTGGTATTCAGTTTACTAATATTTTATTGAGGTTTCTGTATCTATATTCATAAGGGATATGGGTCTATAGTTTTCTGATGATGTGTTTGTCCGGTTTGGGTGTCAAGATGAGACTGCCCTCAAGGTGCCTAGCTGGCTCGGTAGGTACAGCGTGTGACTCTTGATCTTAGGGTTGCGAGTTCGAGCCCCACACTGAGTGTAGAGATTACTTGAAAATAAAATCTTAAAAAAAAAAAATGAGACTGGCCTCATAAAATGAGTTAGGAATTGTCCCCTTATCTTCTGTTTTTTGGAAGAGTTTGTGAAGAATTGGTGTTAATTCTTCTTTAAATTAAATCTTTAAATTGGTAGAATTTACCAATGAAGCCACATGGGCCTCAGCTCTTCTTTGTGGGTAGTTTTTGATTCGAATTCTATCTCTTGTTACAGGTTGATTCCGATTTTCTATTTATTCTTGAGTCAGTTTTCAGCGGTTGTGTCTTCCTAGGAATTTGTTCATTTTATCTGAATTACCTAACTTGTTGGCATACAATTTTTCATATTATTCATTTATAATCCTTTTTTCTTTCCGTAAGGCTAGTAGTGATGTCCTTTCTTTCAATCCTGATTTTAGTAATCTGAACAATTTCTCTTTTGTTTTGGCCAATATAACTACAGATTTGACAATTTATTGACCTTTCCAAAGAACAACTGGTTTCATTGATTTTCTCTATTGTTTATCTATTCTCTGTTTCATTTATTTCTGCCCTACTCTTTATTATTTCCTTTCTTCTGGTGCTTTGAATTTAACTTACTCTTCTTTGTTTCACTTATTAAGGTGAGATTTTAGATTACTGATTCAAGATACTTCTTCTTATTTAATATCAGTGTTTGCAGCTACAAATCTCCTCCTGCTTTAGATGCATCCCATAAGTTCTAGTATGTTGTGTTCTCATTTTCATTCATCTTAAAATATTTTCTAAAACTTAAAACTTAACTGCAATAATATATTTTCTTTAACCCAGTATGCCCAATATTTTATATTTCAATAGGTTATCAATATGAGAAATATTGATGAGATATTTTCCATTCTTTTTTCATATTAAGACTTGGAAATCTAGTGTGTATTTTGTATTTACAGCACATCTCAATTCAGAAACTAAATTTTCATCAGAAATATTTTAGATATATTTAGATTTCACGAAGTTTACAGTTGAAAAGTAAATTCACATATTGAAGTCATTCTAAATATACTTAAAATTATACTAATAACTAGAGTGTCAGTTTTTAAACTTAAATAAATTAAAATTAATAAGATTTAAAATTCAATTCCTCAGTCACACTAGCCACATTTCAAATGTTTAATACACACATGTGGGCTTGTGGTTATTGTATTAGACAGTAGCCCCGCGGCTCTTTGTCCATGTTTTGTTTTTGTTTTTAACATATGGGGGCACCTGGGTGGCTTGGTCAGTTAAGCATCTGCCTTCGGTTCCGGTCATGATCCCAGGGTCTTGGGATCAAGCCACGCATTGGGTTCCCTGCTCAGCGGGGAGTCTGCTTCTCCTTCTCCCTCTGCCTACTTGTGCTGTCTCTCTCTCTCTCTCTCTTTCTGTCAAATAAATAAATAAATAAATCTTTTAAAAAAATAAACATCTGAAGAATTTTTTTAAGATTTATTTATTTGTCAGAGAGAGAGAGCAAGAATGAGAGAGAGAGTGCACACAAGCAGGGGGAGCAGCAGGCAGAGGGAGAAGCCGGCTCCTCACTGAGGAAGGAGCCTGATGTAGGACTCTATCCCAGGACCTGAGCCGAAGGCAGACGCGTAACCAACTGAGCCGCCCGGGCGTCCCGTTTTCTTCATGTTTTAATCCATACAACACCCCTAAGAGGTAGATACTATTATTCCCCATTTTACAGTTGATGAGCTTATGCATGATCAATCAGTAAGATCAAAGAACTTATACAAGATCTCATGGCCAGGAAGGGACTGAACCAACACAAGCTCTGTTCCTGGCTGGGAAATGGGCCTTAGCAATGATTATCTCCTGCTGTAGAGACACAGGGGTTGCCCCAAAGGCTGATCTTTTTGACCTAGAACCACAGAACAGAAGCCCGAGTTTCTCCTAAGTGCCAACTTCACAGAGTAGCTCGTCCAGAGGCTCTGGAATTAGCTCTAGTGACCTAGGAAGCCTGAGGCCAATTCCCCACCATCTCCATCATTTTTCTCAGTACTCCAACCTTACAGTCTGATGTCAATCAGAAGAGATGGTCAAAAGAAGCAAAGGTCTGGCCAACCTACCTCCTACCTTCTGTGGGGAGCCATTGAAATTCCTAAAAGGAGTTGTAGAGAAACACCCTCTTTTTGGCCCAGCAGAGTGGGAAACCACAGAAACAGCCACCATGCATCTAGGGCACTGCACTGCAGTGCATGACACTGCACCCAGTGCATGACACTCCTAGGACAATTCTAGCAGACAAAAGAGAGTTTAACGCATTCATTCATAGAATATCACACGGCTCTTAAAGAGAATGAGAGAAGATGTCTACAATGTACTGTTAACTAAAAAAAAGTAACTTTAAAAACAGGATGTATAGCACGATCACCTTTGCGTGTGTTTGTGTATCATGCCAAACTTCTAATAGAGAGGACCTCTTAGCATGGAAACTGGATGGGAAGAATTTTCACTGCGTATTTTATACATTTCTATATTGTCTATATTTGTTATGTTTCTGTTTTAATTTTTCAAACTAATCTTAAATTTTTTTAAGTTTTAAGTTTTTATTTAAATTCCAACTAGTTAGCATACAGTGTAATATTAGTTTCAGGTATACAATTTAGTGATTCAACACTTATACGTAATACTCAGTGCTCATCACAAGTGTACTCCTTAATCCCCATCACCTATTTACCCCATCCCCTACCCCACCTCCCCTCTGGCAACCATCAGCTTGTTCTCCATAATTAAGAGTCTATTTCTTGGTTTGTTTCTCTCTAAAGATATTTTTAAAGAAAAGGTCATTGTATCATTTAATCTTCAAATAACACTGAAAGAGGTACAATTATCCACATTTTACAGACGAGAGAACTGAGGTTCAGAGAGCCAGCACGACTCATTTACTCCAGAGCTAGGAGATGGCAGAGAGCCAGGAATGGAAGCCAAGATTGTCTGTTGATAGAGCTCTTTAAGCTAAGAGAGCCACAGAAGCACAGGAACCCTTCCCCCCCACCCCACAAGCTCAGGTAGAGCCTGACCTTGAGGTCCAGGTGCAGGATGTAATGTTGATGGAGATAATGCACACCCTCGCAGATCTGCTTGGTGAACAAGATCACATCCAGTTCAGTCAGCTGGTACTTCTCCTCTGTGATCCGGTCAAAGAGTTCACCCCCATCCACACTGCCAGGACAAAGAGAGAGGCAAGCACTGGCCTAAGTGAGGCTCTCAGAGGACTTGTCCACTCTTATCACCAGGAGTCAAAAGAGACCAACCCAGGTAAACCTGAGGATGCCACTGCCATCTCGGGTTTTATGGAGATCTTTGTTCTGGCCTGTTCCCAGCTCAGAGGGCAGGAGGTAAAAAGGAATTGATGGGCCAAAAGGAAGACTGGGGATTGTCTTCAGTGTTGATAATCCAGGCTCACTCTGGATACTACAGGTCAAGTAATAAACTCATTTGCCTACAGGAGCCAATTAGTACTTACTTACATGGCAAGAACCCAAAATGGGCAAAAAAGATCAGATGTGAGACAAAAGTTTTCATAAAATACAGCCCTTAGTCTATCTTTTGTTTTTTTTTTTCACTTATGGTGGAGACGTGACATGACAAACCCTACCAGAAGGAAAATAGCAACACAAGCACAAAAATAAATGGCCTCTGAGCCCCTGGCCTCAGCTTCAGGGGTAGTTGGGAATGGTGGAGACTGTGACAAATGGGAGACTGCTTGCTCTGTCTACAAAGGTCAGCCATTAGGAGCTTTTCAGCACACCATTTCTAGCTGGAAACACAAGTCCAGCATTACTAGATCTTTCACATTTTTTAGAAAAGCAAGATATCTGGGTTTCAATGTGAAATTTCCCAATTTCCATTTGTTAACACCTAATCAAAATTGTTAAAAATTGTGTAGGCCAAACTGACATATACCTACAGGTGAGTCAGGTTTACTGCTGGTTTACAACAAATGGCTTTGTCCTCCATGCTCCATACCGGAGGTGATGATATTCCCTAGAGGGGAAGGGGAAGGGAGAGTTTTGCCTAGAACTATGGCTCCAAGCCCCAGTCCTGAGTTCTGCCCACAGAGGAGTCACTGCTCCACCTCCCCAGACACTCACTACTCCATGACGAGTGTAAAGCTGTTCTTGCTCTCAAAGGCATCATAGAGCTGGATCAGATTCACATGGCTGAGCTGGTTCATGATGTTGACCTCATTCTTCACATCCTCCTTGCAGAGTCAGATGGGAGAGGAGTTTCCAAGAAATGGGTCAGAAAAATGAGACAGCTGTGCCTCCCAAGACACATGCATGCCCACCTCCTCCTTTTCTGATCTCACATCATGTCTCCAACTCATGACCCAAACCAGTTCTTACAACAGAAGGGAACTTACTTCAATCCCCCATTTCACAGATAGGAAACCTGAGGCCCAAGAAGGAAGCTTGGAGGTCCAGAGGAATGCTGCTGCCCAGGGTATGAGGTGATATGCTGAGCAGAGCGTGGGAATCATGGAAAAGAGGCAGGGAAGGTGGCAGCATTCCTGATCAGCATGCAGGGGCCTGGGGGATCATGGGACCAGGGGGCCAAGAAAGAAGTATAGGAGCCCTGAACGTGGCCCAAGGTACTGGCTGGCCCAGGGCAGATGCCTCACCCGGTCCTTGGCACTCTTCACTTTGATGATCTTGGCTGCCAGCGAGAGCCCTGTGGACTTCTCCGTGCACCTGTGGACCTGGCCAAACCGGCCCCTGCAGAGACATGGTGGTACGGCAGGCTGAGAGGCCAAGGTGGGCCATCCTGTACCTCGGGCTTTCTGGTCCTGCCTTCTGTTCATAAACACCATGGGGATTACCCTGCACCCCAGAAGCACTATCGTCATCACCCCACAACACATGGGTTATCCTCAAACCTAGAGAAGATCTTCTTCACCCTATCGTAAGTGGTCAATGCCACACCCCAGGGAACTACCACCCTCACTCCACACCACCCAGACCACCCTACCACCTCCAGCATACAGTTCCCATGCTCACACACCATGTGGGCTCCCCTGCACTCACCCACTCTCTGTGAGCTAGCCAGTCACTAGCATGCTCTGCGCTCTATCCTACTCTGGGCCTTGGCTCTCAATCAAACCCCTCCTGAGAAGCATCTAGCAGCATGCCAGCTCAGGTCTCCAGGTGTCTCTGCCCCACCCCTCCTGCTCCTGCCCTCATCAAGGCAGAAGCCCACCTACCCTCCCAAGACGTCATGCTGGCACACTGTGTAACCTGCTGAGGTCGAGGTCTCCTTGATGCTCACCACCCGGTGTTCGAAGGGGGCCGGCGGGGCAGGGCTGTCATCTATTTGGGAGACAATGGCCTGTGAGCCCCTAAGTGCAGCCCGCCCCTCTCAGCCACCCGCTTGGGTCAAGTGACAAGCCCCTCGTGCTTCTCAAGGATCCCCTCATTAGAGTCACCCATATGGCAGAGGAGCTAGCTGAATTTCAGAGAGGTGAGGTGACTGGCCCCATGGCACACAGTGAGTCAGTGACAGATGGGAGTCAAACCCAAGTGTCCTGTCACCTACAGTGGTGCTCTTTGCAAGATGGAGAAGTTCTACTCAGTCTGTTCACTGACATTGAGAGGGGATCCAGGGTGGATCAGTGCAGCCAGCAGGAAATGGAAGGCACCCTTGTACAGGGTGATCAAGCAGAATTTAACGATGGGACTATGTTTGAAGGCACAGGCTGCAGACTCCAGCTAGGGCAGTGTGACAGGGAGGCAGCTGGAGAAACAAACACCCTCCCTCCCTCCGCCTGTGCCCTCTGATCTCCTCACAGGGCAGACAGCCCACGAAGTAGCCCACAACGTGTCAGCTTCGGGGGGGTGGGCTGGAAGTGGACAGTGGGCCTGGAGGGGAAACCAAGGACACCAGCACTTGGAAAAATAAAAATGGTCTAAGTTTTGGGGAAAAATCTTGCCCTTCAGAGGTAGTATGAATCTAGAAATGTTGCCTGAATAGAGTAAAGAAATGAAACAGAACACCAAACGCAATGACTTGAGCTGGTTTACATACTAAGGGCTGGGCGACTCTGTAGCAGGAAGTCAGCGGCTTGCGTTGGGTTTCTCTGGGCTTGTTATGGTTCACTCAGAGTTCCACAAACAACTCTCCTGCCTCTGAAACCATATACCCGCTGCCGTGAAAACACGTCTATTTTCTCTTAGTTCACCTTAATAAGAGCAGCTTTTTGCTCCACAAGGTAGAAGTTTGAATTTGCCTTGAGAGAATATTGTTCCTTCCTTTTGCATCTGCAAAAGCAAGCCCTGAGCCCCGGACCACAAAGGTAACAAGTATGGGCTGTCGCTGCTGCTACTGCTGCTGCTGTTTTCCTGGGACCTAGAAAGGTTGGGAGAGCCTGGATGCTGAGTGTGTCACAGAGATTCCAAATCTAGAATTTGGCTTGAAGTTTCCTTTGCTGCACACTATGTGCCTTCTGTTCCGAGGGTCTATAGAGCCACGAGGGCTACATGCAAGGTTCTGGAGCCAGACAGGGCAGCACTGTCTCCGTGGCCCTGAGCGTGTTCCTTGACCTCTCCTGTGTTTCCATTTATTTCCCCCTTCACCAGCCCGTGAGGGGAAATGCCGGCACAAAGGCATGTGGCTCCGCACACAGGGAGCCCTCAGTTCACCTTGGCTGTATCACCACCCCAAGCCTCAGAAAGGACTCTGGAGTCTCCGCCTGGTTTCAGTGGTGTTTCAGGAATGAAAGAGGCCTTTGTCCACATTTGGACCAAGTCATACAGGTGGAGAGGAAGCAGCTGGAGATTTCACTATGACAGGGCAACTGCAGAGCCTAGAAGTGGCAAGGGGCCCCAGGATGACCTGCAGAACACACAGCCCTTCCTTGGGGACTTCCCGAAATCCCAGGGCAGGATATCAGCCAGACATCAGCCTTCCTGCCGCCACATGGGATGAGGGCTCAGGCCAAGGAGAGTGTGACCCTAAGGTCTGGAGGAGTTGAGGACACTTGGGTCACAAGAACACAAGGATGCCTCCCACCACCACTGGGCCAGAAAGCAGGTCAGCAGCCCCAGCACACCCTTCTGTACCCCGCGATGAGAACTCACTCACTGGGTACGGTGGCAAATATTGACACCAGTTAATAGATGTTCTTTTTAGCAGGAGCCTTCTTGGGCTCAATCCAGAATGACACCCATGGTGGAGAGCTCAGGCAGGCTGGTGGCTTTGAGAAATCCCCCCAGTTGAGCTGCCTGGGTTCCTCCCTCCCCTACCGCTACAGTCACCCCAAACGCAGCCTGCTGCATCTCCAGGCCTTGCTCTTCAGCCCCAGCAGGTACTGGTAGGCTGTTCCAAGTCTTAGACGCTCCCAGACCTACATTATCTCTCCCTGGAAGCTGCAGGAAGGCCCCCTGGGATTAGGCCCCCAACCCACTCACCTTGGGGCACCCAGCAATGGGTTCACTTACCCAGAACCACACTGCCAGCTTCAGCGCCAAGGGGCGTCCTCCTTCCTGCTTCAGCTCTGCCTGCGCCCCTGGCTGTGCAGTCCTTCCCAGGCTCAGGGTTTCCTGCTCCCACGCCTTTGTCCTGCTGCCAGCCCGTGGCTCCAGCATCATCTCCTTTATCCCTCCTGGCCCTGCTTGGTCCCATGGCAGACTCGGCCCCAGGCCCCTGCTTCTCCTCTGCCTTTGCTCCCTCGTGGCTGCTCTGTTTCCTCAGTGGGGAAGTCTTGCTCGCTCCTTTCGGGACCTGTTCTTCTGACTGGGTTGCAGGGGTCTGGGGCGTGGGCCCAGGTGGGTCCTGCTCACCTGGATGGGCAGCTGCGGGAGCCTCCACAGGGGGCGTGGGTCTGAGGCTGCCCCCTCGTGTCACAAGCAGCTCCCCAGGGGTATCTGTCTCCTGCACATGGATGGAGATCCTGGGGCAGAGAGAAAATATGGCCTTAAAAGCAAGGACTTTTGAGTCACCATAGACCTGGGTTCAGATGCCTGCTGCTGCCACTCAGTGATCATGGCTTATTGGCCTCAGTTTCTCATCCAGAAAAAAGGGTCCTTGCATTTATTATAATAGTAAGGTAGGTTGTAAAAAAAAATAGTAAGGTAGGTTGTGTTTAGAACCAGCAGACCCCAACACCTGACTACCTCTGCCCAGACAGGACACCAGCGAGAGGCTGGATTCAGTGAGATGGTACCATCTGCTCTCAGGATTCCAGGGGAGGAATGGCCAAGGAAGGCTGAAGTAACCCGCGATGGACACCATTGGGCACCAGATGTTTCTGAAGGCCTTAGAAACCTGCTTCGGCCCCGGGAGGACTGTCGCCTGGAGGCAGGAGACCTGGGCTCTCCTCTCTAGGCCTCAGTCTCCCTTTCAGTTAAGTGAAGAAAGGATGAACCAAGCCAAATATCCCACTGGAAACCCCAGGTCAGACATATTTTATAAAATCAGGCAACTGCAGGGCACCTGGGTGGCTCAGTTGGTTAAACATCCAACTCCTGATTTTAGCTCAGGTCATGATCTCAGGGTTGTGGGATCGAGGCCCGTGTGAGGTTCTCCCACTCAGTGGGGAATCTGCTTGAAATACTCTCCCTCTCCCTCTGCCCCCCCCACTCTCTCTCTCCCTCCCAGATAAATAAATAAATAAAATCTTTTTAAAAAAATCAGGCAAATGGTCATAGAGACTAGACTTCTCTTGTCTCTCGAACAAAAAGGTCTGGCTGTGCTGGGCATGTCTGCATAGCTGAGAAGAAGCTCCCCTTCCTGACAGACCCTGCTGTACCCTGGCAATGCCACTGGGCCCACTCCACGTCCATTTTCATTACCCAGACCTTGCGACATTGAGTTTGGGACCCCAGCTAGAGGTCAGGAAGGCCCTCGGAGCCCTGACAACATTCAGAGGGAAGGACCTGACCCTGGGAGCCTTGACCCCAAGGGTTCGACACTCCCTCTCAGAGTTACCCCTACTGTGACTGCTCTTTACAATCCCCCTGCTGGGGTCTGTGTGTATTGGGGTGGGGGTGAGGAGGTGAGTGTCTGGCATGGACTGAGTCTCACGAGGGAGCCCAGCAGCCTCCTCTCTGGTCTTAGCTCTGGACCATGTTGCTGGACAACTTTGGACAAGGCCAGCATTAGCTCCCTCTTCTGTCAAACAGAGACGTTGATACCTCACAGAAGTGCTGAGAGGCCACCAAGAGGGGAAAGCCCCAGGGGCCCCAAAATGAGGCTCAAGAGGGTGCAGCTGCTGTGGAAAACAAGATGGCAATTCCTCAAAAATTTAAAAATAGGACTACCTTATGACCCAGCAATTTCACTTCTTAAAAAAAGTATCCAGAAGAATTTAAAACAGAGTCTCAAAGAAATAATTTGTACCCCTGTGTTCATAGCAGCATTACTCACGACAACCAAATGTGAACCCAAGTGTTCATGGAGGGTTGAATGGATAAGCAAAATGTATAATATCCATACAATGGAAGATTATTCAGTCTTAAAGAGGATGGAGATCCTGTTACATGCTCCTACCTGGATGAACCTGAAGGACATTATGCTAAGTGAAATAAGCCAGTCACACACACACAAAAATCCTGAGTCCATTTGTATAATTCCACTTATACGCGGTACCTACAGTAGTCAAATTCAGAGACAGAAAGGGTGGTGGCGGTGGCCAGGATCTGGGTGGGCAAAATGGGAGCTGTTTGATGGTTACAGAGTTTCAGATTTGCAAGATGGAAATGTTCTGGAGATCTGTGTCACAACAACCTGAATATACTTAACCCTCCTGCACTGTACACCTAAATATGGTTCAGTTGGTAAATGTTATGTTATGTGTTTTTTCACCATAATGAAAAAAAAGTGAGGTTTTTCCCCAGCTGTTGAAGGCCCGGCCCCCTCCTTCTGAAAGCAGTGTCTGTTCCTGGATGCTCCTGACTCGGTATAATCCTGTCCACAGCCAGCCTTGGGCAGGAGGCAGCCGAAGCCCCCCCCCCGCCCAGCCCTGTGCCCCTCGGGAGGAGTGAGTGTGGGTTGGTGGTGACAGGGTAGGTGCGAAGGGTGGCATCCAAGCCTGGCTCGAGCCTCATCTCCGCTGAGGGCCATGGGAACTGCAGGAAGCCAGTTGCTGGAAGAGTATCCAGGTGGTCAGGTGACCAGCTGATAAAGCCAAGAGTCACTGCTGTCCCACTTGGTCTTCACACCGAGCAGGGCATGGGATGACCCCAACGTGTGGCCACGCATTCCCATGCCGCCGAGCGCCCAGGGCTTTCCCTCCCACTGCACGGCGCACCCAGGCAGGCGCTGCTGACCAGTTCCAGGGCTGTGCTCCTCCACCTGCAGCTAGGGTCCCAGCAGCCTCGATACGGGCAGCCATGGCCCATCAGAGTGGATGCTTGACTTTAAACTTGTCTTCTCAAAATATACTCATGTGCTAGCTGAGGATGGGCAGCTAGTGATCTCTCCGCTTCCTGAGACCCGTGGCAGGTCTAGTGCGCCTGAAATTGAGCTCACGGCTGAAACTGACATAGAGACCTTTTCCCACATGCAGAATCTTTTGGGGGCCCCTAACAAGTTCATGGGAAGTCCACCCCTATCCCTAGATTCCATGTTTACAGCTCTGGCCAGGATCCAGGGAAGCCTGCCAGGAATCCCTCCTTTTAGCTGGTTAAGCTCTCCCAGAGGCTCTCATTTCCTTCCAGAACAAAGGCAGACAAATGATCTGGGCTTTTCTGCCAGTCGCTCTAGCACCCAGAGACCAGCTCCCCTCCCTGTACCAG